>CM065591.1:209398943-210611566 GCA_033119425.1 Bufotes viridis
ATGTGGATGGAAAAATCACTCTGGCCACTCTAAAAATAGCCAATCCCTATCAAAAAAGCAGCTCAGCTGCAGTTGTTCAGATGAATCCCAGGTGGAGGAGAGAAATTTGCTTCCAGTTATTCAATTATCCCTGCCTATTCTCGCCCTAGCATCAGCTGCGTCTATCCCTGTTCTATTCACATCGGGAGTGAGCACGTCCCGACGTGCGCATAAGCTTATAAAGAGGCTGAGTCACATGCTGCACTTGGCCAATCACAGCCTTGCCAATAGTAGGCATGGCTGCGATGGCATCTTAGGGCAAGTAGTATGATGCATGTTGATTGGCTGCTTTGCAGCCTTTCAAAATGCGCCAAAATACATGCCGAACGACGAACCCGAACCCGAACTTTTACGAAAAAGTTCGGGTTCGGGTCCGTGTCACGAACACCCCAAAATTCGGTACGGACCCGAACTATGCTCGAACTGTTCGCTCAACACTAATCTCTAATTGAAGTCCGATTCTCCACCTTTTCCAGATTTGTCTGGCGAGATGTTGTACCTACTATCACCGAAACTTATAAAGGTTGTGCTCTTTGAAAACGCCAGATGGCACAGGAATATTTCCTATCTTTTCTGGTTTACTATTATCTTGAGTGATCTTTTATGCACCCCAGATGTGGATTGCTTCTTTTTTACTACAAGAGATTGTCTGTTGCTTTCATTAGAAGCTGAGCGAGATTTGGTTCTTCTTGATCTTCAAAGATTCAGAGCGAGCGAGCTTAGTTTGTGAGGCCGATCCAGATGTAGATCGCTTTCTGTTTACGGATCGTGAACGCATATGCTCCTGTCTGCTTTTCACTTCTGAAATGGGATCTGTCTTTGTACATACAGACTTGGGTTGTTGACATGCAGTATTTGTCATGGACATTGGCAGTGAACTTTTCCCTGTGGTTTTCAGAGAAGGCTGAGCAATATATAGGTGTTCATCCGTTGAAGACTGGGAACTATGATCCTCTTGCGTGCAATCAACAACTGCAGATGGAACTGAAGGTTCTTGCAAAGTATCGGAAATGAACTCAGCCTCTGTTGAAGGAACCTCCTTTATAGAATGTTCAGAAGATACTTCCATTACAGAATTAAACTTATTGTCAAACGGTTGACTGGAAGGCTCACATTTCTGTAGTATCTCATCGGAACTACATGAATCAGAAGGCGTGTTGTCAGTGATGATATAGGATTCATTATGATAAACTGTGTGAGGACTGCAAAGCTGGGAAGGGCTTGAAGATAGTTCCAATTGAGATCCTGAAGGCATTTCTACAAGCTGCTCTTCTGTCCAGGAACATTCTTCTGCAGCTGACTCCTTGGGATTTAAGCTGCTTTCTGATGAACAAGTTTTTAAAATATTTGGGCAAGGAACCTCTTGCACATAGTAGTGGTTAGGACACCGCCTGAAGTAAGAAGTTCGTCCCCCTATTAATACGTCAGTTCTGAAGGAGTGTACTTGGCAGGGTCTCAGGGCTCTGTCGAGACATACATTCCCCACGGTGACCCAACCCACTGTAAGTTTCTGGGCATATGGAGCGTTGAAAGGGCCATTGTGAAGTTCAAGAACCTTAGGAGCCTCAAGAATGTCTCTACCTAGGAAGAGCAAGATCTCAGCACGGTTATTAAGGGGAGGAATCTCTCTGGCTATGTTCCTGAGATGAGGGTGATGTTGTGTGGCTTAAGGTGTGGGAATCTTATCCCTTGTGTCCGGCAATTTGTCACACTCAATAAGGGTTGGAAGAGAGAGTTTCTTATCTCCTTTGACAGGCTTCAAGGTGAAACCATAGCTCTTTTTCCTGAGGTTGTCACAAGAACAGAGCATGTCCCTAGGGTGTAGGGGGTAGTTTCTCCCTCTATCCTGAACAGATCAAAGAACTTGGGGCTAGCTAGGGAACGATTACTTTGGTGATCTAGAATAGCATACATTCTTATGGTCTTCTCTGGTTGTGCAGTAGGAAACACATCCACGAGGCAAATCTAAGAACAAGACTTACCGCACACAAGTCTTTCTCCACATACCTTGTGCATCGGGGCGTGACGGTTGTGGTTGGTCGGTCGGCACTCTCCATGCGATGACTCTCCACGCCTTGATCGGAATGGGGCTTGTGACAGCTAACTGGTTCTAGGTTCCACCTGATTGGTCCCGGGTTAACAGCGGACAACTGTACATCACTATTACATCCAGAACACTTGACTAGAACCTTACAGTCTTTGGCAAAATGCTCAGTAGATGCACAGCATATGAAGCAGATATGACTCCTTAGGAACTCCTTACGTTGCTCAAAGGGCTTTGCTATGAAGGCACGGCATTTCCTTAAAGGATGTGGTTTATCATGGATAGGGCAATGATGATTGGGTTCCTTAGGGCTTTCATTTCCATTGTTAGTAGTGGGCACAACCGCTATCTTTTTTTTTTACTAAAATTAGACCTTTAGGGCCCCCCTGTCTGGGACTGAAAGTCTTGTGTCTCTGTTTAGTAGAGCCAAAGATGTTGGTCCCCAATGTGTTGAAGCTAGGATCATTTTTAGCTCTAGCTAAGTCCTTGATGAACTTACAGAAGAAAGAAAATGGTGGAAAGGAAACACGATGTTGCTCCTTGTATTTTGAACCTGTTGTTGCCCATTGGACTTGAATATTAAGGGATAATTTCTCCACGATCAGGCCCACACCATGGGAGGTATCAAGAAAGCTGAGACCTGGTATCTGCGGGTCTCCCTAGACGATTTCAATCTCAAGAAGAAGGTCGCTTAATTCCTGGAACCCTTGGCGGTCTATATTGGATAATCCAGGAAAGTCGTATAGTCATTTAAATAAGGCACGTTCAACTACTTCCGACCCGCCGTATGTCTGCTCTAATCTGTCCCATATGAGACGAAGGCCATTGACTGGTTCGTAGATATGAATGGTTTTGAATCTCTTAACACAGTTTGATGACCATGGACCTAGCCATCTAATTATTAAATCAACTTCTTGCATAGGCGGTACACCAAGGGTTTGAACTGTTGTATTGAAGGTGGCCTTCCAACTTCTATAGTTCTCTGGGCGATCATCAAAGTTTGTAAGGCTAGTACTGATGAGGTCCCTGAGAGTGAGGTACTTAGCGATTTCTGATGCATTATTTCTTTCCTGCATCATGGCGATGGGAACTTCTCCCTCGCTGGTGTTGTTGGCACCATCTGATACCCTATGTTTGGGGGTTGGAAGATGGAATGGAGTGGCAGCTGGGTTGAGCGTAATTGAAAGCTTCACATCTGGTAATGTTGGCGCCAGCATCTTGCTATGTAACTAGTCTCAGGAGGTTTTAATGTGATTTGATGAGCTTGAAGCGGCTTGGTCTCTAATGGTGCCTGAAATACTGTGTAAGGTGCCAGAGAAATGTCTACTGGACTGGTTTCAACTATATAGTTATTAGCTGCCTCTTTTTCTACTCGCATGAGTTCAGCAGGCTGGCGTGCAGAGCCCAAATCTTCTGGTGCAAATGCATTGACTTTGCTTTGGTCTAGGACGAATTTCAGGGTATGGACTTCTGAGTCATTAGATATCTTAGACATAGGATGATAAGCTTCTTCTTCTTCAGCAGCTTCTTCAAGAACTCTAAGTTCAGCCATGGCTGCTGCTTCTTCCCTTTCCTTCTGAAGGACCTCCAACTCAGCTTCGGCCTTGGCTTTGGTCGCTTGCGCCTAAGCCTGTATAGCTGCTTGATTAGCTTGAGATTGGGCTTGTATAGCTTGCGCCTGAGCCTGTATAGCTTATTGATTAGCTTGAGATTGGGCTTGTATAGCTGCTTGATTAGCTTGGGATTGGGCTTATGCCTCTGCGACTTGTGCCTTAATGGCTGCTTCCTTTCTAATGCAGTGAGCTTGTACCTTAGCTGCTTCCGCTTTTGAGCGTGCCAACACCAATGAGGTACTCAGCGAAGAGTGCTGTGAGCGAGACCTTAGCGATGAGGACTGAGCAATAGATTTCGAGGAACGGGATGAAGCCTTGGAGTGCCTTGAAAGGTTAGAATGGCGGGACGCAGTTTCATATTGTTGTGATATCTTGTCCTCTAACATTGACTTGACTGCCATAAATCTGCTATATCTTTCAACATTAAGTGCATTGTGGGTCTTTAATTCTAAGATGAATTTGTTCTAGTTGAGACTTGATAACAGAGAAGAATATTTTTTAGACAGTCTCTTATAACTATCATAGGTTTTATTCCATTTTGTACACATGGCCTTTAAAGGGAATCTGTCACCACGTTTGAGCCCTGTCAGCTAAACATATGCTGACGTTCAGGGTCTCATTAGCATGCCTAATGTGGGCTCATCTATCGGATTAGTAGCGTTATTTTGTCAAAAAACAAGTCCGCGCGTGCGCACAGGCCCAAGTGAAGTGCGCACGAGCCAGCGCTTACAGCAGGAGGAGGGGGAGGGAGAGGCGGCACAGAGCATTAGGAGGCGGTGCTGGGCACAAACAGCGATGACTGCGGCCGGGCACCCTGCATCGCTGAACCTCCCCTTGGGCACCTTATATGTTTGATTGACAGGTTAGTAAAACCTGTTTTTTGACAAAATAACGCTACTAATCGGATAGATGAGCCCACATTAGGCATGCTAATGAGACCCTGAACGTCAGCATATGTTTAGCTGACAGGGCTCAAACGTGGTGACAGATTCCCTTTTATTGATCTTCGTTATAGTCTGATCCATGTGCTGCATCCATACATTGTTCAGTCTTTTCCCACAAAATAGATAAATTATTGCATACCTCCATTTTGTCGGTTAAAAGGGCCTCTTTCATTTTCAATGAGGGCTTAGAAATCCTTCTAGCTGTGTCCTGCATTTCCACCTGTAACACAAGCAGGCAGACGATATTTACCTCAGAAAACAGGCTGAATACAGTTCCTAGCCTGTATGAAACTGCAATTGCTAGAACCTTCTGTGATCCTAGTGAATGCAGTACTGGGCAGCATAAGATATTATCCTCCACTTTAGCATAACAGGAGACAAATGATAATGGCTATTATTTGGAGGAGGAGAATATTATTTTCTTAGTGGGAGACGGAGAGTACTAAGACAATTCTTTTACTGTGGAATTTCAAAATGTCAGCTTTATACAATCACGCATCTGTGATGTGACTTGTTGAATCAGACATTCTCCACTTACAGTTTACGCATCAGTCACCAGTGGATGCAGAGCAGACCCGAGTCGGTAAGATCGTGAATGCACCTCATTACAGTGTTGGCGCCTAGAGACTGAGACCAGGCCTGTAGTTAGTTAAATATAATTTCTGTTTGTGTCAGGCAACAAGTGTTGGTGGCGTTTTATTGCAAGGACTTCATAACTTAAAGTGACATTTCACATTGGAGAACTGATAAACTTCCCACAAACTCAAGCCAGCCTGGCGTTTTGCTCAAGAGGAATACTCAGGCACGTAGTACAAGACCAGTTATGGAAAGCTTTGTAAGTTTGTAAGCTGTTGTAATGAACCGCAGGCTAGCCCGTACCACACACCCCAACAATTGTTCTTGTTTTTTAGGGTAATAACAGGTAAGGTGTGTCAGTTTAGTTGTGCCCGCCAGTAGGCAAATTATCGCACTTTCCTCCTGCATCCATCGGAGGGTGCCGTGGTGTGCAGCACAAGGGTCTCAGCCTTCGGGCTAGGTGTATGTAAATTAATTGTATGTTCCCAGCATGTGTGGTTGTGTTCATTGCCATGTTTAAGTAAAACTCTGTTTTGGCAAAAGTTGGTTTTTGGTTTGCTTTCCTCATTCTTGACTTCACTGTATCCTGGGGAGCCCACCCCGGTACATGTCTTACATTATGACCTGTATCGCAGTCTATTCCTTATACTAGGGATCAGCAACCTCTGGCACTCCAGCTGTTCAGAAACTATAACACCCAGAATTTTTCATTCAATTTTATGGGAGTTAAAAGAACTGCCAAGCATGTTTGCATGCTGGGAGTTGTAGTTTCAAAGCAGCTGGAGTGCCGAAGATTGCTGACCCCTGCCTTATAATATACAGAAACCATTATATGCAAATTTATAGCATTGCAGGAGGGGATCATTTATTTACTACCACTCTTATTTTTGCTTCCTACAATGCTAATAAATGATGATAAACAATAGTTAGACGGAAGCAAAGAGAATAACACACATTCATTAAAACTCGGGTGTGACTACAATTTTTTGCCAGTGATGCCAGACATCTTTTTTTAAGTTGACTAAACTTTGCGATTCAGTTGCCTTTAGTAACATTGTTATAATTTGCATTACTGTTGTGAAACGCATTTGCTGCTTAACCTTATCCACCCCTTATATTGAAGCAATGTACATGATCAATAATATAATTGTGGTAATGGTGTTGCCATATTATTTTTCATGCAGTACAATTACTGAACTCCAGTCGCAAGTACAAAACACAATGACTTTCTGCTTGTTCCTGCTGTCTATTACTATATACTGTACATACACTTTTTGCTATGAAAGCACTGCATTATTTGTATTTGGTGTAACATGCAGGCGATACACTTTATGTCACCTGATATATATGTTTTTCTTCTCTGTTATGGGCTTGTTCTGGAGATATGGATGGAGTCCTTGAACTGGTGTTCTGGCGATACTCATGGAGTGCTTATTCATCACATGAAACCATGGGGTTGCCTGAGTTTATCATCTTGCATCTTACCATTGCTTGACATTACATTATTTATGTATTTGATATTTCTTTATGCACAGTGTTTATTAGGTACATAATGCCTTTGCCAATGGTCTGCACACAGACCCATGTGGGGTATAGCCAGTACTACCCACCATATTTGGGGTGTGGGGACTTTTAGTCTCAGATTGTGTTTTTTAGTACTTTTAATCTACCTGTGTTTATTTATGTTTTATAAAGTGGTTATGTTTCTATGTGTAGTGCAGCCTTTCTAGTCTTACTTTTGTATGATATATAGTTATCGGCTGTAGCATGTAGGCTTGCACTCATAGTTACTATTGTGGTGGTGCCCACTTTTCCCACTTATTCCTTAATGTATTGTACAAGAAGGAGAGAGACTCCCTCTCTTCCTGCCCTCTATATTTCTGCAGCCTCTATGTAGCCTCCTGCTGCATAACTGGTGTACCTGCTGCACACTTGCTTCTCTTCCCTAGCTGCTGCAGCCACTGAAGAGAAGTTTGACTTACTCTCACTCCCAGTGGAGGGGGATGAGTGGATTGGAGTCCGCTGGGACCCCTACTGATCACAAGAATGGGACCCAGTAGGTCAGTACTAGAGATGAGCAAATCAAAGCTGACAAAGTCGAATTAGTTCCGAATTTTAGGAAATATTTTATTCAGAACGAATGCGAATTTCCTCGCGCTTTATGGTAACAAATCACAATTTTTCCTAACATGGCGCCTAGCTGGCTACAATGGCAGCTAAAATGGTGGCTACACGTGTGAGGACATCGGGCAAGGAACTCTGGGAAGGTGGGATGACCCATAATGCCATTCATGCACCCAATCAGCAGCCAGCCAGCCCAGTTATGTCACAGTCCTATAAACTTGGCGGCCATCTTAGATTCTGCCATTCACCATTGTACCATCGTACCATCGTTCAGGGACAGACAGCCGCTAGGGAGAGTGAAAGAAAAACTAATTGTTGAAAAAGAAAAAAAGGAAGAAAGAAGCGATTTACTAGTGCAGGGAAAGGATAGTGAGAGGAATCATTTCATAGGCAGGGAGAGACGTGTGCAGATGCTAGGGAGAGTCATAGGAAAATCCTCATTGGGAAAAAAGTGATTTACAAGTGCAGGGAAACATTACTTGGAGATCCAGATAGTCTCATAATACAGCTCTGTCATTCCAGCAATTAGTTATTGGGGTGTGTAGAGGGAAGGGTTGGATTTGAATATATATGTATATGTATATATGTCCAATATATGTATATATATATATATATATATATATATATATATATATATATCTATAAAAGGTCATAGTGTTATGTGTGTATATATGGATGTGTCTGTATGTCCCTGTATTTACACTATGTCCATGTATACTTATATTACATTTGTGTATGTATAATATATATAGATATGCCCCAATTATCTATGTGTATGTATATATACTTATACATGTGGCCAGTTATGTCCCCCAGTCACGGCGCCCCACCTCCTCCTGCATACCTGCGGGAGATGGCACCAGATGGCTGGATATGATTGTCCAGCTTCTGGTGACTTCAATGGATCAATAGA
This sequence comes from Bufotes viridis, assembly GCA_033119425.1. NCBI lineage: Eukaryota > Metazoa > Chordata > Amphibia > Anura > Bufonidae > Bufotes > Bufotes viridis. The sequence continues at coordinate 209,407,197 of CM065591.1, forward strand.
TCCTTTTGAAGCATCCCCAGCAGGACTCCCCCACCTTCTGTTTAGGGACTGTTTATGACATGGGTGTGTGTGTGGTGCCATGGTATTTTTGTCTGTACGGATCCTGAGCCTCAGGGGGTCAGTCATGTATTCAGCAGCAGTCAGAGTGCATGCATTCCGTCACACACACACGATGATGTCATATCCTTGCACCCTGGGGGGAGGAGGGGGTGTGAGAGTGACTTATATATGAGTCCAAGATAAAGGGAAGGGGGACTCGACACCAGAAGGAGAGAAGACATGGATCATCACCTGGGAAAAGCATTAACCGGCTGAGTATACCCTGGCACTGCATTGCATCTATGCCCTTGCAGTGCCAACCACATTTACCCCTTCCCTGCCCAGCAGCATCAACCCCTGTTGGTGTAACCCCTGCAGACCTATACCTCCCTACCCACCATACCCCTGCATTACCCCTATCCCACCAACGACATTAACCCCTGCATAACCCCTATCCCACCAAACCCCTGCATTCTGTCTGTACTGTTGCCCAGTACCACGTACCCCCTTACTGCTCCTTCCGTTCCCCTAGGGATAGACCAGAGCCAGGCTGGGTGGGCTGCCATGTTAAGTGTGTATGTGTAACTCGTATTAGCTAGTGTTGTGGGTGGAAATTGGGATTGTGTAGCGTAGTTAGTACTGTATTTGTAGTGTTGTGTTATTTAGTATATATCTGTGTGCGTCAAGCTTTAATAAATACCGTTTACAAGTAGAATTGTGTAGCGTGTATTTATTAGCGTTTAGCGTAGTGAGTTAGGCGCATGCAGATAGTAAGTGTAGCTGACTTGGTGACGTGCTAGGTAATAGAAGTGTGTTGTTAAGGTATAAATAGGCGTGACTATCTATAGACGGTTTTCGCCTATTTATGAATATTAATTACTGATATTCGCTTAATATTATATAATTAATATTCCCCCTTTACATTTTAGTCATTAATTAAGGTATAAATAGGCGGAGTTATATAAAGATGTCCCGCCTATTTATGAATATTAATTATTGATATTTGCATGGATATTAATAATTAATATTCCCCCTTTACATTGGCGAGCCAGGCCCACTGCGTGGATTTTGCGTTAATTTTTGGTGTTGTGGCTAAGGGTCGCTAGAACTGTAAATTATCAGGCAGGAGAGACGTGGTCAGCGGTGAGTCTGAACGTCTAAGACCTGATAATTTCGGACAGGAGAAACGATCCTTCCCATAAATACCAAGAATTAACCAAAATTTTTTGCAGAGAATCTATAATCTATCTGAGTGTTAATATTTGTTCTATTCCTTTACACGGTCACCGTCGTTTGGAGTGGAAGAAGGATACGTCACGGAAAGAGATCCATCTGCGTGGGAGGTGTGTACAGGTCCGGCTGGGCGGAAAGAATCGATCCGGAAGAAAGGACTTCTTTCAAGCAGCCGCAAGGGACGGAAAAGTACAACACCGCGAAGAAGATGGAGGCTCAGAAAAGTGTGAGTATGAACTTCTCCACACTCCAACACTTAGCTAGTAACAGCACTTTTAATCCCATCCTCCCCACCACTCACAAGTCAGCAGAAATGCTGTGGTCCGATTTGTTAGCACAGGCTTGTAGCTATGACAAGCTCTGTGTTAACAAACGGACGGTGTTAAATAAATCCACAAAGCGACTTCAGATGCTAGCCAAACTGGTTCATACGTTTGAGGCTAGCATCTGCAAGCCAAAGGAAATTGCGCTGGTGTCTCGGTCAACGGAGACAATTCCTCCGAATATTCACTGCCAATGCTGTGCCAGTAGTTCGGACCAGGTTTCGGCATTGCGGGCAAGGCTGGCAGAGAATGTACAGTCTACTGTTGACCGAGATGCACAGGTGGCTAGGATAGAGTCACGGTTAGTAGAGTTGCAGAGGCAGAAGGAGGAAATAGAGGCTCAGTTGATTCAGTCTTATGCTGAGATCAAGGCCTTCAAGGAGCGGACTGCCTCTACTGACATGACGCTAGCCAAATTAAAGGCTCAGGTTGCTGTAAGCTCCCAGCTAATGTCTGGCATGCAACAAGTCATCACCAATTTTGCCAAATGGTGCCGGCCCTTTCTTATTCCTTAAAGTCAGGGCCAGAATCTCCCAAAACTTTGCCCTGTGCAGGGCAAAAGGGGGAGATTAGTCTGTGGCAGACAAAAGGGGAGATTGGTCAGGCCAAATCTCCCAAAATCCGAGCCTGTACAGACTAACAGAGATTTTTCCTTGACTTTGGGAAAAAGAACTGTTGTGAAGAGTGCGTCCCTGAGAATGGAACAGTACAGGAAAAGGGACCACGGTTGCAGTGTGGACGGACCTAGGCCATGCAGGGCAAACATCAAATGTTTTGCATGTGGTGGCTTAGGTCATATAGCGAAGCACTGCAAAACAAGTAAGAACAAAGCACACAGGACAGAAAGCCCAATCAGATGCTTCAGGTGTGGGAACAAAGGACACATTGCAAGGAATTGCCCTTGTGCAAGTAATTGCAATGTGTCCAGTGATGGGATCCAGGTACCAAATCGTGCAGTGGGGTCTGGTCAGTTTGGCCATAAAGGAGTCGCCTCTCAGCGACACACACCTCACCAGGTGCTGAGGGGTCAGAATGGCCAAGCTAGGCTAGGCTACATTTGAAACCCCTGTACTATTTGTTACACAGTTTGTTCCCCGTGTATGTCCGTGTTGTGTGTTTTTGTTGTCTGTGTATATGTTTTTTTCATGTGGATGGCGGTGGTCCTTGTGCATGCATGTGTCTCATCCTGCTGATTTTTGTGGTTTACATTCCCTGCTGTGAGTCCAGTCGCTGCTGTCTTTGATTTATTCATGTGTCCCCTTTGAGTAGAATTGTGTTATACTGTGGATCGAGAAAGTGCTGGCTTGCGGTACGGGTGACATTGGAACACGGTTTAGTGGGATGTCACGATGTGCAAGCCAGGGTCTCTGATCGATACAGGTGACACAGTTGTGCTCAAGGTTTCTCGGCAGTGCTGTGTTATACTGGGGACTAGGGCGGACAGGCAACATTGATGTGATGTTGCGCTGCGCACTAAATTCTAGTCCGATCAGGTAACGCAGCTCTGATTGGGATTGGACGCAGAGTGATTGACAGCAGAGTGTGGCCTGTGTGTTTGTGTTGTGGAGTCCTGAAGAGCCAGGGCAGGACTTATGCCATGGATTCTGCTGGCCTCCACAAGACAGGATGACAGGGGAAATCAGCTTTGGTACACATGGGTGGACAAGGATACAGTGCCATCAATTGCAAGATGGTGCTTCATCCACAGCTCCCCTCAGATATCCTAACCTATTAAGGTAGCCATCCTTATCTGTTGGTGCAGAGGATGTGAAGCAGAGGACGCGATCCTCTGAAGGTAGGGTGTTCATACACCAGGGTTAGGATAACGAGGGGTCCTGTGAGATGAAGGGCAGCCCAATACCTTTCTCTACTCATGGGTCAAAGGTATTGGTGCTGGGATTTGACAACTAATTGCACCGTGAGGGAGATATCCCCAGGAGCATTTTGGTATTTTCTTTCATACTAGGTATGGATACAATGGAGCAGGAGAAAAGAGCCCAAACTACTCCCAGCTAAGAAGGTGGATATCCGACCAGATACCACTGTGAGCAGAGAGAAGCAGAGTCTCCAAATCCATGGAGAAAGTCTCCGCTGTGTCCTGACTGTGTTGGACACCTTCCAAAAGGGACTTTGCTTTTCAACCTGCCCATCCACCCTGTCACCCGGGTGGTCCTACCTTGAACTGACAATGAACTGACGTCGACAAGCGGACGAAAGGACTGGCCAAGTAACTACAATCAGGCCAGTCTAAGTCCTATAGTGATGAAGTCAGGGGTCAAGGACTCGACTCCGATTTGGTTCTGTGACCCCCAAATGTGTTAACTTTGTGATTTATATGTTTGCCAACTGTGTACCCATGGACACTCTAGGTGCAAATGTGTGACAGCCTATACTCAGGAAACTCGCCCAACGTACCGCGGTGAGTTACAATGAGGCTGTACACACATTTGCATCCTATAGTCGTTTCCCATCGACACGTGGGTCTGTGACCTACCTGTCTTTGGAGGTGTAGAGAGATCTGCCAGGTTGCAGGAGTCTCTATGGGTACCCACTAAATTTATTTGATGGGTGGGGAAGGTTATTTGTGTTATATGTGTGAATGGGGATTAGAGTAGGGCATGTTAGGGACAGGTCCCTTTTGTTCGCCATTTGCCACCTCAAACCCTGTAACGGTGAAGTTCGTAAGGGTAGGGCTGGATGGTTAGTGTGGCGGAGGTATTTACCGCGGTTAGTATTTAGGTAGCTTGACATCGCCTCACTTAATGGAAAATCTGACCTGCCTTTTAAAGACCTACTTATCTGTCCATGGGGAGGTTGTCGCCGCTGGAAAATTGATTGTGAGCGTGAACCTGCTCCTGGTCACGATATTCTTGTTTCAAGAAAGTTGGTGCAGTTGGGAAAGACTGCAGGGGTCAAGCCGCTCCGGAAGTCAATAGGTCACGCTGGTTGGGAGAGAAGGCGTTCCGGTTTATTGGACCTCCTCCATGCAGCACGCAAGGGACAAGTAAGACAGTAGGAGCGGCTGACACCGATACGTTCAAAGCAGAAGATGTCCAGACCTTGGGGTGGATACCTGAAGATCGGCAGTAGTACCGAGAGACGGTAAGGGTGTGGTCACTCCAAACTCATCGCAGTGGCCGACACCGGAAGACAGTTATCAGAAAGAAAGGCCAGTTAAGTTGACGACAGCCAATCCTGTGGATAGAGGAGTTTGGGTTACGGTGAAAAGCAGGTCTGTGAGAGGTCGGAATGGGTGATGTCTAGGTACCTAAGGATCAGTGTATACGCCAGTTCTTCCTGAACTGTCACCAAAATTGGGGTTGAGGGGGCAAATACGTCCCAACCCTTCCATCGGATTATATTGTCGTGTATCTCGACAACAGGGGGATTGTAGAGGGAAGGGTTGGATTTGAATATATATGTATATATGTCCAATATATGTATATATATATATATATATATATATATATATATATATATCTATAAAAGGTCATAGTGTTATGTGTGTATATATGGATGTGTCTGTATGTCCCTGTATTTACACCATGTCCATGTATACTTATATTACATTTGTGTATGTATAATATATATAGATATGCCCCAATTATCTATGTGTATGTATATATACTTATACATGTGGCCAGTTATGTCCCCCAGTCACGGCGCCCCACCTCCTCCTGCATACCTGCGGGAGATGGCACCAGATGGCTGGATATGATTGTCCAGCTTCTGGTGACTTCAATGGATCAATAGATCCTTTTGAAGCATCCCCAGCAGGACTCCCCCACCTTCTGTTTAGGGACTGTTTATGACATGGGTGTGTGTGTGGTGCCATGGTGTTTTTGTCTGTACGGATCCTGAGCCTCAGGGGGTCAGTCAGTATATCAGCAGCAGTCAGAGTGCATGCATTCCGTCACACACACACGATGATGTCATATCCTTGCACCCTGGGGGAGGAGGGGGTGTGAGTGACTTATATATGAGTCCAAGATAAAGGGAAGGGGGACTCGACACCAGAAGGAGAGAAGACATGGATCATCACCTGGGAAAAGCATTAACCGGCTGAGTATACCCTGGCACTGCATTGCATCTATGCCCTTGCAGTGCCAACCACATTTACCCCTTCCCTGCCCAGCAGCATCAACCCCTGTTGGTGTAACCCCTGCAGACCTATACCTCCCTACCCACCATACCCCTGCATTACCCCTATCCCACCAACGACATTAACCCCTGCATAACCCCTATCCCACCAAACCCCTGCATTCTGTCTGTACTGTTGCCCAGTACCACGTACCCCCTTACTGCTCCTTCCGTTCCCCTAGGGATAGACCAGAGCCAGGCTGGGTGGGCTGCCATGTTAAGTGTGTATGTGTAACTCGTATTAGCTAGTGTTGTGGGTGGAAATTGGGATTGTGTAGCGTAGTTAGTACTGTATTTGTAGTGTTGTGTTATTTAGTATATATCTGTGTGCGTCAAGCTTTAATAAATACCGTTTTACTAGTAGAATTGTGTAGCGTGTATTTATTAGCGTTTAGCGTAGTGAGTTAGGCGCATGCAGATAGTAAGTGTAAGCGACTTGGTGACGTGCTAGGTAATAGAAGTGTGTTGTTAAGGTATAAATAGGCGTGACTATCTATAGACGGTTTTCGCCTATTTATGAATATTAATTACTGATATTCGCTTAATATTATATAATTAATATTCCCCCTTTACATTTTAGTCATTAATTAAGGTATAAATAGGCGGAGTTATATAAAGATGTCCCGCCTATTTATGAATATTAATTATTGATATTTGCATGAATATTAATAATTAATATTCCCCCTTTACAGGGTGCAAGTGCTATGTTGAAAAGCCTTTAGTGGCTTTTTTCTGTGGAAAAAGATAAATATATCGGCAGGTCATTTTTGCTGTTAACTGCACTGATATCATTTAGTCGCCTATTTCAGTACAATATGAGAAAAATAGACGCAGTTCACATTTGATGTTATTTGCACTAAAAGCATTTATTGTCATATTTCACTACAATGCGAGAAAAATAGATGCAGTTCATATTTGGTGTTATTTGCGCTGAAAGCATTTATTGCCATATTTCACTATAATACGAGAAAAATAGACGCAGTTCACATTTGCTGTTATTTGCGCTAAAAGCATTCATTGCTATATTTCTACAGAAAAATAGAAAATAGATTAGTTTAAATTTTCTGTTATTTGCGCTAAAACCTTTTCTTGTCATATTTCACCACAATATGAGAAAAATAGACGCAATTCACTTTTGCTGTAATTTGCGCTAAAAGCGTTTATTGTCATATTTCACTACAATATGAGAAAAATAGATGCAGTTCACATTTTCTGTTATTTGTGCTGAAAGCGTTTATTGCCATATTTCACTACAATATGAGAAAAATAGATGCAGTTCACATTTGCTGTTATTTGTGCTGAAAGCGTTTATTGCCATATTTCACTATAATACGAGAAAAATAGATGCAGTTCACATTTGGTGTTATTTGCGCTGAAAGCGTTTATTGCCATATTTCACTACAATGCGACAAAAATAGACGCAGGCCCCATTTGGTGTTATTTGCACTGAAAGTGTTTATTGTCATATATTTCTAGAGAAAAAGAGAAAAATATTCTGAGTTCACTTTTGCTGTTATTTACACTGAAATCGTTTTGTTGCCAATTTAGTTGCCTATCTCATTAAAAAAAGAAATATATATTTGCCGCTTTTAGGGGTGTTTTAATTTGCTTTTAACTTATTTAGTTCAGCTAAAAGTATGTCAGACAGAGAAGTGCCAGGGGAGTGTCAGAGGCGTAAATAATTCTGGCGCAGGCACAGGTCGCAGCAGAGTAAGGGGGCGTGGCAGCAGGGTTTTGTTCCCGAGGCCTCAGGTCCACATGTCAGCTAGCGGTCGTGGCTTGACCAGCAACCCAGCGGTTCTTGATTGGTTGACTCGATCTTCGACTTTGTCGCAAGTGACAGCAGCACCAGCAGCCTGAGTCTAGAGTCGCTGATGAGCAGCTTTCTTCACCCACATAGTGATGCAGCAGTAGGTAGACCTGGAGCAGGACCTGAACCAGCAGGTGGTCGCATACTTTGACAGCACCCTGCCAGCCGCCATAGAAGATCCGCTGTATTACTCGGCAGCCAAACTAGATTTCTGGCCAGAACTGGCTGAGTTTGCACTGGAAAAGCTGTCCTGTCTGGCAGGTAGTATGGCATCAGAGTGGGTGTTTAGTGCGGCAGGGGTCATAGTTACCCCAAGAAGAACTCACCTGTCCACCCAAAATGTGGAGAGACTTAATTTTGTCAAGATGAATCAGGCGTGGATCAGCCAAGATTTCCACCCACCAATGCCTGATGCATCAGATTAGATCATCCATCTCCACACTATGTCACCTTGCCACTTATTGTATTATGCAGCTGCTGCTACTTGAAGGACTTGGACTGATCACCCGTCCCACGATCTAATTATGGGTTTTGGAACTGACAACTTGCTTTTGAGGGCTGAATTAATCTAGAGCAGGCATGCTCAACCTGCGGCCCTCCAGCTGTTGTAAAACTACAACTCCCACAATGCCCTGCTGTAGGCTGATAGCTGTAGGCTGTTCGGGCATGCTGGGAGTTGTAGTTTTGCAACAGCTGGAGGGCCACAGGTTGAGCATGCCTGATCTAGAGGTTACCATCGTACAGCTCTATAGATAACTTTCCATCTGCATCTTTCTCAACAAACTGTGCCCCCAGTCTTTTATACAGACTCTGTCATTGTGCCAATCAGTGGCCTTCTGTGGCGTCCTTGCTCCTGCACAGATGTGGGATGCCGGCGGAATAGCAAGGAGGAAGCGCGTCGCCGGCTCCCCATTACAACCTTGTTCTTATAGTGGACCCTGACCCCCACCTGACATCTGGACCTCCACTGATCAAAAGGTATTGGCATATGTTAGCAATATGCCCTCAGATTATGGGAAAACCCCTTTAATAAAAGAGTTAACAACTGTCAATGTGTCCTCATGAAGAATGGCATCCAAGTATTTTTTCTTCTTAGCATGTTGAATATTTGACATTTCATACAGAACATATCATACTGGTGATAATAAGAGCAGACTGTCCGGCTGTTAGTGTCTAGCTGTTGGGCTAATGGCTTTTTCTCCTTAACTACCCTGAGAACTTTCATAGCTATTAGTAATACTTTGTGTTATATATCGAGTTGAGCTGACACCTGGAAGTTCGGGTTCGGCCGAACTTCACAAAAAAGTTCTGGTTTGTGATCCGAACTTTACCCAAACTTACCACGAAACCGAACCCCATTGAATGGGAACCCGAACTTTTGGGCACCAAAAGCCCCAAAAATGTAATAGAAAGGGCAGCAAAATGTGATTAAGAGCATGGCAAGTGCTCTGCAAACAAATGTGGATAGGGAAATAACTTAAAATAAAATAATTATTATAAAAATTTAAAATTATTAACCTGCAACTCGGAGGAGGAGGTGGTTGTGGAGTCGGAGGTTGAGGAGGCGGTGAATGCGATGTTGCAGGTGGAAGCGGTGATGGAGGAGGAGATTGCTAATGTTTTTTTTTTTTTTTTTATAAATTGGGGTAGCCCCCAAAATAATGTGACAAATAAAAAAAGAAATCAAACAATAAGTGTACTTGAGTACAAGAATGTATGGTTGAGGCGGGTATAAATGTCTATTCTGCACAAGGTATAGACAAGTCTTGTGGGATCCAAGCCTGGTTCATTTTAATGAACGTGAGCTTGTCCACATTGGCTGTGGACAGGCAGCTGCGCTTGTCTGTATTAACACCCCCTGCCATGCTAAACACACATTCAGACAAGACACTGGCTGTAGGGCAGGCCAGCACCTCCAAGGCATAAAGGGCAAGCTCAGGCCATGTGCCCAATTTGGAGGCCCAGAAGTTGAATGGGGCAGACCCATCAGTCAATACGTGTAGGCGTGTGCACACATACTGCTCCACCATGTTGAAATGCTGCCCCTGATAAGACATTGCATATGATCTGGTGGTGCTGGTTGTTGTGGCGTGGTGACAAAGCTTTTGCACATTTCGGCCATGCTAACCCTGCCTTCTGAGGTGCTGGCGGGGCCCTGGCTGCGTTGGCGGCCTCTTCCTCCTCCTCTGCCTTCGCCTTGTGCTTCCACTTGTCCCCCGGTGTCAGTTGGGAATGCCCTCAGAAGCGTGTCTACCAGCGTGCGCTTGTAGTCGCACATCTTCCTATCACGCTCCAGTGAGGGAATTAAAGACGGCACGTTGTCTTTGTAACGGGGATCCAGCAGGGTGGCAACCCAGTAGTCAGCACAAGTTAAAATGTGGGCAACGCTTTGGTCGTTGCGCAGGCACTGCAGCATGTAGTCGCTCATGTGTGCCAGGCTGTCCAGAGGTAAGGATAAGCTGTCCTCTGTAGGTGGTGTATCGTCTGTGTCCTCCGTATCCCCCCAGCCACGCTACAGTGATGGCCATGAGCTGCGTTGGGTGCCACTGCTGTGAATCCGGTTCCTACTCCTCCTCCTCCAGAACTGTGCCCTGGCTGGCCACATGTGTACCTGGCCTCTACTGGTGCAGGAACCTATCCTCTGAGCCACTTTTGAATGACTGGCCTGAAACCCTGTGAAATTGCCCCTCTTCCTCCTCCTCTTCCTCCTGTGCCACATCCTCTTTCATCATCGCCCTAAGTGTTTTTTCAAGCAGACATAGAAGTGGTATTGTAACGCTAAGAACAGCGTCATCGGCACTGGCTATATTGGTTGAGTACTTGAAAAACCGCACAAAAGCACACAGGTCTCGCATGGAGGCCCGCTCATTGGTGGTGAAGTGTGCTGTTTCGCAGAGCAATTGACCTGTGCGTGCTGCAGCTGAAACTCTACTATCGCCTGCTGCTGCTCGCACAGTCTCTCCAGCATATGCAAGGTGGAGTTCCACCTGGTGGGCAGGTCGCATATGAGGCGGTGAGCGGGAAGGCTGAAGTTACGCTGCAGTGCAGAAGGGCGAGCAGCAGCAGGGTGAGAATGCCAAAAGTGCGCACAGACAGACCGCACTTTCTGCAGCAGCTCTGACATGTCTGGGTAGTTCTTAAGAAATTCTGCCCCACCAAATTCAGCACATGCGCCAGGCAAGGGATGTGCGTAAAACTGGCTAGTCCCAGAGCTGCTACGAGATTTCGCACATTATCGCACACCATCAGGTCGGGCTTGATGCTCACTGGCAGCAACCACTCATCGGTCTGTTCTTCTATGCCTCTCCACAGCTCCTGTGCGGTGTGGGGTTTGTCCCCCAAACACATGAGTTTTAAAACCGCCTGCTGACGTTTACCCCTGGCTGTGTTGAAATTGGTGGTGAAGGTCTTTCGCTGACCAGATGAGGAGGTGGTAAAAGAGGAGGAGAAAGCTGAGTAGGAGGAGGAGACAACAGGAGGCAAAGAATAATGCCCAGCGATCTTTGGAGGTGGAAGCACATGCGCCAAACCGCTATCCGCCTCGGGCCCAGCCACCACTATATTTACCCAGTGTGCAGTTAGGGAGATATAGCGTCTCTGCCCGTGCTTACTGGTCCATGTATTTGCGGTTATGCGGACTTTGCCAAAGATGGCGTTGCGCAGTGCACACTTGATTTTATCCTCCACTTGGTTGTGCAGGGAAGGGACGGCTCACCTGGAAAAGTAGTGGCGGCTGGGAATGACGTACTGTGGGACAGCCACCGCCATCAGCTGTTTAAAACAGTCCGTCTCCACCAGACGGAATGACAGCATTTCAAAGGCCAGTAACTTTGAAATGCCGGCATTAAGGGCCAGGGATCAAGGGAGGGTAGGTGGGTATTTCCTTTTTCTCTCCAGTGTTTGGGAGATCGACAGCTGAACGCTTGTGTGTGAAATGTGGAGATGCTTGGTGATGATGACAGAGGTGGTGGTATTGGTGGCACATCCTCTGTTTGCTAGGTGGCAGGTGCCACTGTGATGCCAGAGGTGGAGGAAGAGGCAGAGACAGAAGCATAAGAGGAAGCAGAAGGAGCCCGAGACCTTTCTTGGTTTTTAAGGTGTTTACTCCACTGCAGTTCGTGCTTTGCATGTAGATGCCTGGTCATGCAGGTTGTGCTCAGGTTTAGAACGTTTATGCCTCGCTTCAGGCTCTGATGGCACAAAGTGCAAACCACTCGTGTCTTGTCGTCAGGACATTGTCATAAAAACTGCTACGCCAATGAACTCCTTGGAGCTGGCTTTGGTGTGCTAGGTCCCTGAGTGAGGTAGGCATTAACAGGCGTACTGTCTCGGGGACAGCAGCTTCTCTTTTTCACCCTCCTCCCTCTTTTGCTTTGCTCTTGCCTCTTGTGCGACCACCGGCTCTTCCTCAGAACTGCACACGTCACTAGCATAAACTTAAGTCCAGTCTAGGTCTAGGACCTCATCATCATCTTCCACCTATTCTTGACCCCTGCCCTCCTTGTCTGTTTGCACACCGCCACAGCAGTTGGCACCTGTTTCATCATCATCAGAGATGTGCTGCGGTGGTATTCCCATGTCCTTATCCTGCAACATACGTGGTTGGGCATCAGTGCATTCAATGTCTTCCACTTCTGGGGCAGGGCTATGTGGATTATCCGGGGGAACCCTGCCAGCAGACTCATCAAAAAGCTCAAGAGTCTGCTGCATGACTTGGAGCTCAGACTGCTTGGCTGATTTGCAAGGGGGTTAGGTAAAAGACTGATGGGCATGGGCTGCAGGTGCCAACTCTGAGCTTTCTGCAGAGGACTGGGTGGGAGATACTGTGAAGGAACTGGAACCACTGTCAGCCACCCAATCTACTATCGCTTGTACTTGTTCTGGCCTCACCACCCGTAGAACGGCATTCGGGCCTAACAAATAATGCTGCAGGTTCTGTTGCCTTCTCGCACCTGAGGTAGGTGTTTCACTTGAACCTGTAGCTGGCGCAGAATGGCCATATCCTCTCCCAGCAACAGGAGCTCCACCAACACCACCACAAACATGTCCACATCCCTTATTTGATGTTCTCATTATTTGCATTCACCCACCTAACTAACAGATGGTATATCTCAGGTGTCAATTTAACAGCCAAAAGTCATCAATTAAGTTCACTAACAGTGCCTGTCTAATAAACAGAATACATTTCTTTGGTTCACACAACAGTGTAATGGAGCAATTCGATATAATTACTTTACTATCAACAAAAATTAGATTTTTCAAACCAACAATGTAACAGCAGAGGTTAACGGTTTAATTTGACTGTGAGAAATGCACTGTACACCTCAAATGTGCCATCTACCACAAAATCGGTGCAACCAACTATGTAAATGCGGAGTTCCACAGGTTACTTAAAAATATAAGGTAGGCCTCAGATCTGCTATGTAGCACAAAAGCAGTGTTTATTGTAAAAAATTACAGAAATGCAGTATGTCACACCAAAAATTATAAAACAGGTTTTTCAGCATTTTATGCAAACGTGCTCTGTGGCATAACAGTATGGGTTTATTCACCCAACTACAGAAATGCAGTTTTTTACCGCAAAATTATAAAACTGTTTTTTCAGCGTTGTATGCAAAGGGTGCTCCATGGCACAACAGTACGGGTATATTCACCCAAATACAAAAAAGCAGTTTTTCACAGCAAAATTTTAAAACACTTTTTTCAGCGTTGCATGCTAACGAGCTCTGTGGCACAACAGTACGGGTTTATTCCCCCAAATACAAAAATGCAGTGTGTCACCCCGAAAATTATAAAACAGGTTTTTCAGCGTTGTGTGAAAAGGGTGCTCCATGGGACAACAGTACGGGTATATTCACCCAAATACAAAAAAGCAGTTTTTCACCGAAAAATTTTAAAACACTTTTTTCAGCGTTGTATGCAAAAGAGCTCTGTGGCACAACAGTACGGGTTTATTCCCCCAAATACAGAAACGCAGTGTGTCACCCCAAAAATTATAAAACAGGTTTTTCAGCATTGTGTGCAAATGTGCTCTGTGGCACAACAGTACGGGTTTATTCACCCAACTACAGAAATGCAGTTTTTCACCGCTAAATTTTAAAACTGTTTTTTCAGCGTTCTATGCAAAAGTGCTCTGTTGCACAACAGTATGGGTTTATTTACCCAACTACAGAAATACAGTATGTCACACCAAAAATTATATTTTAAAACAATGTCACCCCAAAAATTATAAGACAGGTTTTTCAGCATTGTGTGCAAATGTGTTCTGTGGCACAACAGTATGGATTTATTTCCCCAAATACAGAAATGCAGTATGTCACACCAAAAATTTTATTTTAAAACAATGTCACCCCAAAAATGATAAAACAGGTTTTTCAGCATTGTATGCACAGGTGCTCAGTGGCACAACAGTACAGGTTTTTTCACCAAAATACAGAAATGCAGTTTTTCACCCCAATATTTTAAAACAGTTTTTTCAGCGTTCTATGCAAAAGTGCTCTGTGGCACAACAGTACGGGTTTATTCCCCCAAATACAGAAATGCAGTATGTCACCCAAAAAATAATAAAACAGGTTTTTCAGCGTTGTATGCAAAGAAGCTCAGTGCGGGTTTATTCACCGATATACAAAAAAGCAGTTTTTCACTGCAAGATTTTAAAACTGTTTTTTCAGCGTTCTATGCAAACGTGTTCTGTGGCACAACTGTACGGGTTTATTACCACAAATACAGAAATACAGTTTTTCACCGCAAAATTTTACAACCGTTTTTTTAGCGTTGTATGCAAATGTGCTCTGTGGCACAACAGTACGGGTTTCTTTCCCCAAATACAGAAATGCAGTTTGTCACCCCAAAAATTATAAAACAGGTTTTTCAGTGTTGTATGCAAACGTGCTCTGTGGCACAACAGTGCGGGTTTATTCACCCAACTACAGAAATGCGGTTTTTCACCGCAAAATTATCAAACAGTGTTTTCAGCGTTGTATGCAAAAGTGCTCTGTGGCACAACCGTATGGGTTTTTTCCTCCAAATACAGAAATGCTGTATGTCACCCCAAAAATTATAAAACAGGTTTTTCAGCTTTGTATGCAAACGTGCTCAGTGGCACAACAGTACGGGTTTATTCACCCAACTACAGAAATGCAGTTTTTCACTGCAAAATTTTAAAACTGTTTTTTCAGCGTTGTATGCAAATGTGCTCTGTGGCACAACAGTATGGGTTTATTTCCCAAAATACAGAAATGCAGTATGTCACAACAAAAATTATAAAACAGTTTTTTCAGCGTTGTATGCAAGCGTGCTCTGTGGCACAACAGTACGGGTTTATTTACCCAACTACAGAAATGCAGTTTTTCACTGCAAAATTTGAAAACTGCTTTTTCAGCGTTCTTTGCAAAAGTGTTCTGTGGCACAACAGTACGGGTTTATTCCCCCAAATACCGAAATGAAGTATGTCACCCCAAAAATTATAAAACAGGTTTTTCAGCGTTGTATGCAAAGGTGCTCAGTGGCACAACAGTATGGGTTTAGTCACCCATCTACTGAAATGCAGTTTTTCAACGCAACATTTTAAAACAGTTTTTTCAGCGTTCTATGCCTACGTGCTCTGTGGCACAACAGTACGGGTTTATTCCCCCAAATACAAAAATGCAGTGTGTCACCCCGAAAATTATAAAACAGGTTTTTCAGCGTTGTGTGAAAAGGGTGCTCCATGGGACAACAGTACGGGTATATTCACCCAACTACAGAAATGCAGTTTTTCACTGCAAAATTTTAAAACAGTTTTTTCAGCGTTGTATGCAAATGTGGTCTGTGGCACAACAGTATGGGTTCATTTCCCAAAATACAGAAATGCAGTATGTCACACCAAAAATTATAAAACAGTTTTTTCAGCGTTGTATGCAAACGTGCTCTGTGGCACAACAGTACAGGTTTATTCACCCAACTACAGAAATGCAGTTTTTCACTGCAAAATTTGAAAACAGTTTTTTCAGCGTTCTTTGCAAAAGTGTTCTGTGGCACAACAGTATGGGTTTATTCCCCCAAATACCGAAATAAAGTATGTCACCCCAAAAATTATAAAACAGGTTTTTCAGCGTTGTATGCAAAGGTGCTCAGTGGCACAACAGTATGGGTTTAGTCACCCATCTACTGAAATGCAGTTTTTCACCACAACATTTTAAAACAGTTTTTTCAGCGTTCTATGCAAAAGTGCTTTGTGGCACAACAGTACGGGTTTATTCCCCCAAATACAGAAATGCACTATGTCACCCCAAAAATTATAAAACAGGTTTTTCTGCATTGTATGCATATGTGCTCTGTGGCACAACAGTACGGGTTTAATCCCCCAAATACAGAAATGTGGTATGTCACCCCAAAAATTTTAAAACAGGTTTTTCAGCATTGTATGCAAAAGTGCTCAGTGGCACAACAGTACAGGTTTATTCACCCAACGACAGAAATGCATTTTTTTACCGCATAATTTTAAAACAGTTCTTAAAAATAATTAGACTGATGTCCCTGGCAGGCTGGCACACATGCAGGTCACATGCAGTTCCAAGGACACTGCAGTTGCTAAAATGGCCACCGACCCCCACCTCAGTAACAGATGGATTCATGTGATGGCTTCTTAGGGAAAAGTAGTGAAACGTTTGTTAATTGGCTGCCTTGCAGCCTTTCAAAATCGGGAAGAAATCGCCGATCAACGAACCCGAACCCGAATTTTTATGGAAATGTTTGGGTTCTGGTCCGGGTGCGTAAAACTGTAAAGTTCTGTACGAACCCGAACTATACAGTTCGGGTTCGCTCAACTCTAGTTATATATAACTCGGCACAGATAATCATCATAAAGCAATTCGCCATGAGAAAATAAAAATTAATTTTGTTCTTTAGTTAACACCATAGATCCGCATGACTCAGTTTACATGAACAGATTTTCTAAAATAACTGCTTAAATATAAATAAAGGTGCCCATACATCTTAGATAACTGTCGACCATAGGCATGCAAGTTCGGCTCAGCTCAGGGTGCAAATGCACTCAATGGGAGAGAGGAATTAGTGACTGATCCTTCTTTCCCTAGAATCTGCCATTGGTGGAGATTTGAGACATTAGATGATTGACTGGTCCTGCTGAAATTGTCAGATTTAGTCGATATTCACGTAATGTGTAGAGAAACCTTTACAGATGTATTGTTTTCACCATGCATCATGATGAATATTTAGATGTTCATTTGGTATAATGCACTGCAGAAAATCCATGGGTGATACACAATTATCTCATTACAGTACTCATTGTTTGTGAGCCAGTTTCTGCTAATTCCTGCAGACTAGAGTCTAGACATCCACCGTATGACTAATCTGGGATTCAGCTTCTATTTGTGGGTTACTTGAGTAGATAGTTTAGCAGATATCGTCTTTCCAAATTTATTCCTATAATTTGAATGCAATAAATGTCAGACTGCTGCTACTTGTGTAATTGTTAGTATGAGAATAGAACACAAAACATATACAATGTCTTTATACAAACCCCTGGTATCTAGCTAGAGGTTCTGGCAGGTTTTCAGAAAATATGTATGGGTAGCTTAAGCTGAGCTCCTATTTGGGTAAGCTTTTGTTGCTTTGTGAAAACTGCATGGGCACATTGATTTAATATGTTTCATCTGTAACAAAATGTAATGATATGAGTTTTTTTATGACTTTTACAATGTGTGTGTTTTTTGCATGTTTTTAACCCTTTCCCATTAAACTATGTAACTGTACATCATGATGCAAGAGATTTACCGAAATCCAACATACAGTTATGTCAACTGGAAGGCTTTGGCTCAGGTGCTATTCCTGCACCATCTGCAGAGAGTGTCAGCTATGACATACAACTGGCACCTTGCTGCAACTGCCAAGATCAAAGATATCTGCAATCTTGCCAGTTTAACCGCTTAGATGCCTTAGTCAATAGCAACTGTGGAGCCTAAGCAGCTGACAGAGAGAGGGAGCAATCACAGGATGCAAATGTTACAATGTTGGCCAAACAATGGCCTCCAAGTCTGCCAGCTATGAAAGGCAATTAGACTCTGCAACATGCAGGGTCTAAAAGGCTTGCTATCAGTGTAAAACTGATAGGTAAAATTCACTACAATAGATAAAACTCCGTTCTAATACTATACGGAGCAGGAGCTCCGTACAGTATTAGACTGTATTGGCTCCGATGAGCCGAAGTTATTGCTTTGCGAAGTCTCGCAATACTACGCGCAATAACTTTATAAATTCATTTGTACTGTAAAAAAACATTTCCCGAACTCAGGTTTGGTTCCACGGTACCACTTGGAACTGAACCCGAGTTTGGGAAATGTTTTTTTACAGTACATATTAATTTATGGTTAATGTGCGAAGTCTCGCGAGACTTCGCAAAGCAATAACTTCGGCTCATCGGAGCCAATACATTCTATTACTGTACGGAGCTCCTGCTCCGTACAGTATTAGAACAGAGTTTTATGCTAATTGACATCAGATGTTTTATCCAAAGTCGATTCGCTCATCTTTATATTGTACCATCGAAGCAGGACACTGGGATTTCATGGCCTCCCATGGGAATATTTTTTTTTTCAAGTGAAAAAGTAAATAAAAAATAATTTTGAAAAATTAAAAAAATTAAAATTTCAAATAAAAAAAGGACCATATATTCCCATAGCCACTGTTTTACTATTGGAGAACAATGAAAGAACCAATACGAAAGTCATTCAAACAAATGATTCAATGATTTAAAAGTAGCAAACCAAAAATGCTAAACAAATTTGGTATCTTCATAATTGTAACAACCCTCAGAATAAAGTTATCATGTTATTCACCTGCATGGTTAACCTTATAGAAAATAAAAATAAAAAACACTGACAGAATTGCTATTATGAGGCCACCTTGCCTCCACAAATATCGAATAAAAATTATCTAAAATCCATGTGTACCCCAAAATGGTACCAATGTGTACTACAGCTTGTCCAACAAAAAGCAACTCCTTGCACAGTTACCTCTATGGAAAAAATTAAAATGTTATAGATGTTAAAATATGGCAACGCACAGATATTTTTCAATTAAAAAAAGACAGATTTCATGATGCAAAAGTAGTAAGGGTAACTTCAGATCTACGGCATCAAGATCTGGCAGGCTGTCGCAGCATAGAACAGCCTGATGAAGTTCTCCATAGCTGGATAGTGCTGCGCACTGATGGACCCCATACTCTATAATGAGATACGGTGGGGATCCAGCAGATTTCCTGCATGAACGCTGGGCTTCAGCTGGACAAAAACCATTGCAACAGTTTTTGTTCAGCCAAAAACTGGCATTTCGCTGGAAAGTGGCAAGATCCCCACAGGATACCATTATAGTCAATGGGGTCCGATGGTACATGGTAGAACATGGTGCTCTCTGCCGGAAAAGCCTGCCAGATCTGGATGCCACAGATGTACACATAGCTTTAAACATATAAATACTATATAAATTTGGTATTACCATAATCATATTATTCCACAAAAATTTTTATGACATTTATACCAGATGGTGATCCCCATAAAATATAGAAATAAAAAACACTGACAAAATATTTTTAACACTTTGTCTCTAAAAAAAACAACAACAACATTCTAAGTCTATCTAAAAGATATATGTATTTCACTCAGGCTACCTGCATGCCTTGTGGATTACATGCATTTTTTCCACACAGATTCAAAAAAAATGTAGCGTAATACATTACTAGCAAAGTAAATAAGATCTGACAAATCTCATGTACACGTTATGCTTTTTTTATCCATGTGGAAATTGAAATACTGGACTTATTTTTTTGGGGGGGAAAATCACAACAAAATCTGCAAGTAACCCATCCGGATTTGGTGCGGAAGCACAGAAAAATCTGGATGAAAATCAGTACAGAATTTCCATTTTCAAACCTGCACCTGTGTGTAGGTACCCTTATGATACCACAAAAATCGACCACTCACACAGCTTAGAAGCAACAAAAAAGTTATGGCTCTTAAAAAATCACTCTTTTCCTTCTGATCCCTGCCATGTCCCCAAATAGCAGTTTATGAGCTCTGAAAATGCAACATAGAGTCTGTACCGATTTCTGCAAAATCTGTTCTGCAAATACCATATGGGTCTACTAGTGTTGAGCGAAAAGTTCGAGCATAGTTCAGGGTGTCCGGGACACGGACCCGAACCCGGACATTTTCAAAAAAGTTCGGGATCGCGTTCGTTGTTGGGCAATTACTTCCCGCTTTCTGAAGGGCTGCACAGCAGCCAATCAGCTAGCGTTTTACTTCTTGCCCTAAGAGCCCATCACAGCCATGCCTACTAATGGCATGGCTGTGATTGGCCAAGTGCAGCATGTGACCCAGCCTCTATTTAAGCTGGAGTCACGTAGCGCCGCACGTCACACTGCTCTGATTAGTGTAGGGAGAGGACGCAGCTTCTGTGAGGGCGAGATTAGGCAGGGAAAAGTCAGCAACAGCACCTAATGAACGGATCGATCTACAGCTGTGAATGATTGAACTTCTGCTAGTTACTTGCTCACTGGTTTTTAGGCTGCACAGAGCGTTTTTCTGTCACTTATTTCTGGGGTGATCGGCGGCCATTTTGTGACTTGTGGTGCACCAGAACAAGCTGCCACCAAGTCCATCAATACTATTTTTTTTTGCTATATCCTACATCAGGGGCTTGGCTGTGCTAATTGTCACCCCTAGAAACTCAGGATAGCAATTTCTATATTTTATTAAGGGGTTAAATACAATTTCCCAAATACCAATCCCCTAAATCTGGTGTTCCAGCTTTGGCTAGCCAAGTATAATACTGTCTGCTGTCTGGCAAAGGATAGATTATTTTATGTGGTGAAATTCAATTGCCAAAATAGCAATACCATAAATCAGTGGTTTCAGCTGTGGCTGGCAAAATATAATAGTGTCCGCCAAAACATATATTTTGTTCTGGGGTGAAATTCAATTGCCAAAACAGCAATACCCTGAATCTGGTGTCCCAGCTGTTGCAGGCCAAGATTCATAGTGTCCGAAAAAAAACATATATTTTGTTCTGGGGTGAAATTCAATTGCCAAAATAGCAATACCCTTAATCTGGTGTCCCAGCTGTTGCAGGCCAAGATTCATAGTGTCCGCCAAAACATATATTCTGTTCTGGGTGAAATTCATTTGCCAAAATAGCAATACCATAAATCAGTGGTTTCAGCTGTGGCTGGCAAAGAATAATAGTGTCCGCCAAAACATATATTTTGTTCTGGGGTGAAATTCAATTGCCAAAATAGCAATACCATAAATCAGTGGTTTCAGCTGTGGCTGGCAAAATATAATAGTGTCCGCCAAAACATATATTTTGTTCCGGGGTGAAATTCAATTGCCAAAATAGCAATACCCTGAATCTGGTGTCCCAGCTGTTGCAGGCAAGATTCATAGTGTCCGAAAAAACATATATTTTGTTCTGGGGTGAAATTCAATTGCCAAAATAGCAATACCATAAATCAGTGGTTTCAGCTGTGGCTGGCAAAGTATAATAGTGTCCGCCAAAACATATATTTTGTTCTGGGGTGAAATTCAATTGCCAAAATAGCAATACCCTGAATCTGGTGTCCCAGCTGTTTCAGGCCAAGATTCATAGTGTCTGCCAAAACATATATTTTGTTCTGGGGTGAAATTCAATTGCCAAAATAGCAATACCATAAATCAGTGGTTTCAGCTGTGGCTGGCAAAATATAATAGTGTCCGCCAAAACATATATTTTGTTCTGGGGTGAAATTCAATTGCCAAAATAGCAATACCCTGAATCTGGTGTCCCAGCTGTTGCAGGCAAGATTCATAGTGTCCGAAAAAACATATATTTTGTTCTGGGGTGAAATTCAATTGCCAAAATAGCAATACCCTGAATCTGGTGTCCCAGCTGTTGCAGGCCAAGATTCATAGTGTCCGCCAAAACATATATTTTGTTCTGGGGTGAAATTCATTTGCCAAAATAGCAATACCATAAATCAGTGGTTTCAGCTGTGGCTGGCAAAGTATAATAGTGTCCGCCAAAACATATATTTTTTTCTGGGGTGAAATTCAATTGCCAAAATAGCAATACCCTGAATCTGGTGTCCCAGCTGTTGCAGGCCAAGATTCATAGTGTCCGCAAAAACATATATTTTGTTCTAGGGTGCAATTCAATTGCCAAAATAGCAATACCCTGAATCTGGTGTCCCAGCTGTTGCAGGCCAAGATTCATAGTGTCCGCCAAAACATATATTTTGTTCTGGGGTGAAATTCAATTGCCAAAATAGCAATACCATAAATCAGTGGTTTCAGCTGTGGATGACAAAGTATAATAGTGTCCGCCAAAACATATATTTTGTTCTGGGGTGAAATTCAATTGCCAAAATAGCAATACCATAAATCAGTGGTTTCAGCTGTGGCTGGCAAAGTATAATAGTGTCCGCCAAAACATATATTTTGTTCTGGGGTGAAATTCAATTGCCAAAATAGCAATACCCTGAATCTGGTGTCCCAGCGGTTGCAGGCCAAGATTCATAGTGTCCGCAAAAACATATATTTTGTTCTGGGGTGAAATTCAATTGCCAAAATAGCAATACCCTGAATCTGGTGTTCGAGCTGTTGCAGTCCAAGATTCATAGTGTCCGCCAAAACATATATTTTGTTCTGGGGTGAAATTCAATTGCCAAAATAGCAATACCCTGAATCTGGTGTCCCAGCGGTTGCAGGCCAAGATTCATAGTGTCCGCCAAAACATATATTTTGTTCTGGGGTGAAATTCAATTGCCAAAATAGCAATACCCTGAATCTGGTGTTCGAGCTGTTGCAGGCCAAGATTCATAGTGTCCGCAAAAACATATATTTTGTTCTGGGGTGAAATTCAATTGCCAAAATAGCAATACCCTGAATCTGGTGTTCGAGCTGTTGCAGGCCAATTGTAAATCTGTCCATAAATGGATACCTTTCATCCAGGGCCTAAATACTAGCCCTAAAATAGATATTCTCCTAAATCAGTGGTTACTGCTGTGCCTGGATTAGTGTAATACGCTACATAAATAAATAGGCAGATAGTGTTAGGTGCCTGTAAAAAATGGCCTGAATTTGAAATCAATACATTGGGCCAAATATTTTTTTTCTTATTGTGGTGCTTGGTGAACGGTAAAAACGAGGAAAACATCTAGTAAGGAAAGCGGGCGCGGTCGTGGTGGTGTTAGTGTACCCTCTGGTGCTGGGAGAGGACGTGGCCATTCTGTCACAGCCACACGTCCTAGTGAACCAACTACCTCAGGTTCCAGTACCCGCCAGAATTTACAGCGATATTTGGTGGGGCCCAATGCTGTTCTAAGGATGGTAAAGCCTGAGCAGGTACAGGCGCTAGTCAATTCGGTGGCCGACAGTGGATCCAGCACGTTCACAACATTATCTCCCACCCAGTCTTCTGCAGAAAGCGCACAGGTGTCGCCTGAAAACCAAGCCCATCAGTCTGTCACATCACCCCCATGCATATCAGGGAAACCGTCTGAGCCTCAAGTTATGCAGCAGTCTCTTATGCTGTTTGAAGACTCTGCTGGCAGGGTTTCCCAAGGGAATCCACCTAGTCCTTCCCCAGTGGTGGAAGACATAGAATGCACTGATGCACAACCACTGATGTTTCCTGATGATGAGGACATGGGAATACCACCTCATCGGAGTCCGCACGTCTCTGATGATCACGAAACACAGGTGCCAACTGCTGCGTCTTTCTGCAGTGTGCAGACCGAACAGGAGGTCAGGGAGGAACACTGTGTGGAAGACGATGCAGGGGACGATGAGGTCCTAGACCCCACATGGAATGAAGGCTGTGCCACAGACTTTCATAGTTCAGAGGAAGAGGCAGTGGTGAGACCGAGCCAACAGCGTAGCAAAAGAGGGAGCAGGGGGCAAAAGCAGACCAGCCGCCGCCAAGAGAGTTCGCCTGCTACTGGCCACCGCCACCAGGAACCGAGCACCCCAAAGGCAGCTTCAAGGGGTTCCCTGGCATGGCATTTCTTTAAACAATGTGCTGACGACAAGACCCGAGTGGTTTGCACGCTGTGCCATCAGATCCTGAAGCGAGGCATTAACGTTCTGAACCTTAGCACAACCTGTATGACCAGGCATCTACATGCAAAGCATGAACTGCAGTGGAGTAAACACCTTAAAAGCAATGAACTCACTCTGGCTCCCCCTGCTCCCTCTTCTGCTGCTGCCTCGGCATCTTCCTCCGCCTCGGGAAAAATGTTTCCACCTGCCACCCACTAAACAGAGGATGTGCCACCGACACCACCACCTGCGTCACCAAGCATCTCCACCATGTCACACGGCAGCGTTCAGCTCTCCATCTCACAAACCTTGGAGAGAAAGCGTAAATTCCCACCTAGCCACCCTCTAGCCCTGGGCCTGAATGCCAGCATTTCTAAACTACTGGCCTTTGAAATGCTGTCATTCAGGCTGGTGGACACAGACAGCGTCAAACAGCTGATGTCCATGGCTGTCCCACAGTATGTTGTTCCCAGCCGCCACTACTTCTCCAAGACAGCCGTGCCTTCCCTGCACAACCAAGTATCCGATAAAATCAACTGTGCACTACGCAACGCCATCTGTGGCAAGGTCCACCTAACCACAGATACGTGGACCAGCAAGCATGGCCAGGGAAGCTATATCTCCCTATCTGCACACTGGGTAAATGTAGTGGCGGCTGGGCCCCAGGCGGAGAGTTCCTTGGCGCACGTCCTTCCGCCGCCAAGGATCGCAGGGCATCATTCTTTGCCTCCTGTGGCCTCCTCCTCCTACTCGGCTTCCTCCTCCTCTGCTTCCACCAGCTCATCCAGTCAGCCACACACCTTCACCACCAACTTCAGCACAGCCCGGGGTAAACGTCAGCAGGCCATTCTGAAACTCATATGTTTGGGGGACAGGCCCCACACCGCGCAGGAGTTGTGGCGGGGTATTGAACAACAGACCGACCAGTGGTTGCTGCCGGTGGGTCTCAAGCCTGGCCTGGTGGTGTGCGATAATGGGCAAAATCTCGTCGCAGCTCTGGGACTAGCCGGTTTGACGCACATCCCTTGCCTGGCGCATGTGCTGAATTTGGTGGTGCAGAAGTTCATTCACAACTACCCCGACATGTCAAAGCTGCTGCATAAAGTGAGGGCCGTCTGTGCGCGCTTCCGGCGTTCACATCCTGCCGCTGCTCACCTGTCTCCGCTACAGCGGAACTTCGGCCTTCCCGCTCACCACCTTATATGCGACGTGCCCACCAGGTGGAACTCCACCTTGCACATGCTGGAGAGACTGTGCGAGCAGCAGCAGGCCATAGTGGAGTTTCAGCTGCAGCACGCACGCGTCAGTCGCACTGCGGAACAGAACCACTTCACCACCAATGATTGGGCCTCCATGCGAGACCTGTGTGCCCTGTTGCGATGTTCTGAGTACTCCACCAACATGGCCAGTGGCGATGACACCGTTATCAGCATTACAATACCACTTCTATGTCTCCTTGAGAAAACGCTTAGGGCGATGATGGAAGAGGAGGTGGCCCAGGAGGAGGAGGAGGAGGTGGATGAGGGGTCATTTTTAGCACTTTCATTCCAGTCTGTTAGAAGTGGCTCAGAGAGAGTTTTTTTGCAACAGCAGAGGCCAGGTACAAATGTGGCCAGCTAGGGCCCACTACTGGAGGACGAGGAGGATGAGGTGGAGGAGGATGAGGATGAAGCAGGTTCACAGCGGGGTGGCACCCGACACAGCTCAGGCCCATCACTGGTGCGTGGCTGGGGGGATACAGAGAACAATGACGATACGCCTCCCACAGAGGACAGCTTGTCCTTACCTCTGGGGAGCCTGGCACACATGAGCGACTACATGCGGCAGTGCCTGCGCAACCACAGCAGAGTTGCCCACATTTTAACACGTGCGGACTACTGGGTTGCCACCCTGCTGGATCCCCGGTACAAAGACAATGTGCCCACCTTACTTCCTGCACTGGAGCATGATAGGAAGATGCGCGAGTACAAGCGCACGCTGGTAGAGGCGCTCCTGAGAGCATTCCCAAATGTCACAGGGGAACAGGTGGAAGCCCAAGGCGAAGGCAGAGGAGGAGCAAAAGGTCGCCAATGCAGCTGTGTCACGGCCAGCTCCTCTGAGGGCAGGGTTAGCATGGCAGAAATGTGGAAAAGTTTTGTCTCCACGCCACAGCTAACTGCACCACCACCTGATACGGAACGTGTTAGCAGGAGGCAACATTTCACTAACATGGTTGAACAGTACGTCTGCACACCACTCCACGTACTGACTGATGGTTCGGCCCCATTCAACTTCTGCGTCTCCAAATTGTCCACGTAGCCAGAGCTAGCATTTTATGCCTTGGGTTTGCTGGCCTGCCCTTCTCTGGTGGTGGTTGATATGACGCATGATTCCTTGCTGTGGGACCTCTCTCCTCTGTCTGGGTGCTGGGCCGAAATAACTGAGAGTGGCCTTCTCCGGTGGTGGTTGATATGACACATGATTCCTTGCTGTGGGACCTCTCTCCTCTGTCTGGGTGCTGGGCCGAAATAACTGAAGGTGGCCTTCTCCAGTGGTGGGTGATATGACGCATGATTCCTTGCTGTGGGACCTTTCTCCTCTGTCTGGGTGCTGGGCCGAAATAACTGAAAGTGGCCTTCTCCAGTGGTGGTTGATATGACGCATGATTCCTTGCTGTGAGACCTCTCTCCTCTGTCTGGGTGCTGGGGCCGAAATAACTGAGTGGCCTTCTCCAGTGGTGGGTGATATGACGCATGATTCCTTGATGTGGGACTTGTATCCTCGGTCTGGGTGCTGGGCTGAAATAACTGAAAGTGGCCTTCTCCAGTGGTGGGTGATATGACGCATGATTCCTTGCAGTAGTACCTCTCTCCAATTGATATTGGTTAAATTTTATTTATTTTATTTTATTTTAATTCATTTTCCTATCCACATTTGTTTGCAGGGGATTTACCTACATTTTGCTGCCTTTGGCAGCCCTCTAGCCCGTTCCTGGACAATTTCACAGCCTTTTTAGTGCCTAAAAGTTCGGGTCCCCATTGACTTCAATGGGGTTCTGGTTCGGGATAAAGTTCGGGTCGAGTTCGGATCCCGAACCCTAACATTTTCGGGAAGTTCGACCGAACTTCCCGAACCCGTACAGCTTGTACCTGTATATGTGTCAAATACTGTGCCACAGGTGAAACCAGTGTATTTTGGGGAAATTTATATAATTCGTGCAACATCTACTGTCCACAGCGTGTGCCTCTCTGTGTCAAATACTGTACCACAGGTGAAACCAGTGTATTTTGTGGAAATGTACATTATTTGTGCAACATCTAGTGTGTTTGCATTTCATACATATCACTGACATATACTGTACTTTATCCAAAGACGGTGTATGCTACTCTGTGACATTATCAGGTCTACATCTCCTATGTGACGTGTGTGCATCCCAAATACCTATTTTAATTTATTGGCACATACACTTACAAATCCTACGCTACTGTATGTGTGACATTCTTTTAAGCATATATTACATTTAATATTAAGAATCCGTCCAGTAAGGGTCTTGCAAGTGCTGATGGTGCATGCAGAGGCCGTGGCCCTGGGCGTAATTAAACTGAGTAAAAGAATATAGCTGAGGGCCTGCAGGTGCGCTAACTCTCTAAAAATTGATGTTGATGGTGAACCTTTTAGAGACTGAGTGCCGAAATTGCAACCCAAAACCCACTTATTTATCGCAAAGTACCCACATGGTCATTTAACCTCAATACCACAGTCCAATAAAGTGTATCTTCCATGTTCCTTATCATTTAGCTATAGCTGTAGAGTGCCAGTTCGTGCCATGCATCCTGTTTGGACACCCAGTAGTTGTAAGGCACAGAGGGATCACTGAGGACGCTGACATGTCTGCCATGTACTCCTTTACCATCTCCAACAATGTTTCCCGCCTTGTGACACTAGGCCGCGCATCAGGGTGAGGGTGCTGGCGGGGTGTCATGAAACTGTTCCAGGTCTTGGAGACTGTTGTCCTGCCTCTGTTGGAACTGCTGTGTGTTCCGCTCATCTCCCCTCCTGGGTTGCCCAAGGAACTACGTACTCTGTCACGAGCGTTTTCAGCTGTAAATTTTTCCCCAATGACATTGTGTTCTGTTATTATTATTGTTTGTGATTGTATTATTGTTGGTATTATCAGTGTTATTATGGTTTATGGTTGTAAAATATGTTATGGTCCTTTGGTTATTTATGAGTTAATTAACAGGCCATGCCATTGGTTTACCTCCACTCTCGTTATGTTTTTAGTTATATTAATGTATAAGTTTGAGATGTTTGTTGTGCATGAGACATATATGCTTGATGATTGCCTGTGTGTGAGCTTGCCGACCTCAAAAGCCGCCACCAATTTACGGACATTATCAGACACAACTATGCCTGGTTGTAGGTTGAGTGGCGAGAGCGACAGCTCAGTCTGCTCCCCTATACCCTCTCACAGCTCTGCGATGGTGTGCTGTTTTACACAGAAGCAAATGAGGCTAAGCACGGCCTGTGGCCACTTCCCCACTGCCGTGCTACACTGCTCCCAGCTACTGACTGAAGGTTGTCTGCTGCTGCAAGATGAGAATTCTGAGTTTGAAGTGGAGATGGAGGTGGAGAAGGGGGGTGGGGGGTGGGGTTGCAACCACTAATGTAGGTGGTGGTGGAAATCCTGATGGAAGTGGTGCCCGCAATCCTTGGCGTCGGTAGCTCCTGTGCCATCCCAGGGTAAAACTCGCTACCGGCCTCCACAAGGTTAACCCAGCGAGCCGTGATGGAAATGTAGTATCCCTGGCCAAAAGAACTTGTCCATGTGTCTGTCGTTAAATGGACCTTCCCAATAACTGCGTTGGTCAGGGCACGGGTGACGTTACGGGACACTATTGGCGTTGTAATGCGGGGACAGCACACAGAGAAAAATAGTGGCGACTGGGGACTGAGTAACGAAGAATGTCCGCCACCATGAGGCTGAGGAAAGCCTCAGTGTCCACAGGCCTAAATGGAAACATTTCCATGGTCATAAATTTTGAAAGGTGTGCATTTAGCGCTATAGCCTGTGGGTGGGTGGCTATTTGCGTTTGCGATTAAAGTCCTGGGGTAAGGACATCTGTATGCTGTACTTGGGCACAGAAGTGGGTGTGCTAGCTGATGGTGCTTGCGAAGGCCCCGCTGCAGGGCGGGAGTCATCCGGGCCTGTGTCTAGGACGGAGGATTGGCCAGCACGTAACACAGGGGAGGAAGAGGAGGCAGTGGTGTGACCCACGGACACTGATTGTGGACCCAAGTGTTCGGCCCACCTATTAGGTTGCTTGGATGAAATGTGGTAAATCATGCCGCTGGTGGTGAGGTTGCTAGTGTTCACAACCCCTACTCATTTTGCCTCCAGTGTACAGTCTTCCCCCATTATGTTCCAGGGTTTGAGTCTTTATTGTTATTATGGTTTGGGTTAGAGTTAACCCTTTAAGGACCGGAGGTTTTTTATTTTTTGAGTTTTCGTTTTGCCCTCCCTGCATTCCCAGAGCCATAACTTTTTTATTTTTCGGTTCACATAGCCATATGAGGGCTTGTATTTTGCGGGACAAGTTGTACTTTCCAACGCCACCATTTAATATTGCATATGATGTAGTGGGAAGCGAGAAAAAAATTCCAAATGGGGTGAAATTGCAATAAAAAAGCTATTCCACCACAGTTTTGCGGGTTTTTTAATTCTGATGTTCGATGTGCGATAAAACTGCATATTTACATTTGGTGTAGGCAAATATGGTAGTCTAGATCATGTGTCTATACCAAAACCTAGGATCATTGTTTGACAGCATATTTTCTAAGCCATGTAGCTGAATATAGATTTGGGCAGAGTAATGATCTAGACTACCATATTTGCCTACACCAAATGTAAATATGCAACCAAATGTGGCAAAATACACAAAAAAATAAAATAAAAACTAAAATAATTATAAAAACGCACCTGCGTTTTTGATGCATTTTCTATCAAAAATGTCCAAATGGCCCCTGGGGGATTCAGATATCTTGCCTCAGAGGCAGCAGAACGTTGGTGGTAGTCATAGTCAACCGTCATACACAATCAAATAGAGGCATCAAATGGATTCGCAAAGCGATTAATAATTGTAAGTATTATTCTCATTGCGATTACAACTTAGAGCTGAGTTCCTAATGGTTGTATTGCTAGAGTTATAATATAACGTCAGATTGAGAATTCAATTTTCGTTATATTCTAGCAATACAAACATTAGGAACTCAGCTCTAAGTTGAATTTGCAATGCGATTAATGCAGGTTATATTAATCGCATTGCGAATTAAACTTAGATCTGAGTTCCTAATGGTTGTTGTATTGCTAGAATATAACGAAGATTGAGAATATAGTGCTATTTTCGTTATCTCCTCGTTATATTCTAGCAATACAACCATTAGGAACTCATATCTAATAAGTTGTAATCGCAATGCGAATAATACAGGTTATATTAATCGCATTGCGATTTACAATTACTAACACTGCAGCTTCAGAATGAATCTAAGATGGATGCTGTCCTTGCATTTAGATAGGAGGTGGGAGGGTCTGGGAGGGAGGGTATGCTTATTGGCTGGAATGTGTGTGCTGACTGAGAGGTACAGGGTCAAAGTTTGCTCAATGATAAAGTATACGGGCGAACGCGAACATCGTATATGTTCACCTGCCGCAGCGAACGTGAACAAGCTATGTTCGCCGGCGAATAGTTTGGGCCATCTCAAATTATATACATATGACAATATAATGTCCTTCTTTTGCACTTAGATATATACAATGATAAAGAACATATGATATTACATCAACACTTCAACTGGAGTCCTGACTACATCCAAAATAAAGGTACTTACATTATTGTCTCACTTCAGAAAATGGCATTTATCATGTAGAGAAAGATAGTATAAGGCACTCACTAATGTATTGTGATTCTCCATATTGCCTCCTTTGCTGGCATGATTCAGTTTTCCATCACATTATACACTGCTCAAATCCAGGGGTTTACGACCACCTTTCAATCCAGCAGTGATGGGCATGCTTGCACACCATAGGAAAAAGCACTGGCCTCTCTCGTGGCTGGGACCGTGGGAGTGTGCATAGGCTGCCCCCTTTTCAAGCACAACCACCACCACTACTGGATTGCAGGGTGGTCATAACTATGGAAACAAGCAGTGTATAATGTGATGGGAAAATGAATCAAGCCAGAAAAGGAGGCTATATAGACAATCACAATACATTAGTAAGAGCTTTGTATTAACCATCTGTAAATGATAAATGTGATTTCCTGCGGTGAGAAAACCCCTTTAACATCAACTGACAGCGACACATCAGCTGTTAAGCCCTTTTAGTGAAATCAGAGTCTTAATTGAGAAAACACCAATTAGGTCTCTACATCAGGTGTCTCCTCATCGGGTGAGCTTCTGACTTCTTCCCTGAAAAGGTACAGTTTTATACAGATTAAACAAAGAACTCCACGCTCTAGTGGAATGGAGCCAGGACATGCGCAATATAAAGGGTCACTGTGTACATTTTGTTGATCTGTTATTATTCCGGACCCCAGATCCACAATGAATCATAATCCAAAACAACCTTGAAAATATATTCACATGTGTAACTCTCTTCCACAAACAATGCAAAACAAATCTTCAGTTCATTCAAAGTTTTATATAAAGAGGAAATAAGTTGGATAGCCATCAATAAAACAATGACAATGCAAATCATATGTATGTTACTATACCATGGAACATCTTAGTTTCAAAGCAAATTCCATAAAGGTATCTACAAAATAAGTAACCTATTCTACATAATATACCAACCCTATTTATTTAAGAACACCTCCCCATAATTAGTTAACCCCTTTCCCGACCAGAGGTGTAGTAGTACGGCGCAGCGGGGCATGACTTGCCACCAAGCTCCGTAGTATTACGGCGCTCTGATCGGGCGGGTGCAGGAGTTGCACCCGCCCGATCAGCTGCAGGGTACCTGCTGTTCCGGTTAGCCGGACCACTGATGTATGCGCCGGCATCGGTGAAAACACAGATGCTGGCACATTAACCCCTTCTATGCCACAGTCAGAGCTGACCATGACATAGAAGGGGTTTGTTGCGGGTGAGGGAGCATCGAGTCTCTGCGCTGCTGTGGCAGGCACCTGATGGGTGAAAAGACATCGGGACCAGCCTGAGGCTGGATCTCCTAGGCAACCTGTTAGTGTATGACTCGGTGTCATACACTAACAGGCAATGCCTTACAATACAGATGTATTGTAATGCATTGCAGAGGGGATCAAAACCCCAAAAGTTAAAATTAGAAATAAAAGTAAAGTTAGAAGTAAAAAAAAATATAAAAAAGTAAAGTAGTGTTTTTAATAAAAAATAGTTTCAAGTAAAAAAAGAAAAAAACGCCCCTTTCCCCTGATTTTATAATAAAACATAGAAAAAAAAGAAAAAACACACATATTAGGTATCAACATGTCCGTTATGATCTGCTCTATAAAAATATCAAATGACCTCACCCCCCAGGTGAACGCTGTAAAAACAAAATTACCAATTTTTTGGTCACCTTGCCGCTTAAAAGTGTAATAATGAATGATCAAAAATGATCAAAAAATCATATGTACCCAAAAATGGTACCAATAGAAAACGTCAACTCTTCCTGCAAAAAACGAGACCCTGCACAAAATGATCGGCAGAAAAATAAAAAAATAAGGCGCTCAGAAAATAGACACAAAAACATTTTTTTTTTCAAAAATGCTTTATTATGTAAAAGTGAAACTAACAAAGAAAGTAGACATATTTGATATCATTGCGTCCATAACAATCTGTTCTATAAAAAATAGTACATGATCTACCCTGTCAGATAAATGTTGTAAAAAATAAAAAATAAAAACTGTGCCAAAACTGTACCATTTTTTGGTTACCTTGCCTCACTAAAAATGTAATATAGAGCAAATAAAAATCATATATACCCCAAAATAGTACCAATAACACTGGCAACTTATCCCCTAGTTTCCAATATGGGGTCACTTTTTGGGAGTTCCTACTATAAGGTGCATCATGGGAACTTCAAATGGGACATGGCATCTAAAAACCAGTTTAGCAAAATCTGCCTTCCAAAAACCATATGGCGCTTTTTTTCTTCTGTGCCCTGCTGTGTGCCCTTACATCAGTTTACAACCACATGTGGGGTGTTTATGTTAACGGAAGAATCAGGGTAATAAATATTGAGTTTTGTTTGGCTGTTAACCCTCGATGTGTTAAATAAAAAAATTGATTAAAATGGAAAACCTGCCAAAAAAGTAAAATTTTGAAATTTCATCTCCCTTTTCCTTTAATTCTTGTGGAACACCTAAAGAGTTAACAAAGTTTGTAAAATCAGTTTTCAGTATCTTGAGGGGTGTAGTTTCTACAATGTGGTCATTTATAGGTGGTTTCCACTATGTAAGCTCTACAAAGTGACTTCAGACCTGAACTGGTCCTTAAAAGGTGGGTCTTGGAAATTTTCTTAAAAATTTTAAGAATTGCTTCTAAACTACTAAGCCTTCTAACGTCCTAAAAAAATAAAATGACATTTAAAAAATGATGCCAACATAAAGTAGACATATGGGGAATGTTAAGTAATAAATATTTAAAGCAGAGAAATTGAAATTTTGAATATTGCGAAATTTTCTACATTTTTGGTAAATTCGGGAATTTTTCATAAATAAAAGTGAAATATATTGACTCAAATTTATGACTATCATGAAGTACAATGTGTGAAGAGAAAACAATCTCAGAATTGCTTGGATAAATTAAAGTGTTCCAAAGCTATTACCACATAAAGTGACACATGTCAGATTTGCAAAAAATGACCTGGGCAGGAAGGTTAAACTGGCCCGGGGTTGAAAGGGTTAACAGGAAACCATTCGGGCACAACTAAGATTGTCAAAAACGGAACAAAACAAAAACTCTCTGTATGTTAGACTAACAAGAATTATTTTAATAGAACTTGTTTATGATCTTCTTAAAGAGGTTTTCTGGGAATTAAGAAAATGAAAATATTACTTAATAATAAATATATTCCCAAAACTTTGGGGTGCAGGGCCGGGATTGGGGGGCAAACTGGGTAATTGCCCAGGGCCCCCATTGTCTAAGGAGCCCCCTGCTTCAGTGCTGCTGTTCAGCTGAACGTCCGAGGAAGCAAACAGGTGGACAGCTGAACAGCTGCACTTTACGATGCAGTGTAAGGTTCCCTCCCTCACATATAAAATAAATTTTTAGAACAGTGCTGACAGGACCTGTGGAGCTTAGCAGAGAAGAGGGGATGAAGGACCTGCCATGACCTCCCCATCATGTGACCAGAACAGAAGGCGGAGCTCAGCAGTGCAGAGACCAGTGATGCATGGGAAGAAGTATGGATTCAAAGTAAGTGCCAGGGAAATGCTGAGAGTTGTATTCCTCTCCTCATACCTACTGTTATGTAATAGAGTACATTTCAAGAGGAGGTATGAGGAGAGGATTACAACTCCCAGCATGTCAAGCTTGTTATGTAATATCAGAGTACATTACAAGAGAAGTTATAGCAGGAGAGGACTACAACTATCCAGGCCATTATTATATAATATCAGGGTATATCACAACACCCTGAATATGCTGGGAGTTGTATACCTCCTCTTATAATGTACTCTGATATTACTCTGATATTACATAATAACGGCTTGGATATGCTGGGAGTTGTAGCCCCATCCTCTTATATCTACCCCAGTAATGTGCTCTGATATTAAAACATGGCTTAGACATGTTGGGAATTATAGTCTTCTTCTGTTATACCTCCTGCAGTAATATGTTCTGAATTAGGACTCAAGCACACGACCGTCGCCCAGCCGTGGCCTTATTGCGGTCCGCAAACAGCGGGTCTGCAATATGCTGGCACTGGCCATGTGCTCCGCGCATCATGGATGTTGACCCATCCGGACCTGCCGTGCTTAATGGTGGCACGGAACCCCACGGAATCACTACAGAGTGCTTCCGTGGTGTTTCTGTCCATGCCTTCGCACTGCAATAAAATAGAGCATGTTCAAGTTGAATGGGTCTCGATCTGTCCCGGCCGCCACACAAACGTTGCCAATACTTTGAAGCCTTAGGGACTATGGGGAGGGTAGTCATCCGCCTAGGGTGCCACTTCGCCCCATAAAGGGGGGGCACGGTCCAACTTCACAAGCCTCAGGCCGCTATATAGCACCCAATGACGCATGTTCGGCTCAGACATAGACAGGGAAAGACAGTGTAGGGAGCGATTTTCACAGTTTTTATTCACAGAAAGCTTTTCCAAGACCCAAAAGTTCTTTTAAGGACTACTGTGTGTGTGTTTTTTAGAGCAGCAATCTATTTACCTGCTGCAGTCTCAGGGACACTGCTTTGGAAGGGACAGAGACAGTGCAGGGACAGACATTTGTTGGTTTTACTACCAAAAGCTTTTCAAAGACCCCAAAGTCCTTTTAAGGACTACTGTGTGTGTTTGACAGCAGCAAGATATTTTTATTTTTTACCTATTAGTGACATATACTGTACATCATCCGCAGACTGTGTCTTTAATAATCTGGGCCATATCTAGTGTCCATAATCTGTGGTGTTCTGTAACCAATAGTGTAGAACCTCTGCAAACAGTGTCTGTAATACAAATTCAAATAATCTGGGCCACATCTAGTGTCCATAATCTGCGGTGTTCTCTAACCAATAGTGTAGAACATCTGCAAACAGTGTCTGCATTACAAATTCCAATAGTATGGGCCTAATATAGTGTCCACATTCTGTGGGTTTCTGTGACATATACTGTCCTGCATCCAAAAACGGTGTCTTTAGAGGACAGTAAAACATTCTGCCCCACATCTAGTGACAAAACTATTAATATGAAAAAGGCACTAAGGGACGGGGAAGTGAGCGTGATGCAGAGGCTGTGGCCCTGGGCGCAATGAACCTGTGCCAAAAAGCATCCACCGTACCCAGCTTCATGTCCAACTTAGCTGGGCGGCGCAGGACAACACTGTCCAAGTTGGACCAATGCGAACAGTTGGTTGGTTGGATTGCTGAAGATAATGCTTCAAGTCGGTTAAGCACCACCCTCTCGTCCAGTCTCTGTAGCAAAGAGTCTGGTCAACCGAATCCTCACTCTGATCATCCTTCCTCCCACCATGGAGAGGCTTGCCAAACGAGTGATCCCACACTCGGATATTCCAAGGAGCTTTTTCCAGCGCCACTATTAGATTTGGCCCTCTCGCCCAGCACGCTTAAAGAGGTACCTGAGATATTGTGGCCTGATTCTTAACCTCTTGAGCCTTCACAGTCTCAAGAAGATGACGGTGGTAAACTGCAATCATTCGTTCACGAGGTGGATAATGATGAGACACAGTTGTCATTCACTGAGGTTGTGGTTAGGTCAAGTCAGGAGGATGAGCAGAGTGAGGAAGTGGAAGAGGAGGTGGTGGCCGATGAGGTCACTGACCCAACATGGGAAGGTGAAAAGCCAAGCATGGACAGCGGTACAGAGGGGGAGGGAACCGCAGCACAGCAACAGTCTGGAAGAGGCAGTGGGGTTGCAAAAGGGAGACATCAGCCCACACCCATTACACCGAGCACCCCCATGCGTAAATCTACCTTGCCAAGGGGTAGGTGTTCCGCAGTATGGCGCTTTTTTAAGGAAAGTGCAGACGACAAAGGAGTGGTAGTTTGCAACCTGTGCCCTATCAAAATGAGTCGGGGCGTGAACACTAGAAACCTCACCACCACCAGCATGATCCGCTACATGGCATCCTAGCACCCTAACAAGTGGGCCGAACGCCTGTGTCCACAATCTGGGTCTGCGGGTCACACCACTGCCTCCTCTTCCCCTGTGTTACGCACTGCTGGCCAATCCCCTGTCGAAGGCGCAGGCCCGAATGCCCCTCGCCCTGCACCTGGACCTTCGCATGAACCTTCAGCAACAACATCCACTTCCGTGTCCCAGTGCAGCGTCCAAATGTCGATAACACAGGCATTTGAATGCAAGCGCAAATACCCACCCACCCACAGGCCATAGCACTAAATGCGCAACCTTCCAAATTAATGTTGCCACTTATGCCTGTGGACACTGAGGCCTTCCTCAGCCTGATGTCGGAGGCTGTCCCTCAGTATGCAGTCCCCAGCTGCCACTATTTTTCACG
Source organism: Bufotes viridis (assembly GCA_033119425.1). Taxonomy (NCBI): domain Eukaryota; kingdom Metazoa; phylum Chordata; class Amphibia; order Anura; family Bufonidae; genus Bufotes; species Bufotes viridis. The sequence continues at coordinate 209,444,002 of CM065591.1, forward strand.
GTGTGCCGTGCCCGCCTTACACCAACATGTGTCCCAGAACATGATCCATGCCCTTACTAACGCACTTACTGGGAAGGTCCACTTCACCCCAAACACATGGACAAGTGCTGGTGGCCAGGGACACTACATTTTCCTGACCGCACACTGAGTGAATGTTGTGGAGGCCGTGAGTGAGTCGTACCCCGGGATGGCACAGGTGCTACCCACGCCCAGGATTGCGGGCCCTACGTCCATCAGGGTCTCCGCCAGCAGCTATGTTACTGGCTCCAACCCCCATTTCTCCTCCTCCGCCGCCTCCTTCTCCACTTCCACCTCCAGCAGCAGTCAGGCATCAGTCGCTAGCTGGAAGCAGTGTAGCACTGCTGTGGGTAAGCATCAACAGGCCATGCTGAAGCTGATCTGATTAGGGGACAAACAGTACACCGCCGCAGAGTTATGGCAGGGTTTAAGGGACCAGAACGAGGTGTGACTCTCGCCACTCAACCTACAACCAGGCATCGTTGTGTCTGACAATGGCCGTAACTTGGTGGCGGCTTTGGAGCTCGGCAACCTGACACACATCCCATGCCTAGCCCACGTCTTAAATTTCCTGTTACTTTTATTATATCTGTATACTCATAAAACATTGTGGTGTAAGACCATCATATTTGTTTTGACAGCTTTTCATTTGTTAATATGTTCTCTAATATAAACATTTAACCAATAATATCAGTTTAATAATATGCCTTTTGATTGTTAAAATAAAACTCAACGGGGGCGTGGTTTGGCCGCCGAGTGTAATGGACGCCTGAACGTGCAGCTCCTGCACACCAGCGACTAGTGCTCAGCAAAGCAACTGCCCAGCAGCTTCTTTTCAAGAATAATTTGTCTGCCTGCTATCCTGTTGAGATGGGGAAGTCGAAGAGATTGCTCCCGAGAGTGAACACTGAGGGCTTGGAGAAATATTTTGACCGAGGAGGATTACAAGATGGCGCCCGGCCTCTTGGCAGCGAAACTCCGTTTACCGCCTCACCGCTTCTTCCTATGTCTCCTGCTGCAATCCCCGACCCTCACCCTTCACCTCCTCCTCTGAACCCTGCAGAATTTCCGAACTCTCCACACCCTTCACTCCCAGCCACACCAGAGGACTCAGGGGATACATCTTCTATCCACGGAGCAGCACAAGGACATGCAGGAACCGTGGCTCACTCACCTTCTTCCAGCCCTGTGAAAAGGAAGCCGAGGACAGACTTCTCCACGGCAATTCAGGTCAGTGCAGCACCTCATCACCCACCGGAGGACTTTTCTCTAATTATCCTGCCTCAGACAAACTAGTGTCAGAAGACGCTCTGAAGCAAATGCTGTTAGCGCTAAGAGCATCAATGCAGGGGGACTTAGCGGCCATGATTGCCCCTTTGTCCTCTAAAGTGCAAGAGGTGGATCATAAAATTCAACATGTCGAGTCTAAAATGGCGTCGTTTGCCTCCTCTCAGAATGAGGTTATTGATGCACATAATAATCTTGCTGATGAGATGGAAAATGTTAAGCTGAAAATTGCTGACATGGAGGACAGATCGCGTCGGAACAATATTAAATTCCGCGGCATTCCAGAAAATATCTCCAATTCTGAACTGTCCTCATACATTCAGGAGTTATTTTTAACCTTGCTGCCTGACCTCTCTCCACAAGATCTTATTATAGACCGGGCTCACAGGGTACCCAAACCCAAATACCTGGACGCTGAAGTCCCTAGGGACACTTTAGCAAGAGTTCACTTTTATTCCACCAAAGAAGCTGTGATGTCAGCTGCAAGGAAGATGGGGCCCCTTCCTACCCCTTATCAATCTGTGAAGTTGTACACTGACCTATCTGCTGCCACACTTAAGTTACGCAGAGACCTGCTTCCAGTTACTCTTTCCCTGCGGAAGCACGGAATACCCTATAAATGGGGATATCCCATGAAGCTGCTTGTTTCCAAGGATAACCGCACGTACCCTATTAGATCCCTTGAAGATGGTAAATCTCTACTCCATTCCTGGCACATTTCTGCCACTGTTATTGAGACTCGCCCTCCTCAACAACGGGGCTCATCTGTAGTAACATGAGGTGATTTGAGGGTGTCGTATACCTTGTTGGACTTTTTCTTCAATGCCTGTTCCTGGGAAGACACCGTCGTGGTCAAGCCGAGAAGACCGCATGGATTGCGATCCCCAAGTGTTCTGAACCTACATGACTTCTTCAGTTCTTTATTGACTGTTCAAAAGTTTCCGTCACGTTTCTTAGCAGGAGGCTCTCGATAAGGCTAAGTTGCGTTTCTCTGTTTGCCTTCATAATGTGCAGTTTGCGTTCTGCTATGCGTTCTTTTCCACACACTGTTCTTACACCTGGTTTCATGCAGATTTTGGTGCTCCAAGGAGCAGATAGAGTTTCAGCTCTATCTTGCCTTCTTTATCTTTTCTCCTGGCATTACCCACAATTTTGTTTTATTTTTCCTTATATTGTGTTTAATATATTGCTTTATCTTTTAGTGTCCTGCGAGCACCGCGGCAGTCTATATCAGCGACTTTTAGCGAGGTCATGGGATTGACAATACTATCCCTCAACTCCAAGGGATTGAATTGCCCTCAAAAGAGGTATTATCTCTGGAAAGAAGCGTTGTCTGGTAAGGCTGATATAATCTGCATCCAGGAGACCCACCTGTTGCGGTCTGATGCGTACCGGATTAAACACCGCTTATTTCCAGTGGTCATTCACTCTCACTTTGGTAAGAAAAAAAGGGGAGTCTTTATTGCAGTAAAAAATACTGTCTCATTTTCTCTGATCTCCCAGGTTATTGATCCTCACGGCAGGTATGTGATCCTGGTATGTAACGTGAACAACATCCAGTACACTATTGTAAATATCTATGCCCCCGCCGTCCGCCAAGTCTCTTTTCTGCGCAAAGTGTTACGGAAGACCCGCCCTATTCAGCAAGGTAAACTGATTATTTGTGGCGACTTTAATACTATTTTAGACCCATCATTTGATTCTACCAATCCAAATAGACGTTTCGCCCCTAGCTTTTCCCTCCTTTTGCATTCCGAAGGTTTGTTTGATGTATGGCGTGCTCAACACGGTCATGAGAAAGATTTCACCTTCTTTTCTCCCATACATCATTCCTACTCTAGGATCGACATGTTTTTGGTAGATCAGACTGCCCTATTTCACTCCCGTACATCCTCTATTGGCCTGATTAAATGGTCGGACCATGCTCCCGTCATATTACAGCTTGAGGATCAATACCAACACTCTACACCTCCGATATGGAGGAATAACACATACCTACTCTCCCATCCTAAACACAAGTTAACTATAGAGAAAGCATTAGTGGAATACTTCCAACATAATAAAGACTCCGTCTCTGATCCCCTAATAGTATGGCAGGCCCATAAGGCCTACATCAGAGGGATTTTGATTAAGCTAGGCCTCATAGAAAAGAGAAACCGTGAAAGGGAATTGTTAGCCACAGTTGATAAGATTAAGGAATTGGAAATCAGCAACAAATGCAATCCAAATAGTTCTACTTGGAATGACCTTAAAGCTGCTAGAGACAAACTCATGTGTCTCCTGGATAAGGATTATTATAAAAAACTCCTATATTCTAAAGCTAAGTATTATGCCCAGGGTAATAAGGCGGGGAAGTTATTAGCGTCCAAACTCAAACAGCAACAGGTTAAATCCAAAATACCGTATATCCTCCACCCCACTACTGGAACCAAATTGATAGATCCCAGGGACATAGCCGAACAGTTCCGCCTATATTATGAAGCACTTTATAACTTAAAGGATCACATTTCCCCACCATTAGATTACGAAACCCTAATTCGGGATTTTTTACAAAAAGCTAACTTGCCCCAACTATCTACTGCTCAATTAGAGACGTTAAACGCCCCCATCCATGATGCAGAACTGCAAAATTAGTTAACTCTCTCCCTTCAGGCAAATCCCCGGTCCTGATGGACTCTCCAACGAATATTATAAACTGAACTATACGATCCTTGCCCCTTTTTACTCAATATATACCAACGAACCATGTCTGGAACCCCGTTTCCATCGGACATGTTAATGGCCCTAATTGTAACGCTGCCCAAACCGGGAAAATCCCTGACTCACCCCAGAATTTCCGCCCTATTTCCCTTCTTAATTCTGATATTAAGCTGTTCGCTAAAATTCTCGCATCTAGACTATCCCCTGTTTTGTCCTATCTGATTAAAGAAGACCAGGCAGGATTTGTTAAACACCGTCAGGCCTCAGACAACACCAGGCGTTTATTTAATATTTTTAATGCAGCGGAACTGAGAAACACACCTCTGGTTGCTGTGACACTTGACGCTGAAAAGGCGTTCGACCGCCTCCATTGGACATACGCCTTTTCTGTGTTGGAACACATGGGCTTTACAGGTTCTTTTATTCATGCCATACATGGCCTCTACGCTAATCCTGTGGCGAAGATTTTTGTAAGCGGGGTGTTGTCTGAGAGCCTACACATATCCAATGGGTCGCGACAGGGATGTCCCCTTTCTCCATTGCTTTTCATTCTGGCATTGGAACCCCTAGCGCAACACATTCGATTATCTCCTGACATCGAAAGGGTATGTATTGGAGATGTAACCCATGTGATCTCACTGTATGCAGATGACATTATTATCACAGTGGCAAATCCTGAGCATTCCCTGAAACACGCCTTTGATATTATAACACATTTTGGTAGCCTTTCCTATTATAAAATCAATAACTCTAAATCTCAAGCTTTGCCAATCAATATCCCTAGGGCGGAGTGGAGGACTTTACAAAATCTATTCCCGTTAGACTGGCAGGAATCATCCCTACCGTACTTGGGGATTAGACTTACGTACCCCTGTTCACTCGCATATCAGGTTAACTACTTACCTTTACTTTCAACTATGAGAACTGACCTCGCCCAGTTTAATATGCAAGAGATCTCATGGGTCGGAGAATTGCCTCTTTTCAAATGATGACCCTGCCCAAATTGATTTATATTTTCAGAGCATTACCAATCCCGCCTCCTGAGTTATTTTTTAAAGAGGCCCAAGCCATCTTGAATAAGTACATTTGGAAGGGGGGACGTCCAAGAGTGGCGCAACCTATCATGTTTAGACGCAGACGAGCTGGCGGGGTAGGTCTCCCTTCCATTAAAGATTATCATAAGGCTATTTGCCTTTCCTTCCTTAGGGAATGGTGGAATGACTCTTCTGAGAAGGCGTGGCTAGGTTTGGAGGCTCATCTGTCTCCTGGGTTACCATTGAAAGATCTTATGTATATGTCTCTGATATCTGCCAAGGCGGTGAATCACCCTCTTATCTTAGCTAATCATGCTCTACAAATATGGTCGCTACTTCATAAAACGCAAGGGTTGTGTGATACTCAGTTTCTTACCTATATCCCGTTACACACTTTAGCTGCGCTTATTGGTGACATTGATCTATCTTCGTGGTACGCTGCAGGTATTGGGTCATTGAACCAATTATTGAGCAACAAGAAAATGGTTACTTTTGAACACCTGTGTCTTAACTTTCAGATTCCACCTTCGCAATTTTTGGCTTATTTGAGATTGAGGCATTGCATTCAGGCAATTTTGTCTTCACCACCTATAGTACACCTAGAAGTTCTCAGATTATTTCGTTTCCGTGTCTATTTAAAAGACAAACCACACGTCTCATCTACGATGCTTTCCAAGCAAAAACCAAATTTGTCAAGTCTCCACCTATTGCGAAGTGGGAATCTGACCTCCATTGCACTTTCACCGCTGACTCTTGGGAAAGAGCAATAAGTTTCATTGGATCTACATTCAAATGTGTAACCCATTATGAAGCAGGTGTAAAAACTGTCTTACGTTGGTATTTCACCCCTTATCGCTTAAGCATTATGTATCCCACCTCTTCCGCGTGCTGTTGGAGACAGTGTGGATCCACCGGGTCCCTGTTGCACATACTATGGTCATGCCCAAAAATCCTTCCCTATTGGAGGTCAGTATTTGCACTTGTATCACAAATTACTGGATTGCAAGTTGAAGCATCATCGGCTCTTGCTCTTTTATTTTTGAACATCCATGATCTTCCTGTGGCATACAGACGCCTTGTAGGGCATATATTGCTCAATGCTAAGTTGGTTCTCACGAGACACTGGAAGTCGGTTCACTCCCCTCCTTCTCAGAAATTGTACGATCCCTGAACTCCACATGTCGCTATGAACATGTCCTTCCATCAACTATATTAAACCCGAAAGTGAGAGATCAAACATGGTCCCCTTGGAAGTTGTACCCCGGATATCAACCTTGAATAATTTGATATTAGCCTAGGTGTTGACTGCTGTGGTGCTCGCTGGTGCTCGCTAGTTTTCTTTCTTTTGTTTATTTTGTGCCTACTGATTTTGTCGCTGTCCTTATTATCCCTCTTTATTTGTGTCTTATATACCTGATCTCTACCATGTACTGAGGCTAATTGAGGGTTTTGTGCCTCACCCTCTTGTACTCTTATACTTTGTATTCTTGTACTCCTGATTTCGCCTGCTGTGACAGGTCTCAGGGAATTCATGTGTTGCATTGCATATCTTTGTGCTTTTCTTGAAAAATCAATAAAAAACGATTGATTATAAAATAAAACTCAACACTAGAGATCATCGAAGTAGTAAAAATTAGATTCAGACGATTCACCGGATTTTTCCAATAATTCGATCTGAATTAATTTGTCATGAAGCGTTCTATAAATCAGCTATTTTCCAGTATGACAGGCAGGTGACACTTCACTTGTTTGGCCAGAGATAACATGTGATGGAAATAACTGTATGTCTTGTTTTGGACCTGCTCCTGCTTTTGGCTTCCAAATCATGATCAAATCCTGATGCAAAATACTGACCATGTGATAGAGGTCTTATAGATGCTCCAAAGACAGGATCCGTTGTGTTTTTCATTTTTCGGTTCTGGTATATCAGAAGAGAGGTAAAATAAACAGCTTCAACAAGGCCAAACAGGGGCACTAGTGGCTCTGTCACAGAGTGGTGAGGGTGGCAACAGCATGAGGAGTCAACATGGTGGCCCAGTCACAGAGTGGGGAGGTAGGGGGTTACAGCAGTGGCAGTAACAGCACAAGATGGTAGGTGGCAGTAGGAGAAGATGGCAGCAGAGGCATCAGGTGTGTGGCATCAGGTGGGTGGCAGCATAAGAATAGTTGCTATAGCACGTGGCCAGTAGTAATGGGCCATTTTTCACAATGTTCTAGTGTGGCTGCACACTGAAGTCAGAACATTACTGCCAGAATGCTCTAGTCTGATGCATCAGGCACCGAAGTTTTGAAATTCTGGCTGATTTACACCTGATTCATCTTTATAAAGGTTAATTTGAGCTTTATAAAGCTCAACATTTCCAGTTGAAAAGCGAATTGTCTTTGGGGTAACTATGTCACCACCGCACTAAACACCCACTCTGATGCCACACTACTGGCCAGGCAGGAAAGCTTGTCAATGGCAAACTCAGCCAGGTGCAGCCACAAATCAAGGTTGGCTGCCAAGTAGTCCAGGGGATTTTGGACCTGGGGTGGCAGAGTGCAGTCCAAGTATGCCACCACCAGCTGGCTGAGGTTCTGCTGCATGTCCTGCTGCTGCTGCCAGGTGGTTTCTTCAATAGGTGGGTGAAGAAAATTGCTCATTAGTGACTTAAGACAAGTTGTTGCTTACGGAGTCCCCGGTCACACCTTCGTGAGGATGGGCGATGGTGCACATAGGCAGCGACCAACCGACTACATAGAATGTCTCAATAGTTGAGGTTTTCATCCCTCACAACAGCTGTGAGAAAAGGACTCCAGTTTGGCCCGGTAGCGAGGGTCTAACATCCTTTTCCACTGCCTACTGCCACAGTGGGTCATCTGCCTGCTCTTTCTCATCACCTTCCAGCTCTTCATGCTTCTCCTGATCCTCTCATATTGCAGGAGCAGATAAACCACATATTTCTGTATGCAAATCCTGGGCGTTAATATCCTCCTCCTCCACTAGTTCATGCCCACAGGGCTCAGGTGGCCATGAAATGTAACCGTCATGTCTCCTGTCCCCTGGTCAGCCAGATTTATCAGCATCGTCTCCTGGACGTGAAGGAGTAGAATGACATAATTTACTAGTTCTGGTAATGGACAAATAAAGTGGCCTCCTCAAAGAGCCTGAGCAAACAGCAGGTGTCACACATAAGCTGCCACTGGCTAACGCAGAATTTACACAAGGGAGTACCTGTCAAGGTCTTACCTTGTCCTCATGGTGGCTGCCATTTTGGACATGTGCAGACTGCAGTCTCTTATAACCTCTGAGTGCATCATCACTTGCCTGCTGCCTTGGCGTTGCACAGTGAAGATGATGTGGCAACACCTGACTATATCAGTCGGCTCAGGCTTCAGGTTCATTGCCCTTGCATTTGTGCTCCAAGGTGCATATCTGGCAGTCTGAGCTCCTTGTGTGTTCCTGTGTATGTCCCGGCCTGGCTGACGTTTCCTCTTGCTCTCGATTCCGCATTGGCAGACGACCCACTTTGGACCTGACCTCGACTTGGACGACTACCCGCTTTGGACCTGATTCCGGCTTGAATGACTACCCCCTTTGGACCTTACCCCGGCTTGGATGACTACCCGCTTTGGTTCTGCCTCTGGCTTGGACGACTACCTGCATTGGACTTGACTGGCTTCTTCCTAATGTCACTGTCCCTGATTTATGTTTATTTATATTCGTTTAAACAAACAACTTGATTTTACCTGCGTTCGCATGTGGTCTGGTTTCCTGGCTCCCGTGACAATACCCCTGTTCATATGCATCATCAAGAAATAGGTCACGGCCTTCCTCTGGTCATGTAGTCGGTCAAACATGCTGAGGGTGGAGTTCCAATGTGTGTAAAAAAAGTTGCATATGAAGCAATGTTGAAGAACACCATTCTGCCCTTGCAGCTTAAGGAGGGCTTGTTTTGCAGGGTAAGAGTGGCTGAAGAGTATGCCCAGTTTCCTGCCCATTTTCAAGACATCTTACAGTTGGGTGGAAGACTTCAGGAACTGGGTTACAACCAGATTAAAGACATGCACCCTGCAGGGCGCATGGGTCAGCCCTCCTTGACGCAGCGCCGACACAATGTTCTTCCCATTATCGGAGACCATGGTTCCAACCTTCCTGGTGTCACTCTGTTCGCCCAGGATGGCCAGGTGCAGAACAGGATGACACCACTGTGCTCTGCATAGGTTGTATGGTGGAGGACCACTCCAAAGTGTGCCTACAGTGGAGGCTAAGGACAAGGTGGAGGATGAGGAGATGGAGGAGGACATTGGCACCACAATCAAAGCATGAGAACGTGGAGGCGGCATTGCCATCACTTGTTGCTAGTGTGCCTTGGCTGGAATCACATTTACCCAGTGGGCCATAAAGGACATATATTGTCCTTGACCATAGTTACAGCTCCACACTTCAGTGCTGCTGTGAACTGTACGAGGCACGGCAAGCTCAAAGATTGGCCCACCTTCTGCGGTACGTACATATGCAGAACTTGAACAGTTTTTTTGAGAAGTAATGATGGGTTGGAACTCTCCATCTTGACTCGGAACAAGCCATCAGTTATCTGAAATGTGCAGAGTCAACCACATGGAAAGGGAGGGACTGTAGTACAAGCAACTTGGCCAGGTGCTGGTTCAGCTTCTGTGTCGTTGTCCCTCAGGGATCAATTGCTGGCAAAACGCATAAAGAGGAGGAGGAGGAGGAGGATAAGCATCAAGACCAGTAGACGATGGGAAGGAAGCACAGCTCCCTTTTGCTGAGGTGGTGAATCCCTGACTGCTGGAGAAGGGGTAGGGGCCTCTGTGAGATCTGGTCTTGTACCACTACATTAGCGCCACGGTTTTCCCAGACCACTTTGTGGTGATGCACCATGTGTTGATACAGGGCCGTGGTGCCAACATTGGCACCCTGGCTGCTCTTCACCTTCTGCCCACAGATCCTACATGCTGCTATGCTGATGTCCTCTGGCAACTTGATGAAACATTCCCCCACCAGCAAAAATTGCATTTTGCCCCCACCACTGTGTGACGACTGCCTGCGTCTGTGAAGTTGTGCACCACTAGCTGTTTCTGGTTAGGTTGGCTCCTGAGTAGCAGACGGTCTACCTCAGGCATGTTTGGATCCAGATCTCCCACTGCTGCCACCCTGCAGGCTCACAGCCATGCTTGCACCCTGCTAGCTCAGCAACAGCAAAATGCTGCCACCCTGCCACTGTCTCACCGGCAATCTGGCACCCTCGCTCCCCTGATGATGATGAAGCCCCCTCTTCACTCCCACGTTCAATCAGCTACATCATTATCCACTACTGTCTGCTTGTCACTGATGTCACTCTCACCAGTCTCAAGGCTGCATCCCTGACCACTTGCAACACCTGCTCCCACGTAACTCTCTTTGTCGCTACTTGCATGCCTACAGGAGGAAGCAGCAGACCAAATCTGGGCTGGGCAGTAGCTGCTAACTGCCCTCAGTAATATCTTTCTCACTGAAAAGCGTAGCAGAGCCAGAGGCATATATCACTTGCCTAGCAGAAGGAGCAGAAAAAGAAATAGGCAGGTTCAGAATCAGTAAGCGCACAGAACTTGTTCCTGGGCCATGCCAACTAAGTGTTGTGTCAGAGTAACTCACAGACTCCTAGCTATGGGTGTCCAATGTCATTTGAGATGATGTTGAAGACCAAGTCAACCATTCCAGGACAACGGGATTGGTCGTGAAAACATGACCGCTGAATGACCCTAGCAGCTCTGGCTTGTTGCTGCGGCTGGGGAAAGGGGTGAGGGAATAAGGCCTGGAAACTAGGGAAAGGAGAGGGGGACACCTCCTAATAAAACCTTAATCAAAGTCTTGACTAACTACCAGTATGAACAGACCCCAAAGGTAGGTGAGTTCATACACCATAATACCTAGTGTCCTAACTCACCCTATAGGACCCTAGTACTAATGTCAGGACTAAGCCAACCTGTTCCTTCAAAAGAAAGGATGAACAGGAGTTTCCCTCAGGCCTTAATACAAATGACAGGGAAATGCCACACAAAAAATAACCCAAACAAAATACAAAAGGGAAAGAAAACACTTAACTTCAAGTGGCTATGGCAGCACCAGGAACTCAGTGGATATCCACACACCAGCTATCCACAACTCCAACAGAAGCTATAAACCGCATAGCATAGTGGGAGAAACAACACTAACTAGAGAAGGTTAAATGACCATAATAGCCACACCTGGGGAAAGAAGGTGTGGCTTTCACCAGAAATGAAACAGACGTCATTTGATCCAAACAGAAAACATGTCAGATCAAACCACATGTTGCCAATCTCACCGATCTCCTACCAGTTGTTTCAGGAACGTCAATGACACACCCCTTCTTCTGCTGCTACTTCTGCTGGCTCCATTACATTTTTACCACTGCTTCCTCTGGAGGTCCCGAGTACCTCTTTGTTGGACATATTGTACGGTAACAGTAACTGTACAGGGTATATGTAAAATAAGTTATTCCATGTCAATGCCCCTTAACAGTTATTTTACACAGGTTAGTCAACCCGATATGAGAATCAAGGTGTAATAGAATTGCTTTTCTATTATACAAGGTGGGCACCCTATTAACAGTTATATTTCGCAGGTTATTCACCCGAATATGAGATTCAAGGCCTAATGTATTTTTTTGTCTATGAAACAAGGTAGACACACCCCCTGTAGGGGAAAGCTTAGGATCCAGTGATCACCAGTCAGTGAGGTTTACTATAAGTACAGTGACTGAGTCACTCCACACAAAAACAACATTTTTAGATTTTCGGAAAACAGACTTTTCTAAAATGAGATCAGTGGTATACGAGTCCCTATCAGACTGGAACAATTTCAATGGAGTCCAAGAGAAATGGGACTACTTAAAATTGGCACTACTGAAGGCAACAGAAAAGTGCATTAGGCTTGTCAGGAAAGGCAAAAAAAAAAGGAAGAGACCACTGTGGTACTCAGCAGAAGTGGCCAAAATCATTAAAAACAAAAAGATGGCATTTAGCAAGTATAAAAACACCCAAAACAAGGATGACCAGAAAATCTATAAGATGAGGCAGAGAGAGGCCAAGCAAGTTATAAGAGCTTCTAAAGCTCAGGCAGAAGAGAAATTAGCTGTCAGTGAAACAAGGTGATAAGACATTCTTCAGATACATAAATGAAAAAAGGAAATTAAAAAAAGGAATTACCAAATTAAAAACAACAGAAGGAAGGTATATGGAAGAGGATACAGAACTAGCTGACTGCCTCAATGAATACTTCTGTTCAGTTTTTACAAAGGAAAATGAAGGAGAAGGACCTCAGTTAGGGAGGAAGACTAATGAATCCTTTGATGCATGTGTCTTTACAGAGGAAGAGGTTCTAAGTCAGCTGTCTAAAATGAATACAAATAAATTTGACATCAATAGTGGGGAAATTAATGGAAACCATACTCAAGGAGAGGATTGTGGAACATCTAAAAACCCATGGGTTGATTGATAAAAAACAGCATGGGTTTACTTCAGGGAGATCATGTCAAACTAATCTTATTGACTTTTTTGATTGGGTTACTAAAATAATAGATGGCGGAGGTGCAGTAGACATCGCTTATCTGGACTTTAGTAAGGCTTTTGATACTGTCCCACATAGAAGGCTTATCAATAAACTGCAGTCTTTGAGCTTGGGCTCACATATTGTTGAATGGATTAGGCTGTGGCTGAAGGACAGAAAACAGAGGGTTGTAGTCAATGGAGTATATTCAGACCATGGTATTGTTACCAGTGGGGTACCTCAGGGATCTGTTCTGGGACCCATATTGTTTAATATCTTTATCAGCGAAATTGCAGAAGGCCTCAATGGTAAGGTGTGTCTTTTTGCTGATGACACAAAGATTTGTAACAGGGTTGATGTTCCTGGAGGGATACACCAAATGGAAAAGAATTTAGGAAAACTAGAGAAATGGTCAAAAATCTGGCAACTAAAATTTAATGTCGATAAGTGCAAGATAATGCACCTGGGGCGTAAAACCCAAGAGCAGAATATAAAATCAGTGATACAGTACTAACCTCAGTATCTGAGGAAAGGGATTTAGGGGTCATTATATCAGACGACCTAAAGGTGGGCAGACAATGTCATAGAGCAGCAGGTAATGCCAGCAGAATGCTTGGGTGTATAGGAGAGGCACTAACAGTAGAAAGAGGGAGGTGCTCGTGCCGCTCTACAGAGCACTAGTGAGACCTCATTTGGAGTATTGTGTGCAGTACTGGAGACCATATCTGCAGAAGGATATTGAAACTTTGGAGAGATTTCAGAGAAGAGCTACTAAACTAGTACATGGATTGCGGGACAAAACTTACCAGCAAAGGTTAGAGGACCTTAACATGTATAGCTTGGAAGTAAGAAGAGACAGAGGGATATGATAGAAACTTTTAAATACATAAAGGGAATCATCACGGTAAAATAGGAGAGAATATTTAAAAGAAGAAAAACTGCTACAAGAGGACATAGTTTTTAAATTAGAGGGGCAAAGGTTTAAAAGTAATATCAGGAAGAATTACTTTACTGAGAGAGTAGTGGACGCATCTAATAGCCTTCCTGCAGAAGTGGTAGCTGCAAATACAGTGAAGGAGTTTAAGCATGCATGGGATAGGCATAAGGCCATCCTTCATATAAGATTGGGCCTGGGGCTATTCATAGTATTCAGTATATTGGGCAGACTAGATGGGCCAAATGGTTCTTATCTGCCGACACATTCTATGTTTCTATGTTTCTTATCACACTGTTTATTTAACCCAATATGAGAATCAAGGCCTAATGGAATTGTTTATCTATGAAACATGGTAGACACCCCAATAACTCTTTTATTACACTGTTTATTCACCCGAATATGAGATTCAAGGCCTAATGTATTTTTTTGTCTATGAAACAAGGTAGACACGCCAATAACAATTATATCACACTGTTTATTTAACCCAATATGAGAATCAAGGCCTAATAGAATTGCCTATCTATTACACAAGGTGGGCACCCCCATAACAGTCATATTACACAACTTATTCACCCCAATTTAAGAATCAAGGCATAATAGAATTGCTTATCTATTAATCAAGGTGAACATCGTTAAATTAGATATTTGTGCACTACACAGGTGATTGGTGCAAACTGCAGTGTCTCCTATGGATTAGTGTTGAGCACGAATATTCGAATCGCGAATATTTATTGCGAATATCAGGACTTCGAGAATTCGTGAATATTTAGAATATAGTGCTATATATTCGTAATTTCGAGTATTCTAAACAAAATTTCATCAGTAACCTTCCTCTTGCTTGTGGGGCCAATGAGAAGGCTGCAATGTCTTTGTCTGAGCTTAGCAATATCCCTAGCAACTAGAGTTGAGCGAACACCTGGATGTTCAGATTCGAGATGTTCGGCCGAACTTCACGAAAATGTTCGGGTTCGGGATCTGAACTCGACCCGAACTTGACCCTGAACCCGAACCCATTGAAGTCAATAGAGACCCAAACTTTTGGCCACTAAAAAGTCTGTAAAATGGCCCAGGAAAGGGCTAGAAGGTTGCAAAAGGCAGCAAAATGTAGGTAAATCCCTGCAAACAAATGTGCATAGGGAAATGACTTAAAATAAAATAAATAAAAATTAACCAATATCAATTGGCAACTTGGAGGAGAAGGTGGAATAGGAGTTTGGGGTGGCGTCAGGTGGGAATGCTATGGGAGTTGAAGTTCTCATCACAGCCAAAAAGGATTCATGTCTGCCTGCAGTGCCACAGGCCTCATTCACAGACTCAGGGCCATGGCAACTATACATGGGAGTTGAAGTTCACATCACAGCCAAGAAGGATTCATGTCTGCCAGAAGTGTCACAGGCCTCACTCACAGACTCAGGCCAATGGCAACCATACATGGGAGTTGAAGTTGTCATCACAGTCAAGAAGGAATCATGTCTGCCTGCAGGGCCACAGGCCTTATTCAAACATTTAGGCCCACGGGACTTACAAAGAGGAGAGTTAAAATCATGCCAAGGCAGTATTGATTTCACCCAGCAATGCCACAGGCCTCATTCACAGATTCAGATCCATGGCACCCACAAAGAGGAGAGTTACAATCATAATAAATCAGTATTGATTTCACCCAGCAGTGCCAAAGGCCTCATTTACTAATTCAGGAGGGCCATGGCACCCGCAAAGAGGAAAGCGGTCCCATAACAGCAACACAGGCCTTAAGTCAACCTGCATTTATGTAGGCCCCTGACACCCAGACAGAGGAGAGGTAATTTGACAATAAAAAGAGTTGAACGTCTCCCACCTAGACAGCAAGCAATTAAACGAAATATAGGCCCCTGGCACCCACACAATGGGGCGGTCATTTGACAGTAAAAAGAGTTTAATATCACTCACCAAGACAGCAAGCGTTTGAACTAAATATAGGCCCCTGACAAGCAGACAATGTAGAGGTTATTTGACAGTAAAAAGAGCTTAATATCGCTCACCAAGACAGCAAGCGTTAAAACTAAATATAGGCCCCTGACACCCACAAAATGGGGCAGTCATTTGACAGTAAAAAGAGTTAAATGTCTCCCACCAAGACAGCAAGCAAGTAAACAAAATATAGGCCCCTGACTCCCACACAATGCGGCAGTCATTTGACAGTAAAAAGAGTTAAATGTCTCCCACTAAGACAGCAAGCAAGTAAACGAAATATAGGAGCCTGACATGCATACAATGGGGCGGTCATTTAACAGCAAAAAGAGTTTAGTATCTACCACCAAGACAACAAATAATTAAATGACATATAGGCCCCTGACACTCAAACAATGGGGCAGTCATTTGACAGCAAAAAGAGTTTAATGTCTTCCACCAAGACAGCAAGCAATTAAACGAAATATAGTCCCCTGACACCCAGACAGAGTAGAGGTCATTCGACAGCAAAAGAGGATAATGTCACCCACCAAAGCAACAGGCGATTATCTGAAATGTAGGCCCCTGGCACCCAGACAGAGGAGAAAGGTCCCATAGCAGCAAAAAGAGGCATCATGTTACCCACTATTGGAACAGGCCACTTTCAGTAATTTAAGCCCCAGCACCCAGACAGAGGAAAGAGGTCCCATAGCATAAAATCAGGCTTCATGTCAACCACCAATGGAACAGGCCACTTTCAGTTATTTAGGCCCCAGCACCCAAACAGAGAGAGAGAGGTCCCATAGCAGAAAATCAGGCTTCATGTCACCCACCAATGGAACAGGCCACTTTCAGTTATTTAGGCCCCAGCACCCAGACAGAGGAGAGAGGTCCCATAGCATAAAATCAGGCTTCATGTCACCTGCCAAAGCAGCAGACGAATAACAGAATTTTAGGCCCCTGACACCCAGACAGAGGAGAGGACATTTGACAGCAAAAAGAGTTTAATGTCACACACCAAAGCAGCAGGCGATCAGCTGAAGTGTAGGCCCCTGGCACCGAGACAGAGGAGAGGTTCATTCAACTTGGTGTTGCCCCCAAAATAATGGTACAATTAAAAAAAGAGGATTCAATAAAGAAGTGCCCTGGAGTACAAGAATGTATGGCTGGGGGCTGAGACAGTTATAAATGTCTATTCTGCACAAGTGATGGAAAGGTCCTGTGGGATCCATGCCTGGTTCATTTTTATAAATGTCAGCTTGTCCACATTGGCTGTGGACAGGCGGCTGCGTTTGATTGTAATGACGCCCTGCCGTGCTAAATACACATTCAGACAATACACTTGCCGCAGGGCAGGCCAGCACCTCCAAGGCATAAAAGGCTAGCTCTGGCCATGTGGACAATTTGGAGACTCAGAAGTTGAATGGGGCCGAACCATCAGTCAGTAAGTGGAGGCATGTGCACACGTACTGTTCCACAATGTTGCTGAAATGCTGCCTCCTGCTAACACGTTCCGTATCAGCTTGTGGTGCAGTTAGCTGTGGCGCGGTGACAAAACTTTTCCACATCTCGCCCATGCTAACCCTGCCTTCAGAGGAGCTGGCCGTGAAACCACTGCATTGGCGACCTCTTGCTCATCCTCTGCCTTCGCCTTGTGCTTCCACTTGTCCCCTCGTGTCAGTTGGGAATGCTCTCAGGAGCACGTCTACCAGCGTACGCTTGTACTCTTGCTGTCACTAGGTCGAAGAGAAGGTCGCAGCGACTTGCTACTCGCGATAGCTTGTGAGTTTTCTCTGTGGTTCAGGGTATGTCATCCGGGTTTTGCCTTGTGAACCTTTTTGTCCTGACTGGGAGTTTGTAGGCATTCTTCTCAGGTGAGTGTGTCTGCCACTCCCAGCTACTATATTAGTTTCAGTTTCACTTGCAGTCATTGCCAGATATAGTCCTTACTTCCAGTGCTATTCTGACCTTTGAAGGAGATCGTTTGACGGTATTGCTGTGGAGCTCTTGTCTGGCGTGGACTGTCGTTATTGGGATCATCTTCTCTGCTCGTGACTGGATAAGTCTATCTCTGCTGGAGATTGTTTGTTTGTTGCTGTCTTCCCCTGTCTTCCCCTGTTGTTCTCCTAGACATGAGTGATGGTGACTAGTGCTCCCATCTGCCTTTCCCCAGTCTAGTCTTCTATGGGTGACTCAGGGTTTAGGCATCCTGCTCGCCGCACGGGTTCACACCCCGTCTAGGGTATTAGGGCAGACAGGTGCCAGCTTAGTGTTTGTAAGGGGTGGCCGTTCTATTTCCCATCCGTAGATAAGGGTCCCCCTTCCCCTCTGTCTGGTGCGACACGACCGCTGCTGGGATAGCGGTCGTGACACTCACATTTTCCTATCAAGCTCCAGTGCGGGAATGAAGGTGGACACGTTGTCTTTGTACCGGAGATCCACCAGGGTGGCCACCCAGTAGTCAGCACAAGAATGTGGGCAACTCCGCTGTCATTGCGCAGGCACTGCAGCATGTAGTCGCTCATGTGTGCCAGGCTGCCCAGAGGTAAGCACAAGCTGACCTCTGTGGGAGGTATATCGTCATCGTCCTCCGTTTCCCTCCAGCCACGAACCAGTGATGGGCCCGAACTGCGTTGGGTGTCACTCCGCTGTGAACATGTTTTAACCTCATCCTCCTCCACCTACTCCTAGTCCTCCAGTAGTGGGCCCTGGCTGGCCAAATTTGTACCTGGCCTCTGCTGTTGCAAAAATCCTCCCTCTGAGCCACTTCTAAAAGACTGGCCTGAAAGTGTTAGAAATGACCTCTCTTCCTCCTCCTCCTCCTGGGCCACATCCTTTTCCATCATCGCCCTAAGTGTTTTCTCAAGGAGACATAGAAGTAGTATTGTAATGCTGAGATGGTGATGCACAATATTGTGTACAAATATAGAGGATTACGCTTTCAGCACTTGTATTTAGACCTTGAGTGTAATATACCCTTTTACGGACAGAAATAAACTTGAAAAATGCACAGTAGCGTGTGCAAATATAGAGGATTACGCTTTTAGCACTTGTATTTAAACACTTAGTGTATTATATCCTTTTACGGACAGAAATAAACTTGGAGATGCACAGTAGCATGTGCAAATATAGAGGATTACTCTTTCAGCATTGTATTTAGTCCTTGAGTGTAATATACCCTTTTACAGACAGAAATACACTTGGAGATGCACAGTAGTGTGTGCAAATATAGAGGATTTAGCTTTCAGCACTGGTATTTAGACCTTGAGTGTAATATACCCTTTGTGAGAGGGCACAGGGATCCGTCATTGACGGAAGGTACGTGTCACCGAGTTTCCTGGCCTCGGTGAGGTAAGAGCCTGTTCTTTTAGGTCAGCAGCAGCTAGTGCTGCTGGACACAGCTTGTTTAGCTAGTATGGCTGTAAAGCCAATCTGGGCTGGCTCTTACTGGAAGCAACTAAAGCGTAGGGTGGGTAGTTGCTTCCCGCGATCCAGGCCTGGTTTTTGACTAGGTTTAAAAGCCCAGCCAGCACTGTCAGCTGGGGGAAATTACTCCAGCAAGTGGAGTTTGTAGCTGAGCCTGTGTCTGGAAGCTGCTAGCAGGCGTACAGCGTGCACAGAGGCCTGCCGTGGACATTTGGCTGTGACCCAGCTTTCAGGAGCACAGGTGATCGCTCCTGACCTGCAGTGTGTGAGTGTAACAACCTGAAGGACTTTTGTTTTGTTTGCTGTGTGAACCTGCACTAAGGACTGTTGTTTTGCTTTATCAAGAGTGTGAATAAAACACTGTTGAATGACTGAAAATCCGCTTCCTTCGCCTCTATACTGCACCCGCACCTATCTGCCAAGAGCAAATCCCACATTTGGTGTCGGATGCGGGCATGCGCAGTGAGGCTGGCGTAACGCTGAAATTTCGTTTTTGCCTAAGTGAATGTCATATGTCAAGCCGGCTAAGTTTCAACACGTGAACCCGGACAAGATGGAGGCAGTTGTAAAGGCTCTTGTGGAGGCCAATTTACAGCAGCGGGAGGCCAACAAGCAGCAGCAGGAGACAAACCAGCTGCTGTTGCAACATGTAATGGCTTTGCAAGCGACTGGAGCCTCTCACCGTGCCCATGATGCCCGGAAGCGGTCCGTGCAGCGATTCCCAAGATGACCCCCGAGGATGATGCTGAGACCTACCTGGCAGTCTTCGAAAAAGTGGCCATGAGGAGAAGCTGCCCCGTGACCAGTGGGCTGAGGTAGTCGCTCCGTTCCTGGCTTCCGGACCCCAGCAGGTGTTTTTCGACTTGTCGGACGACCAAGCGGCCGATTATGACACCGTGAAAGGAGAGATCCTAGCCAGACTGGGGGTGAACGTGCTGGTCCGCGCTCAAAGAGTCCACCAGTGGGACTTTAAAACGACTGAACCCGCTAGGCCGCAGTACTACGAACTGCTGCACAGGCTGCAAAAGTGGCTGCAGCCCGATTTACTAAGTCCCACTGCCATGCTGGATCGACTGTTGGCGGACATCTTTTGGAGGGCCCTGCCTTATCCCCTCCAGCACTGGGTCGGCCAGGCGTCTCCGGTAAGTGCCCTGGAGATGGTCGACCTGGTGGAGCGTTACGAGGCCACCAGAAACCTGCAGGGGAGTCTTGTTGGGAAGGGGCCAGTCAAACCCCGGAGGCCTCCACCCCAGTTCCGACGACCGGCGACAGAGAGACCTGCACGGAATGTACCCCCTGCGGATCCGCCTCCGTGGTATGCTGGAGGTGTCAGGAGCCAGGCCACATCAGGGCCGACTGTCCGCAGCAGGGTGAGCCGATGGATGTGAACTACGGGTATCGCCACTCCCTGTATGCACAGAAGCTGTGCGCAACTGGCACCCGTGAGGTGCAGGATAATAACCACCTGTGTCAGGTAGAGGTGGGAGATTCCCTGGCGGTGGCCCTGCTGGACTCTGGGAGTCTAGTCTCCCTGGTAAGAGCTGCCCTAGTACGGCCTGCGGAGTATACCGGCCGAAAAATCGGGGTCCTATGCATCCACGGAGACTTAAAAGACTACCCCACTGCACTAGTGACTTTGTCCACAGCGGCCGGTAAGTGGACCCACGAGGTGGCTGTCGCTACCAAACTCCCACATGAACTGATACTTGGGAGGGACTTCCCAGGTTTCCCGGCGCTGTGGCCGGCAATAAAAGAGTCTGATGGACCTGAGACAGGGGTAACCCTAGTAGAGTGGCCTGATACCACTGGAAGGCCAGAACCCTGGGAGCCCGAATCTGAAGGGCCAGCGGTAGGGTGACCACTGCTCCAGCGGTAGAGGGGAGACAACCCCACTGAGTGTAATGGTGGGAGACACGGAGGACTTGCCACCGGGACCTGAGTTGGCAGACCTCAATGTCTCCGGGGAAAATTTTGGGACCGCACAACACCGGGACCAAACCCTAACCAGGGCCTGGGAAAGTGTCGTAGTGATTGATGGTAAACCCCAGAAACCTGGGGCTGAATTAATGTTTCCACGATTCATTGTTCTTCAGGATATGTTGTATCGGGTGAACCAAATCCGAGGAGAGCCAGTTGAACAGTTGGTGGTGCCCACCGCATATCGCAAGCTTGTTATGGAGCTTGCCCACCAACATGTTCTTGGAGGACACATGGGGTGGCAGAAAACGCAGGACCGCGTGCTACAGCGATTTTACTGGCCCGGTTTGTTTAAGGAAGTAGAGGAGTTCTGTAAGTCCTGTCCGACCTGTCAGGTAAATAGCCCCCAGCCGCATTACAGAAGTCCCCTGGTCCCTCTCCCAATAATTGAGGTCCCATTCGAGCGTATCGCTATGGATCTAATCGGGCCTGTACCAAAGTCTGCCAGGGGCCACCAGCACATTCTGGTAGTTCTCGACTATGCCACTCGGTATCCGGAGGCGGTGCCTCTGCGACATACCTCAGCTAAGCTCATTGCCAAAGAGTTAATGGAAATGTTTTCCCGTGTGGGCCTGCCAAAAGAGGTTCTGACAGACCAAGGGACCCCTTTTATGTCCAAAGTTATGAGGGAACTGTGTAAGTTGTTGCGTATAAAGCAATTGCGGACGTCCGTTTACCATCCGCAAGCGGACGGTCTTGTCGAAAGAGTTTAACCAAACTCTAAAAATATGTTAAAAGGGTGGTGTCTAGAGATGGGAAGGACTGGGACCTGCTTCTGCCCTATCTCATGTTCGCAGTGCGAGAGGTGCCCCAGGCCTCTACTGGGTTCTCGCCCTTCGAACTGCTTTATGGCAGACACCCTCGGGGCCTGTTGGACATCGCTAAGAAGCGTGGGAACAACAGCCCGTCCCCCACAAAGCGTAATTGAATATGTTACCCAAATGCAGGAACGTATGGAAAGGGTGTTGCCGCTGGTCCGGGGAGCATATGGAGGCAGCGCAACAAGCCCAGAGTAGGGTGTACAATCGTCAGGCTCGAGTGCGGGGCTTCAATCCGGGAGATCGGGTTTTGGTTCTGGTACCCACCCTTGACAGTAAATTTCTAGCTAGGTGGCAGGGGCCCTATGAAGTACTCGAGAAAGTAGGGAAGTAAATTACAAAGTGCACCAGCCAGGGCGGCGGAAGCCGGAGCAGGTGTATCATGTTAATTTACTGAAGCCATGGAAGGATAGGGACTTGTCCAGCGATGACAGCCCCGGCCGGGCTTCTAGGTGAGAAGGATCCAGGCCCTCACCTCGAAGTCCGGGAAGCAGCAGCCACCGTAAAAATTTCAGATAGCCTGTCCTCCAAACAGGTTCAGGAAGTTAAGGAGTTCCTTAGTCGGAACACGGATGTGTTCTCGGACCTCCTGGGCGCACATCCCTAATCCAGCATGACATTATCACTGAGCCTCAGGCCAAAGTCCGGTTAAAGCCGTACCGGGTACCCGAGGCTCGGCGACAAGCCATTGTGAAGGAAGTGCAGCTGATGATCCAGTTAGGTGTCATCGAGGAGTCAAAAAGTGATTGGGCCAGTCCGATAGTCTTAATACCCAAGCCGGACGGGACATTGAGGTTCTGTAACGATTTCCGCAAGCTAAATGAAGTGTCCAAGTTTGGCGCATATCCCATGCCGAGGTGGATGAGCTCATTGAAAAATTGGGCCAGGCCAGGTATTTTTCTGTCTTGGACCTCACCAAAGGGTACTGGCAGGTACCCTTAACGGAGGCTGCCAAGGAAAAAACTGCTTTTATCACACCGGAGGGGTTGTATCAGTACAAGGTATTACCCTTTGGTCTACATGGCGCCCCGCCACGTTTCAAAGACTAATGGATATTGTGCTCCGTCCACATCGACGGTGCGCCTCAGCGTATCTGGATGATATCGTGGTCCATAGCACCGACTGGGAGAGTCACCTACCGAAGGTACAGGCCGTAGTGGACTCCCTTAGGAAAGCTGGCTTAACTGCTAACCCAAAAAAGTGTGTGATAGGGTTAGAAGAGACCAAATACCTAGGGTATGTTATTGGGCGGGGATGGTCAAACCTCAGGTAAACAAAATTGAGGCAATTAAGAATTGGCCCCGACCTGTCACTACGCGGCAAGTAAAATCATTCCTGGGCATGGTGGGATACTACATGAGGTTTATTCCCAACTTCGCTACAATAGCTGCTCCTTTGACAAGCCTTTTAAAGGGACGCAGGTCAGTGTCGATCCAGTGGAATGAGCAGGCGGAAAAGGCTTTCTCTGCTCTGAAGTCGGCCCTGTGTGGGTCCCCGGTTTTGGTGACGCCCGACTTCAAGAGAGAATTTGTGGTACAGACCGATGCCTCTGAAGTGGGCCTCGGGGCTGTACTCTCTCAGGAAATCAATGGGGAGGAGCATCCCGTGGTTTTCCTGAGTCGCAAACTCTCCCGGCCGAGACCAGGTACAGTATAGTGGAGAGAGAGTGCCTCGCCATCAAGTGGGCACTAGAGTCTCTCCGCTATTATCTGCTAGGGAGAAAGTTCCGTCTGGTGACCGACCATTCCCCTCTAAAGTGGATGTGCCAGGCGAAAGACAGGAATGCTCGGGTCACCAGGTGGTTCTTGTCTCTGCAGAACTTCAAGTTCACAGTGGAACACAGGGCAGGCCGCTTGCAAGGAAATGCGGATGCCCTGTCTCGAGTACAGTGTTTGGCGTGTGTTCACCCTGTCAGGGTTGAACAAAGGGGAGAGGTATGTGAGAGGGCACAGGGATCCGTCATTGACGGAAGGTACGTGTCACCGAGTTTCCTGGCCTCGGTGAGGTAAGAGCCTGTTCTTTTAGGTCAGCAGCAGCTAGTGCTGCTGGACACAGCTTGTTTAGCTAGTATGGCTGTAAAGCCAATCTGGGCTGGCTCTTACTGGAAGCAACTAAAGCGTAGGGTGGGTAGTTGCTTCCCGCGATCCAGGCCTGGTTTTTGACTGGGTTTAAAAGCCCAGCCAGCACTGTCAGCTGGGGGAAATTACTCCAGCAAGTGGAGTTTGTAGCTGAGCCTGTGTCTGGAAGCTGCTAGCAGGCGTACAGCGTGCACAGAGGCCTGCCGTGGACATTTGGCTGTGACCCAGCTTTCAGGAGCACAGGCGATCGCTCCTGACCTGCAGTGTGTGAGTGTAACAACCTGAAGGACTTTTGTTTTGTTTGCTGTGTGAACCTGCACCAAGGACTGTTGTTTTGCTTTATCAAGAGTGTGAATAAAACACTGTTGAATGACTGAAAATCCGCTTCCTTCGCCTCTATACTGCACCCGCACCTATCTGCCAAGAGCAAATCCCCACACCTTTAACGGAGAGAAATACACTTGGAGATGCACAATATCGTATACAAATATAGAGTATTACGCTTTCAGCACTTGTATTTAGACCTTGAGTGTAATATACCCATTTACGGACAGAAATACAGTTGGAGATACACAGTAGTGTGTGAAAATATAGAGGATTTAGCATTCAGCCCTTGTATTTAGACACTTAGTGTAATATACCCTTTACGGACAGAAATACACTTGGAAATGCACTGTACCGTGTGAAAATATTGAGGATTTAGCTTTCAGCCCTTGTATTTAGACACTTAGAGTAATATACCCTTTAACGGATAGAAATACACTTGGAGATGCACAATAGCGTGTGCAAATATAGAGGATTACCATTTCAGCACTTGTGTTTAGAACTTGAGTGTAATATACCCTTTTACGGACAGAAATACACTTAGAGATGCACAGTAGCGTGTGCAAATATAGAGGATTACGCTTTTAGCACTTGTATTTAGATCTTAAGTGTAATATACCCTTTTACGGACAGAAATTCACTTGGAGATGCACAGTAGCGTGTGCAAATATAGAGGATTATGCTTTCAGCCCTTGTATTCAGACACTTAGTGTAATATACCCTTTTACAGACAGAAATACACTTGGAGATGCACAATAGCGTGTGCATATATAGAGGATTACGCTTTCAGCACTTGTATTTAGACCTTGAGTGTAATATACCCTTTAACGGAGAGAAATATACTTGGAGATGCACAATATCGTGTACAAATATAGAGGATTACGCTTTCAGCACTTGTATTTAGACCTTGAGTGTAATATACCCTTTTACGGACAGAAATACAGTTGGAGATGCACAGTAGTGTGTGAAAATATAGAGGATTTAGATTTCAGCCCTTGTATTTAGACACTTAGTGTAATATACCCTTTTACGGACAGAAATACACTTGGAGATGCACAGTAGCGTGTGCAAATATTAAGGATTTAGCTTTCAGCCCTTGTATTTAGACACTTAGAGTAATATACCCTTTACTGGACAGAAATACACTTGGAGATGCACCATATTGTGTACAAATATAGAGGATTACGCTTTCAGCACTTGTATGTAGACCTTGAGTGTAATATACTCTTTTAAGGACAGAATTACACTTGGAGATGCACAGTAGCGTGTGCAAATATAGAGGATTACGCTTTCAGCCCTTGTATTTAGACCTTAAGTGTAATATACACTTTTACGGACAGAAATACACTTGGAGATGCACACTAGCGTGTGCAAATATAGAGGATTACGCTTTCAGCACTTATATTTAGATCTTAAGTGTAATATACCCTTTTTCGGACAGAAATTCACTTGGAGATGCACAGTAGCGTGTGCAAATATAGATGATTATGCTTTCAGCCCTTGTATTTAGACACTTAGTGTAATATACCCTTTTACAGACAGAAAAACCTTTGGAGATGCACAGTAGCGTGTGCAAATATAGAGGCTTAAGCTTTCAGCACTTGTATTTAGACCATAAGTGTAATATCCCTTTTACGGACAGAAATACACATGGAGATGCACAGTAGCATTTGAAAATATAGAGGATTACGCTTTCAGCCCTTGTATTTAGACCCTAAGTATAATATACCCTTTTACGTACAGAAATACACTTGGAGATGCACAGTAGGGTTTTCAAATATAGAGGATTACGCTTTTAGCACTTGTATTTAGATCTTAAGTGTAATATACCTGTCACTACCAGAGCTTTGAGACGTTCTCACAGCTCTGTTTCTCCACCCCTGTGATGATGTAACTACTAGAGCTTTGAGACGTTCCCACAGCTCTGTTTCTCCGCCCCTGTGATGAGGTCTTTACTTTCTGTTTCCTTCCTCCCAGCTGTCCCTCCTGTGTTTGATTGCTCTGCCTTTAAATCACCTCTCTTCCTTTGTACGGTGCGGATTATACTACTTCATTTGACCTGTATCTCTCGCTTGAGTATCTTCACTGGTGTGATATCTTTTCTGGACCTGTGTTCTGCTGAAGCAAGTACTTCGGACATTGTCTGCTGACTTTGGATCTGTTTCCACTGCTGCTGCAGCTCCTTCAGTTAAGTGTGCAGACATTGTGTGTTTCTGTTTGTTTTGCTGACTGGATCCGAGCGACCCGGTTCCGTCCATATACTGAGCAGGGCACCGGTGGCGTGCCCCTTCCACTACTGTAGGGGTTACAGTGGTCATCAGCCTTAGAGTGCGCGGGCATGTCTCGATCCACCATCTGGATCTGGACATGGGCTTAGCAGCATAGGGAGAGCTTTTAGGGTCTGACAGGGGTCACCCTTTATGTTCCCTAGTTTGGGTCCGGTCAGTAGCTAACTCACTGTGTATGCTCTTGTTGCTCACATACAGCCGTGACATTATAATCCGCCGAAACCGTCCTTTTGACATGGATCCGCTTTCTGACCTGGTTGACCGCATGCAGGGTCTTTCTTTGGAGGTAGCGGATCTCCGTCAATCTATGATTCAGCTTCAAGCATTGGGCTCGGCTCCGGCCCATGGAGTCTGTTGCGAGCCAAAGGTCTCACTTCGGAAACGTTCTCCGGGGCAGTGAGAATTTTGTTCGCTTCAGAGAGGCATGCAAACTCCATTTTTGCTTGTGTCCCCGTTCCTCTGGTAATGAGGAGCAGAGGTGAGGATTGTCATCTCCTTGCTCAGGGTAATGCTCAGACTTGGGCTTTTTCACTGCCATCGGGGATCCTCCCTTCGATCCACAGAAAGATTTTTGTGGCCCTGGGGCAGATATATGATGACCCGGATCGTGTTGCTCTGGCTGAATCTAACTTACGTTTTTATGCCAGAACAAACTGTCTGCTGAGCTTTATTGTTCTGAATTTCGGAGATGGGCAGCTGATTCAGGTTGGAATGATGCTGCACTCGAGTCAGTTCTGTCATGGTCTCTCAGAGAGATTGAAAGATGCGTTGCTTTCCATGAGAGACCAACATCTTTAGAGTCTGCCATGTCATTGTGGTGCGCCTTGACAGGCGTCTAAGAGAAGAAACGAGACCTCTCGGTCCAGCCATTGTCACTCTAGGGGCAGTGGTGCGACTCATTCAGTGTGCAGGGTCTCATCCTGTCTCGGTCCCCCTGAGGAGGAGCCTATGCAGCTAGGTCGACTTGCCCCTGATAAAGGAGGATTTAGTCCTCAGAGAATGGTGTGTTTTGTTGTGGGGGCATTGGTCATTTGGCAAATGTTTGTCCCTCTAGGAGATTCATGAACTGTACTAAGAGTGATAATAAGAGAAAATCCTCAAAAGGAAAATCATCAAACTCTGCTTCATCTGCTACCTTGGGCAAAGTTGATGTAGGAATTGGGGCTTTTCCTCTGACCTGCAGTTCTCGTTTTCTCCTTTCTGCCAGGGTGGCGCTAGAGAGCAAAGTCATATCTTGTGAAATTTTTGTTGATAGTGGAGCGGCCGTCAATCTTATTGACACTCAATTTGTAGCCAGGCATGGTTTTCGGGTTTGCACATTAGAAAAGATATACCTGTTTTTGCCATTGACTCTGCTCCACTCTCACAGAGAGATCCCTGAAGGGCATTGTTCACAATATCCGGTTAGCTGTAGAGTAGCCCTTGTATTTAGACACTTAGAGTAATATACCCTTTACTGGACAGAAATACACTTGGAGATGCACCATACTGTGTACAAATGTAGAGGATTGCTATTTGAGCACTTGTATCGTGGAGCCTTGAGTGTGCTATCACTCATTTCACGGACCAGGATTCCACTTGGAGTGCACAGTAGCGTGTACAAATCATAGAGAGATTACAGCTTTCTGCCCTTGTATTTAGACACTTGAGTGTCTACCTTTGGATGGCAAATGCACTGGATAGTCTGCACGCTAGCGTGTGTTCAACTCTGGGAAGGATTAGCTTTCAGCGCTGTATGTTAGATCTTAAGTGTAATATGCCCTTTTCGGACAGAAATTCACTTGGAGATGCACAGTGGCGTGTGCAAATATAGATGATTATGCTTTCAGCCGTTGTATTTAGACACTTAGTGCAATATACCCTGTGCACAGACAGAAAAACCTGTCTGGAGATGCACGTTAGCCTGCAAATATAGAGCTTAAGCGACAGCACTTGTGATCTAGACCATGAGTGTAACATCCCGTTTACTACGGACAGAATGCTGGAGATGCACTGCATATGAAATATAGAGGATTACACTTTCAGCCCATGTATTTAGACCTCTGTTACATCTGCCCTTTTACGGACTGAGAGAATACACTTGGAGATGCACGGTAGGGTTTCAAATAGAGGGTGACGTTCTCGCACTTGTATTTCAGATCTTAAGTGTAACCTGATACCTGTCACTACCAGAGCTTTGAGACGTTCTCACAGCTCTGTTTCTCCACCCTGTGATGATGTAACTACTAGAGCTTTGAGACGTTCCCACAGCTCTGTTTCTCCGCCCCTGTGATGAGGTCTTTACTTTCTGTTTCCTTCCTCCCAGCTGTCCCTCCTGTGTTTGATTGCTCTGCCTTTAAATCACCTCTCTTCCTTTGTACGGTGCGGATTATACTACTTCATTTGACCTGTATCTCTCGCTTGAGTATCTTCACTGGTGTGATATCTTTTCTGGACCTGTGTTCTGCTGAAGCAAGTACTTCGGACATTGTCTGCTGACTTTGGATCTGTTTTCACTGCTGCTGCAGCTCCTTCAGTTAAGTGTGCAGACATTGTGTGTTTCTGTTTGTTTGCTGACTGGATCCGAGGCGACCCGGTTCCGTCCATATACTGAGCAGGGCACCGGTGGCGTGCCCCTTCCACTACTGTAGGGGTTACAGTGGTCATCAGCCTTAGGTACGCGGGCATGTCTCGATCCACCATCTGGATCTGGACATGGGCTTAGCAGCATAGGGAGAGCTTTTAGGGTCTGACAGGGGTCACCCTTTATGTTCCCTAGTTTGGGTCCGGTCAGTAGCTAACTCACTGTGTATGCTCTTGTTGCTCACATACAGCCGTGACATTATAATCCGCCGAAACCGTCCTTTTTGACATGGATCCGCTTTCTGACCTGGTTGACCGCATGCAGGGTCTTTCTTTGGAGGTAAGCGGATCTCCGTCAATCTATGATTCAGCTTCAAGCATTGGGCTCGGCTCCGGCCCATGGAGTCTGTTGCGAGCCAAGGTCTCACTTCCGGAAAGCGTTCTCCGGGGGCAGTGAGAATTTTGTTCGCTTCAGAGAGGCATGCAAACTCCATTTTTGCTTGTGTCCCCGTTCCTCTGGTAATGAGGAGCAGAGGGTGAGGATTGTCATCTCCTTGCTCAGGGTAATGCTCAGACTTGGGCTTTTTCACTGCCATCGGGGATCCCTCCCTTCGATCCACAGAAAGATTTTTGTGGCCCTGGGGCAGATATATGATGACCCGGATCGTGTTGCTCTGGCTGAATCTAACTTACGTTTTTATGCCAGAACAAACTGTCTGCTGAGCTTTATTGTTCTGAATTTCGGAGATGGGCAGCTGATTCAGGTTGGAATGATGCTGCACTCCGAGTCAGTTCTGTCATGGTCTCTCAGAGAGATTGAAAGATGCGTTTGCTTTCCATGAGAGACCAACATCTTTAGAGTCTGCCATGTCATTGGCGGTGCGCCTTGACAGGCGTCTAAGAAAGAAAGCGAGACCTCTCGGTCCAGCCATTGTCACTCTAGGGGCAGTGGTGCGGACTCATTCAGTGTGCAGGGGTCTCATCCTGTCTCGGTCCCCTCTGAGGAGGAGCCTATGCAGCTAGGTCGACTTGCCCCTGATAAAGGAGGATTTAGTCCTCAGAGAATGGTGTGTTTTTGTTGTGGGGGCATTGGTCATTTGGCAAATGTTTGTCCCTCTAGGAGATTCATGAACTGTACTAAGAGTGATAATAAGAGAAAATCCTCAAAAGGAAAATCATCAAACTCTGCTTCATCTGCTACCTTGGGCAAAGTTGATGTAGGAATTGGGGCTTTTCCTCTGACCTGCAGTTCTCGTTTTCTCCTTTCTGCCAGGGTGGCGCTAGAGAGCAAAGTCATTTCTTGTGAAATTTTTGTTGATAGTGGAGCGGCCGTCAATCTTATTGACACTCAATTTGTAGCCAGGCATGGTTTTCGGGTTTGCACATTAGAAAAAGATATACCTGTTTTTGCCATTGACTCTGCTCCACTCTCACAGAGATCCCTGAAGGGCATTGTTCACAATATCCGGTTAGCTGTAGGTGACACTCATGTGGAGGATATATCTTGTTTTGTCCTTAACGGATTGCCTACTCCTCTAGTGTTGGGGTTACCCTGGCTCACTAAACATAACCCCACTATTGATTGGCAAGGAAGGCAAATAAATGAGTGGAGTGAGTTTTGTAGAGAGAATTGTCTCACAGCGACTTTTGCAGAGGTATCTACTAAAACTTTGCCATCATTTCTCTCTGATTTCTCGGACGTGTTTTCCGAGAGCGGTGTGCAGGAGCTACCTCCTCACCGGGAGTTTGACTGTCCCATTAACCTCATTCCCGGCGCCAAGCTGCCAAAAGCACGCCTGTACAATCTCTCACAACCGGAGAGAATCGCAATGCGAACCTATATCTCTGAGAGTCTCGATAAGGGGCATATTCGTCCCTCAAAATCACCGGTCGCCGCGGGTTTTTTGTTAAAAGAAAGATGGCTCTCTGAGACCTTGCCTAGATTTTAGGGAGCTGAACCGTATCACGATTCGCGATCCCTATCCCCTTCCTCTGATCCCAGACCTCTTCAACCAAATTGTTGGGGCCAAGGTTTTTCCAAATTGGATTTGAGAGGCGCGTACAACCTGGTCAGGGTCAGAGAGGGGATGAATGGAAAACAGCCTTTAATACCCCCGAGGGGCATTTCGAGAATCTCGTTATGCCTTTTGGCTTGATGAATGCTCCGGCCGTCTTTCAGCATTTTGTTAACAGTATTTTCTACCATTTAATGGGAAATTTGTATTGGTGTATCTTGATGATATTTTGATTTTTCCCCTGATGTTCGGACTCATCAGGATCATCTTTTCAGGTTCTGCAGATTCTGCGAGAAAATAAATTATGCGCCAAGCTGGAGAAATGTGTGTTTATGGTATCGGAGATTCAATTTCTGGGTTTTCTCCTCTCTGCTTCTGGTTTTCGCATGGATCCGGAGAAGGTCCGTGCTGTGCTTGAGTGGGAGCTTCCTGAGAATCAGAAGGCATTGATGCGCTTTCTGGGTTTTGCAAACTATTACAGAAAGTTCATTTTGAATTATTCCTCTGTTGTCAAACCCCTCACTGACATGACCAAAAGGGGCGGATTTTTCCTCTTGGTCGGAGGAGGCGCTTGCAGCTTTTCTAAGATTAAAGAGAGTTTTGCGTCTGCTCCCATCTTGGTGCATCCCGATGTTTCCTTACCTTTTATTGTTGAGGTGGATGCTTCCGAGGGTGGGTGTGGAGTGCGGTTTTGTCCCAGGGTCCGTCTCCTTCCAAATGGCGACCCTGTGCCTTTTCTCTAAAAACTCTCACCGGCAGAGAAAAACTATGATGTGGGAGATAGGGAATTGTTGGCCATCAAGCTGGCTTTCGAGGAATGGCGCCATTGGTTGGAGGGGCCAGGTACCCTATAACCGTTTTACCGACCATAAGAATCTGGCGTACTTGGAGTCGGCCAGCGTATGAATCCGAGACAGGCCAGATGGTCTCTGTTCTTCTCCAGATTCAATTTTGTCGTTACATTCCGCCCTGGGATCAAAAATGTGAAGGCTGACGCTCTCTCTCGCTGTTTTCCGGGAGGAGGAAACTCCGAGGACCCGGGTCCCATTTTGGCGGAGGGGTAGTTGTTTCTGCTCTGTATTCTGATTTGGAGGCCGAGGTCCAGGCTGCCCAGACTGAGGCACCTGCCCGTTGTCCTTCTGGAAAGTTGTTTGTGCCTCCTGAGTTACGTCACAAACTCTTCAAGGAGCATCATGATACGGTTCTTGCTGGTCACCCGGGAGTAGAGCCACGGTAGATCTCATTGCTCGGAGATTTTGGTGGCCGGCTCTTCGTAAGTCGGTGGAGGGTTTTGTGGCTGCTTGTGAGACGTGCGCTCGCGCTAAGGTCCCTCGTTCACGGCCTTCAGGTCCCCTTCTCCCCTTACCCATACCTTCCCGTCCTTGGACACACCTGTCCATGGACTTTATCACGGATCTTCCTCGTTCCTCAGGGAAGTCGGTGATCCTGGTGAGTGGTGGACCGTTTTAGCAAGATGGCACATTTCATACCCTTCCCTGGATTGCCCAATGCTAAAACGTTGGCGCAAGCTTTTGTCGACCATATTGTTAAATTGCATGGCATTCCCTCTGATATTGTTTCCGATAGAGGCACGCAGTTTGTGTCCAGATTCTGGAAGGCTTTCTGTTCTCGCCTGGGGGTTCGGCTGTCCTTCTCTTCTGCTTTTCACCCGCAGTCGAATGGTCAGACTGAGCGCGTCAATCAGAATCTGGAGACATATTTGCGCTGTTTTGTTGCAGAGAACCAGGAGGATTGGTGTTCGTTTCTCCCTCTTGCTGAGTTTGCTCTGAACAACCGTCGTCAGGAATCTTCTGATAAGTCACCATTCTTTGGTGCATATGGGTTCCATCCGCAGTTTGGGACATTCTCGGGAGGGGCTCCTTCTGGTTTGCCTGAGGAGGAGAGATTTTCCTCGTCTTTGTCTACCATTTGGCAAAAGATTCAGACTAATCTAAGAAAGATGAGTGAGAAATATAAGCGTGTGGCTGATAAGAGACGTGTGCCTGGTCCGGACCTGAATGTGGGTGATCTGGTGTGGTTGTCTACAAGAAATATTAAACTGAAGGTTCCCTCCTGGAAATTGGGTCCCAAGTTTATTGGGCCTTATAAAATCTTGTCAGTCATCAATCCTGTTGCCTTCCGTCTTGATCTTCCACGGGTTTGGAAGATACATAATGTATTTCACAGATCTCTCTTAAAACCATATGTCCAGCCCACGGTACCCTCCTCTTTGCCTCCTCCTCCGATTTTGGTTGATGGCAATCTGGAGTTTGAGGTTTCCAGAATTGTGGACTCTCGCATTGTCCGCGGTTCTCTTCAGTACCTCGTTCATTGGAAAGGTTATGGTCCTGAGGAGAGGATGTGGGTTCCGGTGTCGGACATTAAAGCCACTCGCCTCATCAGGACTTTTCATAGGGCTCATCCTGAGAAGGTGGGTCCTGGGTGTCCGAGTCCACCCGTAGAGGGAGTACTGTCACTACCAGAGCTTTGAGACGTTCTCACAGCTCTGTTTCTCCACCCCTGTGATGATGTAACTACTAGAGCTTTGAGGCGTTCCCACAGCTCTGTTTCTCCGCCCCTGTGATGAGGTCTTTACTTTCTGTTTCCTTCCTCCCAGCTGTCCCTCCTGTGTTTGATTGCTCTGCCTTTAAATCACCTCTCTTCCTTTATGCAGTGCGGATTATACTACTTCATTTGACCTGTATCTCTCGCTTGAGTATCTTCACTGGTGTGATATCTTTTCTGGACCTGTGTTCTGCTGAAGCAAGTACTTCGGACATTGTCTGCTGACTTTGGATCTGTTTTCACTGCTGCTGCAGCTCCTTCAGTTAAGTGTGCAGACATTGTGTGTTTCTGTTTGTTTTGCTGACTGGATCCGAGGCGACCCCGGTTCCGTCCATATACTGAGCAGGGCACCGGTGGCCGTGCCCCTTCCACTACTGTAGGGGTTACAGTGGTCATCAGCCTTAGGTACGCGGGCATGTCTCGATCCACCATCTGGATCTGGACATGGGCTTAGCAGCATAGGGAGAGCTTTTAGGGTCTGACAGGGGTCACCCTTTATGTTCCCTAGTTTGGGTCCGGTCAGTAGCTAACTCACTGTGTATGCTCTTGTTGCTCACATACAGTCGTGACAATACCCTTTTACGGACAGAAATTCACTTGGAGATGCACAGTAGCGTGTGCAAATATAGAGGATTATGCTTTCAGCCCTTGTATTCAGACACTTAGTGTAATATACCCTTTTACAGACAGAAATACACTTGGAGATGCACAATAGCGTGTGCATATATAGAGGATTACGCTTTCAGCACTTGTATTTAGACCTTGAGTGTAATTTACTCTTTTACGGACAGAAATACACTTGGAGATGCACAGTAGTGTGTGTAAATATAGAGGAGTTAGCTTTCGGCCCTTGTATTTAGACATTTAGTGTAATATACCCTTTTACGGACAGAAATACACTTGGAGATGCACAGCAGGATGCGCAAATATAGAGGATTTCTTTTTCAGGCCATTTTTTGGGCGCTGACATGCTGAGTGTAATATACCCTTGTACGGACGGAATTACACTTGGAGAGGAACATTGGAAAGCACAGATGTTTAGGATTTCTATTTCTGTAATTTTATTTAACCACAGAATAAAATCTATCATGGAAGCGTTCAGCAGTCCATCTCCCAAACACTGGATCGAAAAAGGAAGTACCCCCCTACCCACCCGTGACCACTGGCCCTGAATGCCAGCATTTGAAAATTGCTGGCGTTTGAAATGCTGTCATTCTGTCTGGAGGAGATGGATAGTTTTAAAAACCTTATGGCGATGGCTGTCCCACAGTACGTCGTTCCAAGCCGCCACTACTTTTCCAGGCAAGCCATCCCTTGCCTGCACAAGCAAGTGATAGACAAAATAAGGTGTGCACTGCGCAATGCCATCTGTGGCATGGTCCACATAACTACTGATATGTGGACCAGTATGCAAGGCCAGGGCTCTTATATCTCCCTAACAGCACACTGGGTAAATGCACTAGCGGCTGGGCCTGAGGCGGATAGCTGTTTGGCGCATGTACTTCTGCCCCCGAGGATTGCAGGGTATTTCTCTTTGCCTCATGTTGCCTCCTCCTCCTACTCCTCCTCCTACCACCAACTTCAGCACAGCCAGGGGCAAACGACAGAAGGCAGTTTAAACTCATCTCTTTGGGGGACAAACCCCACACCGTGCAGGAGCTTTGAACGGGCCTGGAACAACAGGCGGATGAGTGGTTGGTGCCACTGAGCCTCAAGCCAGGCCTGGTGGTGTGCGATAATGGGCGAAATCTCATAGCAGCTCTGGGCCTAGCTGGTTTGACGCACATCCCTTGTCTGGCGCATGTGCTGAATTTGGTGGTGCAGAGATTCCTCAAAATCTACCCCGATATGTCAGAGCTGCTGCAGAAAGTGCGGGCTGTCTGTGCATGCTTTCGGCGTTCTCACCATGCTGCTGCTCGTGCTCGCCTGTCTGCGCTGCAGCGTAAATTTGGCCTTCCCGCTCACCGTCTTATATGCGATGTGCCCACAAGGTGGAACTCCACCTTGCACATACTGGAGAGACGCAGCAGGTGATAGTGGAGTTTCAGCTGCAGCATGCACGGGTCAGTCACTCTGCATAACAGCAACACTTCACCGCTACTGAGTGGGCCTCCATGCGAGACCTGTGTGCCTTGTTGCGCTGCTTTGAGTACTCCACCAACAAGGCCAGTGCCGATGACCCGGTTCTCAGCGTTACTATCCCACTTCTATGTCTCCTTGAAAACACACTTCGGGCGATGATGGAAGAGGATGGGGCACAGCAGGAAGAGGAGGAGGAAGAGGGATCGTTTCACCTTTTATAAGCCAGTCATTCACAGGTGGCTCGGAGGGTGGGTTCCTGCACCAACATAAGCCAGGCACACAAT
The DNA here is from genome assembly GCA_033119425.1 of Bufotes viridis. Lineage (NCBI taxonomy): Eukaryota > Metazoa > Chordata > Amphibia > Anura > Bufonidae > Bufotes > Bufotes viridis. The sequence continues at coordinate 209,479,875 of CM065591.1, forward strand.
TGTCCAGCCAGGGCACAGTTCTGGAGGATGTGGAGGAAGAGGAGGAACTGTGTTCACAGCAGGGTGGTACCCAAAGCAGCTCATGGGCATCACTTGTGCATGGCTGGGGGGATACAGAGGACCCAGACGATACACATCCCACAGAGGACAGCTTGTCCTTGCCTCTGGGCAGCCTGGCACACATGAGCGACTACATGCCGCAGTGACTGCGCAATGACAGCCGAGTTGCCCACATTCTAACTAGCGCTGATTACTGGGTGGCCACCCTGCTGGATCCCCGTTACAAGGACAACGTGCCGTCCTTGATTCCCTCACTGGAGCGTGATCGGAAGATGCGCGAGTACAAGCGCATGCTGGTAGATGCGCTGCTGATGGCATTCCCAACTGACACCGGGGACTTGGTGGAAGCACAAGGGCAAGGCAGAGGAGGAGGAAGAGGCCGCCAACGCAGCCAGGGCACCACCAGCACCTAAAAAGGCAGGGTTAGCATGGCCGAAATGTGGAAAAGCTTTGTCACCACGCCACAACAACCAGCACTACCAGCTGATACGCAACATCTTAGCAGGAGGCAGCATTTCAGCAAAATGGTGGAGCAGTATGTGTGCACACGCCTACACGTACTGACTAATGGGTCTACCCCATTCATCTTCTGGGTCTCCAAATTGGGCACATGGGCTGAGCTTGACCTTTATGCCTTGGAGGTGCTGGCTTGCCCTGCAGACAGTGTATTATCTGAACGTGTGTTTAGCACGGCAGGGGGTGTTATCACAGACAAGCGCAGCCGTCTGTCCACAGCCAATGTGGACAATCTCATGCTCAATAAAATGAACCAGGCATGGAAATTAAATTACAAAAGAAAACGTGTTGGCTGCCTTCATCTCCTCCACTGCCGCTTCCATCTACACCGCCAAATCCACCTACACCACCACGTCCATCTACAACACCACGTTCACTGCCTCCTCAACCTCCTAGTCCAAATGGACCTCCTGCTCTTATTTCAGGATTAAAATCTTAAATTTTTATTTATTTTATTTTACATCATTTCTCTATCCATATTTGTTTGCAGGGCACTTACCCACATTTTGCTGCCTTTTTCAGCACTCTAGCCGTTTCTAGGACTTTTTTAGAGCCATTTTAGTGCCCAAAGTTCGGGTCCCTATTGACTTTAAAGGGGTTCGGGTTCGGGGTCAAGTTCGGATCCCGAAACCGAACTTTTTTTTGAAGTTCGGCCGAACCCGGTGAACCCGAACTTCCAGGTGTTCGCTAAACTCTACTCAACAACATTACTATCACATTTATTCAAGGATCTACTGATCTCTGATACCCAATGTTTTTTAGTATTTAAGTTTACCCTGCACTTCATACCCTTTGGTATTTTGTTTGCAAATGTACCTAGCTTTTCCTATGTTATATATTAATTAAAAGCTTTGTCCTTTTTCAGGCTAGATGCATACGTCCGTTAAACCCGGACGTGAGCAGTCCGTGGTAATGCGGGCTGGATTTGTTCTTTACTGCCGGAGCGCACGGCATCATAGCAACCTATGACACTGTGAGCTCCGGCTATAAAGAACAAATCCAGCCAGAATTACCACGGACTGCTCATATCCGGGTTTAACGGACGTCTGCATCTAGCCTCATAAGAACACATATAGTACAAAATGAAGTCCAAATGATCAGAAACTACATCTTCACACTTTACACACCCCCTCTTCCTCTCAGCCGTCTTCTGAGTCTCTGTTACCAGTCAGTGAAAATTAGGTGGAAATCAGACCCCTAGTGGCCATTACTTTACAACTTTTTTCAGGTAGATGTAGGCATATATTTTTTTTTTTTAAATGAAGAGATTTAGAAAGTATAAGTCATTCTTTATTAAATGAAATGAAATTGTGTGAAAGTACATTGACTCTTTAAGTGTTGTGCCCGGAATGAAAAAAATATTTAAATGTATCTAAGGTACTCTGATATGTTTTCTAATAATGTTCAAGTGTTATACTCAGGGAGTGAACTTTAACATACTAAGTCTCCTGTGCTTTTTTTTTGTTTTGTTTTTTTGCATTATTGCTATAGACTATACGGTATTTGCCTTTTTACCATGGACTTATAAGGGCTTTACACCATGGCACATGGACTATATGCTTAGTATGAGAAAAACAACCGTCCCCATGTCACAATATTGAAAGACATTGTCGACTCAGATCTCATCTGCTGTGACTGAGGGCCTAGGCTTGCTATATTTTCTCTGTCTGTTTTGCATAAGCCTTAAAAGGGTGTCACTTGAAAAATATTCTAGTTTTCAAACTAGCTCCTGGATCTGAGTACTTTTATGATTGCATATAATTAAAAATGCTAAAAGAAACAGTAGGGGGCACACTGCTCCAATTGTGTCAATAGTATTATATAAGAAAATTTTTTAAAATTTTACTCCATAAAACCACATCAGTTCACTCACACTCCAGAAATTATACCGTTTGCGGCTCTATTAGCGTTGGTAAATTGATTTGTTTTCCAATGCGCTTCTAGTAATCCACCATTAACCAGCTGCCGATATGTCTTTAAGCTGCTACCGTGCTTAACTATATAAAATATCTCGTGCACTATTGGAACAGAGTGCAATATACTCCTGCCACCAAATCCACTGTTCAATGTTGGATAATAATTGTCAATCCCAATACAGCCACCGCACCATTCACAATCTCCGCTAAGTGTGCGGCGTTGTTAATGCTGAAAAGTAGTTGGCAGTATATAGAGTATTTAGAGTATTAATGCGTTCCTACGGCACAGGTCCACAGTTACTCTAGCTATGCCGGTGTCTCCTTACCTCCTTCCCGGCGTGTAGTGATTCGGTCGGCTTCCGCGTGCATGCGACCTCTCCGTACCACTGGCGTCCCACGTGGTATCGGTCCTAACGTGGCGTCCCACGTGACCGGAGGTTACGCGGAGCACTAGAGGGATAGGAGGGCAGGTACTTGCTGGGTCCAAGCGCCTGCTGTTGTCTGTCTTTACAGGAGCTTACACCTGTCTTGTAACAAAGTAAAATATGTTCAAAGTCCGGACTTTGGTAGAGTTGATATAGGTGGTCAGTATTCCCAGACGCGTTTCGGGATTGTCCGGCAGATGGAATATAATTAAAAATGTAGCATAGTCACTGAGAGTCACACCCCATAAAGTGTATAAGTATAGCACCACCTGCTGTTTGTTTTTTCCTTATTTCTTTGTCTGACTCACTAAAATGGCCTCATGCTTAAATTAGTTATACCCGTATGTCACGACAGCAGAGGAAATGTATGGAACAGGCTGTTGCAGTGAGCACGCTCCATACACAGCTGGTGCTGTCTATATCATGGAGCAGACACCCGGCCGTAATGACGGGAAATGGTGATCCTGCCGAAACCAGTCATTTAACCCCTCGGATGCCGTGATCAACACCGATCGCGGCATATGTGAGGTAGGGCAGAGGGATGAGGCTCCCTCTACCTTCCAATTGGAGTCCCTGCAGTGAAATTGTGGGGCTCCGATCGGTTACCATGGCAGCCTGTACACTTTTGAAGCACAGCTTAGCAATGAGCAAAATGCTATTAACCCTAATAGATCTCTATGAATAGGACAAGGGATCAATAGCCTAAAATAAGAATAAGAATAAAAATCCGGAAATATCTAAACTATTAAATTATGAATAGAGTTGAGCGAACACCTGGAAGTTCGGGTTCACCAGGTTCGAACTTCATAAAAAAGTTTGATTTCGGGATCCGAACTTGACCCGAACTTGACCCTGAACCCGAACCCCATTGTAGTCAATGGGGAGCCAAACTTTGGGGCACTAAAATGGCTCTAAAAATGTCCAGGAAAGGGCTAGAGGGCTGTAAAAGGCAGGAAAATGTGGGTAAGTGCCCTGCAAACAAATGTGGATAGGGAAATGACGTAAAATAAAATAAATAAAAATTACTACTTTTAATCCTGAACTAAGAGCAGGTAGTGTAGGTGGATTTGGTGGTGAAGGTGGAAGCGGCGGTGGAGGTGTTGGAGGCAGCCAACACTTTTTTTTTTTTTTTTAGTTTGGGTGCACCACAAAACATTGTGGAATATATAAAATAACACAAAGAGAAAGTGCGCTGGAGTATAACAATTGCTGTGTGAAGTCGGTATACTTGTCTATTCTGCACAAGGTACAGATAAGTCTTGTGGGATCCATACCTGGTTCATTTTAATGAACGTGAGCTTGTCCACATTGGCTGTGGACAGGCGGCTGCGCTTGTCTGTGATAACACCCCCTGCTGTGCTAAACACACATTCAGAGAATACACTGGCTGCAGGGCAGGCCAGCACCTCCAAGGCATAAAGGGCAAGTTCAGGACATGTACCCAATTTGGAGACTCAGAAGTTGAATGGGGCAAACCCATCAGTCAATACGTGTAGACGTGTGCACACATACTGCTCCACCATGTTGCTGAAATGCTGCCTCCTGCTAAGACGTTGCGTATCATCTGGTGGTGCTGGTTGTTGTGGCGTGGTGACAAAGCTTTTCCACATTTCGGCCATGCTAACCGTGCCTTCTGAGTTGCTGGTGGTGCCCTGGCTGCGTTGGCGGCCTCTTCCTCCTCCTCTGCCTTCGCCTTGTGCTTCCACTGAGCCCCCGGTGTCAGTTGGGAATGCCATAAGCAGCGCATCTACCAGCATGCGCTTGTACTCTCGTATCTTCCGATCACTCTCCAGTGAGGGAATCAAGGACGGCACGTTGTCCTTGTAACGGGGATCCAGCAGGGTGGCCACCCAGTATTTAGCGCTAGTTAGAATGTGGGCAACTCGGCTGTCATTGCGCAGTCACTGCGGCATGTAGTCGCTCATGTGTGCCAGGCTGCCCAGAGGCAAGGAAAAGCTGTCCTTTGTGGGAGGTGTATCATCTGTGTCCTCTGTATCCCCCCAGCCACACACAAGTGATGCCTATGAGCTGCTTTGAGTACCACCCTGCTGTGAACACGGTTCCTCCTCCTCCTCATCCTCCAGAACTGTGCCCTGGCTGGACAATTGTGTACCTGGCCTATGTTGGTGCAGGAACCCACCCTCCGAGCCATCTGTTATTGACTGGCCTGATAACCGTTGAAATTATCCTTCTTCCTCCTCCTGCTGTGACACATCTTCCTCCATCATCGCCCCAAAGCAATTTTTCAAGGAGACATAGAAGTGGGATAGTAACGCTGAGAACGGTGTCATCGGCACTAGCCTTGTTGGTGGAGTACTTAAAGCAGCACAACAAAGCACACAGGTCTCGCATGGAGGCCGACTCAGTGGCGGTGGAGTGTTGCTGTTCCGCAGAGCGACTGACCCGAGCGTGCTGTAGCTGAAACTCCACTATCACCTGCTGCTTCTCGCACAGTCTCTCCAGCATGTGCAAGGTGGAGTTCCACCTTGTGGGTACGTCGCATATGAGGCAGTGAGCAGGAAGGCCAAAGTTACGCTGCAGAGCAGACAGGCGAGAAGCAGCATGGTGAGAATGCCGAAAGCGCGCAAGGATGGCCCGCATTTTCTGCAGCAGCTCTGACATATCGGGATGGTTTTTCAGGAATCTCTGCACCACCAAATTTAGCACATGTGCCAGGTAAGGGATGTGCATCAAACCGGCTAATCCCAGAGCTGTTACGAGATTTCGCCCATTATCACACACCACCAGGCTTGAGGCTCAGTGGCACCAACCACTCATCGGTCTGTTGTTCCAGGCCTGTCCAAAGCTCCTTTGTGGTGTGGGTTTTGTCCCCCAAACAGATGAGTTTAAAAACTGCCTGCTGTCGTTTACCCCTGGCTGTGCTGAAGTTGGTGGTGAAGGTGTTATGCTGAGAGGATGAAGAGGTGGTAGATGAGGAAGAGGAGTAGGAGGAGGAGGCAACAGGAGGCGAAGAGAAATGCCCTGCAATCCTCGGGGGCGGAAGGACATGCGCCAAACAACTATCCGCCTCAGGCCCAACCAACACTGTATTTACCCAGTGTGCTGTTAGTGCACACCTTATTTTGTCCATCACTTGCTTGTGCAGGTAAGGGATGACTCGCCTGGAAAAGTAGCGGCGGCTTGGAACGATGTACTGTGGGACAGCCACCGCCATCAGATCTCCACCAGTCGGAATGACAGCATTTCAAAGGCCAGCAATTTTCAAATGCTGGCATTCAGGGCCAGGGATCGCAAGTGGGTAGGGGGGTACTTCCTCTTTCGATCCAGTGTTTGGGAGATGGACAGCTGAACGCTTTTATGGGACACTGTGGTGGTGCTTGTTGAAGGCGACGGACGTGGTGGTGTTGGTGTCACATCCTCCGTTTGCAGGGTGGCCATTACCACTGTCACTCCAGAGGTGGAGGAAGAGGCCGAGATTGCAGCAGAAGAGGGAACAGGAGGAGCTAGAGACTTTTCTTGGTTTTGGAGGTGTTTACTCCACTGCAGGTCGTGTCTTGCACTTAGATGCCTGGTCATGCAGGTTGTGCTCAGGTTTAGAACGTTTATGCCTCGCTTCAGGCTCTAATTACACAACGTGCAAACCACTCGTGTCTTGTCGTCTGCACATTGTGTGAAGAACTGCCATGCCGGGGAACTCCTTGGAGGTGTTTTTGGTGTGCTCGGTCCCTGGGTGTGGTGGGCAGTAGCAGGCGTAGTGTCTAGGGGACGGGCACTCTGCTTCTGCACCCTGCTCCTTCTTTTGCTGTGGTGGTGTCTCTGTGGGACCACCGCCTCTTCCTACGAACAGCACAGGTCACTAGCATGACCTTCATCCCATGAAGGGTCTAGGACCTCATCGTCCTCCACATCATCTTCCACCAAGTCTTCTGCACCCCTGCCCTCAGTCACCTAATCTACTAGCTCCTGTACATGCTCTGGCCTCACCATTCGTATAGCGGCATTCGGGCCTACTAAATAACGTGGAAGGCCCTGTTGTCTACGCGAACCTGAGGAAGGTGTTCCATTTGGGCTTGTAGCTGGCACAGATCCACCACGTCCTCTCCCTGCAACAGGAGCCCCACCAACACCAGCAGCACCCCGACCATGGCCATGTCCCTTATTTGACGCTCTCCTCGTTATTTTCGGTAACCCAACGAAGTAACAGACAGATTTAATAAAACTTGTTCCCTGTCAGGTATGCCGTGCCCGTGTCATAAACAGAAAAGATTGGTTTTGGCCACACCTCTATGTGACAGATAAATTTATTACACTATTTGCCCTGCCTAATATGCCCTGGCACTTTAATAAAGATAAAAGATATTTCTAGGTCAAATGAGAAACAAATTTATTACACTGTGTGGCCTGCCCAATGGGCCCTGGCAGCGTGGTAAAGATAAAATATTGGTTAAGTTCACAAGTTACTTTAAAAGATATGAGGGGCACAGATCCCCCAACAATCAGTAGTACGCCATCTAATTTACTGAATACATTTTGGCAAACAGGTATGCAGTGCAGCAGGAACACCAACGCAGGCCGCAGGGGTACTTTATGGGCCAAAATTATGGGTTTTTCTTCAACCACAATGTCCTAGTGGAATTTACTGATTTTATTTGATTTAAAGTACAAGGCAATAAGGTACTTTATAGGAAAAAAAGAGGATTTTTTCAACTCCAGTCAAAATGATGGATTTACTGATTGTTTTTCATTATCAGATTGCCTGTGCAGGCAGAAGCTGGAATTTATTTCAACAAAATATATGATTTCTTCACCCACCAATGAAACTGACGGATGCAAGTGAAATTCTTTCACTACACTAGCAGTAGTACAAAGCAGGCCAAAAATGTACTTTGTGCCAAAGATTACGTGTTTTTCCAACCCACAATGTCCCAGTGGAATTTACTGATTTTATTTGATTTGCAGTACCAGGCAAAAAGGTCCTTTATAGGAAAAAAAGAGGATTTTTCCTACACCAGTGAAAAAGATGAATTATCAGATTGCCTGTGCAGGCAGAGGATGGAATTTATTTTAAACAAATATATGATTTCTTCAACCCCAGTGAAACAGATGAATTAACAGATTATTTTTCACTATCAGATTGTCTGTGCAGGAAGAGGATGGAATTTATTTCAACCAAATATATAATTTCTTCAACCCCAGTGAAACTGATGGATGCAAGTGAAATTCTTTCTCTAGCAGTAGTACAGAGCAGGCCACAAATTTACTTTGTGCCAACAATTACGTGTTTTTCCACCAATAGTGTCCCAGTGGAATTTACTGATTTTATTTGATTTGCAGCACAAGGCAAAAAGGTACTTTACAGTAAAAAAAGAGTATTTTTTGAACCCCAGTGAATCAGATGAATTAACAGATTATTTTTCACTATCAGATTGCCTGTGCAGGCAGAGGATGGAATTAATTTCAACCAAATATATGATTTCTTCAACCCCAGTGAAACTGACGGATGCAAGTAAAATTATTTCACTAGCAGTAGTACAGAGCAGGCCACAAATTTACTTTGTGACTAAAATTACGTGTTTTTTCCCACCCACAATGTGTCAGTGGAATTTACTGATTTTATTTGATTTGCAGTACAAGGCAATAAGGTACTTTATAGGGGGAAAAAAAGGATTTTTTGTACCCCAGTGAAACAGATGGATTTACTGATTATTTTTCACTATCAGATTTGCTGAGCAGGCAGAAAAGGCACTTAACCACTTCAGCCCACCTAGCTTAAACACCCTTAATGACCAGGCCACTTTTTACAATTCTGTACTACACTACTTTCACCGTTTATTGCTCGGTATTTCATTGCTGCTGACATTTTTACTTTTTTTGCTATTAATCAAAAATGACCGAAATTTTTGCAAAAAAATGACATTTTTCACTTTCTGTTGTACATTTTTTTTTTAAAAACTACATTTCTATATAAATTTTTTGCAAAATTTATTGTTCTACATGTCTTTGATAAAAAAAACAATCCAATAAATGTATATTTATTGGTTTGGGTAAAAGTTATAGCGTTTACAAACTATGGTGCAAAAAAGTGAACTTCGGCATTTTGAAGCAGCTCTGAGCACCTGTCATGTTTCTTCAGGTGCTAGAATGCCAGGAAAGTATAAATACCCCCCAAATGACACCATTTTAGAAAGAAGACACCCCAAAGTATTCGCGGAGGGGCATGGTGAGTTCATGTATGATTTCATATTTTTTTACAAGTTAGCAGAAAATGACACTTTCTGAGGAAAAAAATAAAAATAATAAAGTTTCCATTTCTGCGAACTTCTGGCAAAAAAAAAAAAATCTCCCACGGACTCACTATGCCCCTCAGTGAAAACCTTGGGGTGTCTGCTTTCCGAAATGGGGTCATTTGTGGGGTGTGTTTACTGTTCTGGCATTTTGGGTGGGGCTAAATTGTGAGCAGCCATGTAAAAGCTAAAGGTACTCGTTGAAATTTGGGCCCCTTTGCGCACCCAGGCTGCAAAAAAGTGTAACTCATGTGGTATCGCCGTACTCAGGAGAAGTAGGGCAATGTGTTTTGGGGTGTATTTTTACATATACCCATGTTGGGTGAGAGAAATATCTCTGTAAAGCGTGAGAATCCAAAAAGCGTGAGAATCCAAAATGCATAAAAATGTCCTGTGAAATCCTAAAGGTACTCATTGGTTTTAGGGTTCCCTTTGCGCATCTTGGCTGCAAAAAAGTGTTACTCATGTGGTATCGTCGTACTCAGGAGAAGTAGGGTAATGTGTTTTGGGGTGTATTTTTACATATACCCATGCTGGGTGTGAGAAATATCTCTGTAAATGACAACTTTTTAAAAAAATTTAAACAAAGTTGTCAATTTACAGAGATATTTCTCTCACCCAGCATGGGTATATGTAAAAATACACCCCAAAACACATTGCCCTACTTCTCCTGAGTACGGCCATACCACATGTGTGACACTTTTTTGCAGCCAAGATGTGCAAAGGGGCCATAAAACCAATGAGTACCTTTTAGGAGGGCATTTTTACGCATTTTTCTTCTCACGCTTTAGGGCCCCTAAAATGCCAGGGCAGTATAAATACCCCACATGTGACCCCATTGTGGAAAGAAGACACCCCAAGGTATTCCGTTAGGGGCATGGCAAGTTCACAGAAAATTTTTTTTTTGGCACAAGTTAGCGGAATTTTTTTTTTTTTTTTTACAAAGTCTCAAATTTCCACTAACTAGTGACAAAAAATAAAATTTTAAATGAACTCACCATACCCAGCACGGAATACCTTGGGGTGTCTTCTTTCTAAAATGGGGTCACATGTGGGGTGTTTGTACTGCCCTGGCATTTGAGGGTCTCCGCAATCATTACACGTATGGCCAGCATTAGGAGTTTCTGCGATTCTCCTTATATTGAGCATACGGGTAATGAGATTTTATTTTTACATTCAGCCTCTGGGCTGAAAAAAAAAAAAATGAACGGCACAGATTTCCTCATTCGCATCGATCAATGTGGATGAAAAAATCTCTGCCAAAAAATGTGCAAAAAAATAAAATAAAAAAAGTAGTAAGGCCCCATTCACACGTCTGCAAAAATGTCTGCATCTATTCCGCAATTCTGCGGAATAGATGCGGACCCATTCAGTGTGAATGGGGCCGGCGGTGATGCAGAGAGCACACTATGTGCTCACCGCATCAGCATTTGCGGAGCTGCGGCCGCAAACTTCCGGGTTTCGGCCCCCAAACATCCGGCTGCAGCTCCGCAAAAGATAGAGCATGTCCTATTCTTGTCCGCAATTGCGGACAAGAAAAGGCATTTTCTATATAGTTCTGGCAATGTGCGGATCCGCAAAATGCGGAAAGCACATTGCCGATGTCCGTGTTTTGCGGATCCTCGGATCCATGGATCCGCAAAACACATACGGACGTCTGAATGAGCCTTACAGGGGGGTGATTAGTGACAGGGGGGTGACAGGGGGTGATCAGGGGGGTGACATGGGGTGATCAGGGGTTAATTGGGGGTTAATCAGGGGTTAATCAGTGACGGGGTGGATGGATGGGGGGGTCTGTGTGGTGATTGGTGCACTTACAAAAGTTTCCTTTGGTGGTCCAAAGCAAAAGGGACCACCAAAGGAACGAACAGCAAGCATAGTTTTGTTAACAGCGTCTGATATGCGATTTTTTTTTTAACTTCTACAGCCTGCCAGTGCATGATCAGGCATCGTCTCGCAAGATGACGCGCCCGCGCGTCCAGGAGGAACAAACTGACCGCCGCCAGGACGCAATCCTGCGTTTGGCGGTCGTGAGAAGGTTAATGGTAAAAAAATATATATAATTTTTTTTCACCCACAGTGAAACAGATGGATTTACTGATTATATTTTTCACAATCACAAATGTAGTGCACAGAGCAAATGTACTTTTTAGCACAAAAGAAAGAAGCCCAGAATCTGATGTATTTTGAGAATTAATGACAAGGATATATGCAGGTTATCCAAAGTCTAAAACATGCCACCTAATGCCCGGGCCCCTCATATAGATTATACTTACCTCGCTCCCTAGTATCCACGTCGCTCCTGATCCCCGCACAGCCGCTGCTGCATCTCTCTGTCCCGCCTATCAAAAAATCTGGCGATGGGGGTGGGGCAGCCAATAGCAAGCCACGACGGGGACGAGACCCCGGGAGATGCAGCGGTGGCCACGCGGGGATCAGTAGCGACACGGGTGCCAGGGAGCAGGGCAAGTATAATGTATGAGGGTCTGAACATTGGGGGGCATATTTTAAACTTTGGATAACCCCTTTAAGATATCTTGCAGCCTACTATGAATTAACAGATGTAGACAAGGAAATTAAAATCCAAATCATATAAGAATGCATTTTATCTAACCTAATGCTTTCGGAGATCCCAGTATGACTGTAACAAAATGACTGTACGTTGTACATATTAATGATCCCACAGAGAAACAGGCAAAAGTGACAGCAAACAGATTGTATGCCAAAACAGCAATTTTATGTAGCAAAGGTCACACGGAAGCTACATGTGCCTCTCAGTCTATAACCAGTTACAAACGTGGAGGTTCTTATCCTGACCAAAAAATCTGCCCAGCAAAGGGAGTAATCTGCCTTAACTGTGGGGACTAGAGATGAGCGAATTTTTTAAAAATTTGATTCGGCTGGTTCGACAAAATTTAAAACACTGTGCCTTACAGTAATATGCATAGGGAGTCTGCTTTGGTAGTGAAATAATACTGTGAGTTAGTATGAAATGCAGAAGGCAGGGGTCGCTCTTAGAATCACTGCATACTTCACTTGTTTGGGCAGTCACGGGGCCAAAATTGACCAAATAACTCAAGTATCAACTCAGCCTTATTGGTAGATGTTAGCGTCAAGAAGAAGTGCACTCCTTTTACACCCTCTTCAGCTGATTCCACATAGATGTCTACAGCACCTGTTCTATCAAACGCTTATGCAAGTATAGCCCCCAGACAGAGTGGGGAGGGTGTCAGCAGAAATTTTCCCCATTCTCTGATCCGTCAGAACAATTACCCAGAAAAAACGGATCCTGTCTGTGGAGCGTCCGCCTTCACTCGGTCAACATTTGCTCAATAATCCATCAGTATTGCTAAAGGCAAAAAAACAGGTGTGGATTTAAAACAGAGATGACACGTGAATAGAATATTTGCATGTCAATTGTGTTTTCTACCCACTCCTGATTTTTGCTACAAAATCATAAGCCAATTCTAATGGGACCATACAGGCCTTAAAGCTGCTATACAGACAGGATCCGTTGTGCGTCTCATTTTTCTTTCCTTCTGACAAGATCATAAGAACTGTCAAATAAATGATGTCAGCCAGGCCGAAAGCCAAAATAGTGGACCAGTCATGAAGTGGGGAGGGTGGGAACAGCATGAGAAGTCCAAAGAGTGGACCTAAGACATAGTGGTGAGGTGGAAGCAGCATGAGGAGACCACAGATTGCGCCAATTACAGGGTCTGGAGGTGGAAGCAGTATGAGGAGGCTACCGAGTGGAACAATGACCGAGTCTGCAGGTGGCGGCAGAATGAGGAGACCACAGAGCGGCACAATAACAAAGTCTGGAGGAGGCAGCAGCATGAGTAGGCCAGAGAGTGGCACAATGACCGAGTCTGGAGGTGGCGGCAGCATGAGGAGACCACAGAGTGGCACAATGACCGAGTCTGGAGGTGGCAGCAGCATGCGGAGACCATAGAGCGGCACAGAGTCTGGAGATTGCAGCAGCATGAGTAGGCCACAGAGCAGCACAAAGACCGAGTCTGCAGGTGGCGGCAGTATAAAGAGACCACAGAGAGGCACAATGACAGAATCTGAAGTTGGCGGCAGTATGAGGAGGCCACCGAGTGGCACAATGACCGAGTATGGAGGTGGCGGCAGCATGAGGAGACCACAGAGCATCACAATGACAGAGTCTGGAGGTGGCGGCAGTATGCAGAGGCCACAGAGCGGCACAATGACCGAGTATGGAGGTGGCGGCAGCATGAGGAGACCACAGAGTATCACAATGACAGAGTCTGGAGGTGGTGGCAGTATGCGGAGGCCACAGAGCGGCACAATGACAGAGTCTGGAGGTGGCAGCAGCATGAGTATGCCACAGAGCGGCACAATGACCGAGTCTGGAGGTGGCGGCAGTATGCAGAGGCCACAGAGCGGCACAATGACAGAGTCTGGAGGTGGCAGCAGTGTGAGGAGGCCACTGAGTGGCACAATGACCGAGTCTAGAGGTGGCGGCAGCATGAGGAGACCACAGAGCAGCACAATGACCGAGTCTGGAAGTCACAGCAGCATGAGTAGGCCACAGAGCAGCACAATGACCGAGTCTGCAGGTGGTGGCAGTATAAGTAGACCACAAAGCGGCACAATGACAGAGTCTGGAGGTGGCGGCAGTATGAGCATGCCACTGAGTGGCACAATTACCAAGTCTGGAGGTGGCGGCAGTATGAGGAGGCCACGAGTGGCACAATGACCGAGTCTGCAGTTGGCGGCAGAATGAGGAGACCACAAAGCGGCACAATGACCGAGTCTAGAGGTGGCGGCAGCATGAGGAGACCACAGAGCGGCACAATGACCGAGTCTGGAGGTGGCAGCAGTATGAGTAAGCCACAGAGCTGCACAATGACAGAATATGGAGGTGGCGGCAGTATGAGGAGGCCACTGAGTGGCACAATGACCGAGTCTAGAGGTGGTGGCAGTATGAGGAGGCCACGAGTGGCACAATGACCGAGTCTGCAGTTGGCGGCAGAATGAGGAGACCACAAAGCGGCACAATGACCGATTCTAGAGGTGGCGGCAGCATGAGGAGACCACAGAGCAGCACAATGACCGAGTCTGGAAGTCACAGCAGCATGAGTAGGCCACAGAGCAGCACAATGACCGAGTCTGCAGGTGGTGGCAGTATGAGGAGGCCACAGAGTGGCACAATGACCGAGACTGGAGGTGGCGTCAGTATGAGGAGGCCACAGAGCGGCACAATGACAGAGTCTGGAGGTGTCAGAAGCATGAGTAGGCCACCGAGTGGCACAATGACCGAGCCTAGAGATGGCGGCAGCATGAGGAGACCCCAGAATGGCAAAATGACAGAATCTGGAGGTGGCGGCAGTATGAGGAGGCCACCGAGTGGCACAATGACCGAGTCTAGAGGTGGCGGCAGAATGGGGAGACCACAGAGCAGCACAATGACCGAGTCTGGAAGTCACAGCAGCATGAGTAGGCCACAGAGCAGCACAATGACCGAGTCTGCAGGTGGTGTCAGTATGAGGAGGCCACCGAGTGGCACAAGGACCGAGTCTAGAGGTGGCGGCAGCATGAGGAGACCACAGAGCAGCACAATGACCGAGTCTGGAGGTCACAGCAGCATAAGTAGGCCACAGAGCAGCACAATGACCGAGTCTGCAGGTGGTGGCAGTATGAGGAGACCACAGAGCAGCACGATGACAGAGTCTGCAGGTGGTGGCAGTATGAGGAGACCACAGAGCGGCACAATGACAGTTTCTGGAGGTGGCAGCAGCATGAGTAGGCCACAGAGCGGCACAATGACTGAGTCTGCAGGTGGCGGCAGTATGAGGAGACCACAGAGTGGCACAGTGACAGAGTCTGGAGGTGGTGGCAGTATGAGGAGACCACAGAGCGGCACAATGACAAAGTCTGGAGGTTGTGGCAGTATGAGGAGACCACAGAGCGGCACAATAACAGAGTCTGGAGGTGGCAGCAGAATGAGTAGGCCACAGTGCGGCACAATGACCGAGTCTGAAGGTGGCAGCAGTATGAGGAGGCCACCGAGTGGCACAATGACCGAGTCTGCAGGTGGCGGCAGCATGAGGAGACCACACAGCGGCACAATGACAGAGTCTGGAGGTGGCGGCAGCATGAGGAGACCACAGAGCGGCACAATGACCGAGTCTGCAGGTGGTGGCAGTATAAGGAGACCACAGAGCTGCACAATGACAGAATCTGGAGGTGGCGGCAGTATGAGGAGGCCACTGAGTGGCACAATGACCGAGTCTAGTGGTGGCGGCAGTATGAGGAGGCCATGAGTGGCGCAATGACCGAGTCTGCAGTTGGCGGCAGAATGAGGAGACCACAAAGCGGCACAATGACCGAGTCTAGAGGTGGCGGCAGCATGAGGAGACCACAGAGCAGCACAATGACCGAGTCTGGAAGTCACAGCAGCATGAATAGGCCACAGAGCAGCACAATGACCGAGTCTGCAGGTGGTGGCAGTATGAGGAGGCCACCGAGTGGCACAATGACCGAGTCTGGAGGTGGCGGCAGTATGAGGAGGCCACAGAGAGGCACAATGACAGAGTCTGGAGGTGGCAGCAGCATGAGTAGGCCGCCGAGTGGCACAATGACCGAGTCTAGAGGTGGCGGCAGCATGAGGAGACCACAGAGCGGCAAATTGACCTAGTCTGCAGGTTGTGGCAGTATAAGGAGACCACAGAGCTGCACAATGACAGAATCTGGAGGTGGCGGCAGTATGAGGAGGCCACCGAGTGGCACAATGACCGAGTCTAGAGGTGGCGGCAGCATGAGGAGACCACAGAGCAGCACAATGACCGAGTCTGGAAGTCACAGCAGCATGAGTAGGCCACAGAGCAGCACAATGACCGAGTCTGCAGGTGGTGTCAGTATGAGGAGGTCACCGAGTGGCACAAGGACCGAGTCTAGAGGTGGCGGCAGCATGAGGAGACCACAGAGCGGCACAATGACCGAGTCTGGAGGTCACAGCAGCATGAGTAGGCCACAGAGCAGCGCAATGACCGAGTCTGCAGGTGGTGGCAGTATGAGGAGACCACAGAGCAGCACGATGACAGAGTCTGGAGGTGGCGGCAGTATGAGGAGGCTACTGAGTGGCACAGTGACCGAGTCTCCAGGTGGCGGCAGCATGAAGAGACCACAGAGCGGCACAATGACAGTGTCTGGAGGTGGCAGCAGCATGAGTAGGCCACAGAGCGCCACAATGACTGAGTCTGCAGGTGGCGGCAGCATGAGGAGACCACAGAGTGGCACAATGACAGAGTCTGGAGGTGGTGGCAGTATGAGGAGACCACAGAGCGGCACAATAACAGAGTCTGCAGGTGGCAGCAGAATGAGTAGGCAACAGTGCGGCACAATGACCGAGTCTGAAGGTGGCAGCAGTATGAGGAGGCCACCGAGTGGCACAATGACCGAGTCTGCAGGTGGCGGCAGCATGAGGAGACCACACAGCGGCACAATGACAGAGTCTGGAGGTGGCGGCAGCATGAGGAGACCACAGAGCGGCACAATGACAGAGTCTGGAGTTGGCTTCAGCATGAGGAAGTCACAGAATGGCACAATGACAGAGTGTCGATCGACCAAGATACTTCTGGGGAACCTGCCTGGCATGAACAGGCCTCTAGTAGCTACAGACAACGAGAAGACAAAGCGTCAAGATAGCTTTAAGCCCGAAAGAGTTGCGAAGTTCATCAAGATATGTGACTAAATATTTTACCGTATATAACCGCAACGCTGACCACTGAATTAAATTTGTTTTTCAACCGACATACTTCAATAATGATTTTACTGCATATTACCGCAATGCTGACCACTGAATTAATTTTGTTTTTCGACCGAAATACTTCAATAAAGATTTTACCACATTTTACTGCAGCGCTGAAAGCTGAATAAAATTAGTTTTTCGACCTCAATATACGTCTATAAAATTTTACCACATATAACTGCAGTGCTGAACGCTGAATATAATTTTTTTTCCCACCGAAATGAGGCACTAAAGATTTTGCCACACAATGCTACAGCGCTGAACGCTGAATAAAATTTGTTTTTCGACCGAAATATGTCACAAACGGTTTTTCCACATATGTCTATAGTATATTTTCCATTTTCCACGTATATACGCCACTAAAGGCTTTTCAACAGAGGGTTATAGGCTGTCAGTTTCAAAAAAACACCGGCACCTGAGGAGGAGTGATCTGAAGTCAATGGGATGCTACGTCTGTGCTGGAAGAGCGAGATGCAGTCCTCGTGCGGTTTCTGTCCAGTAAGCAATACCGCAGATGTGGGCTGGTGTGAATTAGTTTGCATTTTTGTGCAGGGTTAGTGCATAGTGTATTCACCTGTATTGGTGCGCCGCTCCTATGGACGTCGTCATGTAAGTGCGCAGTGTGTGAAACGTAAATAAAAAATTTCACCACAACGTAATTCGCCCATACCACAAAAAGGACTTTCCCACATATAACTGCAGCGCAGAACGCTGAATATATCTTTATTTTTCTACTCAAATACGCCACTAAACGCTTTATCACATATAACTGCAACAGTGAATGCTGAATATATTTTTATTTTTCTACTGATATACATCAATAAAGGTTTTTCAAGAATCAAGATATAAGTGCAGCAGCGAATGGTGAATGAATATTTATTTTTCTACTGATATACGTCAATACAGGTTTTTCTATATATAAGTGCACCATCGAATGGCGAAGGTATATTTCTTTTTCTACTGCAATATGCCAGTAAAGGCTTTACCAGATATAACTGCAACAGTGAACTGAGAATATATTTTTCTTGCTGGACTGAAATTGGTCACTATAAGCTTTCACCAGAAATAACTGCAGAAGTTCAAGTGACTTGAGAATATATTTTTCTTGTAGTACTAAAATACGCTCTTATACGCTTTCACCCGAAATAACTGCAGAAGTGACGATAGAATATATTTTTGTTGTTGGACTGAAATACGCCCCTATACGCTTTCACCAGAAATAACCGCAACAGTGCACTGCGTATATATTTTTATTGTTGCACTGAAATACGTCCCTATATGCTTTCAACAGAAATAACTGCAACAGTGCAGTGCGAATATATTTTTCTTGTTGCACTGAAATACGCCCCTATACGCTTTCACCAGAAATAACTGCAACAGTGCAGTGCGTATATATTTTTCTTTTGTACTAAAATACACCCCTAGATGCTTTACACAGAAATAACTGTAGAAGTGAAATGCGTTTATTTTTTTCTGGTAGTACTGAATAAGATACTAACATGTAAGCCTCTAAAGGCTTTTCAACAAAACACTTGAAGCGCAATAACAAAAAGCTGAAATACGACCCTATACACTTTCACCAGAAATAACTGCAGAAGTGACCTCAGAATATATTTTTCTTGTTGCACTGAAATACACCCCTATACACTTTCACCAGAAATAACTGCAACAGTGCAGTGCGTATATATTTTTCTTTTGTACTAAAATACACCCCTAGATGCTTTACACAGAAATAACTGTAGAAGTGAAATGCGTTTATTTTTTTCTGGTAGTACTGAATAAGATACTAACATGTAAGCCTCTAAAGGCTTTTCAACAAAACACTTGAAGCGCAATAACAAAAAGCTGAAATACGACCCTATATACTTTCACCAGAAATAACTGCAGAAGTGACCTTAGAATATATATTTCTTGTTGCACTGAAATACGCCCCTATATGCTTTCACCAGAAATAACTGCAACAGTGCAGTGCGTATATATTTTTCTTTTTTTTACTGAAATACGCCCCTATACACTTTCAACAGAAATAAATGCAGAAGTGAACTGAGAACATATTTTTCTTGTAGTACTGAATAAGATACTAAGATATAAGCCACTAAAGGCTTTTCAACATAACACTTGCAGCCCAATACCAAAAAGACAGAATGACAGAGCTATCTAATGACTATTTGGATCCCCAAATAATCTTTCCATACACTTGTAAATCACTTTGTTATCAATGTCCCTAGCGCCTTCTGATGTCCCACCCTGCACTAAGATCCTTTGAAATGATTCTTCCCTATCCTTTCCCTGCGCTGATAAATTGTTTTTTCTGTCTTTTTTTTCCAGAATCGCTGTCTCTAGGGCCTTGACACATCTGTCCCTGCACGCTGAACACTGGAAAATGTCTGACTGTAGAATGGCCGCCGTATTTATAGGGCTGTGACATCACAGGGCTGGCTGGCTGCTGATTGGCTGCATGCAGGCAGGTCAATCTGGGTGATCCCGCCTTTCGAGAGTTCCTTGCCCCACGTCCTCAGTCCTCACACTTGTAGCCGCCATTTTAGGAAAATTGCGATTCGTTACCACGAAGCGCGAGGAAATTTTCAATTGTTGCGAATCCAATTTTTCCTGAAATTCTAAACGAATTCCACTTCGTCAGCTTCGATTCGCTCATGTCTAGTGGGGACCATAATTACTTTGTGGAATCAGTGCAGTCATTGTTGCGTAATGAAGTCATTAAGCAAAAATTCTGACTCCGACACCTGCATTTTAACAAACTTCGACTTCTTCGTACATGGCCAGTAAGTTAGTAAGAACAAATTTCCCATAGTAAAATATGAAATCAGGCTTTTTCTTACTATGATGTAAGTAATCAGGCTCCTTTTATAAAATTTAAACCATACTTATTGGAATACAAATTCTGAAATTCCAGAAATTTTCTAAATTCCTGTAAGTAAATATGCAAAGCACTGTGCATTTAACAACTGGAAAACACTGTTATACATCTATTTTTTTTAAATCTATAAATTTGTCCTAACAGAAGGTTAGAAAAGCTATACATATATGTCCTGAATCCTGGAACTGCAGAGAATCACGTGCCATTGAACATTCCCATGCTGTGGAGGAAGCAAACAAACCATGGACGAGAAGATGGACACACAGTAGCCAGTGCGTAGGACAGTATGAATTTTTCCATAGCAGAGACAGGCTGCGAGCAACTGTAAAAAGTTACTTATTCGTGGACAAGACCTTTATTGCTGTCCTCCTGTTCTGTCTTCAGTTCTGAAAAGTCTGCAGGAATGTCCAGTAGTGAACTTCCTTCTCTGACCTTTAGAGGAGGAACTTACTACTGAACATGAGCAGCACAGTTTTAGGCATTGTAACTATGGACCTTGGAGCAGCATTAAGATACTTAGTATAAGGAACAGGTGAGTGCACAGGATAATATATTTTTTTAAGCTGGAGTCTATGTCGGTATATTTCTACCATCTCCGACTCCACCCAAAACTGCAGTATCTTCTTCTCCCACTCAACTCCATGTACCCGACTGACTCCATGGTCTTGCCTACAACTACTTATATTCAGTTATGTCACGTTCCAGACCTCCAGAACGTCTCGCAAACAGGACAAGACAGGAAACAGAACAGGAAACCAACAGAATACTTTCTTACACATGTAATAAAGGAACATGGCAGCAAAGGATAATCAGGTTAGGCAATAGTGATAGTACTACCACTGAACCAAGTGCAACGGTAGACTGGAGGGAAACCCCAAGAGGGTGAATAGCCAGTAAGCCCCATTCTTCCCAGTATGAGAGAGAGAATGCAGCCAGCCTACACGGCCACAACTGTCACAGTGAACCGCACTGTGACAAGTTACTGAAAAGCGGTCTACTTAAGTGCATGCAATTACTGAGCCAAAGCAGGTACTGTGGAGGCTTTCAGGAATACAGGGACATCTGTCAGTGATATTAGTAAATAATCAACTAAAAGGGATTATGCCTGGCCTTGGAGATTGTCTCTTCTGTTCCCCTGAACATAAAAAAGTTACATCACTGCTGTGATATAGCGTTCAAGCCGCTGTGACTGCTGAGGCCTGTGATGGGCCACAGCAGTC
Source organism: Bufotes viridis (assembly GCA_033119425.1). Taxonomy (NCBI): domain Eukaryota; kingdom Metazoa; phylum Chordata; class Amphibia; order Anura; family Bufonidae; genus Bufotes; species Bufotes viridis. The sequence continues at coordinate 209,500,915 of CM065591.1, forward strand.
ACAGGACCAAGTTGCTTCCTGGTCCTGTAGTGGCCGGACCATGGACAGGTGAGTAGTTTTTTTATGTTAAGGGGGACAGGGGAGGACTCCAGAGGTTGTCAGCTCCAAGGCTTGACAACCCCTTTAAGTACAAACCTACTTTTCAAAGTATCAGGTGTAAATTTTTATTGTGTGGGGACAGAAAGTGTTTTGTTTTTATTGCTTTAGAAAGGAAGTTTGTTAATAACCCCTTAGTGAGCACACATACATGTTTTTACAGTGGTCACTAAGGGGCCTTAGGCTGGGCCGCCGCTTTTTTACTCACATGAGAGCCGGGGCCCTGCTCTCACAGCCTGGGCCGGCAGGAGTGCCGATCTGGGCTGTTTAACCCTTTACATACCGTGGGCAAGGGCGCCCGCCGCATGTAAAGCGGTGACAAAGGGAAGTGTCGATGTGTTGTGAAACCTACCTGGCTTCCGATGAAGGCCCCATTCTCTGGTGCAGCCTTCTGGTTATTGTTACAATAGCATTACTTTTAAAATGAAATGCATTATAGGGATAATGCATTGCATTTTAACCACCTCAGCCCCCCTAGCTTAAACACCCTTAATGACCAGGCCACTTTTTACAATTCTGCACTACACTACTTTCACTGTTTATTGCTCCGTCATGCAACTTACCACCCAAATGAATTTTACCTCCTTTTCTTCTCACTAATAGAGCTTTCATTTGGTGGTATTTCATTGCTGCTGACATTTTAACTTTTTTTGCTATTAATCAAAAATGACCGAAATTTTGGAAAAAAATGACATTTTTCACTTTCTGTTGTAATTTTTTTTTTTAAATCTACATTTCTATATAAATTTTTCGCAAAATTTATTGTTCTACATGTTTTTGATAAAAAAAATCCAAAAAGTGTATATTTATTAGTTCGGGTAAAAGTTATAGCGTTTACAAACTATGGTGCAAAAAAGTGAATTTACGCATTTTGAAGCAGCTCTGACTTTCTGAGCACCTGTCATGTTTCTTCAGGTGCTAGAATGTCAGGAAAGTATAAATGCCCCCCAAATGACACCATTTTAGAAAGACACCCCAAAGTATTCGCGGAGGGGCATGGTGAGTTCATGTATCATTTCTTTTTTTTTCACAAGTTAGCAGAAAATGACACTTTCTGAGGAAAAAAATAATAATAATAAAGTTTCCATTTCTGCAAACTTCTGGCAAAAAAAAAAAAAATCTCCCACGGACTCACTATGCCCCTCAGTGAATACCTTGGGGTGTCTACTTTCCGAAATGGGGTCATTTGTGGGGTGTGTTTACTGTTCTGGCATTTTGGGCGGGGCTAAATTGTGAGCAACCTTGTAAAACCTAAAGGTACTAGTTGGAATTTGGGCCCCTTTGCGCACCCAGGCTGAAAAAAAAGTGTCACTCATGTGGTATTGCCATACTCAGGAGAAGTAGGGAAATGTGTTTTGGGGTGTATTTTTAGATATATCCATGTTGGGTGAGAGAAATATCTCTGTAAACTGGCAACTTTGTATAAAAAAAATTAAAAAGTTGTCATTTACAGAGATATTTCTCACACCCATCAGGGATATATGTAAAAATACACCCCAAAACACATTGCCCTACTTCTCCTGAGTACGGCGATACCACATGTGTGACACTTTTTTGCAGCCTGCGTGCGCAAAGGGGCTCAAATTACAATGAGTACCTTTAGGATTTCACAGGGCATTTTTACGCATTTAGGTTCCAGACTTCTTCTCACGCTTTAGAGACCCCTAAAATGCCAGGGCAGTATATAAATACCCCACAAGTGACCCCATTTTAGAAAGGAGACACCCCAAGGTATTCCGTGAGGGGTATGGTGAGTTCATCTAAAATTTTATTTTTTGTCACAAGTTAGTGAAATATGAGACTTTGTGAAAAAAATAAATTAAAAAAATCAATTTCCGCTAACTTGTGCCCAAAATTTTTTTTTTCTGTGAACTCGACATGCCCCTCACAGAATACCTTGGGGTGTCTTCTTTCCAAAATGGGGTCACTTGTGGGGTATTTATACTGCCCTGGCATTTTAGGGAACCTAAAGCGTGAGAATCCAAATGCGTAAAAATGCCCTGTGAAATCCTAAAGGTACTCATTGGAATTAGGGCCCCTTTGCGCATCTTGGCTGCAAAAAAGTGTCACTCATGTGGTATCGCCGTACTCAGGAGAAGTAGGGCAATGTGTTTTGGGGTGTATTTTTACATATACCCATACTGTGTGTGAGAAATATCTCTGTAAATGACAACTTTTTAAAAAAATGTATACAAAGATGTCAATTTACAGAGATATTTCTCTCACCTAGCATGGGTATATGTAAAAATACACCCCAAAACTCATTGCCCTACTTCTCCTGAGTATGGTGATACCACACGTGTGACACTTTTTTGCAGTCAAGATGCGCAAAGGGGCCCAAATTCCAAGGAGTACCTTTTAGGAGGGCATTTTTACGCGTTTTTATTCTCACGCTTTAGGGCCCCTAAAATGCCAGGGCAGAATAAATACCCCACATGTGACCCCATTTTGGAAAGAAGACACCCCAAGGTATTCCGTGAAGGGCATGGCGAGTTCATAGAAGATTTTTTTTTTGGGCACAAGTTAGCGGAAACTGATTTTTTATTGTTTTTTCTCACAAAGTCTCCCTTTCCGCTAACTTTTGACAAAAAGTTCAATTTTCAGGGACTCAATATGCCCCTCAGCGAATACCTTGGCATGTCTTCTTTCCAAAATGGGGTCATTTGTGGGGTGTTTGTACTGTTCTGGAATTTTGGGTGGGGCTAAATTGTGAGCAGCCATGTAAAACCTAAAGGTACTCATCAGGAGCGTAGCTAACAGCTCATGGGCCCTGGTGCAAGAGTTCAGCTTGGGCACCCCTTCCCTCAGTGCTTTGTGTGTCTTCTTATGCGGTACAAGGGTCTTTGGGCCCCTCAGGCTCCTGGGCCCGGTAGCGACTGCTACCTCTGCACCCCCTATAGCTAAGCCCATGGTACTCATTGGAATTTGGGCCCCTTTGCGCACCCAGGCTGCAAAAAAGTGTCACTCATGTGGTATCGCCGTACTCAGGAGAAGTAGGGCAATGTGTTTTGGGGTGTATTTTTACATATACCCATGTTGGGTGAGAGAAATATCTCTGTAAATTGACAACTTTGTATAAAAAAAATTAAAAAGTTGTCGTTTACAGCGATATTTCTCACACAAAGTATGGGTATATATAAAAATACACTCCAAAACTCATTGCCCTACTTCTGCTGAGTACGGCGATACCACATGTGTGACATTTTCAGCTATTTGCAGCCAAGATGCGCAAAGGGGCCCAAATTCCCATGAGTACCTTTAGGATTTCACAGTGCATTTTTACGCATTTGGATTCTCACGCTTTAGGACCCCTAAAATGCCAGGGCAGTATAAATACCACCACATGTGACCCTATTTTGGAAAGAAGACACCCCAAGGTATTCCGTGAGGGGCATGGCGAGTTCACAGAAAAAAATAATTTTTGCCACAAGTTAGCGGAAATTATTTTTGCATGAACTCACCATACCCCTCACGGAATACCTTGGGGTGTCTTCTTTCTAAAATGGGGTCACATGTGAGGTGTTTGTACTGCCCTGGCATTTGAGGGTCTCCGCAATCATTACCTGTATGGCCAGCATTAGGAGTTTCTGCGATTCTCCTTATATTGAACAGACGGGTAATGAGACTTTTTTTTCCGTTCAGCCTCCGGGCTGAAAAAAAAAAAAAAATGAACGGCACAGATTTTTTCATTAGTATCGATCAATGTGGATGAAAAAATCTCTGCCAAAATCAGTGACTGTGGTGCGGTGGGCTGGGCGCTAACTACCTAGCAAGTAGCTAACTAACTGGCGGTGATAAGGGACCCTTATGCCCCATTCACACGTCCGCAATTCTGTTTGCGGAACGGAATCTGCGAACCCATTCATTTCTATGGGGACAGACTTTGTCCCGCTTGGATCCGGAATTGCGGATCCGCACTTCCGGGTCTGCATTTCCGTTCCGCAAAAATATAGAACATGTCCTATTCTTGTCCGCAATTGCAGACAAGAAAAGGCATTTTCTATATAGTTCTGGCAATGTGCGGATCTGCAAAATGCGGAAAGCACATTGCCGGTGTCCGCATTTTGCGGATCCGCGGATATGTGGATCCAAGGATCCGCAAAACACATATGGACGTCTGAATGGAGCCTTACAGGGGTGTGATCAATGACAGGGGGGTGATCAGAAAATCTAGATGGGATGATCAAGGGGTTAATAAGTGACGGGGGGGGGGGGGGTAGTGTAGTGTGGTGCTTGGTGCAACTTTTCATAGCTACCTGGTCCTCTGGTGGTCGATCCCAGCAAATAGGACCACCAGAGAACCAGGTAGCAGGTATATCAGACGCTGTTAACAAAACAGTGTCTGATATACATCTTTGATGCGATTTATTTCGCATCTACAGCCTGCCAGCGATTGATTATCGCTGGCAGGCTGCAGTATAACTGCCCAGACGCGCGCCACTGTGAACGCACGCACGCGTGCACGTGCGTTCACAGCAAATCTCGCGTCTCGTGAGATGACGCACGGATGCGTCCAGCCAGAGCAACAGGACCGCCGGCCGGACGCATCCGTGCGTTAGGCGGTCCTGAGGCGGTTAAAAGCAATCAAAATACTGTCTGTTAAAGACCTCTTGTGGGACTATCAAGTGTTAAAAAAAAAAAAAAATATATTAAATAAAAAAAATCCCATAAAAAATATTACACTTTTCTTTTCATTGAAAATACGCTTTTCAATGAAAAAAATTGCGAAAAAAAATCTCCCCTGTATATTTAGTATTGCCGCGTCCGTAACAACACGGACTACATAAATATCACATAAATTATCCCCTACAGTGAACGCTGTAAAAAAAATAAAAAATAGACAGAATTGCTCATTTATTCTTAGTTGCCACCGAAAAAACGTAATAACAAGTGATCAAAAAGTGCCCTTTACTCAAAAATGATACCAATGAAAAATGCAAGTCATCCCGCAAAAATCAAGCCCACAAGCAACTCCATAGAAAGAAAAATTTAAAAGTTATGGATCTTGGGAAGCGGCAATGTAAAAACATTTTTTTCTTTTAAAAATTGTATTTTAGGCCTAATTCACACGTCTGCAATCTACGTCCTCACCCATTCATTTTGAATGAGGACGTAATGGATGCGGAGAGCACACACTATGCTCTCCGCATCCGCATTTGCGGAGCGCGCCGCCGATCTTCCGGACGGCGGCTCCGCAAAAATATAGAGAATGTCTTATTCTTGCCCGCAATTGAGGACAAGTATTGGCGTCTCTATAGGGCTGGTGGCAAGGTGTTTTGCGGATCCGCAAACTTGCAGATCCGCAAAACACTACGGACGTGTGAATAAGGCCTTATTGCAAAAAAGTAGTAAAACCTAAAAAAAACTATATGTATTTGGTATCACTGTTATTGTACTGACCCAGAAAATAAATATATTATGTTATATATACTGAAAAATGAACGCCGTAAAATTTATAATGTAAAAACGCAGTGGCAGTACTGCTGTTTTTCCTATCTTCCTCCCAGAAAGAGTTAATAAAAATTATTCACAAAGGTTACGTGTACTCCAAAATTGTGCCATTAAAGACTACAACTTGTCCCGCAAAAAAAAGCCCTCATAAAGCTATAGAGACAGAAAAATAAATAAGTTATAGCTCTTTGAACTCGACGATGAAAAAAGGAAGAAAAACGCTTGGTCAGTAAGGTCCAAAACAGGCTGGTCACTAAGGGCCCCGGGGTTAATAATACTAATGCCCGACTGAACCAAAAAACAGCCCTCACACCCACCCTTATTATTTTCTAGTGTACACAAAAGTAACCCTATTACATTTTTAAGGGAACTTAAAGATGGGCATTTTTACTGTGCCGGAAGCACAAATTAAGTCATTGTCGCTGTGGGGCACTAAAGGGGTATTATTACTTACCAAGGGCACAATACAAGCAAAACTAATGTGTAGGGGACACAAAAGGAGACATTATTACTGTGACTTATCAAGAGGAACACTATAGCTTTGTGGGGCCTTAAACGGTATTATTACTGTTTGGAGTCATAAAAGGTACACTTTTATTCTGTGGTGTACTGTTCACCGTCTATCTGGCATTATTGTTTGGCAAGTCTTTTTGGAGGTGTATCTAATAGGACACCATTTTTAAAGGAAGAGGGGCATTGTGCCAAACAGGTGCAGTAAAATGGCATATGACACATGGACAGGGACAGGATAGGGTATAAATCAGCAGGATGGGGAGTTTGTTTAGGGGGCAGCAAACCCTGCAGGCTGCAGTTGTGGCTAGAAGAAGTCTTTGTGGCAGTCTGGCCCAGATAGAAAACATGGGAAAAGTGAATGGCTCCAATCAGAGAAGGTAGCAGCTGAGAGTCTACAGAGTAAGGGCTCATGCACACGACCGTATTTCCGTTTTTTTTGCCGATAGAATGCGGACCCATTCATTTCAAATGGTCTGCAAAAAATGTGCTGTCCGCATCAGTATGTCCGTTCCGTAGCCCCGCAAAAAAATAGAGCATGTCCTATTTTATTCTAGTTTGCGGACAAGGATAGGCATTATTACAATGGATCCGCAATAATATTGAGTGGTAATTCAATAATGAACATAGTGTTACAGTGAAACCTATCCAAAAGACCACCACTTAAAAAGACCGACCCTGATCCAGACCATATTTCCTGTGACAGATTTTCAGTTCCACCATATATTACTGTGTGCATACTGGCCAACTTCTTTAAGAAGACCACCCCCTAGAAGACCATTTTTCAGAGCAATTTCCGGTGGTAGTGTTAAAGAGACATTGGGCCTTGAATAGTAGGCATTGAGTCTCTATTTGTGCCTTGTATAGTAGTATTAGGGTGAATATCGGCCTTTGTATAGTGACTGCTGCAGTGACTCATTTCAAATAATTAATTTAATAATAAATGCTACAGAGTTTAATTTTGTGACTCATTGTTGAAGTACTTATTGCCTTGTGCACTATATATGTACCAAATCATTACATATGGGGAATAAATATTTAACACTGGCCGTGCATGTGTGTGCTCATGAGAAGTAGGCTTGGAGACAAATAGCGCTGGCTCGGCTATTTCCGTCTGCCCCATAGAAATGAATGGGAGCATGGGCCGTGCATGCGCGGTGTGCTCCCATTCACTTCTATAGGAGCAGCGGGGAGCAGCGCTTGGTGGTGAACGGACCCCTGGAAATCTCGGGGTCCTCCAGCCAGAGTGCTCCCCGCTTCGTTCTCGTTGTAGGTGCGGGTCCCAGCGGGGGCATATCCTAGCCCTTTGAAGAAGTGCAGTAGCGAAGCGTTCGTCAGGCGGCACACTCCAGGTTGGGTCAGTACACATTGTTTGTATGATATATGGATTGCTTACAGAGTTCTGGCATAGTGGATTTGCCTGCCCCCATTGGTTTCATGGGTGGACGGTGAACACTTTGAATATATGTGCATATTCTGCCACTTTACTTAGGATCCATGCACTGTGAGCAACTTATCTGGATTATAGACTAATCGCTTGTACCTGGAGTGTTTGTTCATGCCACACTCCTGCTTTTCCACATTTGCTGCTAAATGAATTTGCTAATAAATTATGTATTAATTAACTTGCATGGTTGCCATTGACTTGTATAGGTGTTGTTATTATGATTCCAAGCAAGAAGTGCATTGTGTTTGTAATTTTTTGGTGTTCTGTTAAGGCCTCATGCACACGGCCGTGGGTGTTTTGCGGTCCGCAAACCGCGGATCCGCAAAACACGGAAGCTGCTCCGCGTTCCGTTCCGCAATTTGCGGAATGGAACGCGGCCCATTATAGAGATGCCTATTCTTGCCCGCATAACGGACAAGAATAGGACATGCTCTATTTTTTTTGCAGGGGCACGGAACGAAGCAACGGATGCGGACAGCACACGGAGTGCTGTCCGCATCTTTTGCGGCCCCATTGAAATGAATGGGTCCGCGGCCGAGCCGCGAAATATGCGGCTCGGACGCGGACCCGAACAACGGCCGTGTGCATGAGGCCTAACTTGGACTATTTCTATACCACATTTACACCGCAAGGTCTGATTTGTCTTGCACCAGTAAAGAATTGTTTGCTGTTAATTTGGCCTCATTATTTGTACACTACATTTTGCACCACAAGTTGCTGACGTCAAGACAACTGGGAACCTGTCTCTTACCATAAAACATCAAGGACACCTCAACCGCTATCAGGCAGGAGAACCCCAGAACCAGAGTGTGCCCTGAAGGGAAGAACCAATGCACTCTTCCCTTAACTGGCCCAGGGAGCTTCAGAAAAACTGTGAGTACAACCACTGCACCCACCCGGCCACTCACACATGCCCCTGAGCCTTGGTCACTGCATATGTACTACTTCTCTTATTCTCTATTCAGTACTGTAGTGACTGGTGTAAATATGTCACTTCCAAGAATGCAAAGAAAGAATGCAAGACATTGATCCAACAAGGAATAGTGTAAGATTCAAAATCTTAAACCAGCAGAATTTATACAAGCAGTTCTGCACTGCAATACACACTGTACCCCCGGATCAGTACACCTATGCGCTACAGTTCAGTATTCTGTTCCGGTATAGGGACGGAATTCCTTAACCACTGGATCACTGCCAGTGCCTGACAAGTCCCATTGACTACAAAAATAGGGTCTGCAGAATGTCTGGCATGACTACCCATCATTTGCCGGATAAAACACCTCTGCATACAACAGTATTTTGGCCTCTTTTTTGCCGGAATAATGTAATGTATTTACTCCCAGTTTCTGTATATACAAAGATTTACTGGTGGTCAAAAGTATACCTATGCTTTATCATGCAGTAATTTGACCTTTCTATAATTTTCTACATGTAAATATCCCTATTGTATTTAGTATTTTAATAATCATTCAGTATCTATAGTTACAAAGCTACTTAAGGTGGAACATAAGATAAGCCACTGCCACACTTCTCTCTCCCCACTGAAAACACATACAAACCAGGGTGAGCCGAGCCTGTATGTATGTGAGGGAATCGCAAACCCTGTGTTTGTGACTTTTTAAATGACAATCCGACAAAATGGTGAGTCACAAGTGGCATTTCTATGTCACCCTCACCACTTTCTGGTACAAGAGTGTTGTAATGGAGGGAGTGGGGCCAGCGGGCCCAGCACATTTAGCCTCATTTACATCAGTTTTATAGCATAAATGAAAACAGAAATCTACGGCAGCTTCAAGATGTCATACATTTCAGTTTAGCGAATGAACTGCATGAGGATGCAGCCAACATATGATGAGGCCTGTATCTCTTCATAAATTAGACTCATCCTCCGGCAGTGCAAAGTGCTGGTCTACGATAAATTCCCCCTATGAATAGAGATAAAACCTCCTGTTGCTAAAAGTTCTTTTTTTTTTTTTCATCCATAAAGGGGTTAAACAGTCTAGGACCCCTGCTGCTCTCTTTTGTTGGTTGCAGGTTCAGACAGGATTATTTTGTCTTTTGAAAAGGATCCGAGTGCCCTTGTTCAAACACCCCCTCCCAAAACCACAACTCTGCCTAACTGGATAATACAAGGGCCTTGGGTCATTAAGTTCTATTGTAAAGGGTCCTACTGACAGCTGCAACAATAAACCAGATTGGTCACTCTCAAAAATCCTACCCCCTTCCTCTCTCCCCAGCACACACTCAAATGAGCCCCTGTTCGGAGTAAACTTTAACCAGATCTGCTGATCACTTTTTCCTCACAGGTAAGGCATTTTATTTTTGTTGGGTGTAGTAGAAAAACTAAAAAGACTGAAAATAACTTGTTGTCATGGCTTAGCATTAGACGCCAAGTACGCTAATCCACTTAATGCAAAAAGATGATGCCTAGAATGATATTGCTATAAATCAGTGAAATGTAAATGCTTATTCTAATGCCATACCAAATCAATTTCAGCTTTACTTTCAAACAAGTTATGTAATTGTGTTGCATATTAAATATAAAGTTTGTTATATCTTTTACTAAATCAATATGCACTTTAATATAAGCACATATTATGTAGTAGGATTACATTGCCCCAGGAGAAATTCTCTTCAGCCCGCCAACTGATAAAAATGTATTTATAACCATTTGTTTCTTTATTAAAGGAATTACTGGCTCTGACAATGTCAGCAGTATTCATGCTATCTCACTAAGTGGGGCATTCGTATTAAGCTACATAGTCATTTTCAAAACTGAAGCATTTGAATTTCCTTACAGGGAAAAAGGGCAGCAGTTCTCTGCTGCACTGCATGTGATAAAGCAATGGCCAGGTCCATGCTCACTCAGTGGGGTGAGCTGGTCAAACATGGTGAGATGTCTCACAGAGACCTGTGATCAGTGACAGGATTAGGATTTTTTAAAATATAGGATTTTTTTTTAAATATGGTGACATGGAAAATGAAGCATAGTATCACCACAATTATTTATCTTTAACATAACAAACTTGATTTAAACTACAGGTTGTTTTCTTGGGACACATTTCCTTCACTGTAATATTAGTTACTTCCCGTACAGAGTACCATATGTACTTCATTATGTATAATATTTTATGATTTTTGATAATGTAAAATGGAGCAAATATTTTATGAAAGGGGATTTCCCTTGAACAACACTTATCCCCTATTCACAGAACAGTTGGGGTTCCCCACCAATCACTAGTACAGGGGTCAATATGCTGCTGCTCGATTCAGTTCTATAGCACTCTGAAAGATACCTGAGTACAGCAGTCAGCTATCTCCGGCAGTCCCAAAAAGCTGAAAGGAGCATCAAATGACATCTATAAGGAAAAAGAAACCCATTCTTGTGATCAGCAGGAGTCCCAGCAGTCAGACCCAACCAGTCAGACACAACCAAATATGTGTTGTTCTTGGTAAAATCAATTTAACAAACTACTTCCTTGTATACATTGGTTACCTCCTACTGAACACATCCACATACACTATGTAAAAGTGGACTTCTCTCTCTCACTGTGTGTGTTTTAGTAAATAAATAATAATACTGTTGCATCTTTACTTGTGCTGTTCCACTTGGAAATGTATAAATGAATTAAAGGGGTTGTCTCACTTCAGCAAATGGCATTTATCATGTTGATAAATATAATACAAGGAACTTACTAATGTATTGTTATTAGACATATTGCTTCCTTTGCTGGCTGGATTCATTTTTCCATCACATTATACACTGCTCATTTCCATGGTTACGACCACCTTGCAATCCATCAGCACTTCTCGTTTGTGTACAGTTGTTTGTACTGTTGCAAATTTTGCTGTTTTTCTTTACATTCTGATTAACTTTAAATAATGAAACCTGTGTGGAATAACAGTGGAAGAATTGAACACTTTCCTATAGCATATGTTTATGAACTGTATAGCTCCGTAATGAGGAAGTAAAAACAGAATTTTAGATTTTTTATTCTATTGTATTAAAAAGGAAAAATTAAAATATTGCATTGACATAAGTATTCAGATGCAGGGGCGTAGCTATAGCGGGTTCAGTGGTAGCAGTCGCTACCAGGCCCAGGAGCCTAGGGGGCCCAAAAAACCTTGTGGTGCATAAGAAACCAGTATTATAGAAGTTGCATGCTGGTCAAGTTACACCTCTGGCTATAGGGAGGGAGTTAGTTAGGTCAAGAATTTGGCATGGGGTGCCATTAAAATGTTTGTCTCAGGCAGCAGGAAGGTTATGTGCTTCTCTGCCCCTGGCCACAAAGCACTGAGGGAAGGGGGGCCCAAGCTGAACTCTTTCACCAGGGCCCTCAAGCTTTTAGCAACGCCCCTGTTCAGACGCTTTACTCGGGACTTAGTTGAAGCACCTTTAGCTATTATTGTTGCCTTTAGTCATCTTGGCCACAAAGATGCCACAAAGTTTACACACCTGGATTTGAGAATGTTCTCCCATTCTTTTCTGCAAATCCTCTCAAACTCTCTCAGGATGAATGGGGACAGTCAGTGGACAGACATTTTCCGGTCTCTCCAGATATGTTCAACTGGTTCCAAGAACAGTTACAGAGTTTTCCCTAAGTCAATGCTGTGTTATTTTGGCTGTGTGCTTACAGTAAATGTCTTGTTGGAAAGTAAACCTTCAGCCCAGTGTGAGGTTCAGAGCACAACGGATCAGGTTTTTATTAGGAATATTTCTGTGCTCTTGGCTCCATTTAGCTTTCCCTCAACTCTTACCAGTCTCTCTGTCACATCTGCTGAAAAACACCCCACAGCAAGATGTTTCCACCATCATGCTTTACTGTAGAAATGGTGTTGGGTAGTGCCTGGGTCTTTAAGACATAACGTTTGGAATGGAGGTCAAAAAGTTCAATATTGGTTATATCTGACCAAATAATCTTGTCTCTCGCAGTCTGAGAGTACTTTTAGTGCCTTTTTTCAAACTTTCCTATGTGTTTTAATGAGCAAAGGCTTCTTAAGGCCTAGATTGATGGAACACTGCAGTGATGATTGACTTTATAGAAGTTTCTCCCCTTGGCACATAGGATGTTTGAATTCAGTCATAATGACCATTGGATTATTGATCATTTCTTATACATAGCCCGTTTTCCCCTGGTTATTTAGCTTTGTGTGGTCAGCTCTAGAAAGTGTCCTGGTTGTTCCAAACTTCTTCCATTTAAGATTTATGAAGGCTACTGGGCTCTTAGGAGCTTTCAGTGAAGCAGAATTTTTTTCTGCACCCTTCTCCAGATCTGTGCTTCTATAAGATTATGTCTCTATGCTTTAAAAGCTGTTCTTTCATCCTCATGGCTTGGTTTTTTCTCTGATTTGCATTGCCAGCTATGAGACCATATGTGCAGAGTGGTGTATCTTTCCAAATCATGTCCAGTCAACTGACTTCACCACAGGACTCCAATCAAGGTATAGAAACATCTCAAAGATGAGAGAGAGGCCCCCAGAGCTCAGCTGTCATAGGAAAGGGTCTGAATGCTTACGTCTATGCAAAATTTTTGTTTCTCCTGTGTAATAAATTTGCAAACATTTCTAAAATTATTTTTTCACTTTATCATTACTTTCAGTCATGGCTGTGTCAGGTTCTGCTGGTGATTGACCATGACACTTCCACCGTACATGCGGTTGACGTTGGCAACATGGTATATATTATGCATGCTGGACACATTCCCTTTAATTGTGGTGTTTCTCCCTGAAGGAATGTGCTATCTTGAACTTTGTGTAAGAACATTCTTTCATAGCCAGAATGTTTTGGGGAGCCAAGTATCTAACCATTCCTTATCTTGTCCGTGTCAGCTAGTACGTGGAGCATGAAGGCCAGGATGTAACTGGGGAAAGTATGTTGTATAACAGTATGTGTCTCATTATAATTGGTATAACAGTATGTGTCTCATATATATCGCTTGGAAAAAGATGATTGAATAATGAAAGGGCGTATAATGTCCTTTATAAGCTGGAACCTTATTATCAATAAACAGAGTGATTTTGATCATCATATGTGTTGTGTCTGATATGGTCTATTTCACTCTCCTGGCACCAGAAAAGACTTAATCCAAGCTGATGCATCTAGTCATCTTTTATTATCATCCTATCACTCCCCATTCTGGTGTGCACGGGGTTAATGGTGTGTGCTTGGTGAGTTGGGTGTGATCCCGGGTCTCTTTATATCCTTTAGCTTGGAGACCAAGATCAGTGTTGTTTGTCTGCCTTGCATGTGAGATGCTTGCTCTGTGCATGGATGAGATCTGAGGGCCATCCAAGTTTGACAACAATGTTTTTAGCAATGTCATCTGTGATGTCATACTGTGTGTTTCCCTCTTGTCTTCCTTCCCCTCCTGGTGTTTTGTTTATGGTGTGGGTTTGAGTTGGAGGTTTGTTATACGTCTGGGTGTTTGTTTCATGTAGTTGTGTACAGGCCTGCATGAACGTTTGACGTTTTCCCCTTTTGTGTGTGTGTGTTCCTCCGGAAGGGGGTTGGTTCCCTGGAGGGGGGACTACTCTACAAGACAGTGTGGTGTCCTGCCTGGAGCTTCCATGTATCCGGGTAGATGTTTGGTAGATGTTGGTGCCGTCTTTCCATCTCTGCTGCGGCAGGTAAGTGTTGGTGGTTTCCAGTGTTCTGTTGTTACACTGAGTACTTACCTGCCGTGCAGTTGCTGCATTCTTACCTTCTCCCTGTCAACTACTGGGCCTCTGGAGATGCCTGTCATCCATTGTGACGGATGAACAGGAGGTCTCTGCCCTGTCACTTGTTGAGGGCAATGCAGGGATTCCTAGACGTCTAGGTTCGTGGGTATGAGCCCCCTTACCATTGAAGTCGGCTCATACAGCCAGGAGACTAGGGCAAGTTGAGGGAAGCTTTACGAGGTGACCAGCTCCCTTTTCCCTGCCTATGGCCTAGTAATTGGTGACATTGTACGGTGGGGGTTTTCCCCCACTCCCCATCGTGACACTTTCTCATTATGGGGTATTAAATGCAGATTGATCGGGGGAACTATACATGCCTTTAGACTTTGCAAATGTGGGCAACAATGTATACAACCATCAGGTCATTTATTATCATCAGCCTTTCTATACACAGTTAGCCCATTAAAGTTCTGTTCCAGGCTCTTAATATTTATGGTCTATTCTTGGAAAAGGACATCAATATTAGATTGGTGGGTTCCAACTCTCGGCACTTCTGCCAATCAGCTGCTTGAAGACCTACACTGATTTTATATTGAGGGACTGATTTGATATTGAGAATTTGGTTTGTCTACCACTTATGCAAAGGTTTTATCAACGCTTCAGATTCCAGACATCTGTCTTCTGAATAACTTGTTCATTATCAGTCTGTGAAGATTGCCGCACTATGACAACACCAAAAGTTTAACCTGCAAATCTTTCATTGATTTTTTGCCTTGATCTGTAAACTGAGCTATTGAAAGGGTGTGCAACACAAACATTGCTTTTCTCATAGAGGTAAGCTACACAGAATCTAATATTTGACCAACACTAGCAGGCTCCGGATCCACTATTCAAATCATAACCAATTCATAATCCACTATTTAGATCCACCAATTCATAACCAAAAAGCTGAGAAAAACAATGAAGGGGGACTTATCAAAACTGGTGCAAAGGAAAACTGGCTTAGTTGGCCATAGCAACCAATCAGATTCTACCTTTCATTTTTCAGAGCCGAAGCGGAGGATGAGAGTCATGGTGGCAATTAGGCCTCTTTTATACGGGCGAGAATTCTGTGCGGGTGCAATGCGTGACGTGAATGCATTGCACCCACACTGAGTCCGGACCCATTCACTTCAATGGGGCTGTGCACATGAGCAGTGATTTTCACGCATCACTTGTGTGTTGCATGAAAATCACAGCATGTTCTATATTCTGCATTTTTCACTCAATCCAGGCCCCATAGAAATGAATGGGGCTGCGTGAAATTCGCATAGCATCCGCAAGCAAGTGCGGATGCAATGAGATTTTCACGCATGGTTGCTATGAGAAGATGTAAGTAAATTGATAAGTCAATTTACTGTATTATTTTCCCTTATAACATGGTTATAAAGGAAAATAATAGCATTCTTAATACAGAATGCTTACTTAAATGTGGCTTAAGGGGTGAAAAAAAAATAATAATTAACTCATCTCATTAAATTGATCCTTCTATCCTCATTCAGCAGGAACTGCGCTGACGTCACCGCTCTCACCACGTGGTGAGCGTGATGATGTCATCAAAGGTCCTCTGGCAGGTCCTGAAAGAAGATGATGCCCGGCTGCGCTATCAATTGGATGAGGTGAGTTAATTATTATTTTTTTAACCCCTTAACCACTTCAGCCCCCCTAGCTTAAACACCCTTAATGACCAGGCCACTTTTTACAATTCCGCACTACACTACTTTCACCGTTTATTGCTCCGTCATACAACTTACCACCCAAATGAATTTTACCTCCTTTTCTTCTCACTAATAGAGCTTTCATTTGGTGGTATTTCATTGCTGCTGACATTTTTACTTTTTTTGCTATTAATCAAAAATTACCGAAATTTTTGCAAAAAAATGACATTTTTCACTTTCTGTTGTAAAATTTTTCAAAAAAAACTACATTTCTATATAAATTTTCTCTAAATTTATTGTTCTACATGTCTTTGATAAAAAAATCCAATAAGTGTATATTTATTGGTTTGGGTAAAAGTTATAGCGTTTACAAACTATGGTGCAAAAAGTGAATTTCGGCATTTTGAAGCAGCTCTGACTTTCTGAGCGCCTGTCATGTTTCTTCAGGTGCTAGAATGTCAGGATAGTATAAATATCCCCCAAATTACACCATTTTAGAAAGAAGACACCCCAAAGTATTCGCGGAGGGGCTTGGTGAGTTCATGTATCATTTCATTTTTTTTCACAAGTTAGCGGAAAATGACACTTTCTGAGAAAAAAAAAAAAAGTTTCAATTTCTGATAACTTCTGGCAAAAAAAAATAAAAATCTTAGACGGACTCACTATGCCCCTCAGTGAATACCATGGGGTGTCTACTTTCTGAAATGGAGTCATTTGTGGGGTGTGTTTACTGTTCTGGCATTTTGGGCGGGGCTAAATTGTGAGCCGCCATGTAAAACCTAAAGGTACTCGTTGGAATTTGGGCCCCTTTGCGCACCCAGGCTGCAAAAAAGCGGCACTTATGTGGTATCGCCGTACTCAGGAGAAGTAGGGCAATGTGTTTTGGGGTGTATTTTTACATATACCCATGTTGGGTGAGAGAAATATCTCTGTAAATTGTCAACTTTGTATAAAAATTTTTAAAAGTTGTCGTTTACAGAGATATTTTTCACACAAAGTATGGGTATATATAAAAATACACCCCAAAACACATTGCCCTACTTCTCCTGAGTACGGCGATACCACATGTGTGCCACTTTTTGCAGCCTGGGTGCAAAGAGCCCTAAAACCAATGAGTACCTTTAGAATTTCACAGGGCATTTTTACGCATTTGGATTCCAGACTTCTTCTCACCCTTTAGGGGCCCCTAAAATGCCAGGACAGTATAAATACCCCACATGTGACCCCATTTTGGAAAGAAGACACCCCAAGGTATTCTGTGAGGGGTATGGTGAGTTCATGTAAAATTTTATTTTTTGTCACAAGTTAGTGGAATATGAGAAAATTAAAAAAAAAAAAAAAAATTTCCGCTGACTTGTGCAAAAAAATAAAAATTCTGTGGACTCACCATGCCCCTCACGGAATACCTTGGGGTGTCTTCTTTCCAAAATGGGGTCACATGTGGGGTATTTATACTCACCTGGCATTTTAGGGGCCCCATAAAGTGTGAGAATCCAAATGCATAAAAATGGCCTGTGAAATCCTAAAGGTACTCATTGGTTTTAGGGCCCCTTTGCGCATCTTGGCTGCAAAAAAGTGTCACTCATGTGGTATCGCCGTACTCTGGAGAAGTAGGGCAATGTGTTTTGGGGTGTATTTTTACATATAACTATACTGTGTGTGAGAAATATCTCTGTAAACGACAACTTTTTACATTTTTTTATTCAAAGTTGTCAATATACAGAGATATTTCTCTCACCCAGCATGGGTATATGTAAAAATACACCTAAAACACATCGTCCTACTTCTCCTGAGTACGGCGATACCACATGTGTGACACTTTTTGCAGCCAAGATGCGCAAAGGGGCCCAAATTCCAATGAGTACCTTTAGGAGGGCATTTTTACGCATTTTCTTCTCACGCTTTAGGGCCCCTAAAATGCCAGGGCAGTAGAAATACCCACGTGTGACCCCATTTTTGAAAGAAGACACCCCAAGGTATTCCATGAGGGGCATGGCGAGTTCATAGAATATTTTTTTTTGGAACAAGTTAGTGGAAATTGATTTTTATTGTTTTTCTCACAAAGTCTCCCTTTCCGCTAACTTTTGACAAAAGTTTAATTTTCATGAACTCATTATGCCCCTCAGCGAATACCTTAGGGTGTCTTCTTTCAAAATGGGGTCACATGTGAGGAATTTATACTGCCCTGGCATTTAGGGGCCCTAAAGCGTGAGAAGAAAAATGCGTAAAATTACCCTCCTAAAAGGTACTCGTTGGAATTTGGGCCCTTATGCATCTTGGCTGCAAAAAGTGTCACACATGTGGCATCGCCGTACTCAGGAGAAGTAGGGCGATGTGTTTTAGGGTGTATTTTTACATATAACCATGCTGGGTGAGAGAAATATCTCTGTATATTGACAACTTTGAATAAAAAATGTAAAAAGTTGTCGTTTACAGCGATATTTCTCACACCCAGCATGGGTATATGTAAAAATACACCCCAAAACACATTGCCCTACTTCTCCTGAGTACGGCGATACCACATGAGTGACACTTTTTGCAGCCAAGATGCGCAAAGGGCCCTAAAACCAATGAGTACCTTTAGGATTTCACAGGCCATTTTTACGCATTTGGATTCTCACGCTTAGCACTCCTAAAATGCCAGGGCAGTATAAATACCCCACATGTGACCCCATTGTGGAAAGAAGACACCCCAAGGTATTCTGTGAGGGGTATGGCGAGTTCACAGAAAAAAAAAATTTGGCACAAGTTAGCAGAAATTGTTTTGTGACAAAAAATAAAATTTTCCATGAACTCGCCATACCCCTCACGGAATACCTTGGGGTGTCTTCTTTCTAAAATGGGGTCACATGTGGGGTTTTTGTACTGCCCTGGCATTTGAGGGTCTCCGCAGTCATTACATGTATGGCCAGCATTAGGAGTTTCTGCGATTCTCCGTATATTGAGCATACGGGTAATGAGATTTTTTTTTTCCGTTCAGCCTCTGCGCTGAAAAAAAAAAAAAAAATGAACGGCACAGATTTTTTCATTCGCAATGTGGATGAAAAAATCTCTGCCGAAATCAGTGACTGCGGTGCGGTGGGCTGGGCGCTAGCTACCTAACAAGTAGCTAGCTAACTGGCGGTGATAAGGGACCCTTATGCCCCATTCACACGTCCGCAATTCTGTTTGCGGAACGGAATTGCGGACCCATTCATTTCTATGGGGACAGACTTTGTCCCGCTCGGATCCGGAATTACGGATCCGCGCTCCGAGTCTGCACTTCCGTTCCGCAAAAATATAGAACATGTCCTATTCTTGTCCGCAATTGCGGACAAGAAAAAGCATTTTCTATATAGTTCTGGCAATGTGCGGATCTGCAAAATGCGGAAAGCACATTGCCGGTGTCCGTGTTTTGAGGATCCGTGGATCGGATCCGCGGATCCGTGAATCCACGGATCCGTGAATCCACGGATCCGCAAAACACATATGGACGTCTGAATGGAGCCTTACAAGGGGTGTGATCAATGACAGGGGGTGATCAGGGGGTCTAGATGGGGTGATCAAGGGGTTAATAGGTGAGGGGGTGGGGGGGTTAGTGTAGTGTTTGGTGCAACTTTTACTGTGTTACCTGGTCCTCTGGTGGTCGATCCCAGAAAATGGGACCACCAGAGGACCAGGTAGCAGCTATATCAGACGCTGTTCATAAAACAGCGTCTGATATAGCTGTTTGATGCGATTTATATCGCATCTACAGCCTGCCAGCGATTGATCATCGCTGGCAGGCTGTAGTCCAACTCTCGAGACGCGCTTCACTGTGAACGCGCGCGCGCACGCGCGCGCGTTCACAGGAACTCTCGCGTCTCGCGAGATGACGCCCCGGCGCGTCCAAACAGAAGATCCCGGCCGCCCGCAGGACGCAATCCTGCGTACGGCGGTCCGGGACTGGTTAAGCCACATTTAAGTAGGCATTCTGTATTAAGAATGCTATTATTTTTCTTTATAACCATGTTATAAGGGAAAATAATAAAATCTACACCTAACCCGAACTTCAGTGAAGAAGTCCAGGTTCGGGTCTGGGTACCAGATTCAGTTTTTTATCACGCGCGTGCAAAATGCATTGTACTCGTGTGGAAAAAAATTAAGAATGCAACGCAATCACAGTAAAAAATGACTGAAATTGTGTGCACACTAGCGCAGGTTTCAAGGGATGAGAGGGATCAACCAGGCAGCAGAGTTGAGAATAGTTTGAAGGGGAAGATGAGTGCAAGATGGGAGGCCACAAAGGAGAATTTTGCTGTAATCCAGGTGGAGATGACATGGGCATGCACTGGCATTTTAGTTGATGCAGGAGTGAGGAAGAAGCAAGAAGTGAGTGATGTTGTTAAATAGGGTTGAGCGAACCCTATTTCCGTAAAAGTTTGGGTTCGTTATTCGGCGATTTCTTGCCACTTTTTGAAAGGCTGCAGGGCAGCCAATCAGCAAGCGTTTCACTACTTTGCCCTAAGAAGCCATCACAGCCATGCCTACTATTGGCATGACTGTGATTGGCTAAGTGCAGCATGTGACCCAGCCTCTATTTAAGCTGGAGTCACGTAGTGCCGCACGTCACTCTGCTGCTCTTATTGTAGGGACAACTGCTGGTGCTCTCAGGGAGAGATTACGGAAGAAATCAGTTGAACTTGGTGGTGTTAACTCTTCAAACTACAGCAATTATTGAGGGTGCTATGCTACATATTTGAAGCCAGCCCTGAGCCCTATTTGATACTTCTAAATAATTTTTAATCAATCTGGTACTGAGGTGGGGGTCGGCAGCCATTTTAGAAACTGCAGTGTCCTTCGAACTGTATGTAACCTGCATGTGTGCCAGCCTGCCAGGGACATTTTTTGGTAGCTCAGTGGAGGAAAAAGTCCCCCTACATTACCTATTTTATAATTTTGGGGTGACATAGTGGATTTCTGTAGTTGCTGTAATAAACCTGTACTGTCGTACCACAGAGCACGTTTGCATACAACGCTGAAAGACCTGTTTTATAATTTTTGGGGTCACATACTGAATTTCTGTAGTTTGTTGCAATAAACACTGGTTTTTTGCGACATAGCAGATCTGAGGCCTACCCTGTATTTCAGTCATTTTAAATAACCTGTAGAACTCAGCATTTACATAGTTGGTTGCAAAACACAGATTTTGTGGTAGATAGCACATTTGCGGTGTACGCTGCACTTCTGACAGTCAAATTAAACCGTCAACCTCTGCTGTTACATTGTTGGTTTGAAAAATCAAATTTTTGTTGATAGTGAAGTAATTGTACTGAATTGCTCCGTTACACTGTTGTGTGACCTAAAGAAATGTATTCTGTTTATGAAACGGGCACTGCCTTACTGTTAGTGAACTTAATTGTTGACTTTTGGCAGTTAAATTGACACCTGAGATAAACCTTCTGTTAGTTTGGTGGGTGAACGTAAATAATAAGGAGAACATCAAATAAGGGACGTGGACATGGTCGTGGTGGTGTTGATGGAGCTGCTGTTGCTGGGAGAGGATGTGGAGAGGCAACAGCACAGCAAAAGAGGGAGCAGGTTGCAAAAGCAGAGTGGCCATCCCCGAGACAGTATGCCTGCTACTGCCCACCGTGCCCAGGGACCTAGCACACCAAAGCCAGCTCCAAGGAGTTCATTGGCAGGGCAGTTCTTCAGACAATGTCCTGACGACAAGAGACGAGCGGTTTGCACATTGTGCCATCAGAGCCTGAAGCGAGGCATAAACGTTCTAAACCTGTGCACAACCTGCATGACCAGGCATCGACATGCAAAGCACAAACTGCAGTGGAGTAAACACCTTAAAATCCAAAAAAGGTCTCAGGCTCCTCCTGCTTCCTCTTCTGCTGCTGTCTCTGCCTCTTCCTCCCCCTCTGGAGTCACAGTGGCACCTGCCACCCAGCAAACAGAGGATGTTCCACCAAACCACTACCTGCGTCATCATCACCAAGCATCTCCTCCATGTCACATGCAAGCGTTCTGCTGTCCATCTCCCAAACCCTGAAGAGAAAGAAAAAATACCCACCTACCCACCCTCGATCCCTGGTCCTGAATGCTAGCATTTCAAAATTACTTGCCTTTGAAATGCTGTCATTCCGTCTGGTTGAGACGGACTGTTTTAAACAGCTGATGGCAGTGGCTGTCCCACTGTACATCCTTCCCAGCTGCCACTACTTTTCCAGGCGAGCCGTCCCTTCCCTGCACAACCAAGTGAAGGCTACAATCCGGTGTGCACTGCGCATGCAATCTGTGGCAAGGTCCACGTAAGCACGGGCAGGGATGCTATATCTCCCTAACTGCATACTGGGTAAATGTAGTGGCGGCTGGGCCCGAGGTGGATAGCGGTTTGGCTCATGTCCTTCCACCACCGAGGATCGCAGGGCATTATTCTTTGCCTCCTGTTGCCTCCTCCTCCTACTCCGCTTCCTCTTCCTCCTCTTCTACCACTTCCTCATCCGGTCAGCAAAAGACCTTCACCACCAACTTCAGCACAGCCGGGTTAAACGTCAGCAGGTGATTTTAAAACTCATTTGTTTTAGGGACAAACCCCACACCGCACAGGAGCTTTGGAGGGGCATAGAAGAACAGACCGATGAGTGGTTGCTGCCAGTGAGCCTCAAGCCCAGCCTGGTGGTGTGCGATAATGGGCGAAATCTCGTAGCACCTCTGGGACTAGCCGGTTTGATGCACATTCCTTGCCTGGCACATGTGGTGAATTTAGTGGTGCAGAAATTCCTTAAAAAGCAGCCCAGACATGTCAGAGCTGCTACTAAAAATGCGGTCCGTCTGTGCGCACTTTCGGCATTGTCACCCTGCTGCTTGCCTATCTCATGCGATGCAGCGTAACTTCGGCCTTCCCGCTCACCGCCTCATATGCGACGTGCCCACCAGGTGGAACTTGACCTTGCATATGCTGGAGAGACTTGCGAGCAGCAGCAGGCGATAGTGGAATTTCAGCTGCAGCACGCACAGGTCAATCGCTCTGCGGAACAGCACCACTGAGCCTCCATGCGAGACCTGTGTGCCTCATTGCGGTGTTTTGCTGTACTCAACCAACATGGCCAGTGCCGATGACGCCGTTCTTAGTATTACAATACCACTTCTATATCTTCTTGAAAAAACACTTAGGGCGATGATGGAAGAGTATGTGGCACAGGAGGAAAAGGAGGAGGAAGAGGGGGCATTTCACAGGGTTTTAGGCCAATCATTCAGAAGTGGTTTAGAGGGTGGGTTCTTGCACCAGCAGAGGCCAGGTACACATGTGGCCAACCAGGGCACAGTTCTAGAGGACGAGGAGGATAAGGTAGAGGAGGAGGAACTGGGTTCACAGCAGGGTGGCACCCCACGCAGCTCATGGCCATCACTGCACCGTGGCTTGGGGGATACAGAGGACACAGACAATACATCACCTACAGAGGACAGCTTATCCTTACCTCTGGGCAGCCTGGCACACATGAGCGACTACATGCTGCAGTGCCCGCACAACGACCGCAGGGTTGCCCACATTTTAACTTGTGCTGACTACTGGGTTTCCACCTTGCTGGATCCCCATTACAAAAACAATATGCTGTCCTTAATGCACGCTGGTAGACGCGCTCCTGAGGGCATTCCCAACTGACACCAGGGGCAAAAGGTCGCCAATGCAGCTGGGTCACGGCCAGCACCTCACAAGGCAGGGTTAGCATGGCCGAAAAGCTTTGTCACCACGCCACAGCAACCGGCACCACCAGCTGATATGGAACATCTTAGGAGGCAGCATTTGAACAACATGGTGGAACAGTACATGTGCACACGCCTACACTGATGGTTCTGCCCCATTCAACTTCTGGGTCTCCAAATTGTCTACATGGCCCTTTATGCCTTGGAGGTGCTGGCCTGCCCTGCAGCCAGTGTATTGTCTGAACGTGTATTTATCACAGCAGGGGGCGTCGTTACAGACAAACGCAGCCGCCTGTCTACAGCCAACGTGGACAAGCTCACGTTTATTAAAATGAACCAGGCTTGGATCTCACAAGACTTGTCTGTACCTTGTGCAGAATAAACATTTATACCCGCCACAACCATACATTCTTGTACTCAAGTACACTTATTCTTTGATTTCTTTTTTTATTTGTATTTGTCACATTATTTTGGGGGCTACCACAATTTAAAAAAAAATATAATAATTGTTAGCTGGCTACCTCCTTCTCGTCCTCCACCGCTGCTTCCACCTACAACACCACATTCCCCGCTCCTCAACCCCCGACTCCACATCCACCTCCTCCTCCGAGTTTCAGGTTAATAATTTTTTTTTATTTTATTTTGTTATTTCTCTATCCACATTTGTTTACAGAGCACTTGCCATGCTCTTAAGCACATTTTGCTGCCTTTTGCAGCCCTCTAGCCCTTTCCATTACATTTTTAGGGCCATGGTAGTGCCCAAAAGTTCAGGTCCCTATTGACTTCAATGGGGTCCGGGTTTGGGGTCAAGTTCGGGTGAAGTTCAGATCCTGAACCCGAACTTTTTTGTAAAGTTCGTCTGAACCCACCGAACCTCCAGCTGTTCGCTCAACTCTAATGTTAAATTCAAAGTAGCATGTGAAGGTGAGGGTTTTGATGTGTGGTTTAAAGGACAGGGCAAGACTGGAGAAAGCGTTGCACTAATAATTGTAATGGATAGGCCAAGTATGGGGGCGGAGTGTTGTGACGGAAAGACAGTGAATTCATTTTTCTCCCTGTTGAGTTTTAGGAAGCGGTTGGATAAGAATGAAGATGTAGCTGACAGACATGCTAGGATTCTGGATAGCAGGGAAGTGACATCTGGGACAGAGAGGTAGATTTTAGTGTTATCAGCATAGAGGTGGTATTGAATGCCATGGGACTCTATATGCTGTACCAGGCCGAATGTCTAAATGGAGAAAGAGGGGACCCTTGACAGAGACTTGAGGGTGAACAATAGAGAGGGGTGTAATGAGGAGGTTGTGTATGAATGAGAACTTCTGAAGGTTCTGTTGGTGAGGTACAAGGAGATCCAGGAGAGGGCCAGGTCTTTGATCCTAAGGGAAAAGAGGGTTTGTAACAGGAGAGTGAACAGTCAACAGTGAAAATCTTCCACAGATGATTTTGTATGGGTATAGGCCAGGGTTAGATTCGATGTACTCTTTCATTTGGTAAGATAGCTGTATTACGCTACTGCAGCATACACATTTAGGGCAATGACTGACCAGGTTTTGTCTAAGTGTGGACGTTGACTAAGCAGTATTCCACTCACAGCAGTAATGTCTATAGGTTTGGATAGCAGTGTACTTTACTGACTCCATTTGCTTGCCTGTTACAGATTATGGAGTTACCTTTCTCTTCTCTTTCTCTCCAGGAGTATTTCAATATAAAGATGGTTCTCTCTTGGGAGATCATGCAGAGATGGTAAAGTACCTTTACACGAGCCAATTATCGTGTCAATTCTCATTCAATAGTACAAAATTATCGGGCCATGTAAAAGCTGTAAACTAGCAACAGTTGGTCGAATTCTTACTGGTCCGACCGTCAGTGTAGGCACAGAAGTCACCGTCGGTCATTAAAGATTTTCTACGTGTAAACAGCAATTGTTTAATGTACACATGATGTTGTTGACAATTCCACCGTGGCTGTGTTTCAAGCATGCCACTCAAAATTGCTTTGTATAAATGTTGCAGTATATTTTACCAACGATGGATTATGTGATGGCAACTATGTTGTTTTCAACAATAATCGTCACGTCTAAAAAGTCACTGTTGCATTGTTCAACTCATTCGTCGCTCTGTCGTACCAATAATCACTTTGTGTAAAGGTACCTTTAATCTTTGTAGCCTGAGGCCTAATGCTGAAGATTAAGGCAAGACACAACCTCTCACATTCTTTGTATCCTAGAAACAACTCTAGACTTTAGAGATAGGGCTGGAGCTAACAGTCCACACTTCAGCTAGCTCCAGTGTGCCAGAGTTGCTTATCCACTGCACTCTAATACATAACCATAATGGGTATACAGAGCATAAAATTACATAATATAAAGGAACAAAACAATTTGAAAATATCCGCTGCTCTGGGGTACAGCATATATTTAGTAATCTTTCTTGGAATCGGCTCGCACTAATAAAGGTATGGTATTTTCTAGCTATGATTTTTTTTTTCTTGTCATCAATTCTACTGTCAGAAACATTTTGTAAAATAGAGATTACAGTCTTATTCCAACAATACTGTGCTATAGGTCATGAATATCCTTCTTGTTAACCACTGTTGGGAGGTTTCTCTGCGAAGAATAACTCTAAAACATGCTACAGCATGCAATGAAATGAAATATTTATTGAGCTATTTTGTGATGAATGGTCAAAAATGGATTCTGTAAGAACTCAAGTCACCAAAGCTAGAATAATTCAGTATGGTACTGTGCAATATAACACTGTTATGTTTTTATAACAGAGATGCCTAAATAAAATGATTCAATATACTGTATTTAGAGCAGAGATGCCTAAACAAAAGGTCAATTCTTGTAGTTTAAATTTCATTAGCTATGATGAATGAGAGCCTTAGGCTGGGTTCACACTGGCAAGATTTACGTGCAGGTGCAATGCGTGAGGTGAACGCATTACACCCGCACTGAATCCAGACCCATTCATTTTAATGGGGCTGTGCAGATGAGCGGTGATTTTGCCGCATCACTTTTGAGTTGGGTGAAAATCGCAGCATGCTCTATATTCTGCTTTTTTCACGCAACACATGCCCCATAGAAATGAATGGGTCTGCGTGAAAATTGCAAGCATCCGCAAGCATGTGCGGATGCGGTGCGATTTTTCATGCAGGGTTGCTAGGAGATAAACGTTTATTCACTGTATTATTTTCCCTTATAACATGGTTATAAGGGAAAATAATAGCATTATTTATTCAGAATGCTTAGTAAAATGTGGGTTGAGGGGGTTAAAAAAAACAAAAACAAAGTAAACTTACCTTTTCTACTTGTTCGCACAGCCTGGCTGGTCTTTTGCCTTTGGTTGAGGACCTGAGAGGCAAAGGACTTTTGGTGACATCACTACGCTCGTCACAAGGTCCATCACATGGTCTATCTTTTACTTTTTTTCCATTCACATAGCCATATAAGGGCTTGTTTTTTGTGGTATAAGTTGTACTTTCTATTGGCACCATTTAATAGTGTATACAATGTTCTAGAAAGGTGGAAAAAATTCCAAATGTGGTGGAATTTGGGAAAAAAACTCAATTCTGTCACAGGTTTATGAGTTTTGTCTTTACCTGTGTGGTAAAACTGACCTGTTACCTCCATTCTCTCAATCAGTATAATTACAATGATACCACATTTATGTACACAGATTTTCTACTAGTTTAATACTGGAAAAAAAAAAATTGGAAAAAAATGTTAATTTTCATTCTGACCCCCATAACTTTTCTTTAATACTTATGTCTACGGAGCTGTGTAAGGGCTTATTTTTTGTAAGGCATTCTGTAGTTTTTATTGGTCACATTATGGAATGTGTATAGTTTTTTTGATCACTTTTTATTCAATTATTTTGAAGAGATGAAGCGACAAATAAATGGCAAAACGGCCATTTGTTATTTTTATCCTGTTACGGCGTTTACTGTACGGGAAAAAAAGTTTATATTTTAAATGTTCAGGCATTTTGGGAAACAGAAATGCCTATGATGTTTATTGATTTTTTTTTTTTTTTTTTTTTATTATGATGAAAGGGGGTTGATTTGATTTTTCGTATTTTTTATTTTTTTATATTTTTAAAAACTTTTTTTACTTTTCATGTTAACCTAGGTAATTTTAAGAAGCAATTATAAGATTGCTTTTATCTTACAGTGCAATGAATTGCTTTTATAGTTCTTTGCAGATTTGCTATGTTTCTTTGGAGCCATAAATCTGTAATAGCATGGGATTCTTGAGAAAGACCTATAGTATGCTGTCACAGACAAGGAGTGTAGCGTAGAGATAAGCAAATTTAAAAAAAAATTTGATTCGCCAGTTTGAATATATTCGCGGCGAATTACGTTAAAAAACTGCTATTTCCTACCTGCAGAGAGCATTTATAGGGGTGTAGAACACTGTGTCTTGCAGTAACACGCATAGGGAGTCTGCTTTGGTAGTGAAATAATACTGTGAGTCAGTATGACATGCAGATGACAGGCGTCGCTCTTAGAATAACTCCACATTTCACTTATTTGGACAGTCATGTGGCCAAAACTGACCAAATAATTCAAGTATGAATTCAGCCTTGCAGGTCGATATTAGCACCAAGAAGCACCACACTCCTTTTACACCGTCGTCAGCTGATTCCAGATAGATGTCTACAGATCCTGTTCTATTAAACTCTTAAACAAGTAGAGCCCCCCGACAGAGTAGAGAGGGTGTCGGCAGTAAGTTTGTGTTGACATCACTGATTATTTTGCCCTTCCTCTGATCTGTCAGAATAATAACCCACAAAAAAACGGATCTTATCTGTGGAGCATCCGCCTTCACTTGGTCAGCAGTTGGTCAGTAATCCATCAGTATTGATAATGCTAAAAAGAGTGGATACAAAACAGAGATGACACGTGAATGAAATATTTGCATTTCTTCTGTGTTTTGTACCCACTCCTGCTTCTGGCTACCAAATAACAAGCCAATTCTGATGGGACCGTACAGGCCTGTTACACAGAGAGGATCCATTATGCGTCTCATTTTTCCTTCCTTATGACAGATGAGAAAAAGGGTCAAATAAAATATTGTCACCAAAAATGGCAAAATAGTGGACCAGTCATGAAATAGGGAGGGTGGGAACAAGATGAGAAGTCCACAGAGTGGCCCTATGATATAGTTGTAAGGTGGAAGCAGCATGAGGAGGCCAGAAAGTGGCAACACGACAAGAAATTGCAGAGGTGGGGGAGCAGCATCAAGTGGCCACAGAGTGCACAATGACAGAGTCTGGAGGTGGCGGCATCACCAGGAGGAGGCCACAGGGTGGCACAATGACCGACTGTGGAGGTGGTAGCAGCAACAACAGGAGGTCACAGAGTGGCACAATGACAGAGTCTGGAGGTGGCGGCAGCAGCATCAGGAGGAGGCCACAGAGTTTATATATAAAGAGAAAAAGATAGGACCTCTCAGCACAAGTTAAGACATTGACATCTATAGTCTCAATAAACATTTGGTCATTCAACCATTTTACGTCTTTTTCTTGTGCTGCTGTTTAAAACTTTGCTTTTATTTTTTAATACTTAAAAATCCATCTCTTGTTGGTTTACTTTAATCACAGACACTGTACATTCAATAAAACCTTCAGTAGGTATAAAGCAGGCAGCTGGGAATACTGAATTCTTCAGAGGTTTATGTACACTCGCTGTTTATCTTTCTGTACAGCAGTGTTTAGTTTACTTTTACACTCACGTTTTGGCTTTCCTTTTGTGAGATCTGTTCTGGGCTCTCCAAAGCGATCCAAAATGGATCAGTTTGCAAACTAATGCATTCTGAATGGAAAAGAATCTGCTCAGAATGCATCAGTTTGCATCAGTTCAGTCTCCATTCCACATTGGAGACGGACACCAAAACGCTGCTTGCAGCCTTTTGGTGTCCGTCTGATGAAACTGAGCCAAACAGATCCATTTTCCCTGACACAAACTGGCACAATAGAAAACTGATCCGTCCTCCATTGACTTTCAATGGTGTTTAAGATGGCTATTTTATAGATAATACAAACGGATCCGTTCTGAACGGATGCAGACGATTGTATTATCTGAACGGCTCCGTCCATGACAGATCTGCACAAAATGCGAGTGTGAAAGTAGCCTTGGTAATTAGATACTATTGTGGCAAGTCCAGCCTATGAGTGCTCAGACTGGCCGCATATTGCTACATTTAGATTCTATAAAACTAATAAACAGTAAATAATAGAATCACAAATTATGTAATATTCATTATTGTACCTAGCTTTTTGAACTTTAGTCCATATTATTAATCATAGTTCAATATTAACAAAATTCCAGCTAACAAACACTCAATTATATCAGCGCAAGAATAATAAACCCTTTAAAACATTACTTTTATTTACAATTGTCAGTAAAAGGAGGGAATAACCCTCTAGATAAACCGGACAAAAATCAGTGTAGGTCTAGATATCCTAAAGAGGAAGGCACCCAGAATGGATACGTCAGATAGTCATAGGAGGCACATAGAGATTCTGGTGCAAGATACTGGGCATTATGGACTCCATTATACATCCACAACACTATGCAAGAAATACGAGGAAGATGTACCAGCTATCCTATTCATTTCCTAGGTATATGCAGATGAACAATGAGTATCATGCGCCCTAGTGCAGTCCTAATCCTCCAGGGGGTGCCCCCTTCAGGCATTTTTTTACATTTACATGTCTGCCTGTGGCTCCCACATAGTATAATGACCCCCAGTGGCCCCACACACAGTATAATGACCATTAGTGGCCCTTCACACAGAATAATAAACCCCAGTCCCCCCCCCCCCATTCAAAATAATAACCCCCAGTGGTCGCCATACTGGGGGTTATACTGTATGGAGGGGGCACTGGGGGTCATTATACTGTATAAGGGGCCCTTACAGTATAATGACCCCCAGTGCCCCCCACACAGTATTATGACACTGCCACACTCTGACCGAATAAAAGGGTATAAGAAGGCACAGTATAGGCAATGACTAGGGGCACTGCACAGGGTGTGGTAAGAGGGAACAATGCAGGGTATATGGGAGCACAATACGGGGTGAGGGGCACAGTACAGGGTAGGGGGCACAGTCACATGACCCTGTGAGGTTAGAAGGTCCTTATGGTGCATGCGGTTTAGACACCACCATAATGAGAGGCAGAGGAGTGACACAGGGGCCCGGAGCCATGGATGGACAGGAGGGGTGAACACAGCAAGTAGGAGGAACACAGCAAGTAGGAGGAAGGGGCACTGAGGGGATTCATATAAGAAGTAGTGGCAGGAGGTCTGTGCAGGGCAGCAATAGGAGACAGCAGCTCTGGATACATGAGGGAGGAAAGGAGACAGCAGGGGCAGGATATGGGGGGGGGGAGAGGTGTCATGGAGGCAAACTGCTTAATGAAGCAGCAAAACAAATAGCATAGCATGAATCTGCTTGTCTACTACAACATCCAGCAGTGTCCCTCAGACAAAAAAAAGGCAGTCACAGTGCAGACTCACTACTCACTGACAAACTGTGTTCACGCTTCTACTCCAGCCCTGAGATCTTCTCTCCTCACTGTCATCAGGCAGCACTGTAGAGGGGGCATGTATGAGTCTCTGCAGCAGCCTCAGAAGGCCCTCCATAAGGGGTACTGTGTAAGTGAAATGATAGCAGCTCCAGCAATGAGTTCTTCCACCTGTATTGATGGAAGTGCTTATAGCAGCTCAGTGGGCCCCGGCAGCTGCCCGACCTTGCCGGTCTTCTAACAAAAAGCCTTAAGCCGTGAAAAAGCCTTAAGTCACATGGTTTCCCAGGAGTATGCGCTCTCGCGCATGTGCAGTGCATTGCTAAAGAGAAATTACAGCCAGCGCTCGCTCGGCAAAAATCCTTAACCCACGTGATGTGGTAGGTGTGTTGGCCCCTCCACGCAAGCGCAGTAACATTGTGCAGCACTTTTTTGATATGTTTAGAGAGTAGCGTTTCTTCTTTGGTATTTAGATTGCTAAGTTTTGATATTCGTCTCCTCATTTCTAACGAGCATCCAATAGAGCCAAAAATACAGATAGGAACAGCTTATTTCAGTATACTACAATCAATATAATAAAAGCTGTAAGAGTAATACTGAACTATGATTAATAATATGGACTAAGGTTATCAAAAAGCTAGGTACAATAATGAATATAAAATAATTTGTGATTCTATTATTTACTGTTTATTATTTTATTTATTTATATTATTTTTATTTTTTCTTCCTTTTTATTTTTATATGTTCTATATGTATGTATATACACAAGCATAACCATAGTAAAATAAAAAGTATGTAACATGTATTGTTATTATCATTATTGAAAAATTGATAAACTAGAAATATATACATAGGGTGTGGCTTGTATGTGTGTGTATGTATATATATATATATATATATATATTTTTTTTTTATTTTTTTTATTTAGATGACCCATCATTTTGAATTTATGAACTCTGGCCATACACTATTGTTAATAAAACTCTTCACCAACATAGCCTTGCTAAACATAAAGGGTTAATCATATAGTCCAGTTTTAAAAATGATCATAGTCAGTAGGGAAAGAAAATAAGTATAAGAGAGGAGTTCCATGTCGCCTACAGAGACAAGAGAAAGCAATAGTAGACTAAGTACGTCACATGCGCACGGCAAACTGAAGAAAAAAAATACTACTAAGTTGACGCGCATGCGTGAACTCCCCGAGCGAGCGAGGCGGGGAGACGCTACAGCTACATAATTAGCAGGAGAGACACGTAAGTAAGGTGAGCGAATAGATGCAGAAATTAGAATGTATAGGGAGATGTTTGTTTGTGTGTGATTTTAGGTTCAGTAGAAAGCAGACAGCATATAAGCAGATAGGAATAATTACTAGTGATGATCGAGCACCAAAGTATTCGGGTGTTCGGCCAAAATACATTGCTATATTTGTGTGCTCGACCGAGCACCTGAGTGTAATGGAAGTTGACAGGAGACAACCAGGCACTCCCTTCTCTAAAGAGGGGAGGGTGCCTGGTCCATTGGAAAAGGTGAGAAAGTGACAGAAACACCACCGAAATGGATCGGGAACAGCATGGGGACGATGTCTGGATGCATCTTGGGCTCCCAGGTCGCTTCTGGAAACCATGTTGTCAGAGTTGTACGCCACTTTTACAGACTGAAAAAAATGTGCATAAACCCCCCCCCCCCCCCCCAAAAAAAAAAAACAATTTCACAGGAAAAATTGTTAGAAAACATTCTTTCCTTTATATTCAATTGTATATAAAGTGCAAGTGCTGCAAAAAAGTACAAGCAAGAGGCACTCCGAAACAGCCTGTATATCACATAAAGGAGGGCCTCATTCATATTATAGTACAATTGTTCAGGTAGTCGGATACCTACACTCATAAAGCCTATGCACTTAGTGAATGGGCTGCCAAAAATTACAAGGAACCAGCACTGCAATACACCCTTTGTTACACATAAAGGAGGGCATCATACACACCCTTGAAAAATTGTCATTGATGGCCTGCTGGTGACCCTCCAAAACATTAGGAGCAAGGTCCTGCTGTTGACCCTCTAAAACATTAGGGACGAGGGCCTGCTGATGAGCATTGCGAAAAATGATGGGCGAGTACCTACTGCTTAGCTGACCAGTTGAGGGCCTGCAGGTGAGCTGACCCTCTAAAACATTGTAGGTGAGGGCCTGCAGGTGAGCGGAACCACCCTGAAGGGGGACATGAGGAGATCTTGCACTGATTCCCCAACTCTTCAGTATCCACAGTCAGAAGAAGATGAAGGTGGGGAACGGCAATTAGTGTTTCATGAGGTGGATGATGCGGATGAGGCACAGTTGTCAATAAGTGAGGGTCTTGTGTCAACAACACAAGTCAGGAGGATGACCCGAGTGAGGAAGTGGAAGAGGGGGTGGTGGACAATGACATTACTGACCCAACCTAGGAAGGTGGCAAGACAAGCGAGGACAGCAGTACAGAGGGGTAGGGATTTAAAGCACCGCAACAGGCTGGAAGAGGCTGTAGGATGTCAAAAGGGAGAAGGCAGGCCACACCAAATTGGCCTGTGTACAGATGTCCTTAACCCAGGCCTTTGAATGTAAGCGCAAATACCCAGCCACCCACCCACAGGTCATAGCACTAAATGCACACCTTTAAAAATTGCTGGCCCTGGAAATTGCCATTTAGGCCTTTGGACACTGAGGCTTTCCTCAGCCTCATGGAGGCAGAGGTCCCTTGTTACTCAGTCCCCAGCCGCTACTATTTTTCTATGTGTGCCATCCCCTCATTACACCAGCAATTGTGTCCCGTAACAACACCCGTGCCCTGACCAACGCAGTTATTGGGAAGGTCCACTTAACAACTGACGACATTTCCGTGACAGCACACTGGGTGAACCTTGTGGAGGCCGGTAGCTAGTCGTACCCTGGGATGGCACAGGTGCTACCAATGTCAAGGATTGCGGGCCCCCATTCCATCAGGATTTTCACCACCACCTACATTAGTTGAAGCAAACCTCCCTTCTCCTACTCCTACTCCTACTCCACCTCTTAATTCACATCTTGCAGCACCAGTCAGCCATCAGTGAGTAGCTGGAAGCAGTGTAGCACGGCAGTGGGGAAGCAGCAACAAGCCGTGCTGAAACTCATTTGCTTAGGTGACAAAAAGCACACCGCCGCAGAGCTGTGGCAGGGTATAAAGGACCAGACTGAGCTGTGGCTCTCGCCACTCAACCTACAACCCGGCATGGTTTGTTGTTTTGTCTGATAATGGCCGTAACTTGTTGGAGGCTTTGGAGCTTGGCAAGCTCACACACATGGCAATCATACAGCATATATTTCCCATGCACAAAAAACATCCCAAACCTATACATTAGGTTTTGCCTTACAACTATTGGGTGTCCAAGCTGGACACGTGGCACAAACTGCCACTCAGAGGTGCTGGCCTGCCGCCAGTGTTTTGTCAGAGCAGGTATTTAGCGATAAGCGCATCTGTCTGTCAACTGCTGACAGGTCGACTCTTAGAAAAATGAACAAGGCCTGGATTGCCCCTGAATTCTCTACCCCTCCTCCATCATATCAACATGCTTTTTAGGCTGCCCTCGCTCATAATGTTTTAGAGGGTCAGCTCACCTGCAGGCCCTCACATATAATGCTTTACAGGGTCAGCTCACCTGCAGGCCCTCACAATTCATGTTTTTTTAGGTTCAGATCACCTGCAGGCCCTCACATATAATGTTTTTTAGGGTCAGCTCACCTGCTCACCTGCAGGTCTTCACATATACTGTTTTAGAGGATCAGCTCACCTGAAGGCACTCACATATAATGTTTTATAGGGTCAGCCAACCTGCAGTCCCTCACATATAATGTTTTAGAGGGTCAGCTCACCTGCAGGCCCTGGAAAATTATGTTTTTTAGAGTCAGCTCACCTGCAGGCCCTTGCAAATAATGTTTTACAAGGTCAGCTGCCCTGAAGACACTCGCAAATGATGTTTTAGAGGGTCACCTGACCTGAAGGCACTCGTAAATGATGTTTTAAAGGGTCAGCTGACTGAAAGGCCCTTCCACATAGTGTTTTTGAGGGTCAGAGTCAGCTCACCTGCAGGCCCTCACAAAAAATGTTTTACAAGGTCAGCTGCCCTGAAGGAACTCGCAAATGATGTTTTAGAGGGTCAGCTGACCGGAAGGCCCTTTCAAATAGTGTTTTTGAGGGTTAGCTCACCTGGAGGCCCTCAGCTACATTCTTTTAATCTGTTTCATCATGCCCAGGGACATGGCCTCTGCGTGCACCATCAGCATCATGGCCATTTCCACGGCCCTTACTGGCCGCATTCTTAATATTAAATGTTTTATTTGCTTAAAAGTCAAACGTACAAGTAGCGTCGGATTTGTAAGTGTATGCGCCAATAAATTAAAAAAGGTATTTGGGATGCGCACACATTAAACAGGAGATATAGCCCTGAAAATGTCATAGAGTATCATACACTGTCTATGGATAAAGTACAGTATGTCAGTGATATGTATTAAACGCGCACAGGCCTAGATTATTTACATTATTATTATTTATTTATTTAGATTATTTACATTATTATTATTTATTTATATTATTATTATTTACATTTGCGCTACAGACATTGTTTTCAGATGTAGTACAGTATATGTCACAGAAAGCCACACACTATAGACACTAGATTAGGCACAGATTATTAAAATTTGCGCTACATACACTGTTTTTCGGACGTAGTACAGTATTTGTCACAGAAAGCCACACACTATGGACACTAGATGTGGCATAAATTATTTGCGCTACAGACACTGTTTTCGGATGTAGTACAGTATTTGTCACAGAAAGCCACACACTATGGACACTAGATTAGGCCCAGATGTGCATTACACGCACAAACTACAGAGACAGTAGATGATGAGGCCCCTGATTATTTAAACTTACGCTAAAGAAACAGTTTTCGGATGGAGTACTGTATATGTCACGGTTATATGTTTTGAACGCACACACTATTGACAATAAATGTTGCGCTGATTATTTGAATTTACGCAAAAAAACAGTCTGCGGATGATGTTCAGTATATGTCACTAATAGGTATTAAAGAAAGATATCTTGCTGCTGTCAAACACAAACACAGCAGTCCTTAAAAGGACTTTAGGGTCTTTGAAACGCTTTTGCTAGTAAAAACTGAAAATATCTCTCCCTTTCTGTCCCTTCCTCAGCACAGATGTCCATAAAAACTGATCAATTTAGCGCTGATAAAAATATATTGCTGCTCTCAAACACACACACAGTAGTCCTTAAGAGGACTTTTGGGTCTTTGAAAAGCTTTCTTAGAATAAAAACTGTGAATTTCCCTCCCTACACTCTTTCCCTTTCCTACGCTCTGCTCTCCCTGACCATGACTGATCCAAGCACATGTTATCGGGTGCTATATAGCACCCGATGACGCGTTCCTGCCAGCCAATGACTGTAATGCCAGTAGCTAACATGGCTACGGCATTACAGTGAAGGGCATTACTTACCTGCACATTTATTGGCTGCTTAGAAGGCACCAAACATGCTTGGAGGAGACTTGAGTATTGCTCTTCCGAGCACATGTGGTTTTAGGCTGAGTACCGCCATGTGCCAAGCATAGCAATGCTCGAGCCGAACCGGTAGCATGCTTCCTCATCACTAATTACAATGATAATGCACAATACCCACCCCAAAATGACCCTGGATATAAACGTCTATTTAAAATTAGGCGATTCCTCGGCCACTTTATCACGAAGTTTGCTGATGTATACAGTTACAGTTACAAGTTGTCTGCATAGACAAGTTCCTTATACATTTTAAGGGGAGGGTAAAATTCGACCAATACCTGCCTAGAAAGAGCCATTAAAATATATAAGCTGCACAGGAGCATTTCTAGGTAAACCCACAGGTTCCGTGTTTATAAAGGAAAGGGCACCCGGATTGCACCCCCAGAAAGCCTCCCTGTCCTAGGAGTTAGTGGGAAAATAGTGTGTGGTTTAGTATACCCACTGCTGGATCAGAGTTACCACCATCACGTGGATGACTATTGCACCACTGTAAAACTGCTTAAGTTCCTAAGTCCCAGAGGTACTGTAGCTCGAGGTGAGGTACACAAAAATCAGAGAGGCTTTCCTATGTCCCTGTTCGGGAAGCTAATCATAAAGAGTAGGACTCTTTGCAATCAGAACATGGTGGTTAAGTACAAGAACAAGCAACTGAAAATCATAATCGGAACGTTTGGGTCAGCTGACCTGTGCCAGATACTGCTGAGGAGCCGATGGCCATTGGCGACCAAAAATGCCCATCATTTTTGGATGTGTTGCCCAATGCCTGAGTTTGAATACTACAGCGAAATATGAAAGTCCATGGCAGCTGTCCCTGCAGCTGTCATAAGCAACAAGCCTCTAGGCCTGAAGCCTGAGGCAGAAAAGTGGCACAGATGAACACAATTACATTATCGTGACTGGTTCCATCAGGACATAGACAGCCCATTGACTTGACCTGAGCTAACATGCTGAGAAATGGCAATACAGGCCTCAGACCTGCATTTCAAATGGCAGGGGGAAGGTGATTATTATTATTATTTTTTATTTATTTTTTTGCACGATTGGGAGAAATAGGCTTTACTGGGGAAATAGACTATACTTGGGGCAATAGGCTCTACTGAGGGCAATAAGCAATATTGGGGAACATGTAACTATTGGGAGCACATAACTACTGGAGGCGGTACAGGGGGCAGTGTAACTACTGCGGTTGCTATAGGGGGATTTAAAACCTGATAGTATTTTATTGGCTGTATGATGGAAAATTGAGGAAAGTAAGATGTCTGTGTGGTAAACTCTACAGAGACGAGATGTGGCTGAAATAACATGGTGGTCTGATTCCAGTGGAGAAGATGAGAAAGGAGTACACCTAAATCAAAGGAGACGTCACAGGATTTAATAGGAATGTGGTGCTGTATTATCCTGAATGTGCAAAATGTAATGCCCATCTAAAATTATGTCTTTAGGAGAAGGTCTGTTGGAAGGGGTATTCTGTGCACTATACTTTTTTTTTTCTCCTGGGGCCCAAGCTTGAGGAACAGCCCTGTACTTTTGGGCCACTTAATCTGCCACTGAGGACAAGAGGGATGTCCTTGTACTGACCACAGTTCACAGTAACACCAGCTCCCCGGCCTCTATATGAGTTACTACTTTAGCAAGGACCCCAAAAAAATGCAGAGTGCATTTTAAGAGTGGTACGAAACCTGCACTGAAAAAACTGACCTGTGCATAAAGGTCTGCTTCAAAGCATATCACACATCCATGAATTATTAATTTTATCCTTTATGTACCCTGTAATTTTACCACCTTATTACACTATGATATATTCAGCACAGCTTGCGTATTAATTTTTTAGCAATTACTACACATTCATTTTTGGAAAACACCTGTGGGGTCAGAAATTATGCTCACTACACCCCTGAAAAATTGCTTGAGGGGTATAGTTTCAAAAATGGGGTCAGTTCTTGGGGGCTTCCACTGTAGGAGTACCTTGGGGTTTATTCAAATGTGACATGGTAGCTGAAAACCATTTCAGCAAAATCTGGCCTCCTTTGCTTGTTCCTTTCTCAGTCCTGCAGTGTGCCCATACAGCAGTTCACAAGCACATATGGGTGTTGCCGTATTCAGGACAAAATGGGTAATAAATTGTGGAGTGCATTTTCACAGCCAAGTTGTTTCTAAATTGTGTGAAATGCCTGTGGAGTCAAGGTGCTCACTACACCCCTTGAAAAATTCCTTGCAGGCTGTAGTTTACAAAATTAGATGACTTCTTGGGGGTTATCACTGTAGTGGTACCTCAGGGTCTTCTGAAAAGTGACATTGTGCTTGTAAACCTTTTCAGCAAAATGTTCCTTCTAAAAGCCATATAGCACTCCTTCAGTTCTGAGCTCTGCAGTTTACAAGTACAGACAAGTGTATTGAAATACATGCATCTTACGCAAGCATAATATGCAGGGATTCTGAGATGCATAGGATGCGATAGTTATCCGGATATGTTGC
Organism: Bufotes viridis; assembly: GCA_033119425.1. Taxonomy (NCBI): domain Eukaryota; kingdom Metazoa; phylum Chordata; class Amphibia; order Anura; family Bufonidae; genus Bufotes; species Bufotes viridis. The sequence goes on from CM065591.1 coordinate 209,540,035, forward strand.
GTAAAGCATCCTTTTATTTTTGCGTCTTTTTTTGCCTCCCAAACTATTGTATGTTTGATGCATTTTTTTGGGTGTGGATGTTGTGTGTTTTTTTTTTGTTTTTGTTTTTTATTTAACATTGCTGTGAATGTGTTTCAAATCCGCATGCAAGTTTTTGAAGTAAAAGAGTTAAATTGGTATTCTTTAAGTAAAAATTTGCCTTTTGGGTCAACGCCTTAGTAATTGTGTCACTTCCTCTATAGAAGCACACACCAGATTAAGTACTTTGTGTTTTGCATAATTTTGTCATCACCCATGAAGGCTGTACTATGGATGATCTAGACAGCATGCATCATAGATGTATTTCCCTTACCCAACATAGGGCAATGATGTCTGGAATGTCTGGGCATGACAGTTTAGCATTGTATTTTGTTTCTCCACAAGGTTTGATTCCCTCCCAATTTAAAAATATTTAATGAATATATTGCTTGTAAATGTGTATATACAAGTTTGATTATGTACTAATTTTGTTACATGTAACTTTTTGTGTGTTAATAATTTATGAAATTTGGGTAATTACACAAATGACAAAATATTTGTCTAAAAACTTTTATTTTAAAAATGATTTTTATTTTCAAATACAAAAAAAATAAAAAAAATAACACATTAACAATAAACTTCTAATCTGAAGGTTTGGACCAATCTTACAATAAAAAGCTTTATAATTACTGTTTTTAGTTTAATGTTGTCTCTACATGCAGCTGGATATAACACTTCTTAAAGGGATTGTCTCACTTCTGTAAATAGCATTTATTAAAAATATAAGATAAGGCACTTACTAATGTATTGTTATCATCCATATTGCGGCATTTGCTTGATGTTTTTTTTTTCTATTTGAAAAAGCACTAGCTTATATGCATTCCAATGGTCCCAGCCACCAGAGAGGCTGCTTACTTTTTCTCTAGTGTGCAAGCCTGGCCAACACTGATGGATTGTAGGGTTGTTGTAACTATGGAAACCATCAGTGTATAATGAGAAGGAAAAAGGAATCTATACATCAAAAGCAGCAATATGGATAATAACAATACATTAAGAAGTGTGTTGTATTAACGGTATCTACGGTACATTATAAAAGCCACTTGTTGCAATGAGACAACCACTTTAAGCTACATATATTGTGTAACCAATACTATGCTGGCAATACAGCAGATATATACAGCATGTTTATTGCATATGTATCTTAACATGTTTTTTGTGTGAAGGGCATTGATACTAACCTAAAAATGCTACATTTTACTCTCTCAAGGTATCTTTAATAATCCAAAAGAAAATAAAGTAAAAAAAGAAAAATAGTTGTGTAAAGGATGCTTTCAGAAATGCAAATAAGGAGGAGTTACAGTATGTATCACTCTTAACATCCTACATTTTTGTCTATTAAACAATAGAATAATATGGTATGGGGCTAGCAAGTACTTCGACATTTGAAGACTTATCAGATGTACTTGGTTTAGAAGACTGTGTGGTTTGTGAAGCCTCTGGAGTAGTAGATCTAGAACAATCTGATGCAGAATGTATGACACTTGCAAGATATGACTGAGGCACATGTTGATTTGGATCCATACTCAAAATACTTGACCTTGTGGGAAGGTCATGCCTTATGTTGAAAGATGGTCTGGGAACAAATCTAGAATTATTATTATGGGTAGATTGGGTGTAATTGTTTTGTAAGCACACATTTGTTTTGTACTGTTGTGTTTGATATGAAGGAAAAGAAGTGTTACATTGTTGTGTCCTGTATCTGTTATGTGTCTCCATGTTAGATGATGAATATTACAGATGAGCGAATCAAAGTTAACGAAGTGGAATTCGACCTGAATTTAGGGAAAAAAAATAATTTGCACCGAAGCTGAATTTCCTCACGATTTGTGGTAACAAATCACATTTTTTCCTAAAATGGCTGCTGCACATGTGAGGACATGGAAAAGGAACTCTGGGAAGGCGGGATCACCCATACTGACATGCATGCAGCCAATCACCAGCCAGCCAGCCCTCTGATGTCACAGCCCTATAAATAGTGGCAGCCATCTTAGATTCTACCATTTATCAGCGTACTTAGTGCAGGGAGAGACGTGTCTGCAGGCGCTAGGGACAGTGATCGGAAGGACTTGATTGTGGTGAAAAAACAATTTATAAGTGCAGGGAAAGGATAGGGAGGAATCCACAGCATTTTTGTAGAACAGTGTTCAGTAGGGAGAAGTTACAGACTGGGTAATAGGAATAATCCTATTACACCTTAGTGCACTGACTGGGGATCCAAATTGCCATTATACAGCTCTGTCATTCCAGCAAACCGTTCTTTCTATTGGGGTGCAAGTGCTGTTTGATACAGCCATTAACAGGTTTAATATTTCTACAGTATGTCTTATTTGCCCTTGTGCGGTGCAGCTGCAGTATATATTGTAAAGCCCTTTTTGCCGTGTATTAGTGGCAAAAGAAAAATGTGTTTTCCCTTGTGCGGTGCAGGGATATATTTAAAAACCCAGTTTGTGTAAAAGTAGAAAACAATTATGACCTAATTGCCATTCTGTGGTGCAGTGATATATTCTAAAGCCCATTTTGCCGTGTATTAGTGGCGAAATAAAAATATATTAGCCGTTCTGCGTTGTACTTATCTGTTGAAAAGCCTTTTGTGTTATGTAAAAGTAGAAAACAATTAGGGCCTAATTGCCATTCAGCTGGGCAGTGATATATTCTAAAGCCCAGTTTGCCGTGTAGTAGTGGCGAAATAAGAATATATTCACTGTTCTGCATTGCACTTATCTGTTGAAAAGCCTTTGATATTCTGCGGTGCAGTGATATATTCTAAAGCCCAGTTTGCCGTGTATTAGTGGCGAAAAAAAAATATTTTCCCCGTTCTTCATTGCACTTATCTATTGAAAAGCCTTTCGTGTTGTGTACCAGTAGAAAAAAATTAGGGCCCAATTGCCGTTCAGCTGTGCAGTGATATATTCTAAAGCCCTGTTTGCCGTGTGTATAAATGGCAAAAGAAAAAGATATTCACCGTTCAGCCGTCCAGTTATATGTGGTAAAGCCCTTTTTGCAGTATGGACCGAATTATGTAGTGGTGAATTTTTTTTATGTGAAACAGCCTTTATGGGGAAAATTGATGGGTGGTTGTTGAATTTCTTCTGTATGAACCTTATTCCAGCCTTTACGGGGAAAATTGATGGGTGGTTGGTGACTTTCATCTGTATGAACTAGTGTTGGACGAGCACCAAAGTGCTCGTCCAGGCACGCCCTGCTCTGAAGAGGGGAGGGTGTGGGACTCTAGTCCCTGCTCTGACTTCATATATAGCTATATCCATATATGGAATCAGTGCTTGGGGACACCCGAGTGTATTTAAATCTAATTTCTGAAAAGTTTCTGCTGGGATTTATAACTCCAAACCTTGTACATTAGAGGCAAGGACCTTATCCACTCAGCCATAAAGCTGAATGCTAAACTGTGTCAGAAAAACTTCATAGAAGTTTCTGATGTAGTGAGTATTCCTATTCAGCAGAAGACTTATTTTATATAAAAAACATTTCAGAAACATTTATATATATATTTTTTGTCATAATATATTTACAATATATAATATATGTAAATATATGTAAATATATTATGGCTAAAAACATCAGTAGTAGTTTTCCACATATTATGCATCCATATATATCAGAAGTATGATTATATATATATATATATATATATATATATATATATATATATATATTTTCTTTTTAGTAATTAAACATTTATTTTGTGCCATACAATTTTTTACAATTACTAAAGAAAATATAAATTATATAAATTTAACCTCTATTTCTGAAAAGTTTCTGCAGGGATTCGAACTCACAACCTTGTGTATTATAGCCAAGAATGATAACCACTACACTATAGAGCTACATGGCCAGTCACTAAAACGAAATAAAATATGAGACTTCTGCTGCATAGGAACACTGAACACTTACTACTAGTAAGTATTCCTATACAGCGGAAGTCTCCTTTTTTTAAGAAATGGGCCATGCAGCTCTATAGTGAAGTGGTTAAGGTTCTTGGCTGTAATGTACAAGGTTGTGAGTTCAAATCCCAGCAGAAACTTTTCAGAAATAGAGGCTAAATTACATTGAAATACACTGACTTGAGCATCACGCTCGAGTACAGGGGGTATTCGGCCGAGCATAGCGATACTTGAGCCGAACTAGTGTTTGGCCAAGCTTGCTCACCCAACACTAGTATGAACCTTATTCCGTCGACTTACAATTTTTTTTGGGAAACAGACTTTACAGGGAAAATTGATGGGTGGTTGGTGACTTTCTTCTGTATGACCCTTATTCCGGCGACTAGCCATTCTTTTGTGAAATTTTTTTGGTAAAACAGCCTTTATGGGGAAAATTGATGGGTGGCTGTAAACCTCCTTTTGCTGTATGGTCCGAATTACGTAGTGGCAAAAAAATTTTTTGTCAAACAGGCTTTTTTGGGGAAAATTGATGGGTGACTGTAGACTTCCTTTTGCTGTATGGGCCAAATTACGTAGTAGTGAATTTTTTTATGTCAAAGAGTAGGGTTGAGCAAACCTGAACTGTGAAGTTCGGGTTTGTACTGAACTTTAGGGTTTTTGGTACCCGGACCCGGACATTTCCGTAAAAGTTCGGGTTCAGTGTTCGGCGATTTCTTGGCGCTTTTTGAAAGGCTGCAGGGCAGCCAATCAACAAGTGTTTCACTAGTCTGCCCTTATAAGCCATCACAGCCATGCCTACTAATAACATGGCTGTGATTGGCCAAGTGCAGCATGTGACCCAGCCTCTATATAGGCTGTAGTCACGTAGCACCGCACGTCACTCTGCTCTTCTCAGTGTAGGGATAGGATGCTGCTGCTGCTGTGAGGGAATAAATCTATTGAACTTGGTGGTGTTCAATCTTCAAACTACAGCGATTATTGAGGGTGTTATGGTACATTTTTGTACCCAGCCCTGAGCCCAGTGACACTGAAAAATAACTTTGAAAATGATTCAATTACATTAGTCTGTCACATATTTTTGTGACCTAAAGTGTTTTTCTATCTGTCTGCAACAGGCACTGCATATCTGACAGTCCAATAAAACCGTTAAATACTGCAGTTACCTTGCTGCCATAAAAAAGCACACTTGTTTTGCTAGATAGTAAATTTACGGGCTATGCTGCATTTCTGACAGTCCAATTAAACCATTTCATACTGCAGTTACATTGCTGCTATAAAAAAGCAAATTACTTTTGTGCTAGATAGCAAATTTGCTTGGTACGCTGCATTTCTGAATAGTCCAATACAACTGTAACATACTGCATTTACATTGGTGCTATAAAAAAAACACACTTTTTGTGCTAGATAGAAAATTTGCATCTTACGCTGCATTTCTGATATTCCAATAAAACCGTAACATACTGCACTTACATAGTTGTTTGCAAAAAACACAGTTTTTGTGCTAGATAGCAGATTAGCGGCCTAGGCTGCATTTCTGATATTTCAATAAAACCTAACATACTGCATTTACATAGTTGTTTGCAAAAAACACTGTTTTTGTGCTAGATATCACATTAGGATCCTACACTGCATTTCTGATAAATACAACTGTGACATTGTTGTTGAAAAAAACACTTAATTTTGGGCACAAAGTACATATGCGCCCTGCACTGCACTAGTGATAGTGAAAGAAAATCATTTAAATACATCTGTTTCATTTGTGGGTGAAAAAAATCATATATATATTTTTTTTTTTTCAATAAACTCCCTTTTCTGCCTGCACTGCAACTCTGATATTAGGGTTGAAAAAAAAAATAATTTTTTGCCATGAAGTACCCCTGCACTGCATACCTGACTTGGAAATATATTCAGTAAATTAGGTGGCCTTCAGATTGTTTGGTGATGTGTACTCCTTCTTTCTTTCGAAGTACCCCTGCACTGCATACTTGCCTTGGAAATATATTCTGTAAATTAGGTGGCATTCAGATTGTTGGGTGATCTGTATTCCTTCTTTCTTTCAAATTACCCCTGCACTGCATACTTGCCTTGGAAATATATTCAGTAAATTAGGTGGCGTTCAGATTGTTGGGTGATGTGTACCCCTTCTTTCTTTCGAAGAACCACTGCACTGCATACTTGCCTTGGAAATATATTCAGTAAATTAGGTGGCGTTCAGATTGTGGGCTGATCTGTACCCCCTTCCTATTTTCAAACTACCCCTGCACTGCATAACAGACAGGGAACTTAATTCATTACAATTGGCGGTTACATCGTTGCCTGACATAAAGCCTTTTTTGGCTGTGAAGCCAAAGGTAGTCGCCAACAACAATGTGTTTTTGCTTTCTCTTTTTTTTTTATATATATATATATAAATTGGGGAAATATAAAAAAGAAAACAGAGTAAGTGCGCTGTAGTATAACAATGGTTGGGTAAGTCCGGTATACGTGTCTATTCTGCATAAGGTACGAACAAGCTCCGTGGGATCCATGCCTGGTTCTTTTTAATGAACGTGAGATTGTCCAGATTGGCTGTGGACAGGCGGTTGCACTTTTCTGTGATAACGCTCTCAGCCGTGCTAAACACACGTTCAGACAATACACTGGCTGCAGGGCAGGCCAGCACCTCCAAGGCATAAAGGTGAAGCTGAGACCATGTCCCCAATTTGGAGACTCAGAAGTTGAATGCGGCAGACCCAGTGGCGTAGCTAGAAATGACATGGCCCAACACCAAATTTTTGAATGCGGCCTCCCTCCCCTAGTAATTTTTTCATAACCCCTTCTTTTCATGCTGCCCCCATTCCTTTGGCTACTAAAGATTGCTCTCTCAGACTAGGCCCGGCAACTGTTCCATCCGTTTTCTACACTGTCTATACTGCCACTGTATATAATTTCATTGTATAATACTGTTGAAGGGGCCCTGACAAAGTATTTTAGTCCTCCTCCTCCTGGACCGGCCCCTTCTGAGTCAGGGCCCCAAAGCAGCTGCTTTCCCTGCTTGCCCTGTAGCTACGACCCTGGGCAGACCCATCAGTCAGTACGTGTAGGCATGTGCACAGATACTATTCCACCATGTTGCTGAAATGCTGCCTCTTGCTAACATGTTAATCAGGTTAATTTTCTCTTTTTGAAAGTTCATTGTATAGTTTTTGTTAAGATTTATAATAAAAAGTCCTGATAACCGTGGAAATGTAACCCAACAATCTAACCGACAAATTTAATAAAATTATTTGCCTGTCACATCTGCAGCTCAGGCAGCAGGGGTCCTTGAGTACCAATAAAAGTTAATTTTTGTCCCACCAGAATCTAAGAGCTGGATTAACTGAATTGATTTTCACTGTCAGGTGTTCAGGAATTTCTGCACCACCAAATTCAGCACATGCGCCAGGCAAGGGATGTGTGTTAAACCGACTAGGCCTAGAGCTGCTACGAGATTTCGTCCATTATCGCACACCACTAGGCCGGGCTTGAGGCTCAGTGGCACCAACCACTCATCCGTCTGTTGTTCCATGCCCTCCACAGCTCCTGCGCGGTGTGGGGTTTGTCCCCCAAACAGATCAGTTTCAGAACAGCCTGCTGCCGTTTCCCCCTGGTTGTGCTGAAGTGGTTGGTGAAGGTGTTACGCTGAGCGGATGAGGAGGTGGTAGAGAAGGAGGAAGCGGAGTAGGAGGAGGAGGCAACAGGAGGCAAAGAGAAATGCCCTGCAATCCTCGGGGGCGTAAGGACATGCACCAAACTGCTATCCGCCTCTGGCCCAGCCGCCACTACATTTACCCAGTGTGCTGTTAGGGAAATATAACTTCCCTGCCCGTGCTTACCGGTCCACATATTGGTGGTTATGTGGACCTTGCCACACATGGAGTTGCACAGTGCACACCTGATTTTGTCTGTCACTTGGTTGTGCAGGGAAGGGATGGCTCGTCTGGAAAAGTAGTGGTGGCTGGGAACCACGTACTGTAAGAAAGCCATCGCCATACGTTCTTTAAAAGTCTCCATCCATCTCCACCAGACAGAATGACAGCATTTTGAAATCCTGGCATTCAGGGCCAGGGATCGCGGGTGGGTCCTTCTTCTTTCTATTTCTCTTTCTCTCCAGTGTTTGGGTGATGGACAGCTTAACGCTTCCATGGTATAGTGTGGAGGTGCTTGGTGATGGTGAAAGATATGGTGGCGTTGCTGCCACATCCTCTGTTTGCAGGGTGGCAGGTGCCACTGACACTCACTTTTTTTAGATTTAGAACGTTTATTTTAAATTTGTATGTGTTTTATGTTATTTTAAGCTATTTCCCTACCCAAATTTGTTTGCAGGGCACTTGTCCTACTCTTACCCCCATTTTGCTCCAATTTCCAGCCCTCTAGCCCTTTCCAGGACTTTTTTATAGTCAGTTTAGTGCCTCAAATTTCGAGTTCCCATTGACTTCAATGGGGTTAAGGTTTGGGGTCAAGTTCGGTTCCCGAACTCGAACTTTGTGGCAAAGTTCGGCCGAACCCGAACTTCCAGGTGTTCGCTCAACTCTATCAAACAGGCTTTTTTCGGGAAAATTGATGGGTGGATGTAGACCTCCTTTTGCCATATGGGCCGAATTATGTAGTGGGGAAATTTTTTATGTCAAACAGGCTTTTTTCGAGAAAATTGAGAGTGGCTGTAGATCTCCTTTTGCTGTATGGGCCGAATTACGTATTGGTGAAATTTTTTATGTGAAACAGGCTTTTTTTGGGAAAATTAATGGGTGATTGTACACTTTATTCTTTATAAACCGAATTCCATTATCCTTTGCATTGGTGACATTTTTTATTTAAATCATGTTTTTTTCTGGAAAATTGATGGGTGGCTGTATACCTCCTATTGCTTTATGCACCAAATTATGTCGTCGTGGGTCCTTCAGTAAATATAATGAAGATGCTAATGAAAACACACCAGCAGACTTACTTTGCTTTTACCATCTATTCACAATTAAATCAAGCAGCTTCAGTAACTTGAAAATACTCATGTTGTTTTATCTGCTCCGTCTGCATTCGATCTCCACAGCACACAAGACATAACAGGAGAGCCTCTGCTCTCAGAAGAGTCCAAGTCCAGTTCCTTAAGATCAGGAGTTCCATCAGAATTGTGAGTAACATTCTTGCTTCCTGTGCAAAGCCATAACAAAAGGACTCCATAGGCATACACATCAGAGGAAGCTGAAGCTGGTTGGCCCAATTTTAATTCAGGAGTAAAAAACAGCAGGAAGCAAATAGAGGTGGCTGAACTCAGCAGCTCTGCATCTCTTGTGAAGTCAATGTCTCCAACTATGCACTTCTCGCGATTTACAGCAAATACATTATTTTCATGTAGAGATCCAAGAATTATGTTGGAGGCATGTAGTGTATGCAAACCATGTGTGACCCCTCTCAGCACTCTGATGCTGTTCTGCACATCGTTTGCATGGGCGATCAAAGTCACACTATGTCACCTTGCAACTCTATGGTCTCCTCATGCTGCTGCAACCAACCTCCACACAATGTCACCTTGCCACTCTGTGGCTTCCTGATGCTGCTGCCACCTCCACACGATGTCACCTTGCCACTCTGTGGTCTCCTCTTGCTGCTGCCACCTTCACACTATGTCACGTTGCCACTCTTTGGTCTCCTCATGCTGCTGCCACCTCAACACTCTGTTATTGTGCCACTCTGTGGCCTCCTTCTGATGCTGCTGCTGCCGCCACCTCCACACTATGTCATTGTTCCATTCTGTGGCTTCCTGCTGCTGCCAACTCCACACTGTCATTGTGCCGCTCTGTGGCCTCCTCATGCTGCTGCCACCTCCACACTATGTCACCTTGCCACTCTGTGGTCTCCTGATTCTGCCGCCACCTCATACTGTCATTGTGCCACTCTGTGGCCAGCTGATGCTGCTGCTGCCACCTCCACACTGTCCTTGTGCCACTCTGTGGACTCCTCATGCTGCTTCCACCTCACCACTATGTCATAGGGCCACTCTGTGGTCTCCTCATGCTGCTGCCACCTCCACACTATGTCACCTTGCCACTCTGTGGTCTCCTGATTCTGCCGCCACCTCATACTGTCATTGTGCCACTCTGTGGCCAGCTGATGCTGCTGCTGCCACCTCCACACTGTCCCTGTGCCACTCTGTGGACTCCTCATGCTGCTTCCACCTCACCACTATGTCATAGGGCCACTCTGTTGACTTCTCATGTGGTTCCCACCCTCCCCACTTCATGACTGGGCCACTATTTTGCCTCTTAGCCTGGCAGACATAATCATTTATTTGACCCTTCTTCTGATCTGTCAGAAGGAAGGAAAAATGAGACCCCAATGGATCCTGTCTGTGTAACAGCTGTAAGGCCTGCATGACATGATCCCTAGTGTTTTTTTTATCAGAATTGGCTTATGATTTGGTAGCCAAAATCAGGAGTTGGTACAAAACACTGAAGACATGCAAATATTCCATTCACGTGTCATCTCTGTTTTGGATCCACTCCTGATTTTTTTGGCATTAGCAAAACTGATGAAATACTGACCAAATGGTGACGGAGTGAAGGCGGATGCTCCACAGACAGAATCCGTTTTTTGTGGGTTATTGATCAGAGGAAGGGGAAAATAATCAGTGACGTCAACACAAACTTACAGCTGACACCCTCTCCAATTTGTCGGGGGGCTCTACTTGTAGAACAGGTTCTATTAAATTTTTAAAAAATTCACTCATCTCTAATAAATATCTCTCATCAGGTGGATTGTAATATGAGTGGCTTACCATTTGTTGTGTATTTGTTACCCCAGAAACGGTTCTTCTACAGTCTTTAGGTTTGTAGGATGTGTGATAGATCTTTGTGTAGTTGTTGTGTTTGTACAGCTGTATTCACTTGGTGAATGCCCTTAAAGATTGCAAGTATTGTTGTTGGCCATATGGTGTATGTTGTCTCACTACTTGAGCTGGAGCACAATCTGTGTATGAAGCAGGAGGTCCAAAAGTATATGGAGGGTGTTGATGACCACTGTAATGACGAGGGGCAGGACCAAGTCTACTTTGTGGTCCAGAGTCACAATATGCCATATTAGATGGAGCAGATAAATGTTGGGATACTGAATGTTGCAGGGGAAAATTGGGCCTAACAAAATCATTTGGTTTTGTATCAGATTGCACACACATTGGTGGATGATTTAACTGCCATTGTATTACATAGTCCAATAGACCTATTGGAACGTTATGAGGCAGGGCTGTCTCGCCAAGGTCAATAATGGAACACTCCACACGTGGACGCAAATCATCAGGAATTTGCCTGATATACAAGGCTATCTGTGTGTTCTTCACTAGGAGAGAGGGACATAAAAGTTGATACCTGCCTATCTACACTGAACAAAAATATCAACGCAACACTTTTGGTTTTGCTCCCATTTTGCATGAGCTGAACTCAAAGATCTGAAACATTTTTTACATACACAAAAGACCATTACTCTCAAATATTGTTCAGAAATCTGTCTAAATTTGTGTTAGTGAGCATTTCTTCTTTGCTGAGATAATCCATCCCACCTCATAGGTGTGGCATATCAACATGCTGATTAGACAGCATGAATATTCCACAGGTGTGCCTTAGACTGCCCAAAAATGGGAGCAAAACCGAAAGTGTTGCGTTTATATTTTTGTTCAGTGTAATTAATTCCCAGTATCACAACCACATGACAATCTTGGTGTTCTATGTCTGGGCCATTTGATGGTTGAGGTCGCGTTGAGGTAGAAGGACCATCAGCCGCTGATAACAGGAGTTTGTCGTGATTGCAATAAACCAGGGCCAGGTTGTGTAACAATAGAGCCAGAAGCTTGTGTGGAGTCTTGGAAATCCCTCTGAGGTTGTTCGTAGCCATGGTCAGGTTCCTCAGTGGTTGGTGGTGGGGCACATTGCTGTCATGGCTAAAATTATTAACAAAGCATTAACAATACAGGTTTAAAGTAAAAATAGAAAAAAAAAGTTGCTCTTGTAACTCCATACATGGTCTCAAAAAACATCAGCTGCTGTAGATACATGTAAGGGCGCTTAGTTAATGGAGCAGAATGACTTCTTCCTTCTTGATTAAAAATTCCATCTCATTTTCACATGTTTGGCAAAAAAAAAATATATACATTTTATAATTAAACTGATATATAGTATAAAGTAAAAGAAAAACACTACTATCACATATATATCCTTGCTCTTTATCACTTAAATCATCCCACTCCGGATACATGTTTTTCAGTATGGCATCCCAGGCTGCAACTTTACGCAGGCGATCTAGGTAGAGGGAAGATGAAGTGTCCCATGACTCAGGATTACTCTGGACCTCATTTATCAGCTCCTCCACATTGATGTTCATCCTCCTGTGTCGTGCCATCTTCGTCCTGTGTATCGTAGAGGTGTATTTCCTGTTTCCTGCTTTGACAATAGACCCACCCCACTTAAATACGCATGTTTAAATCCAGATGACATCCGGATGAAATACCCTCTACATCCGGATGCCATCTGGATGACAGACGCTACACACTGAGTGTTAAGTCGTCCCATTGACTATAATGGGCATATTTTCATAGAAATCCGCTCTAAACTCGGACACGCTGCGGATTTTGAATACTGACGGAAATGATACACCCATGTGAATAGCACCATTCCTTAACATTAGCAATGGATTTCAGAACATAAAATACGCATTGCAAATACACTCCATAAGGGGTGTTGCCATATTCAGGAGAAACTAAGTAAGATGTTGCGGGGTGCATTTTCTCCTGTTACCCCTTGTTAAACATGAAATCTTTGGGGCTAAAGCAGCATTTTATTGTAAGAAATGTTTTAATTTTTTATTTTCACAATCAAGTATTTCTAAATTTTATGAAATGCCAGTTGGGTCAAAGTGCTCTCTCCTTGAAAAATCCCCACTGGTCAGCTGTAGAGATGAGCGAATTTTTTAAAAATTCAATTCGCCGGATCGCCAAATTTTTTGGGAAAATTTTGATTCGACCCAAATATATTCGCTGCGAATTACGTTAAAAAAATGCTATTTCCTGGCTGCTGAGAGCCTTTATAGTGGTGCAGAACACTGTGCCTTGCAGTAACACGCATAGGGAGTCTGCTTTGGTAGTGAAATAATACTGTGAGTCCGTATGACTTTTCTGTGCTGCAGAAAAGTCTCCATAGTGTCCAGTAAGCAATACCGCAGATAGATGTGGGCTGGTGTGAGTTAGTTCACATTTTTGTGCAGTGTTAGTCCATAGTGTACATGTATTGGTGCGCAGCTCTTAAGGACGTCGTCACATAAGCTCGCAGTGTGTGAAATGTAAATACAAAATTTCACCACAACGTAATTCAGTCCATAAAAAAAGGGACTTTCCTACATATAACTGCAGCGCTAAACACTGAATATATCTTGATTTTTCTACAGAAATACGCCACTAAAGGCTTTACCACATATAACTGCAACAGTGAACGCTGAATATATATTTATTTTTCTACTGATATACGTCAATAAAGGTTTTTCAAGATAAAAGTGCAGCAGCGAATGGCGAATGTATATCTCTTTTTCTACTGATATACGGCACTAAAGGTTTTTCAAAATATAAGTGCAAGAGCAAATGGCGAATGCATATTTCTTTTTCTACTGATTTATGTCAATAAAGGTTTTTTTACATATAAGTGCACCAGCGAATGGCGAATGTATATTTCTTTTTCTACTGCAATAAGCCAGTAAAGGATTTACCAGATATACGAAACAACTAAAAAAATTGTGTGGTGTTAAACAGGCAGGAAATGCTCAAACCCAAATGCAGTTGTGCATATATATACAGGAGAGCAGATCCTGTACTTGTAGCTCGTTGCTAATGATGATCCCCAGCAAAAATGCATACAGTACAATGGAAGATGCCCGCAGCGGACCACATGTACCACAATAGATGTCTATTGTGGTACTTGTGGTCCGCTGCTGGCATCCTCAATTGTATGCATTTTTGCTGGGGATACTTGAGAAACTTTGGCGCGGTACTTGGGCTCAGACAAGGCAATTCATAGTAGTTTATGTTTGCTAATCTCTCAATTTTAACATCAGTATGAGGGTTTAGTAAGACCGCAGAGTGCACCTGTCTTTTCAATTGTTATTGTAATACTTTACCAGATATAACTGCAACAGTGAACTCAGAATATATTTTTCTTGTAGTACTGAAATGCGACCCTATACGCTTTCACCAGAAATAACTGCAGAAGTGAACTGAGAATATATTTTTCTTTTTTACTGAGATAAGCCTCTATACGCTTTCACCAGAAATAACTGCAGAAGTGACCTGAGAATATGTATTTCTTGTTTGGACTGAAATAAGCCACTATACGCTTTCACCAGAAATACCTGCAACAGTGCAGTGCTTATATATTTATCTTTTTTACTGAAATAAACCCCTATACACTTTCAACAGAAATACCTGCAGAAGTGAAATGCGTATATCTTTTTCTGGTAGTACTGAATAAAATAATAAGATATAAGCCTCTTAAGGCCTTTCAACATAACACTTGAAGCCCAATAACAAAAAGCTGGAATAACAGAGCTATCTAATGACTATTTGGATCCCGAAATAATCTTTCCCTGCTCTTGTAAATCACTTTCCTATCAATGTCCCTAGCGCCTTTTGATGTCTTTCCCTGCACTAAGATGCTGTGAAATGATTCTTCCCTATCCTTTCCCTGCACTTATAAATAGTTTTTTTGTCTTTTTTTTCCACAACCGTTTTTCCACTTGCTGTCTGTAGCGCCTTCACACGTCTGTCCCTGCACTCTGAACGCTGGAAAAAGTCTGACTAAGATGGTCGCTGTATTTATAGGGTTGTCACATCACAGGGCTGGCTGCTGATTGGCTGCATGCAGGCATGTCAATCTGGGTGATCCCGCCTTTCCAGAGTTCCTTGTCCCATGTCCTCAGTCTTCACATGTGTAGCCGCCTTTGTAGGAAAATTACGATTCGTTAACACGAAGCACAAGGATATTCGCATTAGTTGCAAATCGAATTTGTGCTGAAATTCTCAACGAATTTTTGCAAATCTGACGTGTCACTTTATGTGGTAACGCTTTTACTTATCCAAGCCATTCTGAGATTATTTTCTCATGACACCTTGTACTTTATGACCGGTAAATTTGAGTCAATATATTTCACCTTTATTTATAAAATAATCCAAAATTAACCAAACATTTGGAAAAATTCACAATTTTCTAAATTTAAATTTCTCTACTTTAAAAAAAAACAGATAGTAATACCTCATAAAATGGTTATCAATCAACATTCCCCATATGTCTGCTTTATATTGGCATAATTTTGCAAATGTAATTTAATTTTTTTAGGACGTTAGACGGATTAGAAGTTTAGAAGCTATTTTTCAAATTCAAATTTCTGAATTTCCAAAACCATTTTTTTAAGCACCAATTCAGTTATAATTTATAAAGTGATTTTGAGAGGCTTACGTATTAGAAACGGCCCATAAATGACCCCATTTTAGAAACTACACCCCTCAAATTATTCAAAACTGATGTTACAACTGTGTATAACCCTAGAGGTGTTCCACAAGAATTAAAGAAAAATGGAGGTAACATTTCTAAATTTCACTTTTTTGGTAGATTTTTTATGTTAATCATTTTTTTCTTACAACACAGCAAGGGTTAACAGCAAAATAAACCTCAATATATATTACTCTGATTCTGCAGTTTACAGAAATACACCATATATGGCAGTAAACTGCTTTATGGGCACATGGCAGTGGTCAGAAGGAAAGGAGCTCCATATGGATTTTGGAGGCAGATTTCGCTAGAATGGTTTTAGGCACTATTTTGTATTTGAAGAGACCCTGATGTACCTCTACAGTGGAAACCCTCAACATGCGACCCCATTTTGGAAGCTACACCCCTTAAAGAATATATTATGGGGAGTACTCACTACTTTGACCCCTTAAGTGTTTTACAGAATTTGGAAACACTTGGCTGTGAAAATGAAAAGTTTAAAATTATTAATATTATAGGAAATACAAAAGTCTGGGGCAGCACACCTTACCAGACGTAAGAAAGCACGAGTGCCTGCAGTATTCCACTTGACCTCACAGTTCAATACAAAAAAGAAACACACCGCGTCACTTCCAAATAGGTTATAAATTGATAATGGTCCCAGCAAGTGGACCGAAACGTTGCACGGGTGAATGAGGATCCCACATTTTTTCACCTATTTGGAAGTGCTTTTTTGTATATATAAAGTACTAGCAGAAGGACCCGACTTCGCACGGGTATATTTTATCTATTTAGTTTCATGTTTCCATGTGACGTAAAAAGATATCAACAGTATCCCCCATAACAGTGACCTCTACAGCACCACGCCCCACTGTCTGCTGAGCGTATCTAATCCTGTCCTGTGTGATACCATCTGCTGAGCTGTGTATCTAATCCTATCTTGTGTGATACTGTCTGCTGAGCTGTGTATCTAATCCTATCCTGTGTGATACTATCTGCTGAGTTGTGTATCTAATGTTATGTTGTGTGATACTGTCTTCTGAGCTGTGTATCTTATCCTATCCTGTGTGATACTGTCTTCTGAGCTGTGTATCTTATCCTATCCTGTGTGATACTATCTGCTGAGCTGTGTATCTAATCCTATCCTGTGGGATACTGTCTGCTGAGCGTGTATCTAATATTCTATCCTGTGTGATACTGTCTGCTGAGCTGTGTATCTAATTATATCCTGTCTGCTGAGCTGTGCTGTGCGGAGCTGTGTACACTGATTTTTAACTTTATTTTTTCAATCCCTGTTGGCTGAGTTGGAGGGGCGTGGTCTAACTGGATTGGGACGTGTACTTTTGAACATCTAAATCTAAGACAGCAGCACTGTCCTCTCTGAGTGTGAGCTGCAAAGAGAAAGTCACCATCCTCTCCACCTCTGCAGCTGACAGAAGTTGATTTTTAACTTCATTTTGTCAATACTAATTGGCTGCAGAGGGGGAGGGGTGTTTCCTAAACATATTGGGTTTGTGGCTTAGCGGACCTAAAAGTTGATTTTTAACTTTATTTTTTCAATCCCTGTTCGCTTAGTGGAAGGGGGCATGGCCTAACAGGATTGTGGGCGTGTCCTTTTAAACAGCTCTCTCTAAGATAGCAGCACTGTTCTGACTGAATGTGAGCTGCAGGGAGAAAATCACCGTCCCTCCCACCTCAGGAGGGGAGGGGGCATGGCCTAATCGAATCAGAGGTGTGGCATATCTGGACCTGGGGGCAGGGTTTTAAGGGTGACTTGAATGGCCACCCTACTTTTCCCCTGAACTATGACCTCCATAGCTCTCCGCTCCCTTAAGTGTCATCAACAGATCCCTGCCCCTTTAAAGCTAACCTGCAGTAGTGGAGAGAAATGGCTGAGTTGTTATGGAAACCTAAGGAAATAAGGTACTAAGTGCTATTAGGCCAGGGCTTTACTTCTATAGCGATTATCCTGGTAACAGATTTCCTTTAAATGTCATCTACAGCAGTGAAGAAACATGGCTGGGTTGTTATGGTTACCTGGAGTAAAACTGTGTGTGTGGAGACGAACTGCCAGCGAGCAGTAAATGACAGTTTGGATTTAAGTGAAAGGCTGGCTGGCTTGTATTGGCTATAATGCAGGCCATTTTTGGGGAATATCTCAGGAACGGTAAGTCCTAGAGAGCTGAGACCTGGTGTAAAACCTTCCCGGACACCTGATGTACCCGTGTGCCAAATTTGGTGAAGGTTGGTCCAGTCGTTTGGTCGGGCATAAAGAACGTCTAGACAGAAATTTATTTTTATATATATAAGAGATTATATTTTTATTTATTTATTTTAAGTGAATTTTATAGCAGTTTATACATCTATTATCTGAAGTTTGCCCTGAAAGCAGCGCAGTTCTTGTTTATATAAAGATTGGACTAGTGTGAATTGACTCACTTCACGGAAGAACCTGCAGCGCGTCTTTGAAACAAACCCAAGTCAACCTATCACCTTTGGAATGATTTATAATAAGATGAATATATAAAAAATTATCAAAATGTAAAGTGACATGAATAAAATACATATAATCAAAAACATGAGATAACATGATTGAGATTAGAGATAAGCGAATTTCAGGTTATGAAATTCGTTCACGCTTAGTTTACTGGTAAAAGGTGAATTGCGTTATGGATTCCATTACCATGGACCATAATGCAATTCTATGATGGAATGCATAACGGAATGCCTTTAGAAGCATTACGTTATTCATTCCGTCATAATAGAAGTCTATGGACTGAAAAACGGCTCTCCCCTGCATAACGAAACGAGACGGATTAATTTTGTGCCCATAGACTTCTATTATGACAGAATGAATAACGAATGCCTCTAAAGGCATTCCGTCATAGAATTGTTTAATGGTCCGCGGTAACGGAATCCATAACGCAATTAACCTTTTACCAGTAAAATTTATTCTTCTCTAATTGAGATGAATACATACAGAAAAAATGTGCTAAAAATGAAAAATGTGTGAAAATTCATAATAGACAATAATTAAAGTGCATAGAGTGAGCAAAGCAGTTGTAATACATAAAATGAAGGAAAAAAAAGAATCAAAAATAGAATGCTTGATGATCACAAAGATGATCCTATCCAGGCTTCAAAAAGATGGTTTATGGCCAAAGAAATCAAAAACATCCCAAGACAGTTGGAGGTTCCATAGCTCTAAAAACAAAAAAGTTAATCAATAAAAAATAATAACCAATAAGAAATAAATGCTCAACAACATTAACCCTTTCAACCCCGGGCCAGTTTTCACCTTCCTGCCCAGGCCATTTTTTGCAAATCTGACATGTGTCATTTTATGTGGTAATAACTTTGGAACACTTATTTATCCAAGCCATTCTGAGATTGTTTTCTCGTGACACATTGTACTTCATGATGGTCATAAATTTAAAACAATATATTTTACCTTTATTTATGAAAAAATCCCCCAAATTTTGAAAAATTCACAATTTTCTAAATTTTAATTTATCTGCTTTTAAAACAGAAAGTGATACCTCATGAAATATATATTACTTAACATTCCCCATATGTCTACTTTATGTTGGCATCATTTTGTAAATGTCAGAAATTTCCCAAACCCCCTTTTGAAGGACTAGTTCAGGTCTGAAGTCACTTTGTGGGGCTTAAGTCACTTTGTGGGGCTTACATAGTGGAAACCCCCCAATAACTTACCCCATTGTAGAAACCCTTTAGGTGTTCCACAAGGAAAATGGAGATGAAATTTTAAAAATTCACTTTTTTGGCAGATTTTCCATTCTAATCCATTTTTTACGACCACTAGAACCATTGCACATGTGGTCGTAAACTGATGTAAGGGCATACGGAAGGGCACAGAAGGAAAGGAATGCCATATGGTTTTTGGAAGGAAGATTTTGCTGGACTGGTTTTTAGATGACATGTCCCATTTTAAGCCCCCCTGATGTACCCTTACAGTAGAAACTCTCTAAAAGTGACCCCATTTTGGAAACTAGGGGATAAGGTGCCAGTTTAATTGGTACTATTTTGGAGTACATATGATTTTTAATTGCTCTATATTATGTTTTTTGTGATTCAAAGTTTTGGCACCGTTTTTATTTTTTACAACATTCATCTGACAGCGTATTTTTATAGAGCAGGTTGTTATGGATGCAATGATATCAAATATGTCTACTTTCTTTGTTTGTTTATCTCAGTTTTACATAATAAATCAATTTTGAAAAAAAATTATCTTTTTGTGTCTCCATTTTCTGAACGCCTTATTTATTTTTTTTGCCCATCGTCTTGTGCAGGGGCTCGTTTTTTGCAGTAAGAGTTGACGTTTTATTGGTACCCTTTTTGGGTACATATGATTTTTTAATCTTTCATTATTACACTTTAGGGGGCAAGGTGACCAAAAAATTGGTAATTTTGGCACAGTTTTTATTTACAAATTTTTTCCAGCGTTCACCTGAGGGGTTAGGTCATGTGATATTTTTATAGATCAGATTGTTAGGGACGTGGCAATACCTAATATGTATACTTTTTCTTATTTATTTAAGTTTTACAAAATAATAGCATTTTTGAAACCCAAAAGATTATGTTTTAGTCTCTCCATAGTCTAAGAGCCATAGCTTTTTTGATTTTTGACCGATTGTCTTAGCTAGGGTCTCATTTTTTGCGGGATGAGGTGATCGTTTTACATCTGTATTGTAATGCATTGCCTGTTAGTGTACTACACAGACTAATACACTAACAGGTTGCCTAGGAGACCCAGCCTGAGGCTCCTGGGCTCCCATAGAAGGCAAGTCCCAATGCCGTGCAAGGCCTCTGCGTGGCATCGGGCTGCCTTCTCACCCACCGGGTCCCCGGCACAACAAGTCACGTCCCGCTGCGCCATACTATTACGGCGCTGGTCGGGAAGGGGTTAAAAGAAACTCCTATATAAGAAGAATTTGAAGTTCACTGCTTCATTAAGCCCAAATGGACTTACTGTATTCAGTGAAACAATCCATTTGGTCTCTTTCCTCAATAAAGCCTTTTATATATCTCCACCTCTAGAACCTAAATATACCTTCTACTTTAAAGCCACTAGGACTACCATTATGATTATCACGAAAATGCCTAGGAATGCTTTGTTATTTGTCAACAGCATCATCTGCCGCTTTACCGCCTGCCTGACATGTTCAAGGACTCTAACCTTGAGAGGTCTCGAGGTCATGCCTACATAAATGAGCCCACATGGGCAAGTGGCGTAGTAAATGACGGCTTCAGTGCGGCAGGTGATGTTGTGGACAATTTCATATTGACAATCCCCATTGGAACTGTCAAAAGTAGTGGCTCTGATCATAAATTTACATGATGTACAACTCCCACAGGAGTAAGAATCCCATTTTTGGCTTTTGCTGCCAAAAGGACATTTGGCTTTAGGAGGAACATAATGACAGATGTGCAGTTAGAAGATGATATATTTTTAGTCACATGCAATGTCGAGTCCCTGTATACATCTATCAGCCATGACCACGGACTATGAGCATGCAGATATTTTTTGCAGAGCACCGACTTAGATCCATATTTGGTTCTGTTCATCTTGACACTTTTAGAGTTTCCTCTGTTACACATTTTTTTTCTGTTCAAAGATCAGCTCTTCCTACAGATTTGAGGGGTTGCTATGGGGGCGACTTGTGCGCCCTCATGTGCTAAACTTTTCCTGGGGCTGTGGGGGAGGGAGATTGTACAGAATACAACAGGTCATGAGTCCGTGGTCATGTGGTCCAGATATATTGATGACATTTTTTTTATATGGCAGGGCTCAACATCACATCTGACTTCATTCTTAGAACAACTAAATATAAATGATCATAATATTAGACTAACATGGCATATCAGTTAACATCAAGCTGAATTTCTGGATATTCTTATTATCAAAAGTGATAAAGGTTTTCTTTCCACTGACATCTATAGGAAAGCGACGGCAACAAAGTCCCTTTTACATGCAATCCTCCCATTATCCTTAGATTCAAAAAGCAATTCCAGTGGGTCATATTCTGAGACTTAGGCGTGTGTGTTCTACTGACAACAATTTTGAAAAACAGTCATCTTTCCTTTCAAAACGATTCCAGGAACGTGGATATAGTTATAAAGCCATTCAGAAAGGCTACCAAAGAGCACGGCAACTTGAAAGAAAGTCTTTATTGGTAAGCAAACCTATACAACGATTTGATGAAAAAAAATGATTTACAACCACATTTAATGGCAATTGGAGAGAGATACGAAAAATCCTTCAGCAGTATTGGCTTATTCTGCTATCAGATAGAGATTTGGCATCTGCATTATGTCCATATCCATCTGTTACATGGAGGAGGTCACAATTTAAAGGATATATTGACTTCCAGTCATTATGTTCCTCCTAAAGCCAAATGTCCTTTTGGCAGCAAAGGCCAAAAATGGGATTCTTACACCTGTGGGAGTTGTATAGCATGTAAATTTATGATCAGAGCCACTACTTTTGACAGTTCCAATGGGGATCGTCAATACAATATTGTCCACAAGATCACCTGCCACACTTTACTACGCCACTTGCCCATGTGGGCTCATTTATGTAGGCATGACCTCGAGACCTCTCAAGGTTAGAGTTCTAGAACATGTCAATAATATCATAGCAGGCGGTAAAGCGGCGGATAATGCTGTTGACAAGTTACAAAGCATTCTTAGGCATTGAGGAAAGAGACCAAATGGATTGTCCATTTGGGATCAATGAAGCGGTGAACTTCAAATCCTTCTTATAAATGTGTTTCTTTTAATGTTGTTGAGCATTTATTATTGTTTATTATTTTTTATTGATTAAATTTTTTGTCTTTAGTAGAGTTGAGCGAACACCTGGAAGTTCAATGGGGACCCGAATTTTGGGGCACTAAAATGGCTCTAAAAGAGTCATGGAAAGGGCTAGAGGGCTGCAAAATGGGGGTAAGCGCTGGGCAATTGCCACGCAAACAAATGTGGATAAGGAAATGACAAAAAATAACATAACATACATAAAAATTTAAAATTATAATCTTGAAATAGGAGGAGGAGGTCCATATGGAGTAGGAGGTTGAGGAGGTGGTGGACGTGGTGGTGTAGGTGGAAGCAGTGGTGGAGGAGGTATTCACCAACAACACAGTTAGACCCTAAAACATTGGGAAATATAGAAAAGAAAACAAAGAGAAAGTGCACTGGAGTATAAAAAAAGGCTGGGTGAGGCCGGAATACATGTCTATTCTGCACAAGGTACGGACAAGTCATGTGGGATCCATGCCTGGTTCATTTTAATGAACGTGAGCTGCGCTTATCTGTGGTAACGCCCCCCTGCCGTGCTGCTAAACTCACGTTCAGACAATACACTGGCTGCAGGGCAGGCCAACAGCTCCAAGGCGTAAAGGGCAAGCTCAAGCCAAGTGCCCCAATTTGGAGACCCATAAGTTGAATGGGGCAGACCCATCAGTCAATATGTATAGGCGTGTGCACACATACTGTTCCACCATGTTGCTGAAATGCTGCCTCCTGCTAAGACGTTCCATATCAGCTGGTGGTGCTGGTTCTTGTGGGGTGCTGACAAAGCTTTTCCACATTTAGGCCATGCTAATTCTGCCTTCTGCGGTGCTGGCGATGCCCCAACTGCATTGGCAACTTCTTCCTCCTCCTTTGCCTTCGCCTTGTGCTTCCACTGAGGCCCCGGTGTCAGGTGGGAATGCCATCAGCAGCACATCTACCAGCGTGCAGAATATATTTCCCAGTCAGGTATGCAGTGCAGGAGTAGTGTGAAAGAAAAAAGAGGTACAGATCACCCAACAATGTAAACGCCGCCGAATTTACAGAATATACTGTATTTCCCAGTCAGGTATGCAGTGCAGGGGTAGTTAGAAAGAAAAAAGGGTTCATGGAGCGTCCCCGTCATCCGGCATCTATTCGCCCCGCTAAAGGATTATTTTAAAAGTGTATAAAAGCCACAAGGGGCCCCCACGCTGCAGATTTATCATGGAGACATCATGGAGATTTAACAGCATATAACTACAGCACCCAACAATCTAAACGCCACCGAATTTACAGAATATAATTCCCAGTCAGGTATGCAGTGAAGGGGTAGTTTAAAAAAAAAGGGGGTACAGATCACCCAACAATGTAAACACTGCCGAATTTACAGAATATATTTCCCAGTCAGATATGCAGGTCAGGGATAGTGTGAATGAAAAAAGTGGTACAGATCACCCAACAACCTAAATGCCGCCGAATTTACAGAATATATTTCCCAGTCGGGTATGCAGTGCAGCAGGAACACACCCTCCAAGCCACTTGTGAATGACTGGTCTGATAACCGTGGAAATGTCCACCCACAATCTAAGAGCTGAATTTACTGATTACATTTCACCCTCAGAAATGCAGTGCAGGCCGCAAATGTACTTTATAGCAAAAGATAAGTGATTTTTTTCACCAACAATGTCACAGTAGTATTTACTGGTTATATTGCACTTTCAGAAATGCAGCGCAATCTTGCACAAAAAGTGTGCTTTTTTAAACCAAAAATGTAAATGCAGTATTTAACGGTTTTATTGGACTGTCAGAAATGCAGCACAGGCCAAATAATTTACTTTCTAGCACAAAAAATGGGACTTTATCAACCAACAATGTAACAGCAGTATTTACTGGTTTTATTTGACTGTCAGATATGCAGTGTCGGTGTCAGAAAGAAAAAAAATCACTTTAAGTCACACAAATATGTGACAGACTAATGTAATTTAGTTATTTTCACTGCCAGGTATGCACTGCAGGGGTACTTGACCACCAAAAAAAGGGAATTCGTCCCCCTAAAATCTAACAGATGGATTTAATGAATAGATTTTCCCAGTCAGATATTCAGTACAGTGGTAGTTCAGAGAAAAAAGTGGGAATATGGTCCCCCCCCCCCCCCCCCAGAGGATTTTTAGAAATATAGGTCCCTGTCACCTATGCAGAGCAGGCGTTTTTATACGCCAAAAATGGGTTGATTTCACCCAACAATGGAACAGACAAATTTTTGAAAATTATTACCCTGTCTGCTATATGCACATATGCAATGCAGGTGCACTTGAAAAATGGGTATATGTTGCCCACTGAACTAAAAGAACAGGATTAAATTATTATTCCTGGCACATAGGCAGGTGCAAGTGCACTACACTTGCACAAAATGACCGCCGACACCCACCTAACTAACAGACGAATAAAACTTTTTTTTCTGTGTCACTGTGTTCATGGGTAAAAAAAAAGCATCAGAGCACCCAAAAATTAATCGCTGTAGTTTGCAGATTTAACACCAAGTACACCAGACCAGAATTGTTTCCTAATCTTTCCCTCACAGCAGCAGCATCCTATTCCTTCACTAGTAAGAGCAGAGTGACGTGTGGCGCTACGTGACTCCAGCTTATATAGAGGCTGGGTCACATGCTGCACTTGGCCAATCACAGCCATGCCATTAGTAGGCATGGCTGTGATGGCTTCTAAGTGCACACTAGTTAAATACTTGTTGATTAGCTGCCCTGCAGCCTTTTAACAAGCGCCATCAAATCACCGAACTCGAACTTTTATGAAAATGTTTGGGTTCGGGTCCGGGTACCAAAAACCCTAAAGTCCAGTACGAACCCGATTTTTACAGTTCGGGTTCGCTCAACCCTAATCTTTAGAGCTATGGAACTTCCAACTGTCTTGGGAAGTTTTTGATTTCTTTGGCCATAAACCATCTTTTTGAAACCTAGATGTGATCATCTAAGCGATCGTCAAGCATTCTATTTATACATTTTTGATTATTAAAATTATTTTTTTTCCATTTTATGTATTATCACTACTTTGTTCACTCTATGAACTTTAATTATTGTCTATTATGAATTTTCACACATATTTTTAATTATTTATACATGTGTTTTATAATCCTGTATTGTACACATTATTTAGCACATTTTTTGTGTGTATGTATTCATCTCAATCATGTCATCTCACGTTTTTGATTATATGTATTTTAATCAGGTCACTTCACAATATGATCATTTGTGCATATTTATCTTATTATGGATCATTGTTATTATTTATAATGTATTTTTTCATGCTTAAGCACTTTTTCAATTTGCCTTGTCCAGTATTGTAACAGTTCACTCTTCTGCATACCAGACGCACATCATAAGTGCGCTGCGTTCCACTGGACGGGGCACGCTTGGCTTGCGTGCATTCCAGATCGCGTGACCTGGAAGCACGCTGTGGCGTGTGCCTGGACCTCTGGAGTGCATCACCATGTTGTGCGCCACTCTATATGCAACAGGTAAACTTGTTAATGGCTTAATTGGTCACATTTGTTTAGAGGCCTATAAATGCCCTGCTATTTTAATAGCACACACCTTCTGAAAAAGCCAGTAGGTGAAATGTGCATTGAGGTGTACAGTTTAGCCTAGCGGTGTGTCTTTCCATCATGTCACAGGGTATGTGCTTGGTTCTATTGTTTTCATTTGGGGTTAACCTCTTATAATCTTATTTAGAATTCTTTCTGACCTCTTTATTCATTTTTTGGATACCCTATTTAGTCTGTGTGTTTTTTGTCATTCAGAATTCAGTAGGTCATTCAAGATATACAGTTGTGTTCAAAATTATTCAACCCCCACTGAAATTGAGTGTTTTGGCCAGTTTGACATTGATTTAGATCATTTCAGTCATCTTTTTTACAATTAAATCAAAGAGGCACTTGTAAGTCAGACAAATATAACATAACATTTATAATGAAATAACCACAAATGTCTTTTCTGTGCTCACATCATTATCAGTTTTATTCAACCCCCAAGTGACATTCAATCTTAGTACTTAGTACAACATCCTTTTCCAGTTATAACAGCTTTTAAACATGAAGCATAGCTTCACACAAGTGTCTTGCAGCGATCTACGGGTATCTTCGCCCATTCTTCATGGGCAAAAGCCTCTAGTTCAGTCACATTCTTAGGCTTGCGCGCTGCAACTGCTTTCTTTAAGTCCCACCAGAGGTTCTCAATCGGATTTAAGTCTGGTGACTGCGATGGCCACTTCAAAATGTTCCAGCCTTTAATCTGCAACCATGCTCTAGTGGACTTGGAGGTATGCTTGGGATCATTGTCCTGTTGAAAGGTCCAACGTCTCCCAAGCCTCAGGTTTGTGATGGACTGCATCAAATTTTCATCCAATATCTCCTGGTGCTGAAGAGAATTCATGGTACCTTGCACACGCTGAAGCTTCCCTGTACCTGTAGAAACAAAACAGCCCCAAAGCATGATTGACCCCCCGCCATGCTTCACAGTAGGCAAGGTGTTCTTTTCTTCATAGGCCTCCTCCAAACATAGCGTTGATCCATGGTCCCAAACAGTTCTAATTTTGTTTCATCAGTCCCACTTCACCATGTTTGTAAACACACCAGTAAATGTCTAGAAGGAGCGGAGTATCACAGTAATTTTAAATCTGCTGAATTGGTGCTTATTATGCTTGATTGCTGCTCCTTGACATCCACAGGTGTTTTCAATACCTGATCGAAAACACTTGAATGAACCTCTGTTCTTAAGAGTGGTAGTCTTTAAGGGGTTGAATAATTGCGTCAATAAAGAAATCACAAAAAAAACATTTATTGCTGTATTACAAAAACAATTGATGTTATTTTAGTTGCATTTGGTTATTTAAAAAGTCCTTGTAAGATTTCATTCTGAACACAATTACAAATGTACACTAAATTCCCTAAAACCCTTTACAGCATTGGGGGTTGAATAATTTTGAACACAACTGTATAGTGACCACTCTAGTATTTGCTTATCTGGTGCTAATATACATCACATTCTGGTATTGTTGGATATTTTATCTATATTAACACATAGTCTATATTTGGGTATATAGCTATTAATTTTATTATTCCTTTCTCATTATATATTTGCTGGTTGTGACATGATGCACCGCTAGTGTGCACTCTGCATTGTTGTGGGATTTTTTCCTTTAAGATTTAACAGCAATATCATTTATTTTTATATATTTGTGATTTTCTACTAATAAAATTAGGTGATATTTTTATTTTTTGGCTCACTCTTTTTTTTTTTTGTATGTAGATATAAAATTGGGAGAGTAGAGCGCCACATGTGCATTAAACGTTTCCTTATTGTGTTAGAAAGGTTAAGAGTCTGCTTACCAGATGTTGTTTGCGAAGAGTCACAACAACCGAGTCACAACAACCGTCCCGACCAGAGTGCGGTTGTCTTAGGCTGCGGCCACGGTCCTCTGAGTGTCCCCAGGGCAGGTGGCAGATAAGGAGAAATAACCTTTAAAAAATGTAGTTGCTGACCCCTTTGGCGCAGTATATACAGACTATACTGTATAATAAAAGATCTCTTAATACCAGACACTTCAATTCTGAAGTTCATTCAATCAAGGTCTAGGCAGCGCCAAAGGGGTCTGCAACTAGGTTTTTTTTTTTTTTTGTGGTAGAGTCTGTAGGTCTGTTAGTTAGTAAGCACTATCCCCTGCCTAAGAAAAAGATACCCGTGAGCAAACCCTCCCTAAATCTTTCACCAGCACACTGGCTTCATCAAGAGAGTTCGGGTTGTGTTAAGGGAAAGCTCAAGGACCTGCCACATTTTATTGTATTCATGCACCCGCCTTTTGTTTTCCCAACCAATAGTGAAGCTCCCCAGGGGCAGGGAACGAATCTGGTCCTCGTATGACCTGACATCATTAGCGTAAATGTGGCTCTGACAATATTAGGGGGGGTGTCATGCTGACATCATTAGGGGGGAGTGTCACTCTGACATCATTAGGGGACTATACTGCTATACTGCCACACTGCCTCTAAAGATGTCAGAACGACAATCCCGCTAATATTATCAGAGTGACACTCCCTCTAATGATGTCAGAGTGGCACTCCCCCTGATGATGTCAGAGTGACGCTCCCTCTAAAGATGTCAGAGCGACACTCCATCTAATGATGTCAGAAGGACACTTCCCCTAATGATGTCAGATTGACTCTCCCCTTAATAATGTCAGAGCGGCACTTCCCCTAATGATGTCAGATCCACACTCCCTCTAAGGATGTTAGAGTGACACTCCCCCCCAAGATGTCAGAATGACATTCCCTCTATTGATGTCAGAGCGACACTCCCTCTAATGATGTCAAAGGGACACCCCCTCTGATGATGTCAGAGCTACACTCCTTCTAATGATGTCAGATTCCCTCCCCCCTTAATGATGCCAAAGAGACACTTCCCCTAATGATGTCAGAGCGGCAATCCCCCCTGATGATGTCAGAGTGACACTCCCTCTAAGGATGTTAGAGTAAGACTCCCCCCCAATGATGTCAGAATGACATTCCCTCTATTGATGTCAGAGCGACACTCCCTCTAATGATGTCAAAGGGACACCCCCTCTGATGATGTCAGAGCTACACTCCTTCTAATGATGTCAGATTCCCTCCCCCCTTAATGATGCCAAAGAGACACTTCCCCTAATGATGTCAGAGCGGCAATCCCCCCTGATGATGTCAGAGTGACACTCCCTCTAGGGATGTTAGAGTGAGACTCCCCCCCAATTATGTCAGAGCATCATTCCCTCAATGATGTCAGAGCAACACTCACCTTAATGATGTATAAGCGACACTCCCTCTAATGATGTCAGAGTGACACTCCCTCTATTTATGTCAGAGCGACACTCCTTTTAATGATGTCAGATTCTCTCTCCCCTTAATGATGTCCAAGAGACACTCCCCCCAATGATGTCAGAGTGACACTCCCTCCAATTATGTCAGAGTGACACTCCTTCCAATGATTGTAGAAACAGAAGAGTCGCAGCAGTATCTCCGGTTTTTCTCTTTATTGCGAAAACTTCACAGCATGTATACAAATAAAGTGCAACGTTTCGGCTGTTGCCAGCCTTTGCCAAGCAGAATCAAAATTGACACGTACAAGACTTAAATAGTATAGCCACCACCCTCCTCATAATGATCCTCCAATCACATTAGCCCATCTGCAATAACTATCCAATCCTGACCATTGCAGGTTTCAATCCCTCTTTTGCATACATTAACCTTATCACCTGTGCGGAGTTCGTCATGTTATTCCATGCTCCCGCCCAGCGTCCACGTCTCTGAATCAACACTGCGCAAACTCGCGCAGCTGGTTGTTTACACATCACCTGGGCAACGGCAATCCAAATCTCACGGTAATCACGCCTCATGCTGCAGCCGGCCCTGCAAGGTAATGCACAAGCCAAATCGCAGATATCGGAACAGAGGGTGCATGGATCTGTATACATTGCTGATGACATCATATATACATACACATCATATCATATACATTATAGCAAGATATGTATATAACATGGTGATATATATTAACATGGGGGCTAGGACTTTGAATATCGGGGGATATCAATATATTGATATGAGGATGTAACAAACATAGTTAAAAATAATTTAAAAAATCACCTGGATTATACAGAATATGGATGTCAGAGTGACACTCCCCCCCAATGATGTCAGAGTGACACTTCCCCCCAATGATGTCAGTGTGACACTCTCCCCCAATGATGTCAGAGTGACACTTCCCCCCAATGATGTCAGAGTGACACTCTCCCCCAATGATGTCAGAGTGACACTTCCCCCCAATGATGTCAGAGTGACACTCTCCCCCAATGATGTCAGAGTGACACTCCCCCCAATGATGTCCGAGTGACACTCTCCCCCAATGATGTCAGAGTGACACTCCCCCCAATGATGTCAGAGTGACACTCTCTCTAATTATGTCAGAGCGACACTCCCTCTAATGATGTCAGACTGACACTCCCTCTAATGATTCTAGAGCTACACTCATTAAAATGATGTCAGAGCGACATTTCCCCTAATGATGTCAGATTGACTGTCCCCTTAATGATGTCAAATAGACACTCCCCCTAATGATGTCAGAGTGACACTCTCCTGATGATGTCAGAGCGCTACTCCCCCCAATTATGATGTCAGAGCGACATTCCCCCTGATGATGTCAGAGAGACACTCCCTCTAATGATGTCAGAACAACACTCCCTCAAATGGTGATAGAGCAACTCTCCCCTTAATGATGTATAAGCAACACTCCCCCTAATGACATCAGAGCGACACTCCCTTTAATGATGTCAGAGCGACACTCCCTTTAGTGATGTCAGAGGGACACTACCTCTAATGATGTCAGAGCGACACTCCCTCTAATGATGTCAGAGCAACACTTCCCCTTATGATGTCAGATTGACTCTCCCCTTAATGATGTCAAAGAGACACTCCCCCTAATGATGTCAAAGCAGCACTCCCCCTGGTCATGTCAGAGTGACACTCCCTCTAAGGATGTTAGTCACACTCCCCCAATGATGTAAGAGCGACGCTCCCTCTAATGATGTCAGAGCGACACTCCCTTTAATTATATCAGAGCGACACTCCCTCTAATTATGTCAGAGCGACACTCCCTGTAATGATGTCAAAGAGACACTCCC
The DNA here is from genome assembly GCA_033119425.1 of Bufotes viridis. Classification (NCBI taxonomy): domain Eukaryota; kingdom Metazoa; phylum Chordata; class Amphibia; order Anura; family Bufonidae; genus Bufotes; species Bufotes viridis. The sequence goes on from CM065591.1 coordinate 209,571,062, forward strand.
CCTAATGATGTCAGAGCAGCACTCCCCCTGATGTCAGAGCGACATTCCCTCTAATGAGGTAAGAGGCAAGAGACAAGAGACAAGGCAATGCAGAATCAGAAAATGGGCAGAAGTAGGGACATGGGCAGACAATAAAACATCACACCTTGTCCTGCCATTTATATTGATGACCTATCATCAGGATAGTTCATCAATATTTGATCTTTGTGGGTCCAAAACCCGGCACCCCCACTGATCAGAGGAGACAAGGCATAGTGTAGTGGAGTGGAAGCTGCATTCGCATGGAGCACTGCCTTCACTAATCAGCGGGGGTGCTGGGTGTTGGACCCACACCAATCGGATATTGATATGAATGGCAGAACAACGCCTTTAAGTGTACATTGATACAAACTGATTTTAGTTTAAATGTATGCTTAACAGTGATCCTATTTATGTGAAAACTGGTTGTGTATTATGCTAAAAAAAATATTAGCCTACACCAGTACAGTGTTTGTGAACATATTCTATTTGTATGTATAATATAGACTATTGTTCTTGTTGTGTATCTATGGTATCCTAAAACATTAAAAATGATTTAAACAGTAAATAGGTGACATAACTGCTGGCCCTGCACTGCAGAGTATTTCGAGCATGTGCCAGACATATGCAGAGGAACAATCTGTCATTGATGACTCCCAGTGCCCATTTACTGATCTTGACATCAGGACTTCCAGCTGACAGATGGATCCTACAAATAGACCAAGATATATTTAAATGTAATTCCTGAATTCAACAAGTCCAAAAGGAAATGACAATAGCCACAAAAGTCACCTTAAATCAAGGCTAAGGAGACATTTATCATGATAGGCACTTTCTGCGCCTGTCTTGATATCTGTCAGAGGATGCACCACATTTATGACGAGGAGCAGGCCTCATCATAAATTAGGGCAACCTACTGCAGTCCATGCGTTAAACAGAAATCTACAACAGCTCAGAGCTGCCGTAGATTTCTGGCTTCATTAGCATCAAAAAACTGGCAGATAAAGTTGTCTCTAGTGTTGTTCAAATCCCATTTCCACCCTTGCCACGCTTCCTTTAGGAAATGTGGCGAGAGTGGCGTAAATAGAGGCACTTGCGACTTATTTTCAAAAAGTTGCATTTAAAAAGTCACAAACACACAGCTTGAGAGATTTTAAGGCCAATTTTCTAGCGCAAAGGAGATGATAAATCTTCCCATAAGTGTAATTGTGCTAATGAATCTGCTCATCGTCCCTTTACTGTGTGTGTTTCTAGCCTGCTCCTGGAATTCTACAGTCATTTAACTTGTAAATACATTAGTCCATTACACTGCCTTGAGTTTTCCATTAAAATGTGCTGACATTTTTAATCATACATTTATTAAACTAGCAGATGTTCCTGAGGAAACATTAAGGGGGTCATTTATGACCAGACATATGAAACTTTTGTAGCGTATATCTGGCGCAGATTATGACACACACCATGGTGCAGCAGAATCTTCGACTTATTCCCCACTCACGTCAGGTCTAAAAAAGTGGGCGTAGTATTGGTGGGGAAGAGGATGGATCAGTAGGTCCGTCTGATTCAACATTTACTACACCCAGTTTAGGTGTAGAAAATGGTCTAAATGTAAGACAGCTAGGAAGCTGTCATACATTTAGAATCAGCAGTGGATCCGCAGAAATTATGTAGAAGCCGTCACCTCTTCATAACTTCAGCGATCCACCGCCAGCTACTGTATAGGGCTTATTTAGATCGACGTCTAAAACGCTGGTCTTAATAAATGTGCCCCTAACTGTCCATTTAGCAATGTTTTTGGGCAACTAGATGCCCGTGATGAGAACATAGTCCTACCACTTTACAAATCGCTAGTCAGACCACACAAATGTAGCATCCCCAAGTCAGGGGAGTATGAGAGACTGACCTGGGGGATGCCAGTGATGGAGAGGCTGGCACGTGGATCCTCTGGGGCACTCTCTGGGTTCTTGAGGGACACAACCAGGTGTAGTGTGAGGTACCCTTGGTGTTGCAGCTTAACGTGCCTATGGCTAAGTGTCCCTGATGTCCGTGACGCCAGTGCCGGTAACAGTGGCACACCGATTGATAGGAGGAATAATTGAGGTGCAGACTTGTATGATGCAAACAGAACTTTTCAGAGCAGTAGAAACGGCATACACTCTCTTGACAGTTCCTCAGAAGACAATTGGTTTCAGCAGATTGGAAATTACTGCACATATATGGCAGGCACTTATACAGCAAGGTGATTCACAGAGGGTTAACACAGGATGGCTGCGGTACAGGCGGCTTGCACTCTCTTCCTGACTGATCCTGGACAGGGAAAATATTCTCCAAGGCCCCAATGCAATATCTTTGGCTTATATCTTTGGGATTACTATTACTGAGTACCTCCTCTGGTATTTATAGTACCTCTTGCTTTCCTGACTTCTGCTTGGCCTTTCCTCAGCTTCTTCAGACTGGCTATAGTGATGATCCTGCTTTACTTGGGGCAACTACAGTACCCTAAAAGATTATAAAAATTAGGGTTATTTACTTTAGAAAAAAGACAACTGAGGGGAGATCAAATAACTATGTATAAATATATCAGGGGTCAGTACAGAGATCTCTCCCATCATCTATTTATGCCCAGGACTGTGACTGTGACAAGGGGACATCCTCTGCGTCTGGAGGAAAGAAGGTTTGTACACAAACATAGAAAAGGATTCTTCACTGTAAGAGCAGTGAGACTATGGAACTCTCTGCCTGAGGAGGTGGTGATGGTAAGTACAATAAAGGAATTCAAAAGGGGCCTGGATGTATTTCTTGTGTATAATAATATTACAGGCTACAGCTACTAGAGAGGGGTCGTTGATCCAGGGAGTACTTCTGATTGCCTGATTGGAGTCGGGAAGGAATTTTTTCCCCTAAAGTGGGGAAAATTGGCTTCTACCTCACAGGTTTTTTTTTTTGCCTTCCTTTGGATCAACTAGCAGGTTGACAGGTCGAACTGGATGGACAGATATCTTTTTTCGGCCTTATGTACCATGTTACTATGTTACTAACTACTTGTCTGGATATTTACAAACCATTCTTTCTCACACATTTTAAATATTCGCATAAATATTATAACCATGGCATTCTATATATATATATATATTTTTTTTTTTTATTCACTTACAGTTGCTGTATCGCAGGCCTACTACCACAATGTACCTGGTTGTGACTATCTGTCTTTCTGTGGTGGCCCTATGCATGGCTCCTCCGCCATCCGAAACAAGAAGGCATAGCTCTGAAAGGTTTCAACCTATAGAGAGCTTCTCCTATGAAAACATTGATCTGGATAATTACGACCCCAGTCTGGAAAACTATGGAGAGTCTATTGATCTGAACAATTATGACGATGTATACTATTCCGAGCCGGAGCCTGAGGTAAGCACAAAAAAGCCTATGTATACATGCAAATAAATATTACTGTTGCTATGGATATCTTATATTTTAGATCAGTCAACTGTTAACCATATGGATAGCAATAAGAAAACCAGGTATATGTGGATGTTCTGCGCGGATAATTAATTGTGATAGATAAATGCATATTTCAAGGAAGATAGATGTACAGCAGATAGGCTGCCAAAACTGGAGATGGATCATTAGATGGGAGGAGGGATAAAATCTTTGCTTGAGAATCCTCTGATCTTGCATCTTGCAGCAGGTTTGTCAGAATACTTATTTCTCGGAGGCTGATGAGAGAAGGAGCGTGGCGGAAGGGGGAAGGGGGGGTGAAAAGATCTCTCAGGGCTGAGCTTTCATCACAGCCGGTTTGTGAGCATCTTCCATGACAGACGGATCAGGGCAAGAAGCTACAAGCCAGAGAGAGCAAAGACCTGTCACAGGAAAATGAATCCAGGGAATAGGGAAATGCACATAAAAGAGACAGAAAAAACAACAGACAGGAAAGGGAGAAAAGAAGAATGTGTTAGATGGGTATGCAGCAGGAGAGGTGTGCATGAGATCCATGTATGAAGGACAAAGTGTGTAACTCTCCTTTTTTGTGATATATTCAGGTTACCTGATTAAAGCTCAGGGTACGTTATTAAGGAATGCCCCATTATAGCTTCTGTTATTTATGTCATATATATTATCATAGCCATGCTTGATGTAAAATTATATGTCTCTGAGAAGGATTGCAAGAGTTAGGAGACAGAAATAAGGACAGACAGGCTGTGAAAAGCTAACATGTATACTGACCCCATTCTAACATATATAGATGGAAATTCTACGTCCTGGTGACTGAACACAGTGGTGTCAGCTTCAAAATGAATGTCTGTGGTTTTCTCACCCAAAAATGGCCAGAATCAGAAAATCTATGATCACCAGGGTTTACATATATATTGATCCAGGTGGACCTAGGTGTACAAATACACAATCATATAGACATGTATCCATACTCTATGGTTAAAAAGAAAAATCAAAAGTAAAAATACCCCGGTTGTAATAAATGGAAAAAAAATGTTTTTAAAAATGAGTGATTTTCCATATCTACCTTTACCTATATTTTAATTAAAAGGAGTCTGTCATCTCCAAAATCAGCTTAAAACGAATCGTACTGTCATGTATTTTAGGTGCCATGAAACATGATCAAACCTTTGTTGTCAAAATCCAGTCCTCTAATCCTTAATTCCTTCAAGGTTTTCAGCATATTGTGAGAGGAGCCGCTCCGTTTGATGCACCAGTGTTCCACTACACAAATCACTGATCATGATCATATCTTTTATAAAATAACAGATCACTGATCTCCAAACAGAGTAAACTACATATAGTTCTTGGTGCAATTATGACAATCCAAACAAGATTGTCATGATTACATCAAAAACTATGTAAAGTTTACTCCGTTTGTAGATCAGTGATTTGTTGCCAATATTCCACTAGTGCTTCTTGTTTGACTGACATTTCATGTCATATATCCATACGCATGACCATGAGATTTTGTAGCTGGTAGCAGTGATGGAGGCAAAGTCCAAGGGGCAAATCTTAATTACATAAAAATAAAAGGAAGCAATTTGAGAACCAATTTTCACAAAAAAACATTGGTTATGTTTTGGGTCATCTACAGTAACTTGTGGTCTGAATACTTAAAAATTATTTTGGAGATGACAGACTCCGAATGCGCTCATTGAAAAAAAATATAACAGACCGAGGAGGAGTTAATGGCATCAAATGAAACTTTACATGTGTTAACGTAATGATGATATTTGTAAGTGATTAGAGCAAAAGGATACGTTTATTAGGGAATACTGTACAAATAAATGGAGTCTCTAGTACTCTATTGGACCGCCTCTATCCTGGATACCAGATGAGATATGGTTGAGCATGGAGATATGGAGACAGCTATGGTATCCTGCTGCACATTTGTCCACCGATGTTGCAGCTAGGCCTGTAGGTCCTGCACACTGCTAGTTTTTTTGGCATCCCAGCTGTTCTCAAAAATGCTCAGTTGGTGATAAAATTGTCAACAGACAGGCCAAGGAAGTTTTGCAGTCTTGCAGAGACATTCCTTGGAAACCCTTGCTGTGTGTGTGTGAGCATTGTCCTGCTGAAAAATACCAAAAGGAAACCCTACCATGAGCAGCAACACATGTGGCCACATAATGTTCTGCACATATCGCATAGCTGATGTTGCCCCTTGTAGCAAAACTAGAGGTAACCAATTGTCATATGTAATGGCTGCCCAGATCATCACACCAGCAGTTGGGGAAATGTGTCGCTCCACAGGAAAGGCAGCATTGGAGCACTCACTATGAGGCCTCCATACTCAAACTCGACCATCGTAGGATCCCAAAACGAATCTGGATTAATCCCTCAAGACAATACGGGTTCCATCATGTAATAGCCTGGGTTCTTATTCACTGCAAACAAAGGTGATGCTGAACACATAATGGGTGCAGTGACATTAAATTTTCTTCTGCCAAGTGCCTGTAAATTGTCCGGGCAGAAATAGGGATGTGTAATGAAGGAGCCACCTGTGACTAGATGGACAATAAAACTGTGGAAGCTGCATGTGCTTGTCAGAAAAACAAAGGAACCTCTCTACTGGTGGTCTTCCTGGGTCACCCAGAGACTGTTCGCCTTTTGTTCATGCCTTCAAGCACTCAAAAATTTTGGACAGTTAACAGCCTTTGAGTGGGAGCACACCATTGGACTGAGAGGAACAGGATGGTCATTTTGATAAATTGCCTGCCGTCTAGGCTTTTCTGACCTGATCATGATGTATACTTCATTTTTTTTAAAGATAGGAGCCTATGAGCAACGTAAGCCACTGTTTGCCTAATGGCACATGTCAACCCCTTCTGCCAGGGCTACACATCAAAAAGTACCTCTGATTGAATAGTCAGTTGAGCTGTTAACAGAGCCTTATAATAAAAGGAGACACTTTTATTACAAAACTGGAGATAGACTGTCACAGTGGTAGCCTGCAGCTGCCATTGTTCTATTAACTGGTCCTCAGTATTAGTATCCCTGCAGTGCAAACCCACCATCTGCCCTCCCATTCCCGACGGGCCTGGGCACCAAAGTTTCTCTGTTTATTCCACACGACTCCAACCTGCTTGTTAGCAAGGCCTCACTTACTCTCCTCAATGGGTGAGCATATGCTCTCCCTCCGGGACGTCTAATCTGGTTCAATCTATGGATGGCTTAGGCCTCTTTCACACTAGCGTTTTAGCTTTCCGTCCCAGAGATCTGTCTCTAGGACAGAAAGCTACTGATCAGGATTATCCCCATGCATCCTGAATGGAGAGAAATCCGTTCAGGATGAATCAGGATGTCTTCCGTTCAGTATGTGAACGTTTTTTGGACGTTGACAAAAGCGCAGCATGCAGCGGATTTGTCTCCGTCCAAAAATCCGGAAGACATGCCGTAACGCCGGATCCGGAATTAATGCCCATTGAAGTGCATTAATCCGGATCCGGCCTTAAGCTAAACGTCGTTTCGGCGCATCGCCGGATCTGACGTTTAGCTTTTTGTCAATGGTTACTATGGCAGCCAGTCCTGGTTGCCATAGTAAAGAGTAGGGGGAGCGGCGGAGCGGCATATTCACATTCCGTGCGGCTCCCGGGACGCTCCAGGATGACGTCAGGGCGCCCCAGTGCATAGATCACGTGATCGCATGGATCACGTGATCCATGCGCGCAGGGCGCTCTGACGTCATTCAGGAGTGCCCCGGGAGCCGCACGGAATGTAAGTATGCCGCTCCCCCGCTCCCCACTGCTACTATGGCAACCAGGATGCTAGTAGCGTCCTGGCTGCCATAGTAACACTGAAAGCATTTTGAAGACTGATCAGTCTTCAAATGCTTTCAGTTCACTTGCGTTGTGCCGGATCCGGCGTGCATTCCGGCGACGGAAGTGCACGCCGGATCTTCACAACGCAAGTGTGAAAGAGGCCTAAGATGGGGTTCTTGGCACCTTTCTCTGTGGGAGGGTGCCTGAGCAATAGGTTTCTTGCCTGCATAGATGTTCTATATTCTTTGTCTGCTTATGTACCATCTTCTTATCCCTGACCTTCATATTGACTTCTTGCTGCCTGCCCTGACCTCAGATCATTTATTGCATGTATATACTCCTTGACTTGTCCTTCACTGCTAGTTTGCCTGACCCCTCAGTGCCCAGCATTGGTGTCTCTTGACCCCCGCGTGGGTCAGCTGTCAATCATACATAGACTACTCCAGGAGGCAGCAGTCTGGTGGTTCCTTTGCAATGAAGTCCAGATCCCTGTTCAGGGGTTAATGGGTTATAATCAAGGGACCTCCAAGATAACACCCTGTCAAATCTGTTGATTAACACATTGGTTACACACCGACTGCCTTAACACATATAACACAGAATTATACCAATGACAACAGGTGATGGTCACAGTTCACCTCATCCTTCCCATCTTCCTCCTCATTTCACAGTTACATATTGCCCAGTTCACAGAGCATGCCTGGTCCTTAAAGGGGTATTCTGGTAATTTGATGTTATCTCAAGAAGAGGATGCCGGGTACCCCACAGGTCTCTTCCTTTCTCCCCAAAATGAATGGCGTGGCAGGTTGTACATTACCACTCCATTCACTCTATAAGACTGCAGGAAGTAGCCAAGTACAGTGCTCAGCCATTTCCAGCAGGTCCAACCGACATGAATGCAGTGGCAGTATGCATGCTCAACCTGTTGCTCTGTTAATTTAGAGGTGTCCTACGGGGAAGGTGACCCAGTCTTGTGATCACTCAGGTTCCTAGTAGTAGGATCCTCACTAATCTAATACTTATCATTTATCCAACTGATAGTAGAAACATCTATAGTATCAACATCTATATGACCTTCCACAGCCACACCAATAAAATAATTGGATATAATCAGAACCTATGATCCATAAGCCTGTAAATATAAAGTCTATAAAATGTTAATAAAAAATGCTTTGGATTTTGTCTTACCAGATTTGTTTTTACTTTATAAAAATAAATGCAAGGATGTCTATCATACATTAGCATAAAAATAACAAAGACACTGCAAATCTTAAACAACTCGTACAATCAGGGCATAGTAGCAATTTAATTAGCTTGGTAACCAGGGGTCCTATTAAACATGAGGATACATTTGCAAAAACATGTCAATCAACAAAATAGCAAGTTAAGCAAGCTAAAATTGCATTTACGGTATGTAACTGGCTGTCCTTCAATGGTTCTGTCATATATGTGTTGCTCTAAAGGACTTGGATGGTAAGGGGAGCCTGCAGAAAGAAGATAAAAAAGTTGCTCTCTTCTGTCACCTGCTCCACCTCTATCTGCCCTTTTCTTCCTCCCCTAGCTGCTCTTTTCTTACCTCTATCCACAGTAATGTGAGTATACAGGTATAAGTGTAAGCAGTGTGTGTAGCTGTGTGTAATATGTGAACATGTGGGTGTCATTTGTATACAAATGTGAACAGTTAAAAAAAAAAAAAAAAAACTTTTGAACTAATCTGTCATTTGAAATAAAAAAAACAGCCAAAAGGATGGTGAGGAATGACACGTCTATATGTGATATATATATGCTGTGTGTGTGCATATATATAGATTAGCAGAAGGACCAGGCTTCGCACAGATATAATTCATCTATTTCATTTAATGTTTGTGTGTGTCGTTAAAAGATATCGACATTATCCCCCCCTAACAGTGACCTCCACGGCCCTCCACACCTTAACACTAACCCCCCCCCAAAGTGCTTCGCCACCTTAAAATGTGACCTCCACAGCAGCCCACCCTCTTAACTTTGATATCACCCAAAAACTTGAACCACAATTTTCAGCAAATGAAAATCGAAAAAGCTTTATTGACAATAATAAATACATACATGATAAAAAGAGGTGGAATACAAGGATGAGGAACAGGAACCAAGAGGGGGAAGAAGCCAGGTTACTGGCGAAATGGCGCCGGGTTAGGAGGCGGCTGGGAGATTGACACACCATCCAGGGTATGACCATTCATTTTTTCTAAACTCCAAACTTTTGCTCCTACATTTACCTTTGCTGCTATATTTGCCCGGGGTCCATAGTTTATTGGAGCTTTGGAGTTTCATTTTTGCCTTATATCTTTGTTATCATTTTGTCCTCCCTGTCTTTTGTTATGCTGACCTCCCAGCCCCCTCTTGGTTCCTGTTCCTCATCCTTGTGTTCCACCTTTGTGCTGCCTCTTTTTATCATGTATGTATTTATTATTGTTGATAAAGCTTTTTTAATTTTCATTTGCTGAAAATTGTGGTTCAAGTTTTTGGGTGATATATATGGCCTCACATATCATGAGTCAACAATTCGTTATTTACTCGTGCCCGGTAATAATTGGGTGGCCCCTTAACTTTGATCTTCACAGCAGCCCGTTCCTGTAACAGTGACCTCCACAATACCCCACCCGACCCCCAAACAAAGATATCCACAGCGGGTCATTATTTTCTTTAATTGACAGTATAAAACCCCACAGAAGTAGTATACACGTAAGGTCATGTGAGTTACATCAGCCTCTACAACAGAGTTGGCTAAGCGTCGCAATTGAAATCATATTAACTGACACATAAGCTGCCATATACTAAGAATGTCCCTAGTTGCCTATAGCAAGCAATCAGAGCTCATATTAATAACGTGTAACAACGTGTGATTGGTTACTATATACAACCTGATGAATATCCAGGCTAACTGCCACAACAGCCAGCAGACAATGGCTCCTGCAGTTTGGTGGCTAGGTTACTAAGCGCATCTTTTGGCAAATAATTGGAAAGCGCGGAGTAAAAATTTCCACTCAAATTATAGTCTATGACGTTCCCCAAGTCACAGGAGGCAGCTGGGCAAAATTTCGTGATTGTAAATGCAACGGTGCGGATTCCTTTAGCGGACAAACATACATACATACATACACTCAGCATTATATATATATATATATATATATATATATGTTAGCTGAAGGACTCGTCTTCGCCCAGGTATATTTCATCTATTTCATTTAATGTTTCTGTGTGTCGTTAAAAGATATCCACAGTATCCACTATAACAGTGACATCTACAGCACCCTGCCCCTTAACAGTGACCTCCGCCCCTTAACACTGCCCCCCCACAGTGCACTATCCCTTAAAATAGGACCTCCACAGCAGCCCAACCCCTTAACTTTGACCTTTACAGCAGCCTTCCCCTTTAACAGTGAGTTTCACAGCACACCACCCCTCTGACAGTGACCTCCACAGGGGCCCGCCGTCTTAACAGTGGCCTTTACAGCAATCTGCCCCTTAACACTGATCTCCATAGTGGACCATTCCCTTAACTGTGACCTTCACAGCAGCCTGCCTCAAGGGTGGCCAGAGGTCCGATTTTAGGCCGGACAGTCCAGTTTTCTGACTCCTTGTCCTCCGTCTGGCGAAGGGTCTGGACGGACACAGGGATGTCCTTTTCAACAGCTCACTCTCAGACAGCAGCACTCACTCCCACCCCTGCAGCTGACAAAAGTAGATTTTTAAACGGGGGGGACGTGGCCTAATCAGTTCAGGGTTGTGGCTTAGCGGAACCTAGAAGTAGATTTTTAACTACATTTTTTCAATCCCTGTCAGCTGAGGAGTGGGAAGAGATGTGGCCTAACCTGATAGGGGGCATGTCCTTTTTAACAGCTCACCCTAAGACAGCAGCACTGTCCTCTCTGAGTGTGAGCTGCAGAGAGAAAGTCACCATCCCTCCCACCTCTGCAGCTGACAGAAGTTGATTTTTAACTTAATTTTGTCAATCCCAGTCGGCTGCATAATGGGAGGGACGTGGCCGAACTGGATAGGGGATGTGTCCTTTTGAACAGCTCACTCTAAGACAGCAGCACACTGCTGTCTGAATGTGAGCTGCAGGGAGAAAGTCACTGTCCCTCCCACCTCTGCAGCTGACAGAAGTTGATTTTTAACTTCAATTTTTTTATCCCTGTTGGCTGAGGAGTGTGGGGCGGGGGGCTGACCTAACCGGATTGGGGGTTGTGATTTAGCGGACCTAGAAGTTGATTTTTAACATAATTTTTTCAATCCCTGTTTGCTGAGTGGGCAGGGGGTGGCCTAATTGGATCAGGGGCATGTCCTTTTGAACAGCTCACTCTATGACAGCAGCACTGTTCTGTCGGAATGTGAGCTGCAGGGAGAAAGTCACTGTCCCTCCCAGTTCTGCAGCTGACAGAAGTAGATTTCTTCATTTTGTCAATCCCCGTCCGCTGTGAAGGGGGTGTGGCCTAACCGAATTGGAGGCATGGCTTAGCGGGACCTGGGAGCTTGGTTTTAAGGGTGACTTGAATGGCCACCCTACTTACCCCCTGAACTGTGACCTCCACAGCACTATGCTCCCTTTGACAGTGTAATCCACAGCGCCCTGCCCCTTTAATGCTGACCTGCAGCAGTGAAGAGAAATGGCTGAGTTGTTATGGAAACCTCAGGAAATAAGGTACTAAGTGCTATAAGGGCATGGCTTTACTTCAATAGCGATTATCCCGGTGACAGATTTCATTTGAAGCTCATCTACAGCAGTGAAGAAACATGGCTGGGTCGTTATGGTTACCTGGAGTAAAACTGTGTGTGTGGCGACGAACTGCCAGCGAGCTTTTATTGGCTGATAAGGTCATGTGACCAGGCTTGAGACCTGGTCTAAAACCTTACCGGACACCTGATGTACCTGTGTGCCAAATTTTGTGATTGTAAATGCGATGGTGTGGATTCCTTTAGCGGATATACAGACATACACACATACACTCAGCTTTATATATTAGATAGTGTGTGTGTGTGTGTATATATATATATATTTATACTGTGTGTATGTGTGTGTATATATATATATATATATATATATACATATATATATATATATATATATATATATATAAAGAAATTAGCAGCACTCTCACAAAAAATGAGTGAAAAGAAAAACACTTTATTCACCCATGTGGTCGGAACCACATGAGTGAACAAAGTGTTTCGCTTTTTTCTCTTTTCACTCATCTTTTGTGAGAGTGCTGCCATTTTTTTCTTCTTACGATTCAGGAAGAGATGATGGAGGCAGCATGTCCGGTTGAAAAATCCCTTTATTTGGGAACTGCTCACATGAAATACGTGAATATAAAAAGTTGCTACGTTTCGGCTATCACATAGCCTTTGTCAAGGACAATGTGAATTATACATACAAGTGTTTATAAAGTGAAGACTCCACCTCCACATGGAGATGTGTCCAATCATTGTTTCTCATTGTTAATCATACACATACAGGGTTAACATTACACATCCAATCGGTGTCCCACTCAGCAGCTGCTTTATATAAAACTTAAAGTCAATCATACATAGTGTTCTCACCTGATCAAATATAAATGTAGAGGGAAAATACAGTGTCATGATGCACACTCATCCGCGCGTCTGGTAATCACCAGTGCGCATGTCAGAGAAGGGAGAGGGAGGGTCACGACCACGTGATCACATGATCACACATAGCAACGCGTCCTGCATCCAAGGGGCGTGATAGAGAGAGGCAACACCCATACACAAATGGTCAATCACATGATCACGGACATACTCGTCCTTGCGATCATGTGACTTAAACAGCATAGTGCAGTGTTTAAATGCGTTAAATAAATGACAGGGTTGTCAGCATATATGGACCTCATCAACATAAGCTGCTGTTCACACTAATACATCCTAAAATCGCTGAAAAGGTAAATTAAACCCCATCTCAAATTATCGCATCTAGAGAGTGCATCATGGGACCGCAGCTCCCACCACAACCTAAAGTGCTGATTGTGCGAGTGATAATATATCCCACCCCCGATCTGTACAAAAACATGATAATAATGCATAAAAACACATCACTGAGCACCAGGGGCGTAGCTAATGGCTCATGGGCCCCAGTGCAAGAGCTCAGCCCGGGAACCCCCCCCTCCCTTCAGTGCTCTGCGTATCCTCTTATGCGGCACAACGGTCTCTGGGCCCCCCCAGGCTCCCAGGCCCGGCAGCGACCGCCACCCCCTATAGCCACGCCCATGCTGAGTACAATTCAGCAGATTACATCATAAATAAATTATATTGCCCCCACACTGAATTCAATATTAAGCCCATATGGTTGAAGGGCTTTCAGCTCAAATATCCATCTGAGTTCTTTCTTTCTAAGGAGACGTTCCCTATCTCCCCCTCGGCTCATGCTACCCACTGAGTCAATGATCCGAAAGCGTAGCTGGTTGACAGAGTGCCCACTCTCCTCAAAATGTTTGGCCACTGGTTTGTCAATGAGACCCCTCCTTATGTTGCTCTTATGTGAATTCATTCGCTCACGTGCCTCCATAGTGGTCTTACCAATGTAGATGAGTCCACAGGGGCAGGTGATCATGTAAACAACGTCACGTGATCTGCACGTAAAAAAACTCTTTAATTTTGTAGGCTCTGCCACTGTAGGGATGACAAAACGTATCACCCTTGATCATATTTCCACAGTTGCAGCAACCAAGGCAAGGGTAACATCCCATCTTTCTTGGTGCCAAATACGTCTGTCCATCCCCACGGGGCTCAGTGATCTCACTTTTCACCAGTTTGTCACGTAAATTGGTCCCTCTCTTGTGAGCCATCATTGGGAAACTCTCAAACTCAGGTATCGAGGGCAACCCTTTTTGTAAAATGTGCCACTCTTTGCGTATAATCTGTGAGATTTTCCCACTGAGGGCACCATAGGTGGAAACAAAGGGAATTCTCAGATTTTCTGTGCTCCTTACTTTACCGTGAAGCGTGGATTCCCGGTCAACCAGCACCACCCTTTGTTTTGTCTTCTCAACTAGTCTACGTGGGTAACCCCTATTGAGGAATTTATGACCCATCTCATCTAGTCATTTCTCAAACTGTTCCTCACCCGATACCACCCTTCTTACCCTTAACAACTGACTCCAGGGGAGGGACTCCACCATCCGGCGTGGGTGGTTGCTGTCATATCTCAACAGATTGTTTCTGTCTGTGGGCTTATGATAAATGTCTGTAGAGATAATTCCATTACTAATGCGTACCATTACATCTAGAAATTGCAATTCAGTGGGAGATACTGTGACTGTATATTCAAGACCAGCGACCATCTTAGGCCTCTTTCACACTTGCGTTCTGAGGATCCGGCGGGCACTTCCGTCCCGCTGGATCCATCAGAACGCAAGTCGCCTAAAAGCATTAGAAGACTGATCAGGATCCTGATCAGTCTTTGAAATGCTTTCAGGTTACTATGGCAGCCAGGACGCTATTAAAGTCCTGGTTGCCATAGTAGGAGCGGGGAGCGGGGGAGCAGTATACTTACAGTTCGTGCGGCTCCTGGGGCACTCCTGAATGACGTCAGAGCGCCCCATGCCCATAGATCACGTGATCCATGCGATCACGTGATCCATGCGTGTGGGGCGCCCTGACGTCACTCTGGAGCGCCCCGGGAGCCACACGGGCGGTAAGTATACTGCTCCCCACTACACTTTACCATGGCAACCAGGACTTTAGCGTCCTGGCTGCCATGGTAACAATTGAGAAAAAGCTAAACGTCGGATTCGGCGATGCGCCGAAACTACGTTTAGCTTAAGGCCGGATCCGGATTAATGCACTTCAATGGGCATTAATTCTGGATCCGGCGTTACGGCACGTCTTCAGGATTTTTGGACGGAGACAAATCTGCAGCATACTGCGCTTTTGTCAACGTCCAAAAAACGTTCACATACTGAATGGAAGACATCCTGATGCATCCTGAACGGATTGCTCTCCATTCAGGATGCATTAGGATAATCCTGATCAGTATCTTTCCGTCCTAGAGCCCCGAGGACGGAACTCTAGGACGGAAAGCAAAAACGCAAGTGTGAAAGGGGCCTTATTCAAATGTTGATGGAACAGGTGCAGTTCCTCTGAGGAACCACCCCAGACAACAAAAATGTCGTTGATGTAGCGCCACCAGCAGCAGGCCCCCCTAAACAAGGACGACCTATAAATGAATCTGTCCTCCACCTCCGCCATGAAGATGTATTTTCCCTCTACATTTATATTTGATCAGGTGAGAACACTATGTATGATTGACCTTAATTTTTGCAGGACACGGATTGGATGTGTAATGTTAACCCTGTATGTGAATGATTAACAATGAGAAACAATGATTGGACACATCTCCATGTGGAGGTGGAGCCTTCACTTTATAAACACTTGCATGTATAATTCACATTGTGCTTGACAAAGGCTATGTGATAGCCGAAACGTAGCAACTTTTTATATTCACGTATTTTATGTGAGCAGTTCCCAAATAAAGGGATTTTTCAACCGGACATGCTGCCTCCATCATCTCTTCCTGAATCGTCTGCATAGGAGCCTGTATGGATCTGGGGCTCCAGATTGGCTGTTGCATTCCGGTGGACCATATGATCTGGCGAGTGCGGTTCCATATCAATTGAGTGTATATTTTTTTCTTCTTATACTGTCCTGAATTTGTTGCCGGATCCATTGGCCTGCACCTCCATATTTATATTTGGTCTACGGTGCTGTCATTATTACAAGATGTTATCTCTTTTCAATAATTTTTTTATGAATTTTTGCATAAACCCCCCCCCCCCAACCCCCATGCTCTTCAGCGCAATGATAGCAATAATAAATAATGTCGGAGTGACACTGACATAAATAGCTATGAGTAAACACATAGGGGGAGATTTATCAAAACTGTTGTAAAGAAAAACTGGCTTAGTTGCCCATAGCAACCATTCAGATTTCATCCTTCATTTTTCAGAGCTCCTTCAGAAAATAAAAGGTAGAATCTGATTGGTTGCTATGGGCAACTAAGCCAGTTTTCCTTTACACCAGTTTTGATAAATTTCCCCCATAGTTTACAGTGTTAACAAACAGCGTGTTTAAAAACATACTGTGCCATTGCATGTATTATGCTTTTTCATGTTGAGCCACTTTCACACTAGCGTTTTTTGTGGACCCTTCATGGATCTGCAAAAGTACTTCCGTTGCAATAATACAACCGCATTCATCCGTCATGAACGGATCCGGTTGTATTATGTCTTATACTAGACATTAAGCCCATTACAATAACGGGCGCTAGAACAGTAGTGCAAAAACATTAGTACGAACAGTCTATATTAAATGGCAAGGGAACTTGACCACACTGACTGGTGGCTGTGGCTGGCGGCCTAGACTGGCGGCTGTGGCTGAGACTGCTGGCACTTACTGGTGGCTGTGGCAGAGACTGCTGGCTGCAGTTTGTGGCTGAGACTGCTGGCCCTGAGTGCTGGCTGTAGCTGAGAATGTTGGCACTGACTGGAGGCTGAGACTGGCGGCTGTGGCTGAGACTGCTAGCACTGACTGATGGCTGTGGCTGAGACTGCTGGCACTGAGTGCTGGCTGTAGCTAAGATTGACTGGTGGCTGAGACTGGCGGCTGTGGCTGAGACTGCAGGCTATGGCTGAGACTGGCGGCTGTGGCTGAGACTGGTGGCTGTGACTGGTGGCTGTGACTGCTGGCACTGACTGGTGACTGCGGCTGAGACTGCTGGCACTGACTGGTGGCTGCGGCTGAGACTGCTGGCACTAACTGGTGGCTGTGGCAGAGACTGCTGGCTGCGGTTTGTGGCTGAGACTGCTGGCCCTGAGTGCTGGCTGTAGCTGAGAATGCTGGCACTGACTGGAGGCTGAGACTGGCGGCTGTGGATGAGACTGCTAGCACTGACTGATGGCTGTGGCTGAGACTGCTGGCACTGAGTGCTGGCTGTAGCTAAGATTGACTGGTGGCTGAGACTGGCGGCTGTGGCTGAGACTGCAGGCTATTGCTGAGACTGGCGGCTGTAGCTGAGACTGGTGGCTGTGACTGGTGGCTGTGACTGCTGGCACTGACTGGTGACTGCGGCTGAGACTGCTGGCACTGACTGGTGGCTGCGGCTGAGACTGCTGGCACTAACTGGTGGCTGTGGCAGAGACTGCTGGCTGCGCTTTGTGGCTGAGACTGCTGGCCCTGAGTGCTGGCTGTAGCTGAGAATGCTGGCACTGACTGGAGGCTGATACTGGCGGCTGTGGCTGAGACTGCTAGCACTGACTGTTGGCTGTGGCTGAGACTGCTGGCACTGAGTGCTGGCTGTAGCTAAGAATGACTGGTGGCTGAGACTGGCAGCTGTGGCTGAGACTGGAGGCTGTGGGTGAGACTGGCGGCTGTGGCTGAGACTGGTGGCTGTGGCTGTGGCTGTGACTGCTGGCACTGACTGGTGACTGCGGCTGAGACTGCTGGCACTGACTGGTGGCTGCAGCTGAGACTGCTGGCACTGACTGGTGGCTGCGGCTGAGACTGCTGGCACTGACTGGTGGCTGTGGCTGAGACTGCTGCCTGCGGCTTGTGGCTGAGACTGCTGGCACTGACTGGTGGCTGTGGCTGAGACTGCTGGCTGCGGCTTGTGGCTGAGACTTCTGGCACTGACTGGTGGCTGTGGCTGAGACTGCTGGCTGCGGCTTGTGGCTGAGATTGTTGGCACTGAGTGCTGGCTGCGGCTGAGACTGCTGGCACTGAGTGCTAGCTGTGGCTGAGACTGCTGGCACTGACTAGTAGCTGTGGCTGGCGGCACTGACTGGTGGCTGACACTCCTGGCTGCGCGCTTTGCATCTACTTCACGGCCGCTCATCAGGACTTCAGAACTTCGCCACACAGACCTCTGGGAATTGGGGAATTGAAGGCCGTGCATGCGCACTTGCTGTTTTTGCGTAATGCTGCTTGTGAGCCCAGAGAGGAGCGGACGGTGGCAGGAGAGCTGTGGGGTCTCGGTGCTATCTATGGGCAGTCAGGCTGCTGACACCCTGCAGAGGAACATGTGTGGGGAAATTGTGTGGAGCGCTGTGTCCTGATTGGACGCCCCACCGCACATGCCCAGTGCAAAACTTTTGACACACGCACGGACACAGCGCACTCACACAGGGATTTTATTAGTATAGATAGCCAAGACGGATCTGTCATGAACTCCGTTGTAAGTCAATGGGGGACGGATCCGTTTTCTTTTTTGTCAGAGAAACGGATCCGTCCCCATTGTGTGTCAGGACGTTTCGCTCCGCATCCCAGGATGGAAAGAAAAATGCTGCAGGCAGTAAAGGTAATGGAAGTGTCAGAAAGGGGATTAAAAGCAAGGAATAGCAGCTGCGGAGGTGGCGGCAGCAGCAGCCATATGGTACGGAGCATGATGGTAGCAGGCACACAGTGGTAGTGGCATAATGGCAGCAGCAGCCATACGATATGGAACATGATGGTAGACAGGCTGACAATGGCAGTCTCATGATAGCTGCAGCAGCCATATGGTATGGATCATGATGGTAAGCAGGCAGACAGCAACAGTGTCATGATCGGGCACCATCAGTGAAGGCAGTGTGAAAATTTTCATGGATCCATGCCTCATTCATTTTGACAAAAGTGATATTTGGCGGAGGACAAATTTGTCCGTTTGGGTGTCTCAACACCTCCTGCCATGGTCAAACCCCTCTCTGCTATGACACTGGAAGTTGGATAAGACAGAAAAAAGAACATGCTGGGTCAGTTCGGACCACTGTTTTAGTTTGCCTGCCCAGCAGTCCATGAGTCAGGGAACACAAAATGTACCGGAGAAAGGCTAGAGAAAAGGTAGCTTTTGTGTGTAATGTTGTCCAGCTCTCAGGTGGATGGTGAATGTCCGACTTCAGCACGGATCTGTTCAGACTCCCAGTCAATGGAGCGAAGTGAGGAATGATACAGCGACTAAAATCAAGTACTGCGGCGATACTGCGGTTTTTGTTCTTACTTATTACATCAATCAAATGCTCTAGAACAGTGTTTCCCAACTAGTGTGCCTCCAGCTGTTGCAAAACTACAACTCCCAGCATGCCCGCACAGCCAAATTTAGCTTTTAATTTAGTACTCGCTATGTATATAAGTTGGCATGCTGTACAGTTAATCATGTAAACCACGCCTTATGAGTTGCAATTAGAGATGAGCGAACATTTAAAAAAAGTCCGTTGTTCGGGGTTCGGGTGGTGGTTAATTGCGCATCCCGTTATGGATTCCACAATAGCGCATATGGAATCCATAAGGGGCGGCTGCCACCAACCTGAACTGTAGAACAGCTGAAGGACCTGGCGTGACGTCACTGTCATGTGATCAGTGCAGGGGGCGTGGCTCAGCACGGGATTTGATCCCGTGCTGAGCCACGCCCCCTGCACTGATCACATGACAGTGACGTCACGCCAGGTCCTTCAGCTGTTCTACAGTTTGGGTTGGTGGCAGCCGCCCCTTATGGATTCCATATGCGCTATTGCGGAATCCATAACGGGATGCGCAATTAACCACCACCCGAACCCCGAACAACGGACTTTTTTTAAATGTTCGCTCATCTCTAGTTGCAATTAATTGCCATTATACAGCTCTGTCATTCCAGCAAACCGTTCTTGTTTTTGGGGTGCAAGTGCTGTTTGACAGCCATTAACAGGGTTTATTACGAGGAAATATTTCTAGAGTATGTCTTATTTGCCCTTGTGCAGTGCAGTTATATGTTGTAAAGTCCTTTTTGCCGTGTATTAGTGGCAAAAGAAATATATTTGCCCTTGTGCGGTGCAGTGATATATTCTGAAGCCCTGTTTGCCATCTATTAGAGGCGAAATAAAAATATATTCACCGTTCATCATTGCACTTATCTGTCGAAAAGCCGTTTGTGTAAACGTAGAATAAAATTAGGGCCTAATTGCCATTATGCGGTGCAGTGATATATTCTAAAGCCCAGTTTGCTGTATATTAGTGGTGAAATAAAAATATATTCACCATTCATCGTTGCACTTATCTGTTGAAAAGGCTTTTGTGTAAAAGTAGAAAAAAATTAGGGCCTAATTGCTGTTCTGCAGTGCAGCGATATATTCTGAAGCTCTGTTTGGCGTGTATTAGTGGCGAAATAAAAATATAATTACCGTTTATTGTTGTACTTGTCAGAATATTTATACTGCTCTGACAAACAGTTTTCTATTTATAAAAACAAGCCAGGATCTGTAATGGAGGAGATTTCAACTTATCTCCACAAATCAAAAATTAACAAGAATTTGTTATCTGCGCTGAGTTGAAGACAAGAGGGAAACAATTGTATACAAAATATATATATATTTATAAACAATTTCAGTGCAAAATAATAAAATTCAAAATTGGTGATAAACAAAGGATACTGATCAATTAGGTTCAATCAACTGGAGAATTAGGTAACTTGTAATATATATAAATACGACCAATAAAAGAACTTTATAAATGAAATGGGTATCTTATCAATAACGCACAGAATAAGGAAATAACAGGCTCAAAATTGGCACTTGACTTCTCCCAGCAAACAAATGTTCATAACTCAAAAGTTTAACAGCACATGGCAGAATTGTCTCATCATGGACAAGTTTGGCTATAATCCAATATTATATACAATTATATACAATTATATACAATTATATACAATATTATATACGGTCTATGACCGCGGGGATCAGATACTATAAAATGCTGCCAAATGTTTTTTTACTATTTCTGTAACTTCCCCCCCCCCCCGCTTGGGGGGGGTGTGGGGGGCGGTGCGGCAGGCGGTGCGAGGGGCGGGTGGGCGCGCGATCCTCTGCCCCCCCCCCCCCCCCCGCTCATTTTCAGGATGGCGGGACATTGCTGACACTCTGCTTGTAACGGCTGACATCCGTGCAGGCACGGATGTCAGCCTATTAACCCCTTCCATGCCGTGGTCCGTGGGGACTGCTGTATGGAAGTGGTTGAGATGGAGGGAGCTGCTGTGGGGGGGGGGGGCTGTGCCAGGTGCAGCCCCCCTAGCTCCAGTCCCCAGCTTCCCTCCCTCCCCATCCTCGGCTGCTCTGGTATAGCAGCGGAGGAGGGTAACCATGGCAACAGGACGTCTTCAAAGGCGTCCTGCTTGCCGTGGTAGCAGAACTCTGATCAGACTTTTGCTAAAGGCAAAAGTCTGATCAGACTAAGTGTCAAGTAAAAAATACAGTACAGTACATTATATAATGTACTGTACTGTATTATACAGACACCTGATCCACTGGATCTTCAAGAACCAAGTAGGTCTGGGTCCCAAAAAAAAGTAAAAAAAAGTGAAAAAGGTAAAAACAAAAAAACACATTTATCACTAATTAAAAAAATAAATAAATACACTACACATGTTATATATCACGGAGTCCGTAACGACCTGATCTATAAAATGGGTTTGTTACTTTCCCCGTACGGTGAACGTCATAAAAAAAAAAAAAAACTATGATAAAATTGAAATTTTGCCCACCTCACTTCCCAAAAAAGTTAATAAAAGTGATCAAAAAAGTTGTATCTACACCCAAATGGTACTAATCAAAACGTCACCTCGTCCCGCAAAAAATTATATATATTATAATCGCTCAAAAAATAAAAAAATTATGGATCTGAGGCTATGCAGACACTAAAACATGATTTTTTTTTTGTTTAAAAAATATGATTGTGTAAAACCTAAATAAATAAATAAAAAGTAGACATATTATGTATCGCCGCGTCCGTAAGAACCTGAACTATAAAAATAACACATGAACTAACCCCTCAGGTGGACACCGCAAAAAGAAAAAAAAAATACTGTAAACAGCAGTTTTTTGTCACCTAACATCACAAAAAGTGTGACAGCAAGCGATCAAAAAGTCATATGCACCACAAAATAGTGCCATTAAAACCGTCATCTCATCCTGCAGAAAATTAGCCCCTACCTAAGAAAATTATACAAAAAAAAAAAAAAAAACTGACTCTCAGACTATGGAGATACTAAAATAGTTTTTTTGTTTGTTTAACATAGGATATTATAGTGTAAAACCTAAATAAATTAAAAAGAGTAGACATATTAGGTATTTCCACGTCCGTAAGAATCTGCTCTATAAAAATAACACTTGACCTAACTCCTCAGATCAACACAGTCACAAAAATAAATACGGTCCCAAAACAGCAATTTTTTCTAAATTTTCCATTTTAATAATTTTTTTCCAGTAACAAAGCAAGGTTTAACAGTCAAACAAAACTCTATATTTATTGCCCTGATTCTGTAGTTTACAGAAACACCCCATATGTGGTTGTAAACTGCTTTATGGACAAACGGCGGCAGGGCGCAGAAGGAAAGGAACACCATATGGTTTTTGGAAGGCAGATTTTGACGGACTGTTTTTTTGACAATATAGCACATTTGAAGCTCCTCTGATGCTCCCCTAGAGTAGAAACTCCATAAAAGTGATCCCATATGAGAAACTACACCCCTCAAGGTATTCAAAATTGATTTTACAAACTTTATTAACCGTTTAGGTGTTCCTCAAGAGTTTATGGCAAATGGAGATGAAATTTCAGAATTTCTATTTTTTATTACCTTGTCTCACAAAAATGTATTATAGAGCAACCAAAAATCATATGTACCCTAAAAATAATACCACCAAAACTGCCACCTTATCCAGTCGTTTCCAAAATGGGGTCACTTTTTTGGAATTTCTACTCTAGGGGTGCATCAGGGGGGCTTGAAATGGGCCATGGTGTAAATAAACCAGTCCATCAAAATTTGCCTTCCAAAAACCATATTGCGTTCCCTTCCTTCTGTGCCCTGCCGTTTGGCGATGCAACAGTTTACAACCACATATGGGGTGTTTCTGTAAACTATAGAATCAGGGAAATAAATATTGGGTTATGTTTGGCTGTTAACCCTTGCTTTGTTCCTGGAAAAAATTGATTCAAATGAAAAATTTGCCAAAAAATCGAAATTCTGAAATTTTATGTCCATTTGCCATGAACTCTTGTGGAACACCTAAAGGGTTAACAACGTTTGTAAAATCAGTTTTGAATACCTAGAGGGGTGTAGTTTCTAGAATGGGGTCATTTTTTGGTGGTTTCTTTTATGTAAGCCTCTTCAGACCTGTACTGGTCCTTAAAAATTGGGTTTTTGAAATTTTCTGAAAATTTTCAAGATTTGCTTCTAAACTTTAAAGCCTTGTAACGTCCCCAAAAATAAAATATCATTCCCAAAATGATCCAAACATGAAGTAGACATTTGGGGAAAGTGACTTCAGACCTGTACTGGTCCTTAAAAATTGGGTTTTTGAAATTTTCTGAAAATTTTCAAGATTTGCTTCTAAACTTTAAAGCCTTGTAACGTCCCCAAAAATAAAATATCATTCCCAAAATGATCCAAACATGAAGTAGACATTTGGGGAAAGTAAAGTAATAACTATTTTTGGAGGTATTACTACGTATTATAGAAGTGGAGAAATTGAAACTTGAAAATTTGCAAATTTTTCAAAATATTTGGTAAATTTAGTATTTTTTTAATACAAAAAATGAACTTTTTTGACAAAATGTTACCAGTGTCATGAAGTGATGAAAAAACTATCTCAGAATGGCCTGGATAAGTAAAAGCGTTTTAAAGTTATCACCACATAAAGTGACACTGGTCAGATTTGCAAAAAATAGCCTGGTCCTTAAGGTGAAATAGGGCCGTGTCCTTAAGGGGTTAAATATAGAGGAGAAGAGACATTAATGTATACCAACTGTCAGACATCTAGTCTGCGTCAAGATATACTTCTTTAAGACTATCTTACCAAAACACACAATATTCTTTCTCCTCATATTTGAAAATGAGGTAATGAGTTTCACACATTATGCTTTTACTCATAACAAAAATTACATTAGTATATCCCAACTAATTCTATGTATTTCAAAAATATAAAACTCCCCTAGGTAAAAAAAAACATACTAATTAGTGATGATTGAGCACCAAAGTATTCGGGTGTTCGTGTGTTCGACCTGAACACATTGCAATATTCATGTGCTCGGCCGAGCACCGGAGTATAATGGAAGTCATTGGGAGACAACCAGGCACCCCCTGCTCTGAAGAGGGGAGGGTGCCTGGTTTATTGGAAAAGTTCAGAAAGTGACAGAAACACCACTGAAATGGATCGGGAACAGCATGGGACGATGTCTAGATGCATCTTGGACTCCCAGGTCGCTGTTAGAAAAATGTTGTCCGAGTTGTATGCCACTTTTACAGACTGACAAAAATACGCACAAAACCCACCCAAAAAAATTAATTTCACAGGAAAAATTGTTAGGAAACATTCTATCCTGTATATTCAATTGTATATAAAGTGCAAGTGCTGCCAAAAATTACAAGCAAGAGGCACTCCGAGACAGTCTGTATATCACATAAATGAGGGCCTCATTCACATTGTGGTACAATTGTTCAGGTAGTGGGACTCCTACACTCATAAAGCCTATGCACTAAGTGAAAGGGCTGCCAAAAATGAGAAGGAACCGGCACTACAATACACTCTTTATTACACACAAAGGAGGGCATCATACACACCTTTGAAAATTTATGATTGGTGGCCTGCTGGTTACCCTCAAAAACATTTGGAGCAAGGGCCAGCTGGTGACCCTCTAAAACATTAGGGTTGATGGCCTGCTGCTGAGCTGACCCTCTAAAACATTAGGGGTGAGGGCCTGCTGGTGAGCTAATGCTCTAAAACATTATATGCGAGTGCCTGCTGGTGAGCTGATGCTCTAAAACATTATATGCTAGTGCCTGCAGGTGAGCTGATGCTCTAAAACATTATTGCGAGTGCATGCTATTCAGCTGATGCTCTAAAACATTATATGTGAGTGCATGCTGTTCAGCTGACCCTATAAAAAATTTTTAGTTGAGGGCCTGCAGTTGAGCTGACCCTATAAAAAAAATTTCAGTTGAGGGCCTGCAAGTGGTCTGACCCTAAAAAAAAATTTGAGTGGAGGGAATATATACAATCTGGATAAGGATTGTACCACTAGGCCACTCTTCAGGGTGAGGTTGCTGGCGAGGTGTTATGAGAGTCCCATGCCTTGGTGAGTGTTGCCCTGCCTTGGTTGGAACTGCTGTGTGTTCCCCTTGTCTCCCTTCCTGGGCTGCTTAAGGAAGTATGGACTCTGCCGGCCGCGTTGTCAGATGGAAAATTTTGGAGCAGTCTCTCAACAGATACCTTCTGGTATTGCATCGTTTTACTCATTCTCTCCCCCAAAGGAATGAGAGATGCAAAGTTCTCTTTGTATCGGAAGTCGAGAACGGTGAACACCCAGTAATCTGTGTTATCTAAAATGCGTATAACGCGAGGGAAAGGCAGCCTAACATGAAGTCAGCCATGTGTGCCAGAGTACCAACAGGCAAGACATGCTGAACAGATGGAATTAAAGTTCCATGGGTACTACCCTCTGTAACAGAGGCATCTGTCTCCAGCTCCTCCTCCTCTTCATGGTCCAATTTGTGCTGAGAAGAAGAATTGTGGATGGTCTGGCTATCACCCTGTGTAATGTCCTTCCCCATTTCCTCGTCTGCCACATTCAGAGCATCCTCCTTAATTGTGAGGAGTGATCGTTTGAGTAGACACAGCAGTGGGATGGTTACGCTGATAATAGCATTATCACCACTAACCATCTATGCGGATTCATCAAAGTTTTTTAAGCATGTTTGACATCAATGCCCATTCCTTGCTTGTGAATAGTGGCAGCTGACTGGAAAGGTGACGACCATGTTGCAGCTGGTATTCCACAACTGCCTTCTGCTGCTCACAAAACCTGGCCAACATGTAGAACGTAGAGTTCCAGCGCATGCTCACGTCGCACAACAGTCGGTGAGCTGGAAGCCGCAAGCACTGCTGCAGTGTTGACAGACCAGCTAAAGCTGTGGACAACTTATGGAAATGAGCACACGCGAGGAGCACCTTCACTAGTAGCTCTTGCAAATTGGGGTAGGTTTTGATAAACTGCTGAACCACTAAGTTTAAGACGTGGGTTAGGCATGGGATGTGTGTCAGGTTGCCGAGCTCCAAAGCTGCCACCAAGTTACGGCCTACGGTTGTAGGTTGAGTGGCGAGAGCCACAGCTCGTTATGGTCCCTTATACCCTGCCACAAATCTGTGGCGGTGTGCTGTTTGTTCCCTAAGCAGATCAGCTTCAGCACGGCCTGTTGATGCTCACCCACAGCAGTGCTACACTGCTTCCAGCTAGTGATTGATGGCTGACTGCTGCTGGAGGTGGAAGTGGAGGAGGAGGTGGCGGAGGAGGAGAAGTGGGGGTTGGAGCCAGTAACATAGCTGCTGGCGGAGACCCTGATGAACGTAGTGCCCGCAATCCTGGGAGTGGGTAGCACTTGTGCCATTCCAGGGTACGAATCACTCCCGACCTCTACAACATTCACCCAGTGTGCGTCAGGGAAATGTAGCGTCCCTGACCACCACCACTTGTCCATGTGTCCATGTTAAAGTGGACCTTCCCAGTAAGTGCGTTGATCAGGGCACAGATGATGTTCTGGAACACATGCTGGTGTAAGGCAGGCACGGCCCACCGTGAAAAATAGTGGCGGCTAGGGACTGTGTACCCAGGGACGGCTGCGGAAGGCCTCAGTGTCCACAAGCCTAAATGGCAACATTTCAAGGGCCAGTAATTTCGAAACTTGCGCATTTAGTGCTATGGCCTGTGGGTGGGTGGGTATTTGCGCTTGCGTTCAAATGCCTGTGTTATCGACATTTGGACGCTGCACTGGGACAGGGAAGTGGATGTTGTTGCTGACGGTTCATGCGAAGGTCCAGGTGCAGGGCAAGGGGAATCCGGGCCTGCGCATTCCACTGGGGATTGGCCAGCAGTGCGTAACACAGGGTAGGAGGAGGCAGTGGTGTGACCCGCAGACCCAGATTGTGAACCCAGACGTTCGGCCCACTTATTAGGGTGCTTAGATGCCATGTGGTGGATCATGCTGGTGGTAGTGAGGTTGCTAGTGTTCACGCCCCGGCTCATTTTGATACTGCAGGCTGCAGGTTGCAAACTACCACTCTTTTTTCGTCTGCACTTTCCTCAAAAAAGCGCTATACTGAGGAACACCTACCCCTTGGCAAGGTAGATTTGCACATGAGGGTGCTCGGTGTAACAGTTGCGGGCATGTTTGGTGTGGGCCGACTTCTCCCTTTTGCAATCCCACTGCCTCTTCCAGACTATTGCGGTGCTGCGGATCCCTCCTGCTCTGTACTGCTGTCCTTGCTTGGCTTTTCACCTTCCCATGTTGGGTCAGTGACCTCATCGTCCACCACCTCCTCTTCCACTTCCTCCCTCTGCTCATCCTCCTGACTTGATCTAACCACAACCTCAGTGATTGACAACTGTGTTTAATCATCATGCACCTCGTGAACGAATGATTGCCGTTCACCACCGTCATCTTCTTGAGACTGAGAAGGCTCAAGAGGTTGGGAATCAGGGCACAATATCTCAGGTACCTCTTCAAGCGTGCTGGGCACGAGGGCCAAATCGAATAGTGGCGCTGGAAAAAGTTCCTCGGAATATCCAAGTGTGGGATCACTCATTTGGCAAGCCTCTCCATGGTGGGAGGAAGGATTATCAGAGTGAAGATTCGGTTGACCAGACTCTTGGCTGCAGAGACTGGACGAGAGGGTGGTGCTTATTGGACTGGAAGCATTATCTTCAGCAATCCCACCAACCAACCTTTCGCACTGGTCCGACAGTGTTGTCCTGCGCCGCCCAGCTAAGTTGGACATGAAGCTGGGTACGGTGGATGTTTTTTTTTTCTGGTGCTCTGGCTGCAGGCACAGTTTCATTGCGCCCAGGGCCATGGCCTCTGCGTGCACCATCAGCATCACACCCACTTCCCCGTCCCTTAGTGCTCGCCTTCTTTATATTCATGGTTTTGTCACTAGATGTGGACCAGATTGTTTTACTGTCCGCTAAAGACACAGTTTTCAGATGCAGGACAGTATATGTTACAGAAATCCACAGAATATGGACACTATATTAGGCCCAGATTATTGGAATTTGTAATACAGACACTGTGTGCAGATGTTCTACAGTATTGGTTACAGAACATTACAGATTAGGGACACTAGATGTGGCCCAGATTTGGAATTTGTAATACAGACACTATTTGCAGATGTTCTACAGTATTGGTTACAGAACACCCCAGATTATGGACACTAGATGTGACCCACATTATTGGAATTTGTAATAAAAACACTGTTTGCAGATGTTGTACAGTATTGGTTACAGAACACCACAGATTATGGACACTAGATGTGGCCCAGATTATTGGAATTTGTAATACAGACACTGTTTGCAGATGTTCTACAGTATTAGTTACAGAACACCACAGATGTGGCCCAGATTATTAAAGATGCAGTCTGCGGATGATATATAGTATATGTCACTAATAGGTATAAAATAGAAATATCTTGCTGCTGTCAAACACACACAGTGTTTGACAGCAGCAAGAACTTTGGGGACACACAAAGGGACTTTTGGGACTTTGAAAAGCTTTTGGTAGTAAAAACAGCAAATGTGTCTCTCTGCACTATCTGTCCCTTTCCAAAACACTGTTCCTGAGACTGCAGGAGATAAATAGATTGCCGCTATAAACACACACACACACACACACACAGTAGTCCTTAAAAGGATATTTTGGTCTTGGAAAAGCTTTCTCAGAATAAAAACTGTGAAAATCGCTCCCTACACTGTCTTTCCCTTACTACGCTATATAGCACCAGATAACACGTTTCGGCTAGCCAATCACTGAAATGCCAGCAGCCAACATGGCTACTGGCATTAGAGTGAGGGCAGTACTTACCTGCACCTTTATTGGCTGCTTAAAACCCAGGAAACGTGCGGGGCGGAAACTCGAGCATTGCTCGCAAGCACATGCAATACTCGATCGAGCATGCTCGCCCATCACTAACACTAATACGTTTCAATGAAATAAGCACATAAATGTTGTATATAATATGATAATACAATAATAAGCCCCTTTTCAATTCATTGAGAGAAAAAAAAATCTTTACAACACTCCGTCTGTTGTCCATTGTCCTTTGTAGAAGGCATGGAAAAAAAATCTTTATGGTACCTGTCTTAATCCCCCACAGTTTATGACCTGAGAATGTTTATATAAAAGACTCATGTCTCTTTCCTTGTAATTCTCAATCTAGGAAGATTCAACTCAAATTGACCTTTTATCCTGCAGACAAAATGCCAGATTATACAAATCTGTAATGTTATGTATAGGCCTTTAAAATATTGAGTTCTTTCTGCCCTTGCCCAATACTTCTGACACACTCATCTGTTCAAAAGCCTTTTGTGTAAAAGTAGAAAAAAATTAGGGCCTAATTGCCGTTCTGCGGTGCAGTGATATATTCTGAATCCCTGTTTTAACGTGTATTAGTGGTGAAATAAAAATATATTCGCCATTCATCGTTGCACTTATCTATTGAAAAGCCTTTTGTGCTGTGTAAAAGTAGAAAAAAATGAGGGCCTAATTGCCGTTCTGTTGTGCAGTGATATATTCTGAAGCCCTGTTTGCCGTGTATTAGTGGAAGAAAAAAGAATTATATTTGCTGTTCATCGTTGCACTTATCTGTAGTGTTCGCCAAAACATATATTTTGTTCTGGGGTGAAATTAGCAATCCCTCTAAATCTGGTATTCCAGCTGTGGCTAGCCAAGTGTAATACTGTCTGTCAAAGAAAATATATTTTTTTCTGGGGTGAAATTCAATTTCCAAAATACCCTAAATCAGTGGTTTCTGCTGTGGCAGGACAAGTTTTATAGTGTCCGTCAAAGGATAGCTTTTGTTCTGGGGTGAAATTCAATTGCCAAAATAGCAATACCCTAAATCATTGGTTTCAGCTGTGGCTGGACAAGTTTCATAGTGTCTGTGAAAGTATAGCTTTTGTTCTGGGTTGAAATTCAATTACCAAAACAGCAATACCGTAAATCTGGTGTTCCAGCTGTTACTGGACAAGTTTCATAGTGTCTGTCAAAGGATATATTATTTTCTGGGGTGAAATTCCGTTGCAAAAATAGAAATACAGTAAATCTGGGGTCCCAGCTGTTGCAGGCCAAGTTTCATAGTGTCCGCAAAAACATATATTTTGTTCTGGGGTGAAATTCAATTGCCAAAATAGCAATACCCTGAATCTGGTGTCCCAGCTGTTGCAGGCCAAGATTCATAGTGTCCGCCAAAACATATATTTTGTTCTGGGGTTAAATTCAATTTGCAAAATAGCAATACCCTGAATCTGGTGTTCGAGCTGTTGCAGGTCAATTGTAAATCTGTCCATAAAAGGATACCTTTCATCCAGGGCCTAAATACTAGCCCTAAAAGAGATATTCCCCTAAATCAGTGGTTACTGCTGTGCCTGGATTAGTGTAATACGCTACATAAATAAATAGGCAGATAGTGTTAGGTGCCTGTAAAAAAAGGCCTGAATTTGAAATCAATGCATTGGGCCAAATATTTTTTTTCTTATTGTGGTGCTTGGTGAACGGTAACAATGAGGAAGACATCTAGTAAGGGACGCGGACGCGGTCGTGGTGGTGTTAGTGTACCCTTTTGTGCTGGGAGAGGACGTGGCCATTCTGCCACAGCCACACGTCCTAGTGAACCAATTACCTCAGGTTCCGGTACCCGCCAGAATTTACAGCGATATTTGGTGGGGCCCAATGCCGTTCTAAGGATGGTAAGGCATGAGCAGGTACAGGCGCTAGTCAATTGGGTGGCCGACAGTGGATCCAGCATGTTCACAACATTATCTCCCACCCAGTCTTCTGCAGAAAGCGCACAGGTGGCACCTGAAAACCAAGCCCATCAGTCTGTCACATCACCCCCATGCATATCTGGGAAACTGTCTGAGCCTCAAGTTATGCAGCAGTCTCTTATGCTGTTTGAAGACTCTGCTGGCAGGGTTTCCCAAGGGAATCCACCTAGCCATTCCCCAGTGGTGGAAGACATAAAATGCACTGATGCACAACCACTGATGTTTCCTGATGATGAGGACATGGGAATACCACCTCATCGGAGTCCGCACGTCTCTGATGATGACGAAACACAGGTGCCAACTGCTGCGTCTTTCGGCAGTGTGCAGACCGAACAGGAGGTAAGGGAGGAAGACGGTGTGGAAGACGATGCAGGGGACGATGAGGTCCTAGACCCCACATGGAATGAAGGTCGTGCCACTGACTTTCATGGTTCAGAGGAAGAGGCAGTGGTGAGACCGAGCCAACAGCGTAGCAAAAGAGGGAGCAGGGGGCAAAAGCAGAACAGCCGCCTCCAAGAGAGTTCGCCTGCTACTGGCCACCGCCACCAGGGACCGAGCACCCCAAAGGCAGCTTCAAGGAGTTCCCTGGCATGGCACTTCTTTAAACAATGTGCTGACGACAAGACCCGAGTGGTTTGCACGCTGTGCCATCAGAGCCTGAAGCGAGGCATTAACGTTCTGAACCTTAGCACAACCTGCATGACCAGGCATCTACATGCAAAGCATGAACTGCAGTGGAGTAAACACCTTAAAAGCAAGGAACTCACTCTGGCTCCCCCTGCTCCCTCTTCTGCTGCTGCCTCGGCCTCTTCCTCCGCCTCGGGAGGAATGTTGGCACCTGCCGCCCACCAAACAGAGGATGTGCCACCGACAACACAACCTGCGTCACCAAGCATCTCCACCATGTCTCACGTCAGAGTTCAGCTCTCCATCTCACAAACTTTGGAGATAAAGCGTAAATTCCCACCTAGCCACCCTCGAGCCCTGCGCCTGAATGCCAGCATTTCTAAACTACTGGCCTTTGAAATTCTGTCACAGACAGCTTCAAACAGCTGATGTCCATGGCTGTCCCACAGTATGTTGTTCCCAGCCGCCACT
Organism: Bufotes viridis; assembly: GCA_033119425.1. Taxonomy (NCBI): domain Eukaryota; kingdom Metazoa; phylum Chordata; class Amphibia; order Anura; family Bufonidae; genus Bufotes; species Bufotes viridis. The sequence continues at coordinate 209,603,290 of CM065591.1, forward strand.
ACTTCTCCAAGACAGCCGTGCCTTCCCTGCGCAACCAAGTATCCGATAAAATCAAGTGTGCACTGCGCAACGCCATCTGTGGCAAGGTCCACCTAACCACAGATACGTGGACCAGTAAGCACGGCCAGGGACGCTATATCTCCCTAACTGCACACTGGGTAAATGTAGTGGCGGCTGGGCCGCAGGCAGAGAGTTCCTTGGCGCACGTCCTTCCGCCGCCAAGGATCGCAGGGCATCATTCTTTGCCTCCTGTAGCCTCCTCCTCCTACTTGGCTTCCTCCTCCTCTGCTTCCACCAGCTCATCCAGTCAGCCACACACCTTCACCACCAACTTCAGCACAGCCCGGGGTAAACGTCAGCAGGCCATTCTGAAACTCATATGTTTGGGGGACAGGCCCCACACCGCGCAGGAGTTATGGCGGGGTATTGAACAACAGACCGACGAGTGGTTTCTGCCGGTGGGCCTCAAGCCCGGCCTGGTGGTGTGCGATAATGGGCGAAATCTCGTGGCAGCTCTGGGACTAGCCGGTTTGACGCACATCCCTTGCCTGGCGCATGTGCTGAATTTGGTGGTGCAGAAGTTCATTCACAACTACCCCAACATGTCAGAGCTGCTGCATAAAGTGAGTGCCGTCTGTGCGCGCTTCCGGCGTTCACATCCTGCCACTGCTCGCCTGTCTGCGCTACAGCGGAACTTCGGCCTTCCCGCTCACCGCCTCATATGCGACGTGCCCACCAGGTGGAACTCCACCTTGCACATGCTGGAGAGAATGTGCGAGCAGCAGCAGGCCATAGTGGAGTTTCAGATGCAGGACGCACGCGTCAGTCGCACTGCGGAACAGCACCACTTCACCACCAGCAACCACCGGCTGGCAGGTTCCCCCAGAAGTATCTGGCTTGATGAGCAGCCGATATTGCACTTGCATCAATCTTGACAGGATTCGTCTCCAGGAGAGAAATTGTTTTTTGAAATGCTTTGACGATCACAACCACATCATTGATTAAACAGAAGACTGGCTGATTCTCTCCTGTCTTTGGTAACATTAAATTTTTTTAATTAAATTTATTAAATATTTATTATTAAATTGAGCCAAAACTTGATTAAAATTATAAGAAAGTAAACTTAAATTCGCCATTATCCCAATATTCGAGGGAAATTCCCGGACAATCAATTTGCCAAGCCTTTTGTGCTGGAGAACGTGTATTATTAAATTGTGTGTTAAGCAACACTTTATAAAGTTGAGAAATTTTAACCTTCTGTTCTGTCCCATATTCCCTATAAATGAATAGACGAAGTGACCACTCTGCGTCCTCCTCATGCTGCTGCACCCTCCACAATCTCTCATTGTCATGCCACTCTGTGGCCTCCTCATGCTGCTGCCACCTTCCGATCTATCGTCGTCATGCCACTCTGTGGCCTTCTCATGCTGTTACCACCTCCACACCCTGTCGTCATGCCACTCTGTGGCCTCCTCATGCTGCTTCCACCTCCACACTTTGTCATTATGCCACTCTGTGGCGCCCTCATGCTGTTGCCACCTCCACAATCTTGTCACGGTGGGGAGTGGGGGAAACCCCCCACCGTGCATTGTCCGCAACTACTGGGCAGGAATGCAGGGTACAAGGAGCAGATCACCTCCTGACAAGTCCCTATGACTGCCCCTAGACTCGTAATGCATGAGCCACCTCAGATGGTAAGGAGGCTCATGCCATACGAACCTGGAGCCCTGATATCCCTACATTGCTCCAGCAAGGAAAGAGGGCAGAGACCACCCGCTCATCCAGAACCACGGATGAGCAGGCATCTCCAGAGGCCCATCAGCTGGCCAACAACTAGACAGAATACACAGCCAAACGGCAGGTAAGTACAACAAGGCAACAGACAACATAAGTTACCAACACTTACCTGCCGCCGCCGAGATGGACCGGAAATGCACTGTTCAGTTGTTTGCTTAAACCCCTCCGGGAAAGCAACCCCCTTCCAGAGGAGACACACCATAACACAAACCTCCAAACAAAGCCCACACTATAACAACCTACTCCAGGTGGGGAAGGGCCAACAGAAGGGCAAGGGAAACAATCAATATAACAAATAAGGGTGGCTCACACAGACAATACAGGGGAAACAACCAGCAACCTCCAGCAAATGCTCACACCATGGCTGGAGACAAACAAACTGACCTCAGGCTCCTACACACCAACATATAAAGAGGCCTGAGGTCACACCCACCAAACCCAGCACACACACATTAACCCTGTGCACACCGCACCCAGGGAAAGTGCACACAAACAAAGGGGAATGTCTTGCATGCTCTAAAGCACAAAGTTGCCCGCGGCAACCACACTTGAGGCTACCACAAAATAGCCCACACGTGTGGCAACCAGAAACTATGCCGCTGGCATGAGCATGCGAGACCCCATATCCCGACCTTACCACAGGTCGTGGCACACATGTTGCCAATGGTAACCGCACGTGAGGCTACAGCGTAATAGCCCACACGTGCGGCTACCAGAACAAAACTGCCGGCAACAGCATACCACCAAACCAAGTCACGACCTCACCACAGGTAGTGACAAATCTCTCGTCGTATTGCAACTCTGTGGCCTCCTCATGCTACTGCCACCTCCACAATCTCTCGTCGTCGTGCCACTCTGTGGCCTCCTCCTGCTGCTGCTACCTCCACAATCTCTCGTCGTGCCACTCTGTGGCCTCCCCATGCTGCTGCCACCTCCACAATCTCTCGTCGTGCCACTCTGTGGCCTCCTCATGCTGCTGCCACCTCCACACTACCATGCCTGGTTTGAAGATGTGTTGGTCACTTAGGATATGAGATAATGTGGACTTCTTATGCTGCTGCCACCTCCACACCCTGTCGTCATGCCACTTTGTGGCCCCTCATGCTGCTTCCACCTCCACAGTTTGTCATTATGCCACTCTGTGGCCTCCTCATGCTGCTGCCACCTCCACAATCTCTCATAATCGTGCCACTCTGTGGCCTCCTCATGCTGCTTCCACCTCCACAGTTTGTCATTATGCCACACTGTGGCCTCCTCATGCTGCTGCCACCTCCACAATCTCTCGTCGTCTTCCAACTCTGTGTCCTCCTCTTTCTGCTGCCACCTCTACAATCTCTTGTCATCGTGCCACTCTGTGGCCTCCTCATGCTGCTGCCACCTTCACACTACCGTGCCTGGTTTGAAGATGTGTTGGTCGCTTAGGATATCAGATAATTCTTGCAGCCAACCCATCGACAGCCGCCCTCCAGATCCAGCCTTAGGGAATGCCTAGACCGACAGGTGTCTGACTACATCTGGTTAACGGCCGATGTGAACGCTCTGAGAAGCGAGGAACCCCTGGACTACTGGGTGTGCAGGCTTGACCTGTGGCCAGAGCTGGCACAATTTGCCATGAAACTCTTGGCTTGCCCCTTGTCGAGTGTCCTGTCTGAAAGGACGTTCAGCTCAGCAGGGGGGATCGTGACCGATAAACGCACTCGCCTAGCTCACTACAGTGTGGACTACCTCACATTTCTAAAAATGAATCAGGTATGGATCGCAGAGGAATTCAACACCTGTGACGACCACATGTAATTGAATTTCCTCATGCCAGCCCACACATATCCGCCACCACCCAGAACAAAGAATGGTCTTTGTCTTATGTATATACAGCAGCATAAAAGGCCTTTTCTGTCAGGTGAGTGCGTATTTTTTGGGGCCTGTACTGGCCTACAGTAAAATTTTTAGCTGGTGACCACCTAATGTACCTCCAGCCACAAAATCACTTGTTATTTTCTGTCAGGTGAAAGCCTAATTTTTGAGGCCTGTACTGGCCTACAGTAAAAATTTTTAGCCGGTGACTGCCTAATGTACCTCCAGCCACAAAATCACTTGTTATTTTCTGTCAGGTGAAAGCCTAATTTTTGAGGCCTGTACTGGCCTACAGTAAAATTGTTATTCAATGACTGCCTATTGTACCTCCAGCCACATAATCACTTGTTCTTTTCTGTCAGGGAAATGCCTAATTTTTGGGGCCTGTACTGGCCTACAGTAAAATTGTTATCCAGTGACCGCCTAATGTACCTCCAGCCACATAATCACTTGTTCTTTTCTGTCAGATGAATGCCTAATTTCGGGGGCCTGTACTCCAGTGGCCTACAGTAAAATTTTTAGCTGGTGAACGCCTAATGTACCTCCAGCCACTTAATCACTTTTTCTTTTCTGTCAGGGAAATGCCTAATTTTTGGGGCCTGTACTGGCCTACAGTAAAATTGTTATCCAGTGACCGCCTAATGTACCTCCAGCCTTTAATTCTCTACTCCATTCCCCAATACCCCCTCCCACACCCATTATCTTAGCCACAGACTTTGCCTCATATTTCAAAGATAAAATTGACAACATTTGTGAAAGCTTCAAACAACAACCCCACTACCCCCTACACAGCTGCCCAGTAGCCTTCCTACATAACCCAGTTTACCATTGTCACAGAAGTAAAGCTCTTCAACCTAATCTCCAATTCACACCTAACAACCTGTGTAATTCACTCAATCCCATCCCTAAATCCCTGTCCTAACCCAGCTCTTCAACCTGTTGCTATGCTAACTAGAGATGAGCGAACACCTGGATGTTCGGCTTCGAGAGGTTCGGCCGAACTTCCAGAAAATGTCCCGGTTCGTGATCCGAACTCAACCCGAACTTCATCCCAAACCCCATAGAAGTCAATGGGGACCCGAACTTTTGGGCACTAAAAAGGCTGTAAAAGACTCCCGGAAAGGGCTAGAGGGCTGCAAAAGGCAGCAAAATGTAGGTAAATCCCCTGCAAACAAATGTAGATAGGGAAATGATGACTTAACATAAAATAAAATAAAATTAACCAATATTAATTGGAGTTAGGTCCCATAGCACAGAATCAGGCTTCAAATCACCCACCAATGGAGAAGGTCGCTTACTATTATTTAGACCCCAGCATCCAGACAAAGGAGAGAGGTCCCATAGCAGAGAATCTGGCATCATATCAACCACCACTGGAGAAGGCCACTTTCAGTGACTTAGGCCTTAGCACCCAGACAGAGGAGACATGTCAGATAGCACAAGCATTACATTTATACCATCCAGCACAGGAGAAGGCCACTTTTAGTTACTTTGACCCCTGCACCCAGAAAGAGGAGAGAGGCCCCACAGCACATATTCAGGCATCATATCACCCACCACAGGAGTAGGCCACCATTTAGTTAATTTGACCCCTGCACCCATGTCAGCTGGTACAAGCATCAGTTTCACATCACCCAGCACAAGAGAAGGCCACTTTGAGAGACTTTGACCCCTGCACCCAGACGGAGGAGAGGTTTTCACAGCAGAGAATCAGGCATTTAGATCATCCACCACAGGAGTAGGCCACCATTTAATGGGACCCCGGCAACCATGTCAGATGGCACAAGCATCAGTTTCACATCACCCAGCACAAGAGAAGGCGACTTCGAGAGACTTTGACCCCTGCACCCAGACGGAGGAGAGAGGTTTCACAGCAGAGAATCAGGCATTTAGATCACCCACCACAGGAGTAGGCCACCATTTAATGGGACCCCGGCAACCATGTCAGATGGCACAAGCATCAGTTTCACATCACCCAGCACAAGAGAAGGCGACTTTGAGAGACTTTGACCCCTGCACCCAGACGGAGGAGAGAGGTCCCACAGCAGAGAATCAGGCATCATGTCAACCACCACAGGCAGGGCCGGGCCGACACAGAGGCTGAGGAGGCTCCAGCCTCAGGGCGCTCAAGCCTCAGGGCACAGGCACAGGCCACTCTCACCAAGTCCCTGCTGCTGCCGTGTAGCTGTATTAGCAGCAGAGCATCCATTTCTGCGCTCTGCTGCTGTAACAGCCAGTCCTGCGCCCCCTAGTGGTGTTCTTCCTCCCTCCCTCAGTCTAGTGCAGTGTGCTGCAGCTCCGTACCTTCCCCAGCCCCTGACTTCCTGCCTGTGTGTGCACCAGAGATTCACAACCCCCTCCCCCAGCACAGAGAGAAGAGCAGCGTCGGGACAGAGAAGGAGGAGGAGGAGGAATACTCTGCATCCTGCCTCTCCCTCCAAGTCACCAGAGACTGTATGTGCAGAAAATGTAAGGGGTTAAAGGGAATGGAATGGCAGTAATGTAATGTGCATATTGTGTGTTTTTATGTATGTGTGTCATATGTATGTCTGTATATATTTATGTGTGTCATATGTATGTCAGTATGTGTGTGTGTGTGTCATATGTATGTCAGTATATATGTGTGTGTCATATGTATGTCAGTATGTATGTGTGTGTCATATGTATGTCAGTATGTATGTGTGTGTCATATGTATGTCAGTATATATGTGTGTGTCATATGTATGTCTGTATATATGTGTGTGTCATATGTATGTCAGTATATATGTGTGTGTCATATGTATGTCAGTATGTATGTGTGTCATATGTATGTCAGTATGTGTGTGTCATATGTATGTCAGTATATATGTGTGTGTCATATGTATGTCAGTATGTATGTGTGTCATATGTATGTCAGTATGTGTGTGTGTGTCATATGTATGTCAGTATATATGTGTGTGTGTCATATGTATGTCAGTATGTATGTGTGTGTCATATGTATGTCAGTATATATGTGTGTGTCATATGTATGTCTGTATATATGTGTGTGTCATATGTATGTCTGTATATATGTGTGTGTCATATGTATGTCTGTATAATATGTGTGTGTCATATGTATGTCAGTATGTATGTGTGTGTCATATGTATGTCAGTATGTATGTGTGTGTCATATGTATGTCAGCTCAGTATGTATGTGTGTGTCATATGTATGTCAGTATGTATGTGTGTGTCATATGTATGTCAGTATGTATGTGTGTGTCATATGTATGTCAGCTCAGTATGTATGTGTGTGTCATATGTATGTCTGTATATATGTGTGCGTCATATGTATATATGTGTGTCATTTGTATGTCAGTATATATGTGTGTGTCATATGTATGTCAGTATGTCAGTATGTATGTGTCATATGTATGTCAGTATATATGTGTGTGTCATATGTATGTCAGCATGTGTGTGTGTGTCATATGTATGTCAGTATGTGTGTGTCATATGTATGTCAGTATGTATGTGTGTGTCATATGTATGTCAATATATATGTGTGTGTCATATGTATGTCAGTATGTATGTGTGTGTCATATGTATGTCAGTATGTATGTGTGTCATATGTATGTCAGTATATATGTGTGTGTCATATGTATGTCAGTATGTATGTGTGTGTCATATGTATGTCAGTATGTATGTGTGTCATATGTATGTCAGTATATATGTGTGTGTCATATGTATGTCAGTATGTATGTATGTGTCATATATATGCCAGTATATGTGTGTGTCAAATGTATGTCAGTATAGATTATCAAACCCAGTCCCCCTTCCCCCATCAGCCCTTGTCCTACCCCCATCTACCCCACCAGACATTTAGATGTTATTTATTCCTGCTATTCTAATGCTCTGATCAGTAGATGGCTCAAGTCAAGCCCTCACCCCCCCAGCCATTTAGATATGTATGTTATCAATCATCCCCCACCCCCGCCTTCCTTGTAATTTGCTGGCCCCCAATATCCATTGTGAGTCACAATTCATAACAGTGCCATCCACAGATCCCCCCATAACAATGCGTCATCCAGAGATCCCCCATAACAGTGTGTCATCCACAGATCCCCCATAACAGTGTGTCATCCACAGATCCCCATAGCACTGTCATCCACAGATCCCCCCATAACAATGTGTCATCCACAGATCCCCCATAACAGTGTGTCATCCACAGATCCCCCATAACAGTGTCATCCATATATCCCCCCCATAACAGTGTCATCCATAGATCCCCCCATAACAGTTTCATCCACAGATCCCCCATAACAGTGTCAACCATAGATCCCCCCATAACAGTTTCATCCATAGATCCGCCCCATAACAGTGTCATCCACAGATCCCCCATAACAGTGTCAACCATAGATCCCCCCCATAACAATGTCATCCACAGATCCTCCATAACAGTGCGTCATTAAACTGTGCATATTTATGTGTGATTACAACAGTATTTAGTAAAGACTCCACAAGTTGGGGGGGGGGCGCACTTGGGCAGCTCAGCCTCTGTTGGTGGTGGACCTTGTTCCAGCCCTGACCACAGGAGTAGGCCACCTTTTGTTTCTTTGACCCCTGCACCCAGAAAGAGGAGAGAGGTCCCACAGCAGAAATTCAGGCATTTATATCAGCCAGCACAGGAGAAGGCCGCTTTCAGTGACTTAGGCCTTAGCACCGACACAGAGGAGACAGGTCAGATAGCACAAGCATCAGTTTCACATCAACCACCACAGGAGAAGGGCACTTTTAGAGACTTTGACCCCTGCACCCAGAAAGAGGAGAGAGGTCCCACAGCAGAGAATCAGGCATCATGTCAACCACCACAGGAGTAGGCCACCTTTTGTTTCTTTGACCCCTGCACCCAGAAAGAGGAGAGAGGTTCCACAGCAGAGATTCAGGCATTTATATCAGCCAGCACAGGAGAAGACCCCTTTCAGTGACTTAGGCCTTAGCACCGACACAGAGGAGACAGGTCAGATAGCACAAGCATCAGTTTTACATCAACCACCACAGGAGAAGGGCACTTTTAGAGACTTTGACCCCTGCACCCAGAAAGAGGAGAGAGGTCCCACAGCAGAGATTCAGGCATTTATATCAGCCAGCACAGGAGAAGGCCGCTTTCAGTGACTTAGGCCTTAGCACCGACACAGAGGAGACAGGTCAGATAGCACAAGCATCAGTTTCACATCAACCACCACAGGAGAAGGGCACTTTTAGAGACTTTGACCCCTGCAGCCACACGGAGGAGAGAGGTCCCACAGCAGAGATTCAGGCATTTATATCAGCCAGCACAGGAGAAGGCCGCTTTCAGTGACTTAGGCCTTAGCACCGACACAGAGGAGACAGGTCAGATAGCACAAGCATCAGTTTCACATCAACCACCACAGGAGAAGGGCACTTTTAGAGACTTTGACCCCTGCAGCCAGAAAGAGGAGAGAGGTCCCACAGCAGAGAATCAGGCATCATGTCAACCACCACAGGAGTAGGCCACCTTTTGTTTCTTTGACCCCTGCACCCAGAAAGAGGAGAGAGGTCCCACAGCAGAGATTCAGGCATTTATATCAGCCAGCACAGGAGAAGACCCCTTTCAGTGACTTAGGCCTTAGCACCGACACAGAGGAGACAGGTCAGATAGCACAAGCATCAGTTTTACATCAACCACCACAGGAGAAGGGCACTTTTAGAGACTTTGACCCCTGCACCCAGAAAGAGGAGAGAGGTCCCACAGCAGAGATTCAGGCATTTATATCAGCCAGCACAGGAGAAGGCCGCTTTCAGTGACTTAGGCCTTAGCACCGACACAGAGGAGACAGGTCAGATAGCACAAGCATCAGTTTCACATCAACCACCACAGGAGAAGGGCACTTTTAGAGACTTTGACCCCTGCAGCCACACGGAGGAGAGAGGTCCCACAGCAGAGATTCAGGCATTTATATCAGCCAGCACAGGAGAAGGCCGCTTTCAGTGACTTAGGCCTTAGCACCGACACAGAGGAGACAGGTCAGATAGCACAAGCATCAGTTTCACATCAACCACCACAGGAGAAGGGCACTTTTAGAGACTTTGACCCTGCAGCCAGAAAGAGGAGAGAGGTCCCACAGCAGAGAATCAGGCATCATGTCAACCACCACAGGAGTAGGCCACCTTTTGTTTCTTTGACCCCTGCACCCAGAAAGAGGAGAGAGGTCCCACAGCAGAGATTCAGGCATTTATATCAGCCAGCACAGGAGAAGGCCGCTTTCAGTGACTTAGGCCTTAGCACCGACACAGAGGAGACAGGTCAGATAGCACAAGCATCAGTTTTACATCAACCACCACAGGAGAAGGGCACTTTTAGAGACCTTGACCCCTGCAGCCACACGGAGGAGAGAGGTCCCACAGCAGAGAATCAGGTATCATCTCAACCACCACAGGAGTAGGCCACCTTTTGTTTCTTTGACCCCTGCACCCAGAAAGAGGAGAGAGGTCCCACAGCAGAGAATCAGGCATTTCGATCACCCACCACAGGAGAAGGCCGCTTTCAGTGACTTTGGCCCCTGCACCCACACAAAGGAGACATGTCAGACAGCACAAGTATAACATTCATATCACCCAGCACAGGAGAAGGACACTTTCATGTACTTTGGCCCCGGCACCCAGACAGAGGGAAGGTTCATTCAACTCTGGGTTGTACCCCAAGATCCTACTTAATTTCAAAAATTGATTTTTCAATGAAGAAGTGGCCAGGAGTACAAGACAACATGGTTTAAGGCAGTTATTAAGGACTACTCTGCACAAGGGAGGGTCAGGTCTTGTGGGATCCATGCCTGGTTCATTTTTATAAACGTCAGCTTGTCCACATTGGCTGCGGACAGACGGCTGCGTTTGTCAGTAATGACGCCCCCTGCCGTGCTGAATACACGTTCAGATAAAACGCTGGCCGCCGGGCAGGCCAGCACCTCCAAGGCATAACATGCTAATTCTGGCCACGTGGACAATTTGGAAACCCAGAAGTTGAATGGGGCCGAACCATCCGTCAGTACGTGGAGTTGTGTGCAGACGTACTGTTCGACCATGTTAGTGAAATGTTGCATCCTGCTAACACGTTCCGTATCAGGTGGTGGGGCAGTTAGCTGTGGCGTGGAGACAAAACTTTTCCACATTTCTGCCATGCTAACCCTGCCCTCAGAGGAGCTGGCCGTGACACTGCTGCGTGGGCGACCTCTAGCTCCTCCTCTGCCTTGGCCTTGGCCTTCCACCTGTTCCCCTGTGACAGTTGGGAATGCTCTCAGGAGCGCGTCTACCAGTGTGCGCTTGTACTCGCGCATCTTCCTATCACGCTCCAGTGCAGGAAGTAAAGTGGGCACATTGTCTTTGTACCGTGGATCCAGCAGGGTGGCCACCCAGTAGTCAGCACACGTTAAAATGTGGGCAACTCTGCTGTCGTTGCGAAGGCACTGCAGCATGTAATCGCTCATGTGTGCAAGGCTCCCCAGAGGTAAGGACAAGCTGTCCTCTGTGGGAGGCGTATCGTCATCATCCTCTGTATCCCCCCAGCCACGCACCAGGGATGTGCCTGCGCTGTGCTGGGTGCAACCCCGCTGTGAACCTGCTTCATCCTCATCGTCCTCCACCTCCTCCTCATCCTCCTCGTCCTCCAGTAGTGGTCCCTGGCTGGCCACATTTGTACCTGCCCTCTGCTGTTGCAAAAAACCTCCCTCTGAGCCACTTCTAACAGACTGGCCTGAAAGTGCTAAAACGACCCGTCATCCTCCTCCTCCTCCTCCTGGCCCTGGCCCACCTCCTCTTCCATCATCGCCCTAAGCGTTTTCTCTAGGAGACATAGAATTGGTATTGTCACGCTGATAACAGTGGCATCGCCACTGGCCATGTTGGTGGCGTACTCGAAACAGCGCAACAGGGCACACAGGTCTCGCATGGAGGCCCAATCATTGGTGGTGAAGTGGTGCTGTTTCGCAGTGCGACTGACCCGTGCGTGCTGCAGCTGAAACTCCACTATGGCCTGCTGCTGCTTGCACAGTCTCTCCAGCATGTGCAAGGTGGAGTTCCACCGGGTGGGCACGTCGCATATTAGGTGGTGAGCGGGAAGGCCGAAGTTCCGCTGTAGCGCTGACAGGCGAGCAGCGGCAGGATGTGAACGCCGGAAGCGCGCACAGACGGCCCGCACTTTATGCAGCAGCTCTGACATGTCTGGGTAGTTGTGAATGAACTTTTGCACCACCAAATTCAGCACATGCGCCAGGCAAGGGATGTGCGTCAAACCGGCTAGTCCCAGAGCTGCCACGAGATTTCGCCCATTATCGCACACCACCAGGCCGGGCTTGAGGCCCACCGGCAGCAACCACTGGTCGGTCTGTTGTTCAATACCCCGCCACAACTCCTGCGCGGTGTGGGGCCTGTCCCCCAAACATATGAGTTTCAGAATGGCCTGCTGACGTTTACCCCGGGCTGTGCTGAAGTTGGTGGTGAAGGTGTGTGGCTGACAGGATGAGCTGGTGGAAGCAGAGGAGGAGGAGGAGGAAGCCGAGTAGGAGGAGGAGGCTACAGGAGGCAAAGAATGATGCCCTGTGATCCTTGGCGGCGGAAGGACGTGCGCCAAGGAACTCTCCGCCTGGGGCCCAGCCGCCACTACATTTACCCAGTGTGCAGTTAGGGAGATATAGCGTCCCTGGCCGTGCTTACTGGTCCACGTATCTGTGGTTAGGTGGACCTTGCCACAAATGGCGTTGCGCAGTGCACACTTGATTTTATCGGACACTTGCATGTGCAGGGAAGGCACGGCTGTCTTGGAGAAGTAGTGGCGGCTGGGAACCACATACTGGGGGACAGCCATGGCCATCAGCTGTTTGAAGCTGTCTGTGTCCACCAGCCGGAATGACAGCATTTCAAAGGCCAGTAGTTTAGAAATGCTGGCATTCAGGCCAAGGGCTCGAGGGTGACTAGGTGGGAATTTGCGCTTCCTCTCAAAGGTTTGAGAGATGGAGAGCTGAACGCTGCTGTGTGAAATAGTGGAGACGCTAGGTGACGGTGGCGGTGGTGGTGGTGGTGTCGGTGGCACATCCTCTGTTTGCTGCTCGGCAGGGGGCAACATTCCTCTTGAGGCGGAAGCCGAGGCAGCAGTGCTAGAGGGATCAGGGGGAGCCTGAGCGGGTTCCTTGTTTTTATGGTGTGTACTCCACTGCAGTTCATGCTTTGCATGTATATGCCTGATCATGCAGGTGGTGCTCAGGTTAAGAACGTTAATGCCTCGCCTCAGGGTCTGATGGCACAGCGTGCAAACCACTCTGGTCTTGTCCTCAGCACATTGTTTGAAGAAGTGCCATGCCAGGGAACTCCTTGAAGATGCCTTTGGGGTGCTGGGTCCCTGTTGGCGCTGGACAATATCAGGCGAACTCTTTGGACGGCGGCTGTTCTGCTTTTGCCCCCTGCTCCCTCTTTGGCTTCGCTGTTGTCTCGGTCTCACCACTGCCTCTTCCTCTGCTATTTAAGTCAGCGGCACGACCTTCAGTCCATGTGGGGTCTAAGACCTCATTGTCCTCTGCATCGTCTTCCACCCAGTCTTCCTCCCTGACCTCCTCCTGTTCAGTCTGCACACTGCAATAAGACGCGGCAGTGGGCACCAGTGTTTCGTCATCATCAGAGACTCGGTCACTCTGCTGTGGTGGTATTCCCATGTCCTCATCATCTGGATACAGAAGTGGTTGTGCGTCAGTGCATGGAATGTCTTCCACCGCTGGGGAAGGGCTAGGTGGATGCCCCTGGAAAACCGTGGGAGCAGAGTCTTCAAACAGAATAAGAGACTGCTGCATAACTTGAGGCTCAGCCAGTTTCCCTGATATGCATGGGGGTGATGTGACAGACTGATGGGCTTGGTTTTCAGGTGCCACCTGTGCGCTTTCCGCAGAAGACTGGGCGGAAGACAATGTGGTGAACGTGCTGGAAGCACTGTCGGCCACCCAATCGACTAATGCCTGTACCTGCTCAGGCCTTACCATCCTCATAACGGCATTGGGCCCCACCAAATATCGCTGTAAATTCTGCCGGCTACTTGAGGGAGTTGGTTCACTATTTTGTGCGCCTGAGGCCGAACGGCCACGTCCTCTGCCAGCAACAGAGGCTCCACGGACACCACCACAACCGCGTCCTCGTCCCTTAATTGAATGTTTCCTCATTGTTGCGATTCAACTCGCACCACAATAAAATATATTATTTTTTAGCCCCAAAATTCCCACACTGGAAGATATAATTCCTTTTTCCGGTATTAATTACAAGAAAACTGCTCTAAATTGGACACCAGAATTTTTTATATGCTAGTTTTGGTACTTAGATTCCCACACAGGGAGATATAATTCCTTTTTACAGGAGTGAAAACCTGAGGCCTACTGTTTCTGGTCTAACAAACACCAGATTGATTAAATTGGCCTTTTTTTCACCAAAATTACAACACTGGACAATAATGCCTTTTTGCTGTATTAATTACAAAAAGACTGCTGCAAATTGGACACCAGAATTTTTAAAATGCTAGTTTTGGTACATAGATTCCCACACGGGGAGATATAATTCCTTTTTACAGGAGTGAAAACGTGAGGCCTACTGTTTCTGGTCTAACAAACACCAGATTGATTAAATTGGCCTTTTTTCACCAAAATTACAACACTGGACAATAATGCCTTTTGCGGTATTAATTACAAGAAGACTGCTGCAAATTGGACACCAGAATTTTTAAAATGCTAGTTTTGGTACTTTGATTCCCACACGGGAGATATAATTCCTTTTACAGGAGTGAAAACGTGAGGCCTACTGTTTCTGGTCTAACAAACACCAGATTGATTAAATTGGCCTTTTTTCACCAAAATTACAACACTGGACAATAATGCCTTTTGCGGTATTAATTACAAGAAGACTGCTGCAAATTGGACACCAGAATTTTTAAAATGCTAGTTTTGGTACATAGATTCCCACACGGGGAGATATAATTCCTTTTACAGGAGTGAAAACGTGAGGCCTACTGTTTCTAGTCTAACAAACACCAGATTGATTAAATTGGCCTTTTTTTCACCAAAATTACAACACTGGACAATAATGCCTTTTTGCGGTATTAATTACAAGAAGACTGCTGCTAATTGGACACCAGAATTTTTAAAATGCTAGTTTGTGTACATAAATTCCCACACTGGAATATATAATTCCTTTTCCGGTATTAATTACAAGAAAACTGCTGCAAATTGGACACCAGAATTTTTAATATGCTAGTTTTGGTACATAGATTCCCACACGGGAGACATAATTCCTTTTACAGGAGTGAAAACGTGAGGCCTACTGTTTCTGATCTAACAAACACCAGATTGATTAAATTGGCCTTTTTTTCACCAAAATTACAACACTGGACAATAATGCCTTTTGCGGTATTAATTACAAGAAGACTGCTGCTAATTGGACACCAGAATTTTTAAAATGCTAGTTTTGGTACTTTGATTCCCACACGGGAGATATAATTCCTTTTTACAGGAGTGAAAACGTGAGGCCTACTGTTTCTGGTCTAACAAACACCAGATTGATTAAATTGGCCTTTTTTTCACCAAAATTACAACACTGGACAATAATGCCTTTTTGCGGTATTAATTACAAGAAGACTGCTGCTAATTGGACACCAGAATTTTTAAAATGCTAGTTTGTGTACATAAATTCCCACACTGGAATATATAATTCCTTTTTCCGGTATTAATTACAAGAAAACTGCTCTAAATTGGACACCAGAATTTTTTATATGCTAGTTTTGGTACTTAGATTCCCACACAGGGAGATATAATTCCTTTTTACAGGAGTGAAAACCTGAGGCCTACTGTTTCTGGTCTAACAAACACCAGATTGATTAAATTGGCCTTTTTTTCACCAAAATTACAACACTGGACAATAATGCCTTTTTGCGGTATTAATTACAAGAAGACTGCTGCAAATTGGACACCAGAATTTTTAAAATGCTAGTTTTGGTACATAGATTCCCACACGGGGAGATATAATTCCTTTTTACAGGAGTGAAAACGTGAGGCCTACTGTTTCTGGTCTAACAAACACCAGATTGATTAAATTGGCCTTTTTTTCACCAAAATTACAACACTGGACAATAATGCCTTTTTGCGGTATTAATTACAAGAAGACTGCTGCAAATTGGACACCAGAATTTTTAAAATGCTAGTTTTGGTACATAGATTCCCACACGGGGAGATATAATTCCTTTTACAGGAGTGAAAACGTGAGGCCTACTGTTTCTAGTCTAACAAACACCAGATTGATTAAATTGGCCTTTTTTCACCAAAATTACAACACTGGACAATAATGCCTTTTGCGGTATTAATTACAAGAAGACTGCTGCTAATTGGACACCAGAATTTTTAAAATGCTAGTTTGTGTACATAAATTCCCACACTGGAATATATAATTCCTTTTTCCGGTATTAATTACAAGAAAACTGCTGCAAATTGGACACCAGAATTTTTAATATGCTAGTTTTGGTACATAGATTCCCACACGGGAGACATAATTCCTTTTACAGGAGTGAAAACGTGAGGCCTACTGTTTCTGATCTAACAAACACCAGATTGATTAAATTGGCCTTTTTTCACCAAAATTACAACACTGGACAATAATGCCTTTTGCGGTATTAATTACAAGAAGACTGCTGCTAATTGGACACCAGAATTTTTAAAATGCTAGTTTTGGTACTTTGATTCCCACACGGGAGATATAATTCCTTTTACAGGAGTGAAAACGTGAGGCCTACTGTTTCTGGTCTAACAAACACCAGATTGATTAAATTGGCCTTTTTTTCACCAAAATTACAACACTGGACAATAATGCCTTTTTGCGGTATTAATTACAAGAAGACTGCTGCTAATTGGACACCAGAATTTTTAAAATGCTAGTTTGTGTACATAAATTCCCACACTGGAATATATAATTCCTTTTTCCGGTATTAATTACAAGAAAACTGCTGCAAATTGGACACCAGAATTTTTAATATGCTAGTTTTGGTACATAGATTCCCACACGGGAGATATTATTCCTTTTACAGGAGTGAAAACGTGAGGCCTACTGTTTCTGGTCTAACAAACACCAGATTGATTAAATTGGCCTTTTTTTCACCAAAATTACAACACTGGACAATAATGCCTTTTTGCGGTATTAATTACAAGAAGACTGCTGCAAATTGGACACCAGAATTTTTAAAATGCTAGTTTTGGTACATAAATTCCCACACTGGAATATATAATTCCTTTTTCCGGTATTAATTACAAGAAAACTGCTGCAAATTGGACACCAGAATTTTTAATATTCTAGTTTTGGTACATAGATTCCCACACGGGAGATATAATTCCTTTTACAGGAGTGAAAACGTGAGGCCTACTGTTTCTGGTCTAACAAACACCAGATTGATTAAATTGGCCTTTTTTTCACCAAAATTACAACACTGGACAATAATGCCTTTTTGCGGTATTAATTACAAGAAGACTGCTGCAAATTGGACACCAGAATTTTTAAAATGCTAGTTTTGGTACATAGATTCCCACACAGGGAGATATAATTCCTTTTTACAGGAGTGAAAACGTGAGGCCTACTGTTTCTGGTCTAACAAACACCAGATTGATTAAATTGGCCTTTTTTTTACCAAAATTACAACACTGGACAATGTAATGCCTTTTTGCGGTATTAATTCCTTTTTACAGGAGTAAAAACGTGAGGCCTACTGTTTCTGGTGTAACTAACACCAGATTGATTAAATTGGCCTTTTTTTCACCAAAATGACAACACTGGACGATATAATGCCTTTTTGCGGTATTAATTACAAGATGACTGCTGGTATTTCAGAACACCGGAATTTTTAAAATGCTAGTTTTGCTAGATAAATTTCCCACACTGGGAGAAATATTGCCTAAGCCTTTTTACAGTATTAATTACAACAGGAGTGCTTCTTCTGGTCTAACACCAGAATAATTTTATTATTACGGTGAAAGCTTTTTTTAATTTATATTTCTGGCAGATAAAAAAAAAAAATATTTCTGGCTGACAGTATTGGACTCGGCTGTAGTGGCACTGGCTAGCCTAGCTGGAACAGCACATTCATGGGATTTGCTATCCAAGTGGGTTACTTTCAGTTTCACCACTGATATATTAAATATCTTTGCAGTTAGTATGGGTGACACAAGCACAGCCAAACCCCTGATGTAGTATATCTATGAAAAAATCGACTATTACATGAGATTAATGGACGTTGTGGCAGCTTTTGCTGTAGCACCACAAGTCCCAAAATGGCCGCCGCCTATCAGCCCAGTAACATGTGCCAGAAAACGGTCTGCCCAGCCAGAAAAAAAATAGACTTTGACTGAGCAGCTGAATCGCTGTTGTTCTGATTCACAGGTGTAGATTTTACACTTCTTTGGAGCTTTGGCTTAGACTCTGTGGCAGCTTGTGCTGGCGCACCACAAGTCCCAAAATGGCCACCGCCGGTCAGCCCAGTTACATGTGCCAGTAAAAATCGCTCTGGCCAGTGTCAACAAAACAGTGACTTTCAGTGAACAGCTCAGCTGAGTTGTTCTGATGCACAGGTGTAGAAAGGTAGATCATTCAATCACTTCTTTATCCCTGCCTATCTCGCCCTCACAGAAGCTGCATCCTCTCCCTACACTAGTCAGAGCAGTGTGACGTGCGGCGCTACGTGACTCCAGCTTAAATAGAGGCTGGGTCGCATGCTGCACTTGGCCAATCACAGCCATGCCATTAGTAGGCATGGCTGTGATGGGCTCTTAGGGCAAGAAGTAAAACGCTAGCTGATTGGCTGCTATGCAGCCCTTCAGAAAGCGGGAAGAAATCGACGAACACCGGACCCGAACCCGAACTTTTTTGAAAATGTTCGTGTTCGGGTCCGTGTCACGGACACCCCAAAATTCGGTACGGACCCGAACGATTTTCGAACTGTTCGCTCAACACTAATGCTAACCACTGGCATCTTCCCTTCCGCTTTTAAACATGCAACCATCATGCCCACACTCAAGAAGACCTCCCTGGATCCATCCTCTTTTTCCAGCTACAGCTATTGCCCCATATCAATACTCTCATTCGCATCAAAACTCCTAGAACAACATGTCCATTGAACTGTCCTTCCACCTCTCTTCCCAGTCACTTTTTGTCAGCTACAATCCGACTTCAGGCCTAATCACTATACAGAAACTGCCCTAACCAAAGTCACCAATGACTTTATCTTCTGTCTTCTAGCTTCTAAAGCTAAACATTACTTTGTGCTCCTCCTCCTTGACCTGTCCTCTGCCTTTGATACTATCGACCACTCTTTTTTGTTACAAACCCTCTCTTCCCTCAGCATCAAAGACCTGGTCCACTCCTGGATCTCCTCGTACCTCACCAACAGAATCTTCAGTGTTTCCCATTCATACACCACCTCCTCATCATGACCCCTCTCTGTTGGTGTCCCACAAGGCTCTGTACTGGGTTCACTACTTTTCTCCATTTATACATTCGACCTGGGACAACTCATAGAGTTCTGTTTCTTCAAATACCTCCTCTATGCTAATAAAACTCAAATCCACCTCTCTAGCCCATATGTCACTACCTTGCTATGCATAATCCCAGCATCTGTCAGCTATATCTAAATTCCTCTCCTCCTGCTTCTTAAAACTCAACATGGAGAAAACTGAATTCATCATCTTTCCCTCATGTCACTCAGCCCCCATACCTGACCTATCCATTACAGTTAATTGCATGACTCTTTATCCATTCTTACAGGTCCACTGCCTGGTAGTGTTGGGCGCGAATATTCGCGATGCCAATATTTCGCGCGAATATCACATATTCGCGATTACGCGATTTTTTCGAATATCATGCCATAAATTCGATATTGAGAATATTCGCGTTGGTTAAATTAGATGATACACAATAAGTTCAAGAACTTCAGTTCACTTGTGTTGATAAATGAGTTTGAGTGACTCTGAGTTTCATTCATTTAAGGTGTTGTTTTGCATCAAGGCTCTTTTTCAAAGCCATAGCCAAAATCCTGCCTTTTTTGCGATTTTCCGTAATGCGATTTTTTTGACAGCGATGCGAATATCTAACACTTGCTGACATGCCTGCGCATTGACTTGAAAATTGAAATATTGCCTTTATGCGATTTTTCCGTAATGCGATTTTTTCACACTCTATGCGCTTGGTAGTCGCGATCGTCAACTTGCGAATACGAACATGCTGCGAATTGCGAATATATTCGAAAATTCGCATATTCGAATATATGTCGTCGTGTTTTCCTCTTCTTATTCTCATTCACCCCCAATCATTAGTTTCACTTTCAACAAGGCTTCATTTTATATCCATTCCTCGACCCCCGTCCCCACTTCCCTCCCTTGTCTTTTTTTTTTTTTGCGATTTTTCGTAATGCGATTTTTATTAAGCGATGCGATTTCTTTCACACGTGCTATACTTCCTGCGCATTGATTGACTTGACCATCCCGGCCATGAAAGTTAAAGTGTTTTTGCGATTTTTCGTAATGCGATTTTTATTAATATTGATCGCAATGCGCATGCGAATATTAGCGATTATTTAATACATGGTAAATAAAGATTGAAAAGCAGATAACATGTAGATGGTATATTTTATTGCACTAGGTAAATATGATGTAATCGATTTTGTACGAATACTGCCTTTGCCTGCCAGTAACAATGATCTTGCGCAATATGCGCATGATCATACGCATTATGCGATTATCCGCGATTTTATAAAAAAAAGATGGCGATTAAATGATGACGAATACGAATATTCGAATTTGCGAACATATCGCGAATATTTTACGAAATATTCGCGAAATATCGCGAATTCGAATATGGGCATATTCGATCATCACTACTGCCTGGGCATAAAATTTCATTCTGCCCTGTCCTTTAAGACACATATCCAAATCCACACCTCCATCTGCCGTTTTCAACTCAAGAAAATCTATCGTATTCACTCCTTCCTCACCCCTAAGTAAACTAAAATGCTAGTGCATGCCCTTGTCATCTCCCCCTGGTCTACTGCAACATTCAACTGTGTGGCCTATCATCTAGCACTCTCCCTCCCCTCCAATCTCGTCTCAACTCCACCTCTCCCCTCATTTCTCCTCTGCCTCCCCTCTTTGCCAATCCCTTCACTGGCTCCCCATTGCCTAGCGAATTCAGTTTAATCTACTAACATATACACATAAGGCCATCCACAACCTGTCCCCTACTTACATTTCTCACCTGCTTTCCCGATACATCCCCCACACATAATCTCCGATGATCACAGGACCTTCTTCTTTGTTCTCTTCTCATCTGTTTTTCAGACAATCGACTACAAGATTTCTCACGTGCCTCTTCCCTACTCTGGAGCTCGCTAGCCCAGTACATCAGACTCTCCCCCAACAGCCAAACCTTTAAAAGTAACCGGAAAACGCACCTCTTCAAGAAAGCCTACCACCTGTAATAAGCATGCTGCCACCACACAGCCAGATTAGCAGCCTTTACCCTCACTTACTGTGTTCTTCCCCCTTCCCTTGTAGATTGTAAGCTCATGTGGGCACTGGGCAGGGTTCTCCTCCTCTCAATCAGTCTGTGAATAGTTTCTTGTTTATTGTATTTATTTATTTTTTATTGTTTCTTAGATGGGGTCACTTTTATGGAGTTTCTACTCTAGGGGTGCATCAGGGGTTCTTCAAATGGGACATGGAGCCAAAGAAAAGGGCCATCAAATCTGCCTTCCAGAAACCACATGGCGTTCCTTTCCTTCTGCGCCGCCCCGCCGTTTGGTCATACAGCAGTTTACGACTACATATGGGGTGTTTCTGTAAACTGCAGAATCAGGGTAATAAATATCAAGTTTTGTTTGGCTGTTAACCCTTGCTTTGTTACTGGAACAAATGGATAAAAATGGCAAACTTGCCAAAAAATAACAGTTTTGGCACAGTTTTTATTTTATATTTTTGACCGTGTTCATCTGAAGGGTTAGGTCATGGGGTAATTTTATAGAGAAGATTCCTACGGACACGGAGATGCAAAATATGTCTACTTTTTTAATTTATTTAGGTTTTGCACTATATTATCCTTTTTTAAACATAAAAAAACAAACCATTTAGTATCTACATAGTCTAAGAGCCAGTTTGTTTTAAGTTTTTAGCCGATTGTCTTAGGTAGGGGCTCATTTTTTTGCGAGATGAGACAATGGTTTTTTTGCCACTATTTTGGGGGGCATACGACTTTTTGATCGCTTGCTATTACACTTTTTGTGATGTAAGGTGACAAAAAAATACCTTTTTTTTGCACAGTTTTTTTTTTTTTTCCGTGTTAATCTGAGGGGTTAGTTCATGGGGTATTTTTATAGAGCAGATTCTTATGGACGCGGATATACCTAATATGTCTACTTTCTTATTTATTTTAGTTTTACAAAATATCATTTTTGAAAACAAACATTTTTATTTGGTGTCTCAAGTCTGAGAATCGTTAATTTCTAACGATAATTTGTTTTCCCTTAGTCCTAACAGCAGCACAGATGGGGTTAACCACCCCCCGTGGACTGGCAGGACCGGCGGAATGTTTAATGAGCCCAAGACTAATAACTCAATTTAACAATTAAGTATCTCCTTAAAAGGAGGAAGTCAACCCCCAGCCCACTGTGTTTATAGCAAGAAAAAAACTAGACTTACTAGGGTGGGAAATTTGTGTGCTGCTGTTAGGACTAAGGGAAAACAAATTATCGTTAGAAATTAACGATTCCCTTACGTCCTACAGCAGCACAGATGGGGAGATAGCAAGAAAAACCCCTAGGAGGGCCTTCCTGCCTGGCAGAACTAAGAAAAGTCTGCCCAAAGGCCGAAAACTCAGCTAGACTGGCATCTAGTCTATAATGGGAGATGAATGTCGATTCAGAGCTCCAGGAGGCAGCTTTGCAAATCATGTTGAGAGGCAGAAGACTCCTCTCGTCAAAAGAAGTAGCCACAACTCTAGTAGAGTGGGCCTTCACGAATCCCGGAGGGTCCAGAGATTGTGGAAACAAAGGATTCCTTAATAGCCTCCTCAATCCACCGACTGATGGAAGGTTTGGATGCCTTATAGCCTTTAAACTTACCGGCAACAGGATTAGCAGATTCTCATCTTTCCTGAACTCCTTGATCTATCCACATAGATCCGGAGACATCTCGAGACGTCCAGAGGATGTCTAGCAGGTTCCTAGGAGGAGGTGGTAGATGTCGACAGAACCGGGAGGAATATCACCTGGTTGATGTTCTGGAAGGAAGGAACTTTAGGCCTACAATACGGGAGGAATCTATGAAGGTCCCGGTCATGTAAGAATAGGGCTCATGTGCTGAGAGAGCTTGAAGCTCAGAGACCCTCTTGGCCAAAGTCACAGCAAGGAGAAACACAAACTTCCAAGTGACGAACTTGATGTCCACCTCCTCTAACAGTTCAAAGGGGGGAGATGCTAACCCCCTGAGAACTACTGAAAAACCCATTGAAAAAAAGGGGTCTCAGTACTGTAGGCTTTAATCTTTCAGCTCCTTTAAGGAACCGTTTGATCAGCGGGTCCTGAGAAAAAAGCCTGTTAAGGCAAGCTGAGATGGCTGAAACTTGAATCTTCAGAGTAAAAGGGCAAGGCCTCTATCAAGGCCGTTTTGCAGGAACTGAAGGATAGCGGAGAGGGGCGGATCTGCAGACGCCTCCTCAGTTGAGGTACAACAGGATGAGAATATCCTCATAATACAAGAGTGGGCTGGGGGTTGACTTCCTCCTTTTAAGGAGATACTTAATTGTTAAATTGAGTTATTAGTCTTGGGCTCATTAAACATTCCGCCGGTCCTGCCAGTCCACGGGGGTGGTTAACCCCATCTGTGCTGCTGTAGGACGTAAGGGAACCATAGTTTTTTTCGATTGTCAGTAGCTAAATGGAATTAAAATTGGGGAAGGGGATTATAAATTTAGTACTACATGGAAGTGTGGTGCTCCCTGAAACAACCAATAATGCAGAGGTCCGGATGATCGGGGCATGTGTCACACTGAGTGGTGGTGTCCTTCCGTATCCCCCTTCTGTGACACACTCTGCACCTTTTTTGGGTCTGTCCCTTCTCTTCAGTATGGAGGACCATACATGGAAAGTGTTGGCCAGGGACGATCTGGGCGCCTCCAGTTCCCGAGGTACTCCGGCCTGCTTTTTCCCGGTCAGAAAAGATGAGGCCTCTATGAGGCCTTGGGGACTGCCTCATAGAACTGAAGGAATTTCCCTGTGTTGCCAGCACTCTGGGACAGCACAAAAGAGTTGTACAGGGCAACCTGCACCAAGTAGACCGCAACATTTTTGTACCATGCCTGGGTTTTGCGCATGGCATTATATGGCTTCAGGACTTGATCAGAGAGATCAACTCCCCCCATATACCGATTGTAGTCGACGATACAATCAGGCTTGAGGACAGTTGCCACGGTACCTCGCACAGGGACATGGGTGATGCCGTTACCGTGAATTTTGGATAATACAAGGACATCCCTCTTGTCCTTATATCTGACCAGCAACAGGTTTCCACTGGTAAGGACATGGGTCTCACCCCTAGGGATAGGTACCTGGAGGGGGTGGGTAGGGAGGCTGCGTTGATTTTTCCTCACGGTCCCACAAACTGACGTGGATCTGGTGGCGAGGGACTGGAACAAGGGGATACTAGTATAAAAGTTATCCACGTACAGGTGGTAACCCTTATCTAGCAGTGGGTGCATAAGGTCCCACACAAGTTTCCCGCTAACACCCAGAGTGGGGGGACATTCTGGGAGTTGAATACGGGGATCTCTCCCCTCCTACACACGAAACTTGTAAGTGTACCCTGAGGTACTCTCACAAAGTTTGTACAGCTTCACGCCATACCTCGCCCGCTTAGCGGGAACATACTGGCGAAAAAAGAGTCTCCCCTTGAAAGTAATGAGAGACTCATCAACCGCGACCTTCCTTCCACTTACATAGGCCTCCAAAAATTTGGCCCCGAAGTGATCGATAACTGGGCTGATTTTGTACAGGCGGTCATAGGCAGGATCACCTCGGGGTTGGAGATGCTGCATTATCTGCATAATGCAAGCATTTCCGGATGGCCTCAAAACGGGAGCGTGTCATGGCCGTACTGTAAAGTGGGGTCTGGTAAAGGATGTCCCTACTCCAGTACAGCCTGACACTGTTTTTTTTTGACTAGGTCCATGTGCAGCACGAGGCCCCAAAACGTCCTCATCTCGGCTGCACTGACCGGAGTCCAGCCACAGGCCCTAGCCAAAAAAGAGCCCGGGTGTTGAGCAATGAACTGTTGGGTGTACAGGTTCGTTTGCTCAACCATCAGATTCACAAAGTGGTCACCAAAAAAAAGACTAAAAGAGTCATATTCAGTGAAGCCCACTGTGGGAATCTGGATTCCTGGTTGGCCAACAAAATCAGGAATCACGGGCTCAAAATTCTCTGGGGTCCACCATGCAAGTTCACCGGTAGGGGCCTCAGGTGAACTTATCTAGTGGGCTGGAAAACTAGTACGAGCTCCAGAGCTGCTCGTACTAGTGTGGGCCACAGGGTCCCTGGCATGGCGGTCCCCTTGCTCCGCCTGGCAGCGTCTCCGCTGCCTTAGGGGCTCATCATCATCGCTAGATGATGAGGAGGACGCGGATGACTAGAGGAAAGTGGGTTCATCCTCGTCCTCACTGGGGCTCTCTGAGTCGGAGGCAAGCTGGGCGTATGCCTACTTGGCCGAGAACGTCTGGCGGGCCATAGGGGAGTGTATGTGTGCGTCTCTCTGTGTGCATGCATGGAAAACTTTATTCAGTGTGCATGTTTGTGGGGGCACGGGTGTTCGTGGACTTACCCTAAACCTAACTGAGAAAAAAATATAAAAACTAACTTGAATTGAAATTGAAATTTGAAAAAAAAAAAATCTAACTCGCTGATCAGCGGTCCGAAGCTGATCAGCAGTTGGGTGGGCGATACGCTAACAGTGGCTGGACACTAAGAGTGCCGGCCACAGTCAGCGTACGCAAAAAAAATACGCTTGCGCCCCAAAAAATGTGTGTGGGAAGGTGGGGGGCAAGGGAGCAAGCTGCAGCACCTCTGGGGGGTCTAGGGTCACACAGCTGTGCTGTGGACCCCAGACACCCGATCAGAGTGATGCAACAGTGAAGCTTTTTATTTTTTTTAACACTAAACTGTCCCTTAGTATCCCTGCCTAACCCAACCTGTCCCTTACCTATCACTAAGTACCTGTAAGTGCCAGATGGCACTGTGGAGGGTCAGGGTGAGATCTGGGGGTGCTGGGGTGCTGATTGGCTCTGGAAATCCAATGACGCAGGCTGCTTCTCTCTCCTCACTCCGGACGCCGAATGGAGGAGGAGAGCAGGTGGGAATTAACTCACGCCCGCCCGTGCAGCCAATCGCATTCGATTCTGTGAGGTGATGTCACCATCACCTCACAGGATCTAAGGATGGTGATTGGTGGTGTATTATCACACCACTGGTCACCATCCTATTCCGGGTTATCGGGTCACCAGAGACCCGAATAACCCGGAAACGCAGCAAACCACACGTCTGAATTGGCATTGTCACAGACTGCTTACCGAATAATTTCAGCAGGCACTCTGTTCTGATCACTGCCCGCTGCGCGGCGGTGATCTTAAATACACATGACGTACCGGTACGTCATGTGTCCCTAAGAGGTTAAATTATTGTCCCTGGCACATATGAAGGTGCAAGTGCACTGTACTTGCAAAAACTGGTCGCCGGCGCGCACCTCACTAACAGACGCATTAAATATTATTTTTGTGTCTCAGGGGTACAAAAATGTTGCATTGCACACACAATAAATAGCTGTAGGTCACAGATTTAAAAGCCAGTTCAGATTCCTTCCTACTCTCTCCCTCACAGCAGCAGCCTGCTTCCTATCCCTGCACTAATAAGAGCTGAAGCGACATGCAGTGAGTGCTACGTGACATCCAGCTTATATAGAGGCTGGGTTACATGCTGCACTGGCCAATCACAGTCACGCCATTAGTAGGTATGGCTGTGATAGCGTCTAAGGGCACACAGCTAAAACGCTTGTTGATTGGCTGCCCTTCAACAGGCTTTATTAAACGACCGAACACCGAACTCGAACTAAACTTTTTCTTAACACTGGCATGTCCATATACAAAGGAGACCACTGAAGCCAATTACTGATTTTCAGTCATGGCTAAAAGTTTAGGGACTGACAAAACTTGCTGCTCCGGTTTTTATGGTGGCAATTTGGTGGAGAAAGATAAAAATATAAGATCATGGAAATTTTTTTTTTACACAGGTTGGGAGACCCAATCTGATTTGACAGTGTACATCCTCATCCCCATCTCTGGGACAGCAAAGGACTTTTACCACAGAGCATGCTAAGTATTAGGCCCCTTTCACATGAGCAACTTTTCCGTGCGGGTGCAATCCGTGACGTGAACCCATGGCACCCACACTGAATCCTGACCCATTCCTTTCAATGGGTCTGTGTACATGAGCATTTTTTTCACGTATCAGTTCTGCGTTGACATGAAAAACGAAGCGTATTCTATATTAAACTTGCAAAATTGTGCGAGTTTCACTGAACGCATCCAGAGCCAATCTGTATCGTTCACGTGAAAGAGGCCTTAGACTTTCGTTTTTTTCTCTTTTTTATTTAATAACTGTCTTTGCACATGAACACTTTAATAGTTGTCCTAACAAATCCAAGCATTTTGTATAGAATAAAAGTGCATCTGGTGTTACTGCATGTCTGCTTGAAAAACAGAGCATGTCTTCAAATGTTTGGTGGCAGCAAATGTGTTCATGGGTGTTGACTGGTTAAGGCCTCTTGCACACAGCCGTTGTGGGTCCGTTCTGTGCATCGGGGACCGCAATTTGCGGTCCCCAATGCACGGGCAACGTCCGTACGGCGGCCGGGATGGAACGAGACCCATTCAACTTGAATGGGTCCATGATCCATTCACACCGCAAAAAAATAGAACACATTTTTTTTTTTGCGGTGCGGAGGCACGGACAGAAACACCATGGAAGCACTCCATAGTGCTTCCGTAGGGTTCCGATCCGTGCTTCCGTTCGGCATCTCCGTGATTGTGGACCCATTCAAGTGAATGGGCCTGCATCCGTGACGCGGAGTGCACACGGGCCGGTGCTCATGTATTGCGGATCTGCCGTATGCGGGCCGCAATATGGCCACGGGCACACAACGGCGGTTTGCAAGAGGCCTAAGGGTGTAATTTATGCTTAGTTTGCAGACTGAGTATAAGGAGAGTGCAAGATTTGATGAGTAAAATAAAACTCTTTGCAGTCATACCCACATCACATGCTAGGGTGGTACATATGTGACAAGAATATGCGGTAAATGTCACTAATTCTAATGATAATAATGAGAAATTACCATTTGTAAATACAAAAAACTGAATAAAAAAAAAGCTATATAAAATATGCAATATATGTGTTTTTGTGGGTTTCTCCTACAAAAAAAAAGAAAAAAAAGAAAAAAAAGAAAAAGTGAGGCATTTTCAGAAATTACTACTAGGAGCTGTGGAGAGAAAACCAAAGATGAAACAGACATACTGAGACAAGAGAGGAAAACAGAGGGGGCGGGTGTCAGAATCTGAGAGAAGAATAATAGAAGGTGCAGTGCACATAAAGATGAAGCGTCAACAGAAGAGGGGGAGATATTGTAGAATATTAGCTTGAAAGATTAATACAGAACAGCAGTAGAAAGACAGCTCTTAAAGAAGAATATACACAAAGAAGGAGTTGTTGAACTCAAATAAAACTTTGTGTGTGAATGTAATGATTAGTGATGAGCGAATTTTTAAAAAATTTGATTCGCCAGTTCGCCAAATTTTTTGGGAAAAATTTCGATCGATACGAATTTGGAATTTAGTTAAAAACTTCTACAGTATTTCCTGGCTGCAGAAAGCCTTTATAGTGGTGTAGTACACTGTGCCTTGCAGTAACACGCATAGAGAGTCCACTTTGGTAGTGAAATAATACTGTGAGTCCGTATGACATGCAGATGACAGGCATCGCTCTTAGAATCACTGCACACTTCACTTATTTGGGCAGTCACGGGGCCAAAACTGACCAAATAACTCAAGTATGAACTCAGCCTTATAGGTCGATGTTAGCGCCAAGAAGATGCGCACTCCTTTTACACCATCATCGGCTGATTACACATAAATGTCTACAGAACATGTTCTATTAAATGCTTAAACAAGTAGAGCCCCCCCGACAGAGTGGAGATTGTGTCAGCAGTAAGTTTGTGTTGACTAGTGATGAGCAGCAGGGTCAATATTCGAATTCGCAATATTTAGCGATTTGGGAGAATATTCGCCATAAATTCGAGAATTCGCAAATTCGTGATCTCATCATTATTTTCTTGATTGCGAAAATGTGCATAAAATTTCGCATAAAAATTCGCAACAACTGGTATTAAAAAACGAATATTCATAATTACGAATATATTTTGCGATATTCTAAATATTAGCGAATACTCGAAGTGTCGATATTCGCGATTAAAATCCGCAATTCGAATATTCGTGACCAACCCTAGTGTTGACGTCACTGATTATTTTGCCCTTCCTCTAATCCATCAGAACAATAACCCAAAAAAAGTATCCTGTGGGTCTGCATTTGGTCAGTAATCCATCAGTATTGCTAATGCCAAAAAAACAGGAGTGGCTCCAAAACAGGGGTGACACGTGAACAGAATATTTGCATGTCTTCTGTGTTTTGTACCCACTCCAGCTTTTGGCTACCAAATCACAAGTCAATTCTGATGGGACCATACAGGCCTTATAGCTGCTACAGAGTGGTCCGGTGGATCCATTGTGTGTCTCATTTATCCTTCCTTCTGACAGATCAGAAGAAGGGTCAAATAAATGATGTGAGCCAAGCCAAAAAAGGATAAATGGTGTCCCAGTCATGAAGTGGGGAGGGTCGGAACAGCATGAGAAGTCCACAGAGCGCTGACACCTCCACACAGATTTTGGAGGTGACAGCAGCATGAGGAAGCCACAGAGTGGCTGCTTTGTCTATTCATTTATAGGGAATATGGGACAGAACAGAAGGTTAAAATTTCTCAACTTAATAAAGTGTTGCTTAAAACATGATTCAATGATACACGTTCTCCGGCACAAAAGGCTTGGCAAATTGATTGTCCGGGAATTTTCCTCGAAGATTGGGATAATATATTGGCACATTTAAGTTTACTTTCTTATAATTTTAATCAAGTTTTGGTTCAATTTAATATTAACAATTTAATACATTTAATTAAAAAAAATTAAGTGTTGCCTAGGACAGGAGAGAATCAGTCTTCTGTTTATTCGACGACGTGGTTGCGATGGAGAAAGCATTTCAAAAAACAACTTCTCTCCACCTGGAGACAAATCCTGTCAAGATTGAAGCAAGTGCGGTATCGGCTGTTCATCGAGCCAGATACTTCTGGGGGAACAGGCCTCTAGTAGCTACAGACAATGAGAAAACAAAGCTTCAAGATTGCTTGGAGCCCGGAAGAGTCACAAAGTTCATCAAGATTCAAACCATAACTACCAGCCCCTGGTCCTCTTCGTCAGGGAAAACATCATGAGTTTCCAGTCATCATGGATGGGAAGGAGGACATCCTGTGGTGCACGGAGATTGAGAGGGTTTTCGGATTCCCCCCGCACTATACGGACTTCTCAGAAATGAACCACTGCTCCTGACAGCAGCTCTTGGGAAGGTCATGGAGCGTCCCGGTCATCCGTCATCTTTTCGCCCCGCTGAAGGATTATTTTAAATGTGTGTAGAAGCCACAAGGGGCCCCCACGCTGCAGATTTATCATGGACACCGAATTTTATAATATTACATTATGATATAAAGAAAACATTTTTTTGAAGCCCCTTCCTCACCCGGCTCCCAAGTGCGATCATAATCATCAACGGTCTCTGGGTCAAGAGCTCACAACACCAGCTCCCACGCCACTCTCCTCATCACTACTTGCCCGCTTAGTGGAGGAAAGAACAGGGGCAGGTTGAGGACAGGTGGCCTTCTCCCAGGCCATACCAACTAAGGGTTATGTCCAGTGGCAGATTATAATTGGGGCGTTTGGGTCAGCCGCCCCGGGCTGGGCATCTCTGGGGGGCCCAACGCCGACCCGAATGCCCACATACATGCGTGATGGCGTCATTGCGCTCCTGTATAGTGGCGCCTGCAGGGCTTTTGCTGTATGCGTTCCTGCCTCACCATTAAGTATTTAATGGTGCCTCACCAGGTAAGTATTTGCCTTTTTTTTTGTGTGTGTGTGCACCAACTTTGGGGAGCAGAGGGGACATATTATATTATTACTATATGGGGAACAGTGTGGGGGAAATTACTACACGGGGAACAGCGGGGGGGGGGGAATTACTACATGGGGAACAGTGTGGGGGAAATTACTATATCGGAGCAGTGTGGGGGAAATTACTATATGAGGGCAGTGTGGGGGAAATTACTATATGGGGGCAGTGTGGGGGAAATTAATATATGGGACAGTGTGGGGGAAATTACTGTATGGGGGAAGTGTGGGGTAAATTACTATATCAGGGCAGTGTGGGGGAAATTACTATATGGGAGCAGTGTGGGGTAAATTACTATATGGGGGTCGTTTGGGGACGATGCTATTAGGGGACATTATTTTTGGGGACACTATACAGGCATTATTACATGGAGCACAATATAGGGTGTTATTATTACTGAGGTCACTCTAGGGGACATTATAACTGCTGTAGACACAATAGGGACCTTTGGGATGTCCCTGGATATAAGAGGTATGTGCTGCTGTATTCTCCTATATGTAGAGCTGGCTCACTACTGTGACTTGCGTCTCGTCTTCTCCTCCAAGTCTTTTTTCATTATAATCATATGTATTTTAAATTTGGCAACTAAAAGTTTAATTTGTCACCTGCAGTCCTATGTAACAGCCCAGATACCAGTTATACCTTTCTGTGTGAAGATAATGTAGTAGATGTTCCATTCAGTCCTATGTAACACCCCACATAACACAATAGTTCACTGGGTTATGTAGGGTGTTACATAGGACTGCAGGTAACCTCTATAACATCTGAACTCAGAGCGTTATGAGATGGTGGGGGTCAGACTCCTGGTCCCCCGCCAATCAGCTGTTTGA
The DNA here is from genome assembly GCA_033119425.1 of Bufotes viridis. Lineage (NCBI taxonomy): Eukaryota > Metazoa > Chordata > Amphibia > Anura > Bufonidae > Bufotes > Bufotes viridis. The sequence goes on from CM065591.1 coordinate 209,635,153, forward strand.
GGAGACCGCTATGTCCCAGTGAATGCCGCAGCCTCTTTTCTCCTTACTAAGCACAGTGCTGTCCATTTGGAACAGAGCTGCAGCTAGGCCATGTGAACGATGAATGTGATGTCGTATGGCCTAGGAAGAGACTGTAGCACTCATGAAGCACTGCAGCCTCTGCATAAAGAAAAAAAAGGAAACTTAAAATGGAGGGAGTGGCCCAGGTTGGGTAGACATCCTCGGGCCTATCATGCACTTAATCCGCCCCTAGTTGTGTCTGATGAACCCACTGACTCTTGGCTGGGGGTGTCTGATGTCACTTGCAACGAAGTCGAAGATCGAGTCAACCGCTCAAGAACCACTGGGTTGCTGGTCACGACACGACTGCTAGCTGACACTGGGAGCCCAGGCCTCTCGAAGTGACCCCTGCTGCCAAAGCCCCTTACTCTGCTGCGACCTCTGCCTGCGCCAGAAAGATTTAGGCCTCTGCTACTCCCCTGTTCAGGGCCAGGCTTTTTTCTGTCTGACATACTGTTAGATGATGTTAGATCAAATAATCAAATGTTAGATCAAATATTTTTTATTTCGCCACTAATACACGGCAAACTGGGTTTTAGAATATATCACTGCACCGCAAAAAGGCAATTAGGACCTAATTTTTTTCTACTTTTACACAAAAGGCATTTCAACAGATGAGTGCAAAGATGAAAGGCAAATATATTTTTATTTCACCACTAATACACGGCAAACAGGTCTTCAGAATATATTACTGCACAGCAGAATGGCAATTAGGCCCTCATTTTTTTCTACTTTTACACAACACAAAAGGCTTTTCAACAGATAAGTGCAACAATGAAAGGCAAATATATTTTTATTTTGCCACTAATACATAGTAAACAGGGCTTCAGAATCTATCACTGCACCACAGAACGGCAATTAGGCCCTAATTTGTTTCAACTTTTACACCACAGAAAAGGATTTTCAACAGATAAGTGCAACGATGAAAGGCAAATATATTTTTATTTCACCACTAATACACGGCAAACAGGGCTTCAGAATATATTACTGCACAGCAGAACGGCAATTAGGCCCTAATTTTTTTCTACTTTTACACAACACAAAAGGCTTTTCAACAGATGAGTGCAATGATGAACAGCGAGTATATTTTTATTTTGCCACTAATACACGGAAAACAGGGCTTCACAATATATCACTGCACCGCAGAACGGCAATTAGGCCCTAATTTTTTTCTACTTCTACCCAACACAAAAGGCTTTTCAACATATATGTACAACCATGAACGGCGAATATATTTTTATTTCGCCACTAATACACGGCAAACAGGGCTTTAGAATATATCACTGCACCGCACAAGGGCAAATATATTTTTCTTTTGCCACTAATAGGCAAGGGCAAAAAAGACGTACTCTAGAAATATTTCCTTGTAATAAACCCCATTAATGGCTGTGTCAAACAGCACTTGCAACCCAATAACAAGAACAGTTTGCTGGAATGACAGAGCTGTATAATGGCAATTTGGATCCCCAGTCAGTGCAATAAGGTGTAATAGGATTGTTCCGATTACCCAGTTTGTAACCTCCCCTACTGAACCCTGTTCTACATAAATGCTCTGGAACGATTCCTCCCTATCATTTCCCTGCACTTGCAAATTGTTTTTTCACCACAATCAAGTCTTTGATTCCTATCACTGTCCCTAGCACCTGCAGACACGTCTATCCCTGCATTAAGTACGCTGGTGAATCGCAGAATGTGACATCACAGGGCTGAATGGCTGCTAATTGGCTGCATGCATGTCAGTATGGGTGATCCTGCCTTCTTAGAGTTCCTTTCTCCATGTCCTCACACGTGCAGCAGCCACTTTAGGAAAAAATGGGATTCATTACCACGAAGGGTGAGGTAATTCGTCTTTAGTGCGAATCGAATTTTTCCTGAAATTCGGATCAAATTCCGCTTCGTCAGCTTTAATTCGCTCATCTCTAGTAATAATAATATATAAATGATTACCATATTAGAGTGAAAGAATAAGTTTATTGGGGAAAACTATATAATTGAAAGGAGGCTCTAGTACCCTGTTGAGCCACCTCTAGACTTGATTCAAGATGTGATACAGTAGATTGTTGAACCTAGTGTCCCAGTAGATACCGTAAATGCTCGATTGTCAATAAATCTGGCAACCAGGCAGGCCAAGGAGGTGTTGTTATCTAACAGAGACATTTCTAGGAAATCTTTACTATTTGTGGGCGAGCATTATCCTGCTGCAACATGGCAGTTGTAAGCCTTGCCATGAGAGACATGTCCTGCACATATCACTGTTAGGTATTGTTGCTCATATCACTACTGTGGGTGACTGACTGTCTTATGGCTCCCAAGATCATCATACCAGCAGTTGTGGCAGTTTGTCACTCCACAACAACGGCAGGACTGAAGCGCTTACCATGAGGCTTCCATACACAAACCCAACCCTTATCAGATCCCAAATAGAAACTGGATAAATCTCTAAAGACAATATGTTTCCAATTCATAGCAATCCAGGTTTCTTGTTCATGACAACACTGCTCTCGACACCACTGCAAACAACTGCTAGTGGCTGACTGTCAATAATAGGACACGTAATAGGTGCCATGACACCAAATGTACTTCTACTAAGCGTCTGGAAATGGTCCAGGCAGAGACAGGGATGTGTCATGAAAGGGCTACCTGTGTCTGAATCAGGGACGATTAAACTGTGGGTGCTGCTTATAATTGTCAATGAATCAAACAATCCTCTCTACTGGTTGTCTCTCTGGGCCATCCAGAGCCTGTTCGCCATGTGTGTGTGCCGTCGTGTAACCAATTCTCCTAATAGCTAGGTCAGAACGGCCTAGATGGCAGGCAATTCATTAAAAAGACTATTCTTATTCTTTCATTGCAGTAATGTGCCCCTTCTCAAAGTCCGTTACTCAGGTAAAATGTCTTTGAATACATCGTAGAGGCATGTTTATCAGTCAACAATCTGTCACAACAGGTACGCTACCCAAAAGTAGCACCCGAGTGCCCTTTTTATAGGGCAGCAAAGCAAGCACTTTTATGCCCTCTTTAGTATTGAGAGATTCGAAGCATCCAAAGTGGAATTCGATCCAAAGTTTAGGAAATATTGGATTCGCCACGAATCTGAAGTTCCTTGCACTTCATGGTAACGAATAGATTTTTATCTAAAATGTCAGCTACACGTGTTACACAGTAAAAGTAAGAAGCCCGGGAACGCAATATCACCCATATGGCCGTGCAGCCAGCCAATCCACAGATAGCTATCCCCTGTGAAGTCACAACCCTATGAAAGTCTCATCCCCTGTAGTCCCTGCCATTTCACTGTGAGCTGAGCATAGGGAGAGACGTGACAAGCGCAAATGCGCTAGGGGCAGTGTTGCTGCAAACAGCTAAATAAAAAGAATATTGGAGAGGGAGAGAGCAGGCACAGTGCTGGGAGATCGTAAGAAGAGTTTTTTGAGATTGTAGGGAGAGCATAGGGAGACTGCAGGTTGAACGTAATCACCGTGTTTATCTTGTTCAACTGCTGCAGCACTCATAGTTAATCTGTCATTTTACACATAGACTTACTGGGTGTCAGACTCAGTATTAATGGGTGGTCTAATATATCACAGGCAGCGTTTATCTTGTTCAACATTAATAGTTAATCTGTTATGTTACTTATACACTTACTGTAAACTATGGCCAACAGACATTTGCCTGGGCCCTCCAAAGGAATGGAAAGTGACAAAAATGTTGCTGTAGTCAGCAGAAGAAGGGGTGACAACAACAGATACTCAGAGCCAGGAATTGGTGGGTTCCTCCAACACCACGCTTAGTTCGCATGTCCCAGGAACTGCCTCTGTGCCTTCACCTGTCCTGAACTTGCTTTTTGCTTTTGCTACTTCTTCTGCCAGCCAAGTAAGATTACCGTCAGCTCACCTTCTTATCGAGGAGGAGCTTTGTGAGGACAGTCAGCAGTTACAGGCTAGCCCAGACTTGGCCATTGCGGACTCCACTAGATGTGCAACTACCAATGATGACAGTCGGGTGGTAGCATATGTTGCAAGAGGTCAGGGACCTTTGCAAGAGAAAGGTGAGGGTGACACAAGTGACATTCAAACAGATGTAGATGATGATGCATGTGGGAGCTGGGTGAAGAGGCGGGATCATCATCAGGGGAGAGGGTGGCAGCGTGCCAGTGAGACAGCAGGGTGGCAGAGTGCCAGTAAGTAGTGATGAGCTGCAGGTGCAATATTCAAATTTGCGATATTTCGTAAATATTGGTCGAATATTCGAGAACTCGAGATTATCTTCTTGATTGCGAAAATCGGCAATGTAATATGCGCATAATGCGCGTGCAATACTGGCGCGGGTCACTTTTGCTACATTTTTAAAGCTGCTAGAAGATTCCTGAGACTGGAGAAAATGGTTGGCAAGGCAGAATATTAGAATAGCTTTATATGCAGATAGAGTCATCCCATATATTCGCGATTGCGCAAATCGGCAATTAATGTTGCGAATATTTCTGCGCAATATGTGGAACTTCACATTTTAGCAGGTCTGACTACCAGGTGCACTAAGTATTGTTGTGAACTTGTGACATCACAGCACTATGTATGTAGCATGTAGAGTATGTATGGACAGCAGAACCTATCACACTACCTAACACCCTGCACTGGAACCTATCAGCTACACTTTATCACTATCTAACCTACACTGTGTATCTCCCACTAACTATCTGTATTATATATATAAGCTAACTAACTAACTATCTAATGTAATGACACAGCTAAGCACAGAGCACAGCAATGACACTGATGTCTCTCAGAACTTAAAAAAAAGGGTGAAGTTCGGGTCGAGTTCGGATCCCGAACCCAAACATTTTCGTGAAGTTCGGCCAAACTTCTCGAACCCGAACATCCAGGTGTTCGCTCAACTCTACAAGGGGGCACTGCCTCCGACTGGAGAAGAAAAAGTTTAGTCTCCAGAAGCGTCAAAACTTCTTAACTATAAGAACTATGAATCTGTGGAATAGACTTCCTCAGGACATGGTCACAGCAGGAACAGTGGACAGTTTAAAAAAGGGTTTAGATGAATTCTTAAAAGTAAATGCTTATGCTTATGAAAATGTGTAGAAATCTCTCTTCCTTCTGGGATTCATGTCCCCACCTATCCCTTGGTTGAACTTGATGGACTTATGTCTTTTTTCAACCGTATTAACTATGTAACACTGTAGACATGAATCCCTTTAAAAAAAATAATTATTTTCATATTCCGAGTGTAAAATCAAAAACTATATAAATATATACTTTGAACTGGATGGTATTTTGCTTTAATCATGCATTACAGTTAAAGAGGACCTTTCACCACTCCTGACATGCCTGTTTTAATAGCTACGTGCATTTCTCATATAACAACAATTCTGGAGCATCTATTCTTATGGCTCCATGTTGTACCATTATTTTATTATTTCTGCTAGAAGTTATAAATTAATTGCTAGCAGCCTGCAGTAAGGTACAGAGGGTTGGTAACAAATTGGGTGTGTGTACCTGCACAGTCTGAAAATGGCAGCACTGATTGGATAGAGTGTGTCTGTGCGGGTACACACCCCCAACTGGTTTTGACCCCTCTGTCCCCTTACTGCAGACCTTGTTCACACACCATAGGTAGTCTAGTGGTAGGACCCCATGTCATGCTGAGATACCGTGTAGTGGTGCCTAAAGGGGCTCCGATATGTTCCTGATTGGAAATATTGGCGAATCTCTCAGCTTTTAACACCAGAGTGAGGGATTAGCCAGTGTTGTCAGTTGCTTATCCATGTGGTGCATCCTGACACTATTAAATTTGGCCAGCCTCTGCTGGGACACCAGAATTAGGGGATTGCTATGTTGGCAATTGAATTTCACCCCAGAAAATTATCTATCCTTTGCCGGACTTTTGGGCACTTAAATGGCTGTAAAATAGCCCTGGAAAGGGCTAGAGGGCTGCAAAAGGCAGCAAAATGTAGGTAAATGCCCCACAAACATATTTGAATAGGGAAATGACTTAAAATAAAATAAAATACAGAAAAATTATAAATAAACATTCTAAACTTGAGCGCAAGTGAGTGACAGTGGCACCTGTCACCTAGCAAACAGAGGATGTCATCTGTCATTGTCACCAATCATCTCCACCAAATCCCATGGAAGTGTTCAGCTATCAGCTGTCCATCTCCCAAACACTGGAGAGAAAAAGAAATAGAAAGAGGAAGTACCCCCCTACCCATGGCTCTGAATGCCTTATTTCAAACTTCCTGGTCCTTTGAAATGCTGTCATTCTGTCTGCAGGAGAGCCATCCCTTCCCTGCACAACCCAGTGGCGGACAAAATCAAGTGTGCACTGCACAACGCTATCTGTGGCAACGTCCACATAATCAACAACACAGTGGGTAAATGTAGCGGCTGGCCCAAAGGCGGATAGCATTTTTGCGAATGTCCTTCCGCCCCCGAGGATTGCTGGTCATTTTGTATCCTGTTACCTCCTCCTCCTCCTCCTCGGCTTCCTCCTCCTCTACCTCCTCCTCATCCACTCAGCGTAACACCTTCACCACCCACAGCAGCACAGCCAGGGGGAAACGACAGCAGGTTGTTTTAAAACTTGTGTGTTTGTGGGACAAACCCCGCACCACGCAGGAGCTGTGGACAGGCATGGAGCAACAGACCGACCATTGGTTGGTGCCACTGAGCCTCCAGCCCGGCCTGGTGTTGTGCGCTAATGGGCGAAATATACTAGCAGGTCTGGGCCTAGCCGGTTTGACGCACATCCCCTGCCTGCCACATGTGCTGAATTTGGGGTGCAGAAATTCCTAAACACCAGACAGTGAAAATCAATTCAGTTAATCGAACACACACAACACCCCCACCCCCCTTCACTCAAACCATTAACAAACTATTTACAAATTTTCTTAAAAACATATTAAAATAACTATAATGCAGCTAAACTTACTAGATAAACAAACAAAACTTTATACACGCCTTATCCTTAACTTAAGGCCAGTGACATCCAAGTGGCTCGAAGGGTGGGTTCCTGCACCAACATAGTCCCTTGCCTGGAACACAATTGTCCAGCCAGGGCACAGTTCTGGAAGATGAGGAGGATAAGTAGGATGAGGAGGATGAGGGGGAACTGTGTTCTCAGCAGGGTAGCACCCAAGCCAGCTCACGGGCAGCTGGGTCACCATCAGCACCTCAGAAGGCTAGGTTAGCATTGGCGAAATGCGGGAAAGCTTTGTCATCACACCACAACAACCTGCACCACCAGCAGATCTGGAACGTCTTAGCAGGAGGCAGCATTTCAGCAACATGGTGGAAGAGTACACGTACTGACTCATGGGTTTGCCCAGGGCCGTAGCTACAGGGAAGCATGAGAAGCTACTGTTTTGGGTCCCTGACCTAGAAGGGGCCCATCCAGGAGGAGGAGGAGGACTAAAATACTTTGTCAGGGCCCCCTCAACAGTATTATACAATTAAAATAGATACAGTGGCAGTATAGACAGTGTAGAAAGCGGATAGAAAATAAACCCAAACAGCCTCACACCCTACACACTCAACACCCCCACCCCCCTTTTCACTCAAACCATTTACAAACTATTTACAAATTTACTTAAAAACATATTCAAATAACTATAAGGCAGCTAAACTAACCATATAAAGAAACAAAACTATATACACACCTTATCCTTAACTTAAGGCCAACCAAATACAAGTGGCTCGGAGGGTGGGTTCCTGCACCAACATAGGCCCTGGCCTGGAACACAATTGTCCAGCCAGGGCACAGTTCTGGAGGATGAGGAAGAGGAGTAGGTGGAACGCTGGGGGATACAGAGGACACAGGCGATACACCTCCCTCAAAGAGGACAGCTTGTCCTTGCCACTGGGCAGCCTGGCAGACATGAGCGACTACATGCTGCAGTGCCTGCGCAATGACCGCCCAGTTACTGCCACATTCTAACTTTTGCTGATTACTGGGTGGCCACCCTGCTGCATTTCTGTTACAAGGACAATGTGCCGTCCTTAATTCCCTCACTGGAGTGTAATGGGAAGATGAGCCCGCTAGTAGACATGCTGCTGATGGCATTCACAACTGACACCGAGGACTCAGTGGAAGCACAAGGTAAAGGCAGAGGAGGAAGAAGAATTTGCCAATGCAGCTGGGTCACCAGCAACACCTCAGAAGGCAGGGTTAGCATGGGAAAAATGTGGAAAAGCTTTGTCATCACGCCACAACAACTGCACCACCAGCAGATCTGGAACATCTTAGCAGGAGGCAGCATTTCAGCAACATGGTGGAACAGTACACATACTGACTGATGGGTCTGCCTAGGGGAATAGCTACAGGGGAAGCAGGGGAAGCAACTGCTTTGGGACCGGGACCTAGGAAGGGCCCATCCAGGAGGAGGAGGAGGAGGAGGACTAACATTATTATACAATGAAATTATATACAGTGGCAGTATAGACAGTGTAGAAAGCGAATAGAACAGCTGCTGGGCCTGGTCTGAGAGAGCGACCTTTAGTAGCCACAGGCATGGCGGCATGAAAGGAAGGGGTTTGCGCAAAAATTACTGGGGGAGGGGGGCCCCATTCAAAAATTTGCTGTGGTGCCCAATCATTTCTAGCTATGCCACTGGGTCTGCCCCATTTAACTTCTGGGTCATCAAATTGGGCACATGTCCTGAGGTTGCCCTTTACGCCTTGGAGTTGCTGGCCTACCCTGCAGCCACTGTATTGTCTGAACGTGTGTTTAGCATGGCTGGTGGCATTATCACAGACATGCGCAGCCGCCTGTCCGCAGACAATGTGGGCAAGCTTTCGTTTATTAAAAAGAACCAGGCATGGATCCCACAAGACTTGTTTGTACCTTATGCAGAATAGACATGTATACCGGCCTCAACCAACCACTGTTATACTACCGTGCACTTACACTTTGTTTTAATTTTTATATTTTCCCAACGTTTTGGGGTCTACACTAATTTATTTTAAAAAAAATTAAAATAAAAAAACTGTTATTAGCGACTACCTTTGGCTTCACAGCCCAAAAAGGCTTTATTTCATGCAAGAATGTAACCGCCAATTGTAAGTTCCCTCTCAGTTATGCAGTGCAGGGGTTTGTACCTGGCAAAAATGGTAATATTTCACCCAACAATTTAAAATCTATCCTTTGCTGGCAGTATTAAACTTGGCCAGCTATAGCTGGAAACACTGATTAATGGTATTGCTATTTTGGCAATTGAATTTCACCCCAGAAAATAATATATACTTTGACGGACACTATGAAACTTGTCCAGTCACAGCTGGAACACCAGATTTACGGTATTGCTATTTTGGTAACTGATAGGGATGAGCGACCCGAACTGTATAGTTCGGGTTCGTAACGAATTTTGGGGTGTTCGGGACACGGACTCGGACACGAATATTTAAAAAAAAGTTCGGGTTCGTTGTTCGGCAATTTCTTCCCGCTTTCTGAAGGGCTGCACAGCAGCCAATCAGCTAGCGTTTTACTTCTTGCCCTAAGAAGCCATCACAGCCATGCCTACTAATGGAAATTCAATTGCCAAAATAGCAATACCATAAATCAGTGGTTTCAGCTGTGGCTGGCCAAGTTTAATAGTGTCCGGCAAAGGATAGATAATTTTCTGGGGTGAAATTCAATTGCCAACATAGCAATCCCCTAATTCTGGTGTCCCAGCAGAGGCTGGCCAAATTTAATAGTGTCAGGATGCACCACATGGATAAGCAACTGACAACACTGGCTAATCCCTCACTCTGGTGTTAAAAGCTGAGAGATTCGCCAATATTTCCAATCAGGAACATATCGGAGCCCCTTTAGGCACCACTACACGGTATCTCAGCATGACATGGGGTCCTACCACTAGACTACCTATGGTGTGTGAACAAGGTCTGAACAGGTATTAAGCAGCCTACAGCCCCATCCCAGTCACCTGCATTGCAGGACCAACAATGCAATGGGGAACAAATGAGGCCGCAAGCATATGGCTGGTAAACATTCTGTTGCACCTGGAAGCCGGTGTCACATGGTCTGTTGTAGGTGTAGCTTGCGGCCTCATTTGTTCCCCATTGCATTGTTGGTCCTGCAATGCAGGTGAGTGGGATGGGGCTGTAGGCTGCTTAATACCTGTTCAGACCTTGTTCACACACCATAGGTAGTCTAGTGGTAGGACCCCATGTCATGCTGAGATACCGTGTAGTGGTGCCTAAAGGGGCTCCGATATGTTCCTGATTGGAAATATTGGCGAATCTCTCAGCTTTTAACACCAGAGTGAGGGATTAGCCAGTGTTGTCAGTTGCTTATCCATGTGGTGCATCTTTTTCTGTGAGTTATGTGTTTATATATTTTCATCCGCACATGTTTTATTTTGTGTAGGATGTTTGTGTGGTGCTTGTGGTTCGCGCCGGTATCCTCCATTGTATGCAATTTTTGCTGGGGATGGCCGTTCACTGCGAACCACATGCGGAGGAACTTCCCCAGTTAGAAACACGCCACAGTGTTTGGGGTCTGGAGCAGTCCCACCCATTAAGGCCACGTTTATTTTTGTGATTCTTGTTTTATATGTATTGAATGTGCCATTGCATATGGCTGGTAAACATTCTGTTGCACCTGGAAGCCGGTGTCACATGGTCTGTTGTAGGTGTAGCTTGCGGCCTCATTTGTTCCCCATTGCATTGTTGGTCCTGCAATGCAGGTGAGTGGGATGGGGCTGTAGGCTGCTTAATACCTGTTCAGACCTTGTTCACACACCATAGGTAGCCTAGTGGTAGGACCCCATGTCATGCTGAGATACCGTGTAGTGGTGCCTAAAGGGGCTCCGATATGTTCCTGATTGGAAATATTGGAGAATCTCTCAGCTTTTAACACCAGAGTGAGGGATTAGCCAGTGTTGTCAGTTGCTTATCCATGTGGTGCATCTTTTTTCTGTGAGTTATGTGTTTATATATTTTCATCCGCACATGTTTTATTTTGTGTAGGATGTTTGTGTGGTGCTTGTGGTTCGCGCCGGTATCCTCCATTGTATGCAATTTTTGCTGGGGATGGCCGTTCGCTGCGAACCACATGCGGAGGAACTTCCCCCCCAGTTAGAAACACGCCACAGTGTTTGGGGTCTGGAGCAGTCCCACCCATTAAGGCCACGTTTATTTTTGTGATTCTTGTTTTATATGTATTGAATGTGCCATTGCATATGGCTGGTAAACATTCTGTTGCACCTGGAAGCCGGTGTCACATGGTCTGTTGTAGGTGTAGCTTGCGGCCTCATTTGTTCCCCATTGCATTGTTGGTCCTGCAATGCAGGTGAGTGGGATGGGGCTGTAGGCTGCTTAATACCTGTTCAGACCTTGTTCACACACCATAGGTAGTCTAGTGGTAGGACCCCATGTCATGCTGAGATACCGTGTAGTGGTGCCTAAAGGGGCTCCGATATGTTCCTGATTGGAAATATTGGCGAATCTCTCAGCTTTTAACACCAGAGTGAGGGATTAGCCAGTGTTGTCAGTTGCTTATCCATGTGGTGCATCTTTTTTCTGTGAGTTATGTGTTTATATATTTTCATCCGCACATGTTTTATTTTGTGTAGGATGTTTGTGTGGTGCTTGTGGTTCGCGCCGGTATCCTCCATTGTATGCAATTTTTGCTGGGGATGGCCGTTCGCTGCGAACCACATGCGGAGGAACCGCCCCCCCAGTTAGAAACACGCCACAGTGTTTGGGGTCTGGAGCAGTCCCACCCATTAAGGCCACGTTTATTTTTGTGATTCTCGTGAAATTCAATTGCCAACATAGCAATACCATAAATCAGTGGTTTCAGCTGTGGCTGGCCAAGTGTAATAGTGTCCGGCAAAGGATAGATAATTTTATGGGGTGTAATTCAATTGCCAAAATAGCAATCGATTAAATCTGGTGTCCCAACAGTGGCTGGCCAAGTTTAATAGTGTCTGGCAAAGAATATATTTTTGTCTGGGGTGAAATTCAATTGCCAAAATAGCAATCCCCTTAATCTGGTGTCCCAGCAGTGGCTGGCCAAGTTTAATAGTATCCGGCAAAGAATATATTTTTGTCTGGGGTGAAATTCAATTGCCAAAATAGCAATCCCCTAAATCTGGTGTCCCAGCAGTGGCTGGCCAAGTTTAATAGTGTCCGGCAAAGGATAGATTTTGTTCTAGGGTGAAAATCAATTGCCAAAATAGCAATACCGTAAGTCAGTGGTTTCAGCTGTGGCTGGCCAAGTTTAATAGTGTCCGGCAAAGGATAGATTTTGTTCTGGGGTGAAATTCAATTGCCAAAATAGCAATACCATAAATCTGTGGTTTCAGCTGTGGCTGGCCAAGTTAAATAGTGTTCGGCAACGGATATATATATTTCTCTGGGGTGAAATTCAATTGCCAAATTAGCAATACCGTAAATCTGGTATCCCAGCAGTGGCTGACCAAGTTTAATAGTGTCCGTCAAAGATTTTATTATTTTCTGGGGTGAAATTCAGTTGCCAAAATAGCAATACCATAAATCTGGTGTTCCAGCTGTGACTGGACAAGTTTCATAGTGCCCGTCATAGGATATATTATTTTCTGCGGTGAAATACAGTGGCAAAAATAGCAATACCGTAAATCAGTGGTTTCAGCTGTGGCTGACCAAGTTTAAAAGTGTCCAGCAAGTTTAATAGTGAGCATTCAGTTCTCCATCTCACAAATCTTGGAGAGAAAGCGTAAATTCCCACCTAGCCACCCTCGAGCCCTGGGCCTGAACTACTGGCCTTTGAAATGCTGTCATTCAGGCTGGTGGACACAGACAGCTTTAAACAGCTGATGGCGATGGCTGTCCCAGAGTATGTTGTTCCCAGCCGCCACTACTTCTCCAAGAGAGCCGTGCCTTCCCTGCACAGCCAAGTATCCGATAAAATCAAGTGTGCACTGCGCAACGCCATCTGTGGCAAGGTCCACCTAACCACAGATACTTGGACGAGTAAGCATGTCCAGGGACGCTATATCTCCCTAACTGCACACTGGGTAAATGTAGTGGCGGCTGGGCCCCAGGCGGAGAGTTCTTTGGCGCACGTCCGACTGCCGCCAAGGATCGCATGGCATCATTCTTTGCCTCCTGTAGCCTCATCTTCCTACTCGGCTTCCTCCTCCTCTTCTTCCACCTGCTCATACAGTCAGCCACACAACTTCACCATCAACTTCAGCACAGCCCGGGGTAAATGTCAGCAGGCCGTTCTGAAACTCATATGTTTGGGGGACAGGCCCCACACCATGCAGGAGTTGTGGCAGGGTATTGAACAACAGACCAACGAGTGGTTGCTGCCGGTGGGCCTCAAGCCCGGCCTGGTGGTGTGCGATAATGGGTGAAATATTGTCGCAGCTCTGGAACTAGCCGGTTTAATGCACATCCCTTGCCTGGCGCATGTGCTGAATTTGGTGGTGCAGACATGCCCGACATATGAGAGCTCCTGCATAAAGTGCGGGCCGTCTGTGCGCGCTTCCGGCGTTCACATCCTGCTGCTGCTCGCCTGTCTGCGCTACAGCGTAACTTCGGCATTACCGCTCACCGCCTCATATGCGACGTGCCCACCAGGTGGAACTCCACCTTGCACATGCTGGAGAGACTGTGCGAGCAGCAGCAGGCCATAGTGGAGTTTCAGCTGCAGCACGCATGGGTCAGTCGCACTGCGGAACAGCACCACTTCACCACCATTGACTGGGCCTCCATGCGAGACCTGTGTGCCCTGTTGCGCTTTTTCGAGTACTCACCAACATGGCCAGTGGCGATGACACCGTTATCAGCGTTACAATACCACTTCTATGTCTCCTTGAGAAAACACTTAGGGCGATGATGGAAGAGTAGGTGGCCCAGGAGGAGAAGGAGGAGAAAGAGGGGTAATTTTTAGCACTTTCAGGCCAGTCTCTTAGAAGTGGCTCAGAGAGAGGTTTTTTGCAAAAGCAGAGGCCAGGTACAAATGTGGCCAGCCAGGGCCCACTACTGGAGGACGAGGAGGACGAGGATGAGGAGGTGAAGGAGGAAGAGGATGAACCCAACCCAGCTCGGGCCCATCACTATTAAACTTGGCCAGCCACTACTTGGACACCAGATTTAGGGGATTGCTATTTTGGCAATTGAATTTCACCCCAGAAAATTATCTATCCTTTGCCAGACACTATTAAACTTGGCCAGCCACTGCTGGGACACCAGATTTAAGGGATTGCTATTTTGTAAATTGAATTTCACCCCAGAACAAAATATATATCCTTTGCCGGACACTATTAAACTTGGCCAGTCACAGCTGAAACCACTGGTTTATGGTATTGCTATTTTGGCAATTGAATTTCGCCCCAGAAAAAAATATATCCTTTGCCGGACACTATTAGACTTGGCCAGCCACAGCTGAAACCACTGATTTACGATATTGCTATTTTGGCAATTGAATTTCACTCCAGAAAATTATCTATCCTTTGCCGGACACTATTAAACTTGGCCAGCCACTGCTGGGACACCAGATTTAGTGGATTGCTATTTTTGCAATTGAATTTCACTCCAGAAAATTATCTATCCTTTGCCGGACACTATTAAACTTGGCCAGCCACTGCTGGGACACCAGATTTAGAGGATTGCTATTTTGGCAATTGAATTTCACCACAGAAAAAAATCTATCCTTTGCCAGACAGCAGACAGTATTACACTTGGCTAGCCACAGCTGGAACACCAGATTTAATCGATTGCTATTTTGGCAATTGAATTTAACCCCTCAATAAAATATCGAAATTTCTATCCTGAGTTTCTAGGGGTGACAATAAGCACAGCCAAGCCCCTGATGTACGATATAGCAAAAAAAAAAAAAAAAATAGTATTGATGGATTGATGGACTTGGTGGCAGCTTGTGCTGGTGCACCACAAGACACAAAATGGTCGCCGATCACCCCAGTAAAAAGTGACAGAAAAACGCTCTGTGCAGCCTAAAAACCAGTGAGCAATTAACTAGCAGAAGTTGAATGATTTACAGCTGTAGATCGATCACTTCATTAGGTGTTTTTGCTGAGTTTTCCCTGCCTAACCTCACCCTCAAAGCAGCTGCGTCCAGAGTGACGTGCAGCGCTACGTGACTCCAGCTTAAATAGAGGCTGTGTCACATGCTGCACTTGGCCAATCACAGTCATGCCATTAGTAGGCATGGCTGTGATGGCTTCTTAGGGCAAAAAGTAAAACGCTAGCTGATTGGCTGCTGTGCAGCCCTTCAGAAAACGGGAAGATATCACCGAACAATAAACCCGGACCTGAACTCTTTTGAAAATGTTCGGATCCGGGTCCCAAACACCCCAAAATTCGTTACGAACCCGAACTATAAAGTTCGGATTCGCTCAACTCTACCCCCTTGTCTTTTGAGGGGATTTGACATGGAACAGTTTTTCACCGTATTTTTTGTATGGCCCATTTATATATTTGTATAGTTTAATCATGTCCCCCCTTAGACGTCTCTTCTCAAGACAAAATAAATGTAATTCTTTAAATCTTTCTTCATAACTAAGACCCTCCATGCCCCTTATCAGTTTAGTTGCTCTCCTCTGTACTTTTTCCAGCTGCAGGAGTCAAGTAGCGCCGCACGTCCTTCTGCTCTTCTCGGTGTAGGGATAGGATGTTGCTGCTGCTGTGATGGAGAGATTAGGGAAGAATTCTGGTGCATTTGGTGTTGTTCAATCTTCAAACTACAGCGATTATTGAGGGTGCTATGCTACATTTTTGTACCCAGACCTGAGCCCAGTGACACTGAAAAACAACTTTTAATCCATCTGTTAGTTTGGTGGGCGTCGGCGGCCATTTTTGTAAGTGCAGTGCACTTGCAACTCCATGTGAATTGCTTGTGCCAGGGACATTACTTTATTTCTGTTCTGGTAGCTCAGTGGAGGACAAATTCCCTTTATTGGCCGGTCAAATACCCCTGCAGCTTGCAGTGCATAACTGGCAGTGAAAATTATTCAATTACATTAGTCTGTAACCAGTGACATAACTAGAAATGACTGGGCCCCACAGCAAATTTTTGAATGGGGCCCCCTCCCCCAGTAATTTTTTCACAACCCCTTCCTTTCGTGCCGCCCCCTTTCCTGTGGCTAGTAAGGATGGCTCTCTGAGACCAGGCCCGGCAGCTGTTCCATCCGTTTTCTACACTGTCTATACTGCCACTGTATTTAATTTAATTGTGTAATACTGTTGAGGGGCCCTGACAAAATCTTTAAGTACTTCTCCTCCTCCTCTTGGATGGGCCCCTTTTGGGTCAGGGCCCCAAAGCAGCCACTTCCCCTGCTTCTCCTATAGCTACGCCCCTGTCTGTCACATATTTTTGTGACCTAAAGCGATTTTGTTATCTGTCTGCCACAGGCACTGCATATCTGACAGTCCAATAAAACAGTTAAATACTGCAGTCACCTTGCTGCTCTAAAAAAGCACATTTTTTTGCTAGATAGTTATTTTGCAGACTATGCTGCCTTTCTGACAGTCCAATAAAACCATAACATACTGCATTTACATTGCTGCTATAAAAACACAGTTTTTGTGCTAGATAGTAAGTTTGCGTCTTACTCAGCATTTTTGACATTCCAAAAAAAAGGTTAAATACTGCAGTTACATTGCTCTTATAAAAAAAAACACAGTTTTTGTGCTAGATAGCAAATTTGCTGTCTACGCCGCATTTCTGACAGTCCAATTAAACCATTAAATACTGCAGTTACATTGCTGCTATAAAAGAACACCGTTTTTGTGCTAGATAGCAAATTTGCATCCTACGCTGCATTTCTGATATTCCAATAAAACCGTAACATACTGCATTTTTATTGTTGTTTGCAAAAAACACAGTTTTTATGCTAGATAGCACATTAGGATCCTACGCTGAATTTCTGATATTCCAATAAAACCGTAACATACTGCATTTGCATAGTTGTTTGCAAAAAACACAGTTTTTGTGCTAGATAGCACATTAGGATCTTATGCTGCATTTCTAATATTCCAATAAAACCGTAACATACTGCATTTTTATTGTTGTTTACAAAAAACACTGTTTTTGTGCTAGATAGCAAATTTGCTTCCTATGCTGCATTTCTGATATTCCAATAAAACCGTAACATACTGTATTTACATAGTTGTTTGCAAAACACACAGTTTTTGTGCTAGATAGCACATTAGGATCTTACGCTGGATTTCTGATATTCCGTTAAAACCGTAACATACTGCATTTTTATTATTGTTTACAAAAAACACTGTTTTTGTGCTAGATAGCACATTAGGATCCTACGCTGCTTTTCTGATATTCCAATATAACCGTAACATACTGCTTTTACATAGTTGTTTGCAAAAAACAATGTTTTTGTGCTAGATAGCACATTTGGATCCTACGCTACATATCTGACAGTCCAATAAACCATTAACTTCGGCTGTTACATTGTTGGTTGGAAAATTCAAATTTTTTGTGATCGTGAAGTAATTGTATTGAATTGCTCCGTTACACTGTTGTGTGACATAAATAAATGTATTCTATTTATGACACTGGCACTGCCTTACTGTTAGTGAACTTAATTGTTGACTATTGGCAGTTAAATTGTCACCTGAGATAAACCATCTGTTACTTCAAATAATGAGGAGAACGTCAAATAAGGGACATGGCCCTGGTCGTGGTGCTGGTGGAGCTCCTGTTGCAGGGGGAGGTGGTCATTCTGTGCCAGCTACATGCATAACCATAGCAAAGGCAGGTGCACTCTGCGGCAATACTAAACCCTCACACTGATAAAATCGAGGACATGTCTTAAGCTCGGACACCACGGCAAGGTCCCTCAAGTAGCCCGAGGCCCTACCACTCAACCTACCTGTGCCGTATGGGCGATACCAGGAGCCGTTGGGCATTACGGGAGCATAAGGCCTGACTCACAGACAGCTCACCAGTGACCTCCAGCATGTAACCATGCTTGCAATGGGAGGTGGGAGGTGCCTGTGAGCCCCACCCGAGACCGGCTGATATGGCCCAGAGCCTCCCAGATGCACCTGAATGTAGCCTGTAGATGAAAAGCAGGCACTTTTAAATCAGAGTTCATACACCTTCAAACATATTATACAAACCATTAGAAAACGTGGTGTGGTGTTTAACCACTTAACCTCTTAAGGACGAAGGGCGTACATGTACGCCCTTCGTCCGCACTTTAAAGATGGCGCCCGCTCCCGCACGGAGCGGGCGCCCGAGCTGCGGGTAAAAGCTTGATTCATCAAGCTGACACCCGCAGCTCATGTCTGCGACCGGCAGCGATGCCGATCGCGGACATTTAACCCCTCAGATGCCGTGGTCAATCCTGACCACGGCATCTGATCGCGCAAAACCGAAAGTTTCACTTTCGGTTTTTGCCCGGCTCCCTGATGGCCACAGGGGGAGCAGGAGCATGCATGTAGTACCCTAGGTTTCTGTGAATGAAACCTAGGGTACTACACAGTATTCCTATGGAGCCTATGACTGTAATAGGCTCCATAGGAAATATGCGATTTTCTCATATATTCCAATGCTATTGCATTGGAATATATGAGAATAGCAATCTGATGATTGCATCTTATAGTTCCCTATGGGAACTATAAGAAAGTGGTAAAAAAAAAAAAAAAGTTTAAAAATAAAAATTAAATAAAAAAATATAAAAATTCAAATCACCCCCTTTCCCCAAAATGAAAATAAAATAAATAAAAAATAAAAAATTACACATAATGGGTGTCGCAATGTGCGAAAACGCCCATACTATAATAATATTAAAAATATTCACCATACGGTAAACATAAAACGGAAAGAAAGCGTCCAAATGGCTAATTCGCCATTTTTGGACGCTTCATTTCCTAAAAAAATGAATAAAAAGTGATCAAAACATCATACGCACCCCATAATGGTATCAATTAAAAGTTCAGATTGCCCGCAAAAAATGAGCCCCTACACTGCTCCATACGCATAATTACAAAAAAGTTATAGGGGTCAAAACATGGCGACAAAAAATAAAATAAAAAAATTCCCACTTTTAATTTTTTTTTCACTATCAAAACGCAAGAAAAACTATACATATTAGGTATTGCCGGATTCGTACTGACCTGAAGAATAAAATTAACCAGTCAGTTTTATCGCAAATCGAACGTTGTAATTTAAAAACCCGTAAAACTGTGGTGAAATTGCTTTTTTTTTGCAATTTCACCCCATTTGGAATTTTTTCCCGTTTCCCACTACATCACATGCAAAAATAAATGGTAGCGTTAAAAGTACAACTTGTCCCGCAAAAATAAGCTGTCATATGGCTATGTGAGCGGAAATATAAAAATGTTATGGCTTTTGGAAGGCAGGGAGCGCAAAACAAAAACGCAAAAATCCCAAAACCCCCGGTCCTTAAGGGGTTAAGCCCCCCTATCTTAAACACCCTTAATGACCAGGCCACTTTTTACAATTCTGCACTACACTACTTTCACCGTTTATTGCTCCGTCATACAACTTACCACCCAAATGAATTTTACCTCCTTTTCTTCTCACTAATAGAGCTTTCATTTGGTGGTATTTCATTGCTGCTGACATTTTTACTTTTTTTGCTATTAATCAAAAATGACCGAAATTTTTACAAAAAAAATTTTTTTTAAAAAAAACTACATTTCTATATAAATTTTTCTCTAAATTTATTGTTCTACAAGTCTTTGATAAAAAAAAGTCCAATAAGTGTATATTTATTGGTTTGGGTAAAAGTTATAGCGTTTACAAACTATGGTGCAAAAAAGTGAATTTCCGCATTTTGAAGCAGCTCTGACTTTCTGAGCACCTGTCATGTTTCTTCAGGTGCTAGAATGTCAGGATAGTATAAATACCCCCCAAATCACACAATTTTAGAAAGAAGACACCCCAAAGTATTCGCGGAGGGGCATGGTGAGTTCATGTATCATTTCATTTTTTTCACAAGTTAGCGGAAAATGACACTTTCTGAGAAAAAAAAAAAGTTTCAATTTCTGCTAACTTCTGGCAAAAAAAAGAAATCTCAGACGGACTCACTATGCCCCTCAGTGAATACCTCGGGGTGTCTAATTTCGAAAGGGGTCATTTGTGGGGTGTGTTTACTGTTCTGGCATTTTGGGCGGGGCTAAATTGTGAGCCGCCATGTAAAACCTAAAGATACTCGTTGGAATTTGGGCCCTTTGCGCACCCAGGCTGCAAAAAGTGTCACTTACGTGGTATCGCCGTACTCAGGAGAAGTAGGGCAATGTGTTTTGGGGTGTATTTTTACATATACCCATGTTGGGTGAGAGAAATATCTCTGTAAATTGTCAACTTTGTATAAAATTTTTTAAAAGTTGTCGTTTACAGAGATATTTTTCACACACAGCATGGGTATATGTAAAATACACCCAAAACACATTGCCCTACTTCTCCTGAGTACGGCGATACCATGTGTGACATTTTTGCAGCCTAGTGCAAAGCCTAATGAGTACCTTTAGGATTTCACAGGGCATTTTTACGCATTTGGATTCCAGACTTCTTCTCACGCTTTAGGGGCCCCTAAAATGCCAGGACAGTAAAAATACCCACATGTGACCCCATTTTGGAAAGAAGACACCCCAAGGTATTCCGTGAGGGGTATGGTGAGTTCATGTAAAATTTTATTTTTTGTCACAAGTTAGTGGAATATTAAACTTTGTAAAAAACAAAATTAAAAAAAAAAAAATATATCAATTTCCGCTAACTTGTGCCAAAAAATAAAAATTCTGTGAACTCGCCATGCCCCTCACGGAATACCTTGAGGTGTCTTCTTTCCAAAATGGGGTCACATGTGGGGTATTTATACTGACCTGGCATTTTAGGGGCCCCTAAAGCGTGAGAATCCAAATGCGTAAAAATGGCCTGTGAAATCCTAAAGGTACTCATTGGTTTTAGGGCCCCTTTGCGCACCCAGGCTGCAAAAAAGTGGGTGGGGGGGTCTGTGTGGTGATTTGGTGCACTTACAAAAGTTTCCTTTGGTGGTCCCAAGCAAAAGGGACCACCAAAGGAACGATCAGCAAGCATATCAGACGCTGTTAACAAAACAGCGTCTGATATGCCATTTTTTTAACTTCTACAGCCTGCCAGCGCACGATCAGCGCTGGCAGGCTGTAGTTTACCTTGTCCCCGACGTGATCCTGTGAACGCGCGCACGCGCGCGCGTTCACAGGAAATCTCGCCTCTCGCGAGATGACGCGCCCGCGCGTCAAGGAGGAACAAACCGACCGCCCGCAGGACGCAATCCTGCGTGAGGCGGTCGGCAACAAGTTAACAAGCAGGATATGTTCAACCCACATGCAATTGTACAATGGAAGATGCCAGCAACGGACTATAAGTACCACAATAACCATCCTACATTCGATAACGATAATGTGGATGTGGAGAACAATCAAAAGCATAACCATAGCAAAGGCAGGTGCACTCTGCGGCAATACTAAACCCTCACACTGCGCATATCCTGCTTGTTAAACACCACACCACGTTTTCCAATGGTTTGTATAATATGTTTGGAGGTGTATAAACTCCGATTTAAAAGTGCCTGCTTTTCATCTACAGGCTACATTCAGGTGCACCTGGGAGGCTCTGGGCCACATCAGCCGGTCTCGGGTGGGGCTCACAGGCACCTCCCACCTCCCATTGCAAGCATGGTTACATGCTGGAGGTCACTGGTGAGCTGTCTGTGAGTCAGGCCTTACGCTCCCGTAATGCCCAACGGCTCCTGGTATCGCCCATACGGCACAGGCAGGTTGAGTGGTAGGGCCTCGGGCTACTTGAGGGACCTTGCCGTGGTAACCCCTCAATTTTATCAGTGTAAGGGTTTAGTATTGCCGCAGAGTGCACCTGCCTTTGCTATGGTTATGCTTTTGATTGTTCTCCACATCCACATTATCGTTATTGTATTTAGGATGGTTATTGTGGTACTTGTAGTCCGTTGCTGGCATCTTCCATTGTATGCATTTTTTGCTGTTGATTGCCCCTAGCAACGGACTACAAGTGCAGGATGTGCTCCCCTATATACATGCACAATTGCATGTGGGTTGAGCATAGCCAGGTACATGCCCAAGTGAAACACCTTCCTCAGGTGCGAGTAGGCGACAGAACCTTCAGCGTTATTTAGTAGGCCCGAATGCCGCTCTACGAACGGTGAGGCCAGAACATGTACAGGTGCTAGTAGATTGGGTGGCTGACAGTGCCTCCAGTACCTTCATATTGTCTCCCACCAGGTCCACTGCTGAAAGCTCAGAGTTGGCACTTGCAGGCCATGGGCATCTATCTTGCACCTTACCCCCTTGCAAATCAGCCAAGCAGCCTAAGCTCCAAGTCATGTCATGCGTTTAGATTGTTGGGTGATCTATACCGCTTTTTTTTCTTTCAAAGTACCCCTGCACTGCATACCTGACTGGGAAATATATTCTGTAAATTCGGCAGCATTTAGATTGTTCGGTGCTGTAGTTATATACTGTAAAATCTCCATGATGTCTCCATGATAAATCTGCAGCTTGGGGGCCCCGTGTGGCTTCTACACACTTTCAAAAGGGGACGGGGACGGGGACGCTCCATGACCCCTTTTTTCTTTTAAAGTACCCCTGCCCTGCATACCTGACTGGGAAATATATTCTGTAAATTCAGTGGCGTTTAGATTGTTGGGTGATCTGATCTGTACCCCTTTTTTCTTTCAAACTACCCCTGCCCTGCATACCTGACTGGGAAATATATTCTGTAAATTCGGCGGCGTTTAGATTGTTGGGTGATCTATACCTCATTTTCTTTCAAACTACCTCTGAACTGCATACCTGACTCGGAAATATATTCTGTAAATTCAGCGGCGTTTAGATTGTTGGGTGATCTATACCCCTTAAAAGAGCATGCTGGTAGACGTGCTGCTGATGGCATTCCCAACTGACACCGGGGCCTCAGTAGAAGCCCATGGCAAAGGCAGAGGAGGAGGAAGAAGTCGCCAACGCAGCTGGGGCGCTCAGCACCTCAGAAGGAGGGGTTAGCATGGCCGAAATGTGAAAAAGCTTTGTCAGCACGTCACAAGAACCAGCACCACTAGCTGATATGAAACGTCTTAGCAGGAGGCAGCATTCCAGCAATATGGTAGAACAGTATGTGTGCACACGCCTACACGTACTGACATTCAACTTCTGGGTATCCAAATTGGAGACCTGGCCTGAGCTTGCCCTTTACACCTTGGAGGTGCTGTCCTGTCCTGCAGCCAGTGTATTGTCTGAACGTGTGTTTAGCACGGCAGAGGGCGTTATCACAGACAAGCGCAGCTGCCTGTCCACAGCCAATGTGGACAAGCTCACGTTCATTAAAATGAACCAGGCATGGATCCCACAGGACTTGTCAGTACCTTGTGCAGAATACAGCCATTGTCATACTCCAGCTCACTTTCTCTTTGTTTTATTTAATATATATTCCACAATGTTTTGTGGTCTACCCAAATAAAATTAAAAAAGTGTTGGCTACCTCCTCCTCCTCCGCTGCTTCCACCTATACCGCCACGTCCACCTACACCACCAAGTCCACCGCCTCCTCAACCTCCTACTCCATATGGACCTCTTCCTCCTAGTTCAAGATTATTGTTTTTAATTTTTATTTATTTTATTTTAAGTCAATTCCCTATCCACATTTGTTTGCAGGGCACTTGTCATGCTCTTATCCACATTTTGCTGCCTTTTGCAGCCCTCTAGCCTTCTCCATGACTCTTTCAGAGCCATTTTAGTGCCCCAAAGTTTGGGTCCCCATCGACTTCAATAGGGTTAGGGGTCAAGTTCGGGTCCCGAACTCGAACTTTGCGACGAAGTTCACCCGAACCCGAACTATGTTCTTTCAGTAGTTTTCCATTTGACAGAACATAGCCATTTACAACTTTGTTGTGTACATTTTTATATTTATTCCCAGTCTGCTTTTGAAAGTTCTTTATTGTTTGTATTGTTTTCAGAGCATATATGGAGCCCAATGCTCTAATAACAATAACTTTTTAAATTATCCATTCATATAGCCATATGGAGGGGCTTATTTTTGGGGGGATAACTTTCACTATTTAAAAGCACCATTCGATACTAGTGATGAGCGAGCACCATAGTGTTCGGGTACTTGGTCCGAAGACCTAGCGATATTCGTGCGCTCGGCCGAGCACTCGAGTATAATGGAAGTCAATGGGAGACAACCAGGCACCCCCTGCTCTGAAGAGGGGAAGGTGCCTGGTCCAGTTGGAAAGGTCTGCAAGTGACAGAAACACCACAGAAATGGATCGGGAACAGCATGGGCATGATATCTGGATGCATCTTGGACTCCCAGGTTGCTGCTGGGAACCATGTTGTCCGAGTTGTATGCTACTTTTACAGACTGACAAAAATACGCACAAAACCCTCCCAAAAAATCTATTTTACTAGAAAAATTGTTAGGAAACATTCTTTCCAGTATATTTAATTGTATATACAGTGAAAGGGCTGCCAAATATTACAAGGAACCGGCACTCCAATACACCCTTTCTTACACATAAAGGAGGGCATCATACACACACCCTTGAAAAATTATTCTTGATGGCCTGTTGGTGACCCTCCAAAAAATTCGGAGCAAGGGCCTGCTGATCTGACCATCTAATAAATTAAGTGACCCAGTCAGCACAAGTTACCAAGAAAAAATGACCAATTTCAATTTCAATTTTTTTTTGGGGGGTTAGAGATAACATTAACGTCACATAGCATAGTTAGCGTAGTGAATGGCGGTCAGCACCGGCTAAAAAAAAAATTACATTGCATTTCATAGCTATATTTTGCATGCGTTAACGTTACTCTGCAGATTGAGCGTAGAGAATGTCGTTCAGCACCGGCTAGGAAAAAAAGGTTTAAATTTGTACCCCAGTGCAACTATATAAAAACCTGAATCCTGCAAAAGATACATGCGTGAAAAATTCACCACTGAAGGAAAGCAAATTATGTTTCCTTTCAAGTATATACCATGTGAGCTGACCAAAAAATTGTAGATGAAGGCCTGCAGGTGAGCTGACCCTCCCTGAAGAGGGACATGAGGATATCTTATGCACTGACCCCCAAACTCTTCAGCCTCCAAAGTCAGAAGATGATGATGGGAGGGAATGGCAATTAGTGTTTCACTTGGTGGATGATGGGGATGAGATACAGTTGTCAATAAGTAGGGTTTTGTTAGGTCAACACAAGTCAGGAGGATAGCCAGAGTGAGTAAGTGGATTTGGCGATGACATCACTGACCCAACCTGGGAAGGTGGAAAGCCAAGCGAGGACAGCAGGACAGAGGGGAAGTGATCCACAGCACCGCGACAGAGTGGAAGGCTGTGGGGTGACGAAAGGGAGAAGGCGGGCCACATCAAACAGGCCCGCAACTGTTCCCCCTTGCGAAAATCTCCCTTGCATGGGGTAGGTGTTCCGCAGTCTGGGGATTTTTTTAAGGAAAATGATTTTTAATTAGCAAACTGTGCCATGCCAAAATAAGAACTCAACATTTCATAAATAACAATAACCATAACATATTTTACATCCTATTAATAAACTAACTCAAACTATAACAATAAAACGTAAAACACGGGAACATAATGGGGGAGACTGTACACTGGAAGCTAAAAGAGTAGGGCTGGGTACACTAGCAACCTCAACACCACCAGCATGATCTGCCACATGGCATCATAGCACCCTGATAGGTGGGCCGAACCCCTGGGTGCACAATCAGTGTCTGTGGGTCACACCACTGCCTCCTCTTACTCCCCTGTGTTATGTGCTGGCCAATCCTCTGTCCTAGACGCAGTCCTGGATGACTCCCGCCCTGCAGCTGGGCCTTCGCGAGCACCATCAGCTAGCAGACCCACTTCTGTGTCCAAGCAAAGCGTACAGATGTCCCCAGACCTTTGAACGTAAGTGCCAAAATTTGGAGCCATGGAAATGTTGCCATTTAGGCCTGTGGACACTGAGACTTTCCTCAGCCTCATGACGGCGGCCATCCTTCGTTACTCAGTCCCCAGCCGCCTCTATTTTTCTAGGTGTGCCATCCCCGCATTACACCAGCAATTGTGTCGCGTAACATCATCCGTGCCCTGAACAACAAAATTATTGGGAAGGTCCACTTAACGACGGACACACAGACAAGTGCTTTTGACCAAGGATGCTACATTTCTGTGACGGCACACTGGGTGAACACACAAGAGTGGAGGTAAACCAATGGCATGAACTTTTTAAGAACTCATAAATAACCAAATAACCATAACATATTTTATTTTACAGCCTAGTCAGAAACTCAAACCATAACAAAAAAAAAGCAAACCGTGGAACATAACAGGCCCAGTAGCGAATCAGGGCCATCACAGGAGCAGAAAACAACATCTGCCCAGTGAAGGGAAAATTGTGCATGGGACATTCTGATATGGCCATGTGGATCCCACCTTAATGTCAGGGATCCGGCCATACCATGCCTAGGCCACATGTTCTCAATTTTCTCCCAACCTACCCCATTTTGCCTGAACTACTGGTGAAGGTGCGCTGTGTGTGTGCCCATTTCCGAAAGTCATCTACAGCTGCCATCAGTTTGGCAATGCTGCTGCAGCGCTTGCATTTGCCAGCTAACAGTCTATTGTGCGACGTGAGCACACGCTGGAACTCTACGTTCTACATGTTGTCCAGGATTTGTGAACAGCAGAGGGAATTAGTGGAATACATGTTCCTGCATATCTGACCTCTGTGAGGTTTTACGCAACTTTGAGGGATAAACACAGATGGTGAGTGGCGATGCCACTATTATCAGCCTAACCATACCACTTCTGTGTCTAGTGAAATGCTGGCTGGTAACGATGAAGGCAAACGCTTCACATGTGGAAGAGGTGGAACTAGGGGGAGGACATTATACAGGGTGATAGCCAGAACACCATCAGTTCGGCTTCTCAGTGTGAATTGGATGATGATGATGATGATGATGATGAGGAGGAGGAGGAGGAGGAGCAAGAGACAGTTGCCTACGCTACAGAGGGTAGTAACAATAGTAGGTTTATTCCATCTGGTCTGCATAGATGGGCAGGAGAGGAGGAAGAGGATGACGACAGCGAAGTCTTGCCTGTTGGGAATCTGGCACACATGGCTGACTTCATGTCAGGCTGCCTTTCCTGCAACCCGTGCGTTACACGCATGTTAGACCCTCGCCCTGATGCGCGACCTAGTGTCACAAGGAGAGAAACATTTTGGAAGATGGTGAAGGAGTACATAGCAGACCGTGTCAGCGTCCTCAGTGATCCCTCTGTGCCTTACAACTATTGGGTGTCCAAGCTGGACACGTGGCATAAATTTGCACATTATGCCTTTGAGGGGCTGGCCTGTACACTGTATTCACTAAAACCTCATCCAAAACTTACACATTACTATAAAATACAAACATCACATACAACAGTGGTGGTAAAACAATGGCATGGCCTGTTGAATAACTCCTAAATAACAAAATAAATAACAATAATAACATATCTTACAGACTAGTCATAAACTCTAACTCAAACCATAACAAAAAAAAGTTAAACACAGTTCACAGGGTGATAGTCAGACCACCCTCAGTTTGTCTTCTTTACGCCTCAGAGGTGCTGGCCTTCCCTGCCGTCAGCGTTTTGTCACAGCTGGGGCCATAATAACAGATAAGCGCATGAGCCTGTCAACTGAAAATGCTGACAGGTTGACTATTATAAAAATGAACCGGGCCTGTATTGCCCCTGACTTCTCTACTCCAGATAAAAGCGGCTGAACATAAAGGCACTTTAAATGTGTTGTTTGTAATGTACTGAATACACTGTATTCACATACACCTCTGCCACCACCAAAAAGGTTATATGGTTGAATCTTCCTTTTCTCATCCTTCTCCTCCTCCTCCTTCTCCTACTCTTCCATATCAACATGCTTTTTAGGCTGCCCTCGCTCATAATGTTTTATAGGGTCAGCGAAACTCTTGCACAGGTGCCAGAGGCGACACTCAGAGCCCTCTCTGTGGGCACCCTTACCTTTGAAAAAGTCTATGGTGCACCAATATGCCTTACACTTTTCCTGCCATTCATCAGCGTCGGGTATGCCATGAACGGCACAGGCAGCACATTGACTGTAAGCAGGCTATTATAGCTAAATAATAAGGAACATGGGCGATATACTATATTGGACTGTAGTATTCAGGGTAAATGATCGTGTGGGCACTTTGCAATAAATAAGTGTGTTTGTGGTTGCAGTTTGGGTAATCAGTCTCTAAAAGGTCCGCCATCGCCGTCACAGTTTTAGAAGGTTAGCGCACCTGGAGGCCCTCAGCTACATTATTTTACTCTGTTTTATTGAGCCCAGGGCCACAGCCTCTGCGTGAACCATCAGCCTCACGGCCACTACCACGTCTCGTACTGGCCACCTTCTTAATATTAAATTTTATATATGCTTAAAGGTATGTCACACGTACAGTATCATAAGATATGTATGTGTATGCGGCAATAAATTAAAACAGGTATTTTGGATGTGCACACTTTACACAGGGGATGTAGCTCTGATAATGTCACAGACTACCATACCCTGTAAACTTTTCCCCAAAATATACTGTTTTCACATGTGGTACTGTATCTGAAACAGAGAGCCACTCGCTATGGACACTAGATTATGCACAGATTATTTATATTGGCGCAACAGACACTTTTCAAATGTGGTAAAGTATTTGTCACAGAAATCCACACTATATGGATATAGTATATTTGGCACAAAACAGTTAAATATGTCCAAATACAAATAATTCTATGCTGGAATACTGTATATATGGTTGCGGCCTAAACGCACACACAGATGTGCCAAAAACTAGTTAAATTTGTCCCAAATAAAATGTATTCTCTGCTGGAATACTGTATATACGGTTGCGGTCTAAACGCACACACAGATGTGCCCAAAACTAGTTAAAAAAATACAGATGTGCCCAAAACTAATATAAATAATTCCCTGCTGGAGTAATGAATATAACGGTTACGGATTGAAAGCACACACAGATATGGCACAAATTAGGTTAATTTCCCCAGAAAAAAAAAAAGATCCAATAGAGCGGTGTATATCTCACTAGCAGGCACACTCTAGTGAATAAGCCCCTTTTTATAATGTCTGCTAAACACACTGCTTTTTGATGGCATACTGTAGACCTCACTAATATCAAATCTCTCAGTCTTTTAAAAGCTTTTGGGTACTTAAAAAAGCGATTTTCCAGCCCTGCACTACCTGTCCCTTCCTGAAGACGCCTGTCCGTGATACTGCTGAATTTAACCCCTGGTAAAAAAAAAAAAAAGAATGGTGCTGCACTGCTGTCAAATACACTGTAGTTCTTAAAAGGACTGTTTGGTCTTTCAATAGTATTTTTGGAGTTAAATCTGTGAATTTCCAGCAAAACGCTATCTATCCCTGCCTACTGTCTGCTCTCCCTGATGCTGAATGATCAGAGCGCGGGACATCGGCTCCTATATAAACTGGTATCACGTGTTTCGGCCAGCCAATCAGTGTAAGGCTAATAGCTAACATGGCTATGGCATGACACTGAAGGGCATTACTTACCTGAACGTTGATTGGCTGCTTAGGAGGTGCCAAAGGTGCGGGGAGGAGATTCGACCAATGCAACGAGCACACGTGGTATTTGGCCGAGTACCGCCACCAGCCGAGCATAGCGATGCTCGAGCTGAATCGGTACTCGGCCGAGCATGCTCGCTCATCACTATTCAATACCAAACTTGAGGGCTTGATTTTTGAGGGATGAAATTTAGATTTTATTGGTACCATTTTTTTTTCCTTCAAATTTCCTTATTGAAATAGTCATTATTGTGTACATTGATATACAATACAGCTTATAGGCAAACCTTTAATCCCCCCTCTCCCCCTCCCCCCTAGATTCACACCATCCAACAATCACAGTCTATCCTTCCCCCCTATCTCGCAGTATATTTCCTCCCCTATAGTGTTATCTAGTGGCTATCAATTCTGCTACATATTTTTAGTTTCCCCAACCTATCTTTGAGGTCTTCTAATATATACCATGTTGATAGTATAAATGGGGTCATTATCCATTATCCTTGGATAATCTGACTCATGAATATACTCCAGTATGAAATTTCTCCACACTTGATATAGCTTTTTACCTAAGACTGGAATGTATGGCGTAGTTGGGTGATTAACATGTCATTATGAGAAACCTCTGGTTTAAGCCACATTGTGAACAGACAGCTTCTGGCTACCATCAATAGCCTATGACCCATATGTGAGAGAACTTTTTTAGGTTCCCCTTTCCTGTCTGAGTTCCCTGGTTCCCTGGCAACATGCAGTATCACCATGCATGGAGTAATACGCCCTTGGAACTTACTTATCCGTCCAAGGGTTTTTCCCACTTTTTCCCAGAATCCTTCCAGCTTTGCGCAACTCCACAGACCATGAAACAGGTCGGTCCAGGGTGTCCCACACCTGGGGCAAGCCATCAAGCGCTCCGTATCCCCAGCTCTGCCTGGGAAGTTGAAACCGTAGATTTGAGTTTTTCACCACTTCTCATTAATTATGGTCTTGAATAGAGATGTTATACCAGAGTGAGCACATTTGGCGATCTCTTGGTACCATTTTTGTGGTAGATACGACTTTTTGATCACTGTTATAAAAAAAAAAATTTGGGGGAGAGGTGACAAAAAAATCATTTTATTTTTTTTCCTTTTCCATTACGGCTATCAGGGCACAGGAAATTATTATTAATATTTTAATAGTTTAGAAATTTTCGGATGAGGCGAACCTTTATATGGAAAATAGGGAAAGGGGGTTGATTTAAACTTTTAATTTTTTTCTTTTTTACTTTTAGAGTGACAACTTTTAACCACAATAGTGTGCTATAACCTGGGATCTTTTGATCTCTTGTCCTATTTACCCTAATAAAGATCTATTAGGGTGAATAGGATTTTGATGTGCTGCTTGCTGATCTGTGCCTCATACACAGCGCAGCAGGGAGGTTACTATGGCAGCCATGGGAAGCTTCAAAAGTATTACGGTTGCTATGGTAATCAATCAGAGCCCCGCGCTTTCACTGTGGGGGCTCTGATCAGAGGGCCGAGGGAGCCGTATTCCTCTGTCTTACCTCACAGATGCCACAATCGGTGTTGATCACAGAGTCTTAGGGATTAAATGATGGGGTTCGGCAGGATACCCATTCCCCATGATTGCGGCAGGGTATGGGTATGGAGCGGACTCACTGCAGCAGCCAACTCCATACGTTCCCTCAGCCACAGTGACATATGGGTATACCTGATTTATCTCCTCTTCTCCCCTCCTTTTAAGCTTTTAAACACAATGACAACAAAAGCAAATAACATTAAAGTGATACTGACATATATACCTGTGAGTAAAATTATGGTTGCGAGTGAAAACTATGTGCTTAAAAACACACTGCTCTGTCTTATGTGTCATGCTTTTTCATACTTATTTATTCATTTACTCAGTTATATAGCCTCAACAGTGGCTTGTTGGAAACAAGCAACCAAAAATGATGCCTGCTGGCATTTATACACAATGCCTGCCCATATTTGTTAATAAGTGTTAAATGTCATAAAAAACAATGCCTTGTTCTGAAGTTGAACATGCTTGGACAAATTCTCTCTTCTATTTGGGAGCAGCAGCAGTACAGTACCGTGCATTTGGAAAGGGTAAGGTGTGTAGGGGTAATAGTGTAAGCAATAATAGCTCCAGCAGTAGCAACAAAGCATGGAATAGTATAGAACATATTGGTAGGCAGGAAGAAAGCAGCAGTAGCATGATGGTTGCAGCAGAACCCATACTATACGGACCATGATGGTAGGCAGGCAGACAATGGCAGTGGTATAAATGCAGCGGTAGCAGCAGCCATACCTTTGGGAACACAATGGTAGACAAGAAGACAAAAGTAGTGGCATGATGGTGGCAGCAACAACCATACTGTATGGAACATGATCTTATGCAGGCAGACAGCAGCAATGGAATGATGATGGCAGCAGCAGCGGGCGCCAAATGGTGTGAAACATGATGGTATGCAGGTAGACAGAACCAGTGAAACGATGGTGGCAGCAGATATACAGTATCGAACATGATGATAGGCTGGCAGAAAGCAGCAGTGGCATGATGGTGGAAGCAGAAGCGATGGCATATCTATTCATCTGCCTCAGCCGGAGGTGTGTGAAAATTCATTTTAACAAAACTGATGTTGGAGGACAACTTTTTTTCATTTGAGTGTGGCAACGCAACCTGCTGCATTGAAGACCCTCTCTGAGATGAAACTGGAGGCTGGACAAAACGGTACAAAGAGGACATACTGGGTCAGTTCTGACCATTGTTCCAATTTGTCTTCCTGGAAGTCTCTGAGGTTAGGAAACACAAATTGAGCCAGAGAAAGGCCAGGTAGTACTCAACCTGGATGTTGAGCCAGTATGTATCTGTTTGCTCATTTGCAGCAGCTTGGCACAGTTTTTAAAAATATTGCTCCATCATGTTGATGATACTGAACTGGCTGCTGCCACTGCTTGTGGTAACGGAGATGGTGGGAGGTAGGTTATGCTTGTCTGCTTGTCAAAAGCTGCGGCAAGTTGCATACATGGAATCTCCTAGTAATAAAGCAATTTGGTCTCCCTTTTGGCAACAGAAAAAGCACTAGGAGGGGAGAGTGAAGGCAAAGATGATGCTCTTAAAGGCTTCTCTGCAGTTTCAAGGAGGAGAAGCAGGAGGAATGCTGAGTCTAGGGATAAGCGAATCAACTTCGGATGAAACATCCGAAGTTGATTCGCATAAAACTTCATTCCAATACTTATTAGAATGTATTGGCTCAGATGAGCCGAAGTTATTGCTTTGCGAAGGCTGGCGAGACTTCGGGTAATGACTTCATAAATGAATTTGTACTGTAAAAAACATTTCCCGAACTCTGGTTTGGTTCCAAGTGGTACCTTAGAACCGAACCCGAGTTTGGGAAAAGGTTTTTTACAGTACAAATTAATTTGTGAAGTTATTACCCGAAGTCTCGCGGGACTTCATGAAGCAATAACTTTGGCTCATCTGAGCCAATACATTCTAAGGCATGGTGACTTAAAATTTACATCGATATCACCCTGCTGTGACTAAGAGGAGGAGTGTGCCATCCAGTCCACAATCCCATACTCTTTGTCCTCAGTAATAATGCCAGGGAGAACTGTGGTCTACTACTACTACTACTACTGGCCGGATGGCTGGTGCTGCTAGTGCTGCTACTACCCGCATTCTGACTCTCAGATGACAAAACACGGGTTTTTCATTTTGCACTATTCTGTTTTTCAGACAGTTTTTATGTGGTATTCAGACATAAAGAAAAAATTATGGATAGCAAATGCACATGCTATTCATTGATCTATTGCATCTCAGCACAATTGTTTAACTGTACATTAGGTACTTTGTATACTTTTTGATCAAAAGGTATAAGCCCACTACCCACGTCAAGGTGAACTCTTTTGAACATGTCCCTACTCTAAATTGGCACAGCACCACATGGCAACCACTGCTGTCACAACACCACACCTGCAGGCAGCACAACCCAGCAGCCTAATAACAGAGCATGTGGATGTGTGAGTCAAACTTTTTTTATTATGTCAGAATATTGTATTGCTTCTTGTTTATTTTTAGGGTATCTTAACTCCTTCCATTCAGTCCAGTTAGTTAGTGATTGTGAGCCAAAACCAGGATTGGAGCCTGCATAGACATAAGGTATAAGGGAAAGATCTGTACCTGTTTTGTGTTTAGAGCTGCACCTAGTTTGGGCTAAAAATTACTGATGGAAATCGCTGACCGAACACTGTGTGAATGAGTCGTAAGTGAGTAAAATAAATAATTATAAAAGAATAATAAATAATTATGGTATTAAAATGACGTTACTGCGGCATTGCTTTTGATGTAACTATCAGTGAAAATTGTAACAAATTTGGTTAGTTCAAAATTAATGTGAGTTATTAAATTTGTCTGAATCGGTAACAGATGTAGAACAAACAAAATTCTAACCATAAATATTGCTATATTTAATCACTTTCTGATATTGCTTAAGATATAGCAGTGTGTGTTGTCAGGTGGTATATTTTAGATTGTATAGAATTTGTAAGCATTAAACAATCATGTGAATTATGTTTTATAATATACTGATCATATTTCTTGTTGGACTGCACTTGAAACTCTACTACTAGCCTAAAAAGTTCTCTCCAATGCTCTACCATCATACATTTCTGCCACCAATCCACTCATGCTCTTTGATCAGCCAAAGACTTATAGCCCTCATTCTCCCTCATTGCATCATCTCATTCTCCAGTGCAGCAACCATTAATAGAACTCACTGCCCTAGAACATTAGACTTGCTCGTCTGTGCTTCAAAAACTTAATTTTTCAAGAAAGCCTGTGCTTGATAACTTTATTTCTCTCCATAGTCTGTTTTCGCCTCAACTAGCCTTTCTTTTCTCAGTGAATTTTATATATGTACTAATTAAAAATACTGGCTGGATGACTGGTTCATGCAGCTTTATTCATGTCCTAAGTACAAATGGGCTAGTCCTTGGATAAATTTAATACTGTGTACTACGGATTGACAAACCAGTTTGAACCAAATCAAGTTCTTTCCAGGTTCTTTTCAGATGAATACACTAAAACTGCATGTACCAATGTGCAATTTTTTAGCATGTTGGCAGAAAAAAGGCATTGGGGATGAAGAAGGGGTCCCACATGACCCTGAGAGATTGTGAGAGGGAGGGCTTGTCCTAATTGGCTCCCAGGCTGACAGACAGCTTGGATGAGCCAATATATGCTGCAGCAGGCCAGGAGGTGTCCTAGTGGAACGCCATTCTGTGATGGGCTGTGAATGAGGGTGGTTGGGTATGAAAGTGTCTGCCAGGAAAATGATCTTAGGGAGTCAGGGAGAGTTAAAAAATCAAGCAGGGACAGTCAGAAATCAATCAAACTTATTGCCAGGGAGAGTGAAGGGAAAGGCTAGGATTCCAAAGAAGAACGGAATGTGTTATGTTATGTAGAATAGGCATAAGCAGGGCAGCTGACAGACAGGGAGAGAGAACACAGGAGCTGTGGCTGGATGTCCCTGCTATCAGAAGTGCAGGTGATACAAGGCAGACCACAAAAGCAGCTACCTGGAAGCAAATACTTTCATTTTTTTCCCCCCTTATTTTCACAGAAATTCTTTTTTGCGGGGTTTAATTTAACCACCTGAGGACCGCCTAACGCACGGATGCGTCCAGCGGGCGGTTCTCTTATTCTGGCTCGACGCATCGGCGCGTCATCTCGCGAGACGCGAGATTAGCTGTGAACGCGCTCGCGCACGTTCACAGTGGCGCGCGTCTCGCCGGTTATACTGCAGCCTGCCAGTCAATCGCTGGCAGGCTGTAGATGCGAAATAAATCGCATCAAAGATGTATATCAGATGCTGTTTTGTTAACAGCGTCTGATATACCTGCTACCTGGTCCTCTGGTACCTGGTCCTGAGTACGGCGATACCACATGAGTGACACTTTTTTGCAGCCAAGATGCGCAAAGGGGCCCAAATTCCAATGAGTACCTTTACGATTTCACAGGGCATTTTTACGCATTTGGATTCTCATCCTTTAGGGCCCCTAAAATGCCAGGGCAGTATAAATACCCCACAAGTGACGCCATTTTGGAAAGAAGACACCCCAATGTAATCCGTGAGGGGCATGTCGAGTTCACAGAATTTTTTTTTTGGCACAAGTTAGCGGAAATTGATACATATTTTTTAGTTGTTTTTTACAGTCTTATATTCCACTAACTTGTGACAAAAAATAAAATTTTACATGAACTCACCATACTCCTCACGGAATACCTTGGGGTGTCTTCTTTCTAAAATGGGGTCACTTGTGGGGTATTTATACTGCCCTGGCATTTTAGGGGTCTAAAGCATGAGAAGAAGTCTGAAATCTAAATGCTTAAAAATGCCCTGTGAAATCCTAAAGGTACTCATTGGAATTTGGGCCCCTTTTAGCACCCAGGCTGCAAAAAAGTGTCACACATGTGGTATCGCCGTACTCAGGAGAAGTAGGGCAATGTGTTTTGGGGTGTATTTTTACATATACCCATGCTGGGTGAGAGAAATATCTCTGTAAATGACAACTTTTTAAAAATTTTTATACAAAGTTGTCAGTTTACAGAGATATTTCTCTCACCCAGCCTGGGTATATGTAAAAATACACCCCAAAACACATTGCCCTACTTCTCCTGAGTACCACATGAGTGACACTTTTTTGCAGCCTGGGTGCTCAAAGGGGCCCAAATTCCAACGAGTACCTTTAGGTTTTTCATGGCTGCTCACAATTTAGACCCACCCAAAATGCCAGAACAGTAAACACACCCCATAAATGACCCCATTTCGGAAAGTAGACACCCCAAAGTATTCACTGAGGGGCATAGTGAGTCCGTGGGAGATTTTTATTTTTTTTTTGCCAAAAGTTAGCAGAAATGAAAACTTTATTATTATTTTTTTCTTCCTCAGAAAGTGTCATTTTCCGCTAACTTGTGAAAAAAAATGAAATGATACATGAACTCACCATGCCCCTCCGCGAATACTTTGGGGTGTCTTCTTTCTAAAATGGTGTCATTTGAGGGTATTTATACTATCCTGACATTCTAGCACCTGAAGAAACATGACAGGTGCTCAGAAAGTCAGAGCTGCTTCAAAATGCGGAAATTCACTTTTTTGCACCATAGTTTGTAAACGCTATAACTTTTACCCAAACCAATAAATATACACTTATTGGATATTTTTTTATCAAAGACATGTAGAACAATAAATTTTGTGAAAAATTTATATAGAAATGTAGTTTTTAAAAAAAAAAATCAACAGAAAGTGAAAAAGTCATTTTTTTGCAAAAATTTCGGTCATTTTTGATTAATAGCAAAAAAAGTTAAAATGTCAGCAGCAATGAAATACCACCAAATGAAAGCTCTATTAGTGAGAAGAAAAGGAGGTAAAATTCATTTGGGTGGTAAGTTGCATGATGGAGCAATAAACAGTGAAATTAGTGTAGTGCAGAATTTAAAAAGTGGCCTGGTGTTTAAGCTATGGGGCTGAGGTGGTTAATTAAGTAGCATATATCTGTGATTACTGCATCAATACCCAAAGTGTAGCAGCAATCTGCCTGTGTATATTAACGGGAAATGTTGAATCATGCCTCAGTCGTCTGTTTACATGCATTCAGTTTCCACATGGTTGCAATTAAAATTGTTTTTGGGAGGGGGTTCAATTTAATTAAGCAGCATATATACATGATTACTGCATCAATATCCAAGGTGCAGCAGCAATCTACCTGTGTGTATTAATGAGAAATTGAGCATCAAGCCTCAATCGTCTGTTTACATTTCACACAGTGTATTTCCAAACGGTTGCAATAAACATTGTTTTTTACAGGGGGTTCAGTTGAATTAAGTTGCATATATACAGTACGTGATTACTTCATCAAAACCGGCATTTTCACACTCCTCCGGCTGACCTCAATGAATAGATCTCGCCTTGCTGTCCATGCCTCATTTTGCCACTGTTGCTGTCTTTCTGCATCAATACCCACGGTGTTGCAGCAATCTAACTGTGAGTGTTAACATGAAATTGAGCGTCAAACCCCAATCGCCTGTTTACATATATTCAGTTTCCAGACTTTTTTTTTTTTTTTTTTTTTAAGAGGGGTTCAGTTTAATTAACTAGCATAAATATACACATCTTTACTACATCAATACACCGTGTAGTGCCGAACATTATCTGAGAGGCACAAAAATGCCCGGGCTACAGAAGTGTTTCAAACAATGTGGGTAGTAGTCCACAGTTGTCCTTGCTGGCTTCAGAAATGTGCAACATTATAGTTGAGAAGAAACAAGATTAGATTATGGATTGGATGGCTCACTCCCCCTCTCAATCGCAGCAGGATAACATGGACGTGACTTCACCATACCATTGAGCCAAGGGTCATAGTGTTCCTCCTGATCTTCCTTCTTGCAGCCCCAAAAAAGGCTTTTAGTGGAGGCATCTCAGTCTTTACTGCCCACTCCTAGAGGGGCGCCTTCCTTTTTCCTAGGAAGTGGCAAGAAAACTGCTCAACGCCATATGTCAGATAGTCAAAAGAGTCTCCCTGTTGCCGACTTGCGTCAGAGCCTTCACCATTTGGGCTGCCCTGAGGAGGAGGTTGGAGAGGAGGCTGGTGACCCCATGCATACTTCTGTTAATGGTTATGGTAATAGTGGCACCTGTAACCATGGCATTGGTGGTGGTGGCAGCAAAAGTGGCAGTCGGGTAGAGCAGAAGAGGGGCATCAAGGAGCACATCATGATATCTCACAGTCTGATAAAAGCAGCAGGAAGGCTTAAGACAGAACCTGGGAGCCATATTGGGGTGCTGAGGAGGAGACAACATCAGTGGAAAAGGGCAGTGGCGGCTGCAATAAAGAGCAGAGGCCACATATCTCCCAAAGGACAATCAGGGTCACAGATGCTTCGGGATCTGGTGATGCTGTGGGCGGGTTAGGCCCAAAAGGTGTCAGAGCTTGGCTGCCTGGAGGTCTGCATGAGCAACAGCCGTATGGCACTTTTTTCCCAAAAGGCTCACAAAACCACAGCGTTGTGCAAGATCTGCAGGATTAAAATAAGCAATGGTTGTTAAAATTCAATTATAGGTACCTCTGGTACCTATAATTGTGTTTTAACGGCCACTGCTTATTTTAATTATTTACTACAGCACATGAGGCGGCATCACTAGTTCCTTTGGGAAAGTACAACTGGCCTTCATTCCCAGTCAGAACAAGTCTGTCATTCTCCATGTCCTCTTTGTGGCAACTAACCTGCATCCCCAAGCAGTATGATATCTTTGTCATCATCATCACCTTCTTGTTTTCCTGCTAAGACTCCTCCATTGTGAGACATATATAATAGAACTTTTGTCAATGAAAAAACCTTTCTCCACCAGCAATTAGCTTGTCTACATGCTGAACCCCCATCTGACCACGTTGCTGGCGCTGCAGTCGCTGTATTATAATTTTAGTAGAGCAACTCATGAATCCTCACTCCACGGTGGAGACCTGGAGCGCTTGTTAAGGGCAGGGACAGTACATGTCTTTCATGGCCCACTGGGTCAATGTCTTTTGCTACAGTGAAGAGGCAGCACCCTGGCAACATGACCAGGTCCTCTTGACCCCCACCCACCATATAATGGGGCAGGCTCCCTCAGAAGGCACTTATCTGCCTCCTCCACATCCTGCTCCATTGACACGGTCCCGTCCTCAACAACAGCAAGGTACAGCGTCGCTTACACTATGACGTGTTAAGTCAAGCATTGCCACAATAAGTTGGAGCTGATTGGCCTGGGAGAGAGTAGCCAGACTGGCGAGCAGTTTCTTAAATACATCATGTCGCAAACATTCAGCTGGCTGTTACCTTGCTGATTCCAACTGGGCAAAGTGGTCAGTGACAATGGGCTGCCCTAAACCTTGGGGAAAACTTGCAGTATCAGAATGGTATGCAGTTACACTACTTGATCTGCGGAGTTCTGAGTCGCTGAAATTCAACATTGCTGAATGATTTGGTCATGCAACAGACTGCCTTGTTTTCAGGTTTGGTAGTGGCAGCTCAAGCCATTCATGCTGCAATTGTCCCTCATGTATTTTTAAAGAGACGCTGACGTTCATGCAACAAGTGGCCCTGTAGCTGCTGGAGACCCACAATAAGAAACTCCCATGGAGAAGGAGGAGGAGGTGCTGCCACTTGAATATGAGAAAGAGGAGTCGGCGTTGGAGGAGAAAGAGGATGATGGTGACACTGGCCACGACAATCAATCGTCTGAGTAGGGGCAGAGGTGAAAAGAACTGGCTACTGGGTCACGCTGGCCAAAATGGACACCTGTAAATTTGCTTGCTTACGTAGTGACAGGCTGTTCGGTGACATTAAGCAATCTGATGATTACTGGATTGCCATGCTTTTAGACCCTTACTATCAAGGCAAAATAAGGGAATTTTTTCTTCTCACAGAAAGGGAGCACAAATTGCATTAGTACCAGGAAACACTGTGTACATGGCTTGTCGCAGTGTCACGTTCGGGTGTGGGAAGGAACACCACACCGATCATAGGAGGGAAAGGGGTCAGAGAATATGGCCTGGAAACTAGGGAAAGGAGATGGACACCTCCTAATTAAACTGCTAGTCAAAGTCCTGACTAACTACCAGTATGGTTGATAATAAAATGGCTGCACAACATTTCACATACAAACAATAGAGCTGAGAAATGGGGATCATTCTAAATTAAAGTGGTATTATACCTACTATAAATGGAAAAATAAAAGCTCTTTACGCACATTTTTGATCAAACGTGTGTCGGGCCCATCTACCAGGCGTCAAAGTGGCTTCCGCAGATGGGTACCTAACACTAACAAACTGCCTCTCTTAGACTTACCTAAGCCTACAATTTTCAGGGCAGTGTAAGCCCCAGGCAGATGGGCATTGCTCAGTCTAAAAGAGGCGCTATCCTCAATATATACTACAAGAAAATTTAGACTAGCACAATCATATACATAATCACAGGTGCATATCCATCAAGCAAATATGGTTGATAATAAAATGGCTGCATTATAGTAGGTATAATACGACTTTAATTTAGAATGATTCCAATTTCTCAGCTCTATTGTTTGTATGTGAAATGTTGTGCAGCCATTTTATTACCAACCATGTTTGCTTGATGGATATACACCTGTGATTATGTATATAAATGTGCTAGTCTAAGTTTTCTTGCATTAACTACCAGTATGAACAGACCCCAGAGGTAGGTGAGTTCACACACTGGAACCTAGTGTCCTAACTGACCCTATAGGACCCTGGACTAATGTCAGGACTGAGACAACCTGTTCCTCCAAGAGGAAGGATGAACAGGAGTCTCCCTTAGGCCTTAATACAACAGACAGGGAAATACAACACACAGAACTCAAACTAAATTAAAAAGGGGAAATGAAAGACTTAACTTCAAAGGAGCAATGGAAGAACCAGGAACTCCACCGAAATCCACACACCAGCAATCCACAACTCAAAGCAGAAGCTATAAACCACACAGCATAGTGGGAAAAGCAACAATAAATAAGGAAGGTTAAATGACCACATTAGCAACACCTGAGGCAAGGGGTGTGGCCATTACCAGAAACAACACAGACGCCTATTGAGCAAACAAGGAAACCTGTCAGATCAAACCACATGTTGTCATTTTTGCTGATCTCCTGCCACCTGTCACGGGAATATCCATGACAGTACCCCCTCTTCTACAGGTGACCTCTGGGTACCCAGGACCAACCTTATCCGGGTGAGACCTGTGAAAAGCTTTCACCAAACGACTGACATTTACGTCAGATGCTGGTATCCACAGCCTCTCCTCAAGTCTATAACCCTTCCAGTGAACAAGATACTGAAGAGATCTACTGAGAACTCGAGAGACAATTATCTTGGCGATCTGAAATTCCAAACTACCATCCACCAAGACAGGAGCGGGTGGAAAGGAAGACAGCTCCAAAGGTCCAACATATCTCTTCAACAAAGATTTGTGAAACACATTATGAATTTTCAGGGCCTGAGGAAGTTCAAGACAAAAAGCTACAGGATTAATAATGGCAGTGATCTTATATGGACCAAAAAACCTTGGACTCAACTTCCAAGAATGTACCTTTAACTTAATGTTTCTTGTGGACAGCCACACAGAATCACCAACTTTTAGGTCCGAACCATTCATACATTTCCTGTCAGCCACACGTTTATACTTGTTGTCCATATTCCTCAAGTTATTTTGAATTTTCCGCCATATACTGTAGATGACAATAATGACGAAAAACGTTCCTCCTCAGGGATACCATAAGTATCAGAACCAGAAAATGTGCCGATCTGCATGTGAAACCCATTTGCCCCAAAAAACGGCGACTTACCAGCGGACTCCTGTCTACGATTGTTTATGGCAAACTCTGCCAAAGACAAAAACTAAGACCACTCCTCCTGATTCTCAGAGACAAAACATCTCAAGAAAATCTCCAGACTCTGATTAGTGCGTTCCGTCTGTCCGTTCGACTGAGGATGAAAAACTGAAGAAAAGGACAGTTGTACCCCCAGTCGAGTACAGAACGCCTTCCAGAATTTGGAAACAAACTGAGTCTCACAATCTGAGACAACGTCAGAGGGAATGCCATCGAGTTTCACAATGTTGTCAACAAACACTTGTGCAAGTGTTTTAGCATTAGGTAGTTAACCAACAATGATTCCCACTGGTACAAGACCCAATATCTGAAACATAGAGATCCAAATGAATGATATCAGAGTCAAAAAATGAAGGAATATAAATAACAATGCGTCTTTATTAGAACAATTTATGAAACATGATTGGTACAAAAAGTGTTAAAAAACAAGTAAAAACAATTACACAAAGAGCGACACACCACATAGCACAATCAGAGTATAACTGGTGAAAATTGATAGCAACTATGCGCAAATATCCTCAGTCAGTGCACACACCAAATAGATAATGGGACCCAACAAAACAGACAGTTGCTAGTTTGGGCTAAGTAGCCGGTCACCATAGATGTTTTAACCACAGTAAACACGAGGATAGTCGCACAAGATAAACAACATAGTAATATACACACCAGCAATGGGTCACAGCAGTGTCGCCAAACAAACGCGCCCCGACGCGCGTTTCGCCGTCAGCTTTCTCAAGGGGCGATAAGAGAGTGTACCAGCATCAAGGTTTAAATAAGGAAGATACCTGATGTCACAGGCCATGTGATCCATGATCAACCAATAAGGACTAAGGACAACCCACCAACCTGATTAACATATAAATCACATCCAGCTGAGTGCCGGTGTCACTTCCGCTCTATACCTGGCGCACGAATATCTGTCATGAATGCCGGCATCCGCATGCGCCGTGGCTGTGGGGGAAGGCGGTCACGCACATATGGCGTGAGACGCCTCATCCCAAAAACCAGGACGCCGCGGCATACCGGAGCATGCTCAGAAAATCACGCGCACCGCGGGAGCCATATTTGAAAAGGGCATTCGCCCAAATAGTCAGGAAGATGGATGTCACGATAGTATGCCTTTTATAACAATGCCCAGTATACTGCATAAATCCTTACTTAAGCGAAATTAATTAGACCGTTAAAAGCCATTA
Organism: Bufotes viridis; assembly: GCA_033119425.1. Taxonomy (NCBI): domain Eukaryota; kingdom Metazoa; phylum Chordata; class Amphibia; order Anura; family Bufonidae; genus Bufotes; species Bufotes viridis. The sequence goes on from CM065591.1 coordinate 209,678,442, forward strand.
TACCAGTGTTAGCATGATGGTCATATATAAATATAGAAGGGTCGACATATATGGCAATGGTTTATGACAATATATAACAACTCAATACTGTGTAAAACGTGTTGAAAGTGAACAAGATGGTAACCATGATTGCAAAATTAAGTGATATATGAATAAAAGTGTATAAAATACGAAACCGGTGACCGCAAATACAAAAAGGATAAAAAAACAAACATGATTCACTAGTAATGAAAGTAATTTCAATAAAAATAATTGAACGTGAATATTACATAAAATACAAAATCAGTGACCGCAATTACAAAAGTGGAATAAAAAAAAGGGATAAAAAAACCAACATGATTCACTAATTATGGAAATAGTTCCAATAGAGATAATTAACGTGAATATACATAATTAGATAGTATGTGAAAAAATAAGATACCGTGAATGAATGTGCCAAAATCAAAAAGTGTAAATAATTGATAACCATGATAAAAGGTAGCGTATAAGTGATGAACAAACGAGTAATGTAAGTATAAGGAACTGTCAGGTAACGCGTGACAGGAAAAAAATAAATAAAAAAAATGTGAAATTTTTTAAAAAAACTAAATTTTTTTTCTTTAAATATTATTTTTTTGTTAAATGTATGGAAATACATGTCATAAACAAAGCCGCAACATGTTCCAGATGATGGATGACATTGAACCCTTCATGTTACACGGAAAATGGTCTATGGTGACCAGCTACTTAGCCCAAACTAGCAACTGTCTGTTTTGTTGGGTCCCAATATCTATTTGGTGTGTGCACTGACTGAGGATATTTGCGCATAGTTGCTATCAATTTTCACCAGTTATACTCTGATTGTGCTATGTGGTGTGTCGCTCTTTGTGTAATTGTTTTTACTTGTTTTTTAACACTTTTTGTACCAATCATGTTTCATAAATTGTTCTAATAAAGACGCATTGTTATTTATATTCCTTCATTTTTTTACTCTGATCTCTTAGCATTAGGTAGGCCTGGCAACGCTATAAAATGCACCATTTTACTAAAGAGATCAACTACCACCAGAATAACTGTCTTTCCTGAAGAATTGGGTAGATCAGTGATACAATCCATGGATAAGTGAGTCCATGGTCTGGACAGGATGGGCAACAGAAGAAGAGATCCTAAAGGTCGAGTATGTGTCACCTTAGCACGCGCACAGGTACTACAGGCTGACACATAGGCCTCAACACACTTACACAGCCCTGGCCACCAGAATCTACGAGAGATGAGGTTGGCAGTGGATCTACTCCCAGGGTACAGTGATGTTCCTCAAACACCTTGTGACGCAATTCCGATGGCACAAACCATTTCCCAGAGGGACAAGAATCTGGTGCGTCTCTATCTAACACTTTCACCTCTAGGTCCGGGTAAAGGGCGGATACCACCAACCATTCCGACAATCACCACCTTCAGGAAAACTACGTGACAAGGCATCTGCCTTGACGTTCTTAATCCCAGGATGATAGGTGACAATGAAATTGAATCGGGTGAAAAACAAAGACCTGGCTTGTCTCGGGTTCAGTCGTTTAGCCAACTCCAGGTAAGCAAGGTTTTTGTGATCTGTAAACACCGTGATCAGATGAATCGCCTTTTCCAACCAATGACACCATTCATTAAAAGCCAACTTAATGGTCAGAAACTCTCTGTTACCCACATCGTAATTTCTGTCTGCGGCAGAGAGTTTTTTTTAGAGAAAAAGGGCACATGGACCCCATTTACCAGGTGACGGGCCATGCGATAAAACTGCAAAAACGATTGTGGAAAAACAGACAGAAAAAGGGATTTATAAGTAGTGATGTCGCGAACATAAAATTTTCAGTTCGCGAACGGCGAACGCGAACTTCCGCAAATGTTCGCGAACTGGCGAACCGGGCCAACTGCCATAGATTTTAATAGACAGGCGAATTTTAAAAACCAAAGGGACTCTTTCTGGCCACAATAGTGATGGAAAAGTTGTTTCAAGGGGACTAACACCTGGACTGTGGCATGCCGGAGGGGGATCCATGGCAAAACTCCCATGGAAAATTACGTAGTGGACGCAGAGTCGGGTTTTAATCCATAAAGGGCATAAATCAACTAAAATTCCTAAATTGTTTGGAATAACATGCTTTAAAACATCCAGTGTGTGTATACGATCAGGTATGATGTTGTATCGATCAGGTAGTGTAAAGGTTACGCCCACTTTACAGACATTGACAGACCAAACTCCCCTTTTAATGCACCACAAAAAAACCGCAAACAGTCCATTTGCACAACCGCAAACTCCCCATTTGCACAAGGTTGGATACCAAGCTAGCCATGTCCCGGTGATGTCATTGAAGGTTTCTTCCTCCACCCAGCCACGTAGAACACCATGGGTCCCCGAAAGGTCAATTGAATAGATTTTTCGAACAGGGAGATGGTTAAAAAAAACGCTGGCTCCCTCCCCTTTGTTTTAATCCACGGTCACTGCGTCTGCGCTGTGCAATTTACTGTCACACCCGATATGAGTGGTATTTTCTGTAGTACTATTCTCATCAGTTTAATCCCTGTTACATCCCCAATCTGGGGTCCATCTATTGAATTGATTTTTCGAACGGGGAGATGGTTAAAAAAACGCTGGCTCCCTCCCTTTTGTTTTAATCCACAATCACTGCATCTGCACCGTGCAATTTACTGTCACACCCGAGTGGTGTCTTAACTAGTACTATTCCTATCAGTTTAATCCCTGTTATATCCCATATCAGGGATTGCCTTTTTTGAAAAAAAATTCGTCCAGGTACCTTCCACTGTGGTGTCCCAATAGCGACAAATTTTTTGAAGGCCTCAGACTCCACCAGCTGGTATGGTAAAAGCTAGCGAGCTAAGAGTTCCGTCAATCCAGCTGTCAGACGTCGGGCAAGGGGGTGACTCTGTGACATAGGCTTCTTACGCTCAAACATTTCCTTAACAGACACCTGACTGTGGGCAGATGAGATGGAACTGCTGAAGGTGAGAGGCGGAGTGGCGGGTGGTTGAGAGGGGGCAAGAAGGACAGCAGTGGTTGACGTGGCTGAAGATGCTGGACCAGGAGGAGGATGGTGGCTTTGAGTTTGTGTGCTGCTTGTACGCATGTGTTGATCCCATAGGCGTTTGTGATGTGAGATCATGTGCCTTCGCAAAGCAGTTGTACCGAGGTGGGTGTTGGACTTCCCATGACTCAGTTTCTTTTGGCACAGGTTGCAAATGGCATTGCTGTTATCAGAGGCAGACACACACAAAAAATGCCACACTGCTGAGCTTTGCAATGACGGCATTCTGGTGGTGGCAACAGCATGCGTTGACTGGCGTGCTGTCTGGCTGACCCCAGGTGCCGATACATGCTGTCTGACTGTGCCACTAACTCCTTGCGACGACCTCCCCCTGCTTCCAACTTGTCTCCTCCTTCTCTCTGTCTCCCCTTCTGAACTTTCCCCCTCTTCTTCTCTTCGAGCAGGCACCCACGTGGCATCCATGGACACATCGTCATCATCAACCGCTTCACTTGTATCTGACACCTCAGCAAAGGAAGCAGCAGCGGGTACAACATCATCATCATCATCATCACACTGTACGTCCATGTGTGTAATCCTGCCTGACTGAGACATATCCCTGTAATCTAAATCATCTGGCAATAATGGTTGGGCATCACTAATTGCATCCAACTGATGTTTAAATAACTCCTCTGACTGATCAAGTGAAGCGGCAGTGGTGGTAGTGGTGGTAGTGGTGGTGGTGGCGGCGGGCGGGAGCGTGGTAACTTGAGAGCAGGTGACCGAAGCTGAGCTGGAGGAGGATGGTGCGTCAAGGTTCTTAACGGAAGCTGTTGAAGATTGGGTGTCCTGTCTAAGCCAGTCAACTATGTCCTTTAGAATTTTTCAGGTTTAGGGTACGTGGCCTCTGAACACTGGGCATTATTCCAGGGCCAGTGGAAATCACAGCACCACGACCACGACGGCCCCTGCGGGGTGGCCTGCCTCTGCCTGTCATTTTTTGTAGATAAGTGGTACTACGCGTGCTAGGTACTGTGCCACCCGGTATGAGTGGTGGGCACTGGCAGTGGGCACACTACCGTCAGTGGAAGTCGGCCTGACACACACTGGCAGCAGGCAAGCAACTGAAATTAGACTAAAGCGTAAAAATTAAATGCCTGTGCCACACGGTATGAGTGGTGGTGGACACTGGCAGTGGGCACACTACAGTCTGTGGAAGTCGGCCTGACAAACACTGGCAGCAGGCAAGCAACTGAAATTAGACTAAAGCGTAAAAATTAAATGCCTGTGCCACACGGTATGAGTGGTGGTGGGCACTGGCAGTGGGCACACTACAGTCTGTGGAAGTCGGCCTGACACACACTAGCAGGCAAGCAACTAACCTTAGATTAAAGGGTAAAAATTAAATGCCTTTGTTTGATGCAAAGTCCTGTGCCACACGGTGTGAGTGGTGGGCACTGGCAGTGGGCACTATGTAGTCTGTGGGCCTGCAGCTCCTCACACACGGGCAGGCCAGGCAACTGCAATATATATGTGGAGAAAAAAAAAAAAAAAGCAGACTAATGTAGCAGCCCTAAAAAGGGCTTTTTGGGGTGCTGTCAGGAAGCTGTCCTTACAGCAGAGATCAGATGAGTCTTTCAGGACTGGAGTGGACACTGAATTCACTAGCCTAGCTATCAATTTCCCTATTAAATCAGCAGCAACTACACTCTCCCTCCTCTCACTAAGACTGCAGCTTCAGAATGAATCTAAAATGGATGCTGTTCAGGAGATGGGAGTGTCTGGGAGGGAGGGTATGCTGCTGATTGGCTGGAATGTGTCTGCTGACTGTGAGGTACAGGGTCAAAGTTTGCTCAATGATGATGTATAGGGGGCGGATCGAACATCGCATATGTTCGCCCACCGAGGCGAACGCGAACAAGCTATGTTCGCCGGGAACTGTTCGCCGGCGAATAGTTCGGGCCATCTCTATTTATAAGTACAGGGAAAGGTTAGGGACTTAGGGAGGAATCATTTCACAGCATCTTAGTGCAGGGAGAGACGTCAGAAGATGCTAGGGACATTGATAGGAAAGTAATTTACAAGTGCAGGGAAAGATTATTTGGGGATCCAAATAGTCATTACACAGCTCTGTCATTCCAACTTTTTGTTATTGGGCTGCAAGTGTTAGTGGATTAGTGGATTGGGCTGCAAGTGTTAGTTGATTATATCTTAGTATCTTATTCAGTAGTGTTGAGCGCGAATATTCGCAAAGCGAATTTTAATCTCGAATATCATGATTTCAAGATTTTGCGAATATGACGAATACATGACCCCATATTCGCAAATACGAATATTCGCTCTTAAGATGGATAGTGATAGGGAAACTGTATCTTGAAAATGAAAGATTCAGACATAATTCCCCCAAACTTAATTGCTTTCTATAACAATTTCCACTATTCCAGTCAGAGTAAAGACTTAATAGGTAAGAACTTTGCTGCGAATGTTCGTCACTTGTATGCTGCATGTATTGCGAAATTCGTATATGTCTTTTTCGCACCTTACCATTTGCACAAATGACTCCCGCCATTTCAAGCTTTCAATACATGTAAAGCTGTTTAAACATTATTAATAACGAAAAGATTCTATGCGCACACGAATATAACTTGAAAAATTAATCGCAAGCGAATTGTTCATCAAATATCGCGAAATCGAATATGGGTCTTTGAGCACTGCACTGTTGCAGTTATTTCTGATAAAAGCGTATACGGGCGTACTTCAGTACAACAACAAAAAATATATATACGCACTGCACTGTTGCAGTTATTTCTGGTGAAAGCGCATAGGGGCGTATTTCAGTACAACAAGAAAAATATATACACACTGCACTATTGCAGTTATTTCTGGTGAAAGCGTATGGGGGCATATTTCAGTGCAACAAGAAAAATACATACGGACTGCTGCAGATATTTCTGGTGAAAGCATATAGGGGCGTATTTCAGTGCAACAAGAAAAATATACACACACTGCACTATTGCAGTTATTTCTGGTGAAAGCAGATGGGGGCGTATTTCAGTGCAACAAGAAAAATACATACGCACTGCTGCAGTTATTTCTGGTGAAAGCATATAGGGGCATGTTTCAGTGCAACAAGAAAAATTTATACGCACTGCAGCAGTTATTTCTGGTGAAAGCATATAGTGGCCTATTTCAGTCTTACAAGAAAAATATATTCTCAGGTCACTTCTCCAGTTATTCCTGGTGAAAGCGTATAGGGGCATATTTCAGTACTACAAAAAATATATATTCTCAGGTCACTTCTGCAGTTATTTCTGGTGAAAGCGTATAGGGGCGTATTTCAGTACTACATGAAAAATATATTCTCAGTTCATTGTTGCAGTTATATCTGGTAAAGCCTTTACTGGCGTATTGCAATAGAAAAAGAAATATACATTCGCCATTCGCTGGTGCACTTATATGTAGAAAAACATTTATTGACATATTGCAGTAGAAAAAGAAATATACATTCCCCATTCGCTCCTGCACTTATATCTTGAAAAACCTTTGGTGACGTATATCAGTAGAAAAAGAAATATACATTTACCATTCGCTACTGCACTTATATCTTGAAAAACCTTTAATGACGTATAGCGGTAGAAAAATAAATATACATTCACCATTCGCTCCTGCGCTTATATCTTGAAAAACCTTTATTGACGTATATCAGTAGAAAAATAAAAATATATTCAGAGTTCACTGTTGCAGTTTGATGTGGTAAAGACTTTAGTGGCGTATTTCTGTAGAAAAATCAAGATATATTCAGCGTTCAGCGTTGCAGTTATAAGTGGGAAAGTCCTTTTTGCGGTATGGACCGAATTACGTTGTGATGAAATTTAGTATTTGTGTTTCACACACTGCGCACTTACATGACGACATCGATAAGAGCATATCGTCATGTAAGAGCACGAATACAGGTGAATACACTATGGACTAACCCTGCACAAAAATGCGAACTAATTCACACCAGCCCGCATCTATCTGCAGTATTGCTTACTGGACACTATGGGGACTTTTCTGCAGTGCAGAAACCGCACTAGGACTGCGTCTCGCTCTTCCAGCACGGACCACTTCTTCCGCTACGTCCCCTTCACTTCAGATCACTCCGCCTCAGGCACCTTTGCTTTTTTGAAACCAACAGCCTATAAACCTCTGTTGAAAAGCCTTTAGTGGCGTATATATGTAGAAAAAGATAAATATACTCAGCGTTCACTGTTCCAGTTATATGAGGTAAAGCCTTTAGTGGTAGTATATCAGTACAAAAAGAAAAATAAATTTGGCATTCAGTGCTGCAGTTGTATGCGGTAAAATCTTTTTTTTAATTATTTTGGTGGGAAAAAAAATTGTATTAAGCGCTGAAGTTATATGTGGTAAAATCTTTTGTGACTTATTTCAGTGGAAAAAAAATTGTATTCAGCGTTCAGCGCTGCAGTTTTATGTGGTAAAATCTCCATGATGTCTCTATAATAAATCACCATCGTGGGGGGTCCCTGTGTGGTTTCTACACACTTTCAAAATAATCTTTCAGCGGAGCGAATAGATGCCGGATAATCGGGACGCTCCATGACCTTCTAAGGAGTTTGTATTCGGAGATGCTGTTATATGTGATAAAATCTTTCGTGACTTATTTTGGTGGAAAGAAATCTTGTACTCAGCATTAAGCGCTGCACTTCCATATATGCGGTAAAAAAAATATTTAAATATTTTGGTGGAAAAAAATCTTGTATTCTGTGTTAAGTGCTTCACTTATATGCGGGAAAATAATTTGTATATTATTTCGGTGGAATTGCAAATTTCCACCTTCTTCATTAACTTCCTAATTTCTTCATTATCATTTGACACACTAACTTTACACACCCCAGCTATAAATATAAGTGGTGTCAGCGCCACCTAGGAGCGAATAAAGATAAATGACACTGCCAGCCTGTTAAAGGGAGTTACAGCATGATACCACAAAACATTTGATATGACATTTATCAAGAGTTTAAAGTGTTCACATATAGCACATAGTGGGACACTGCATCAAGATGAATCAGGCGAGGATCAGCCAAGATTTCCACACACCAATGCATGATGCATCAGACTAGATCAGGCATCCTCAAACTACGGCCCTCCAGCTGTTGCAAAACTACAACTCCCAGCATGCCCAAACAGCCTACAGGTATCAGCCTACAGCAGGGCATTGTGGGAGTTGTAGTTTTACAACAGCTGGAAAGCCGCAGTTTGAGGATGCCTGGACTAGATCATCCATGGTGCCACACCAACAATTTGACAAAAGAGAATAGTTTCTTCTGGCTACCCGCCTCAGCTACTATTCTGATGTTGTTACCCGCCTGATGCCACACATCTGATACCAAGTGCTCCTTCTTTCACCCACCTTCTTCAGCGCGTACTGGTATTGCCACCCACCACCACAGTATGTCATCTTGCCACTCTGTGGCCTCCTGATACTGCCGCCACTTCCAGACTCTGTCGTTGTGCCGCTCTGTCTCCCCACTTCATGACTGGTCAACTATTTTGGCTTTCGGCCTGGCTGACATCATCATTTATTTGACACTTGTTCTGATCCTGTCTGTGTAGCAGCTTTAAGGCCTGTATGGTCCCATCAGAACTGGCTTATGATTTGGAAGCCAAAAGCAGAATTGGGTACAAAACACAGAAGACGAGCAAATATTCCATTCACATGTCATCTCTGTTTTAGATCCACTCCGTTTTTTTTGCCTTTAGCAATACTGGTGGATTATTGAGCAAATACTGACCAAGTGAAGGAGTATGCTCAGTTTTTTCTGGGTAATTGTTCTGATGGATCAGAGAATGGGGAAAATTAATCAGTGACGTCAACACAAAATTACTGCTGACACCCACTCCACTCTGTCAGGTAACTCTACTTGTATAAAAGTTTTATAGAACCGGTTCCGTAGACATCTATGTGGAATCAGCTGACGAGGGTATAAAAGGAGTGCGCTTCTTCTTGACGCTAACATCCACCTGTAAGGCTGAGTTGATACTTGAGTTATTTGGTCAGTTTTGGCTTGTGACTGCCCAAATAAGTGAAGTATACAGTGATTCTAAGAGCGACGCCTGTCATCTGCATGTCTTACGGACTCACAGTATTATTTCACTACCAAAGCAGACTCCCTATGCGTGTTACTGCAAGGCACAGTGTTCTACACCAGTGTAAAGGCTCTAAGCAGCCAGGAAACAGCCATTTTTTAACGTAGTTTACCGCAAATATATAAAGATCAAAACAAATTTTTCCCCAAAAATTCGTTAAAATGGCGCATCAAATTTTTGAAAATTTCGCTCATCTCTATCGAAGACCTCAGTCTTTTTTTTAACAAAAAAGAACCCTGCTGCCACTGGAGACTTGGAATTTCTTATGTGTCGTTTAGCCAAACTCTCGGTAATATACTCTCTCATGGCCACTCTTTTAGGTTCAGAAAGGTCATACAACCTAGATTTTGGCAACTTAGGCTCCGGGAATAAGATTGATAGGACAATCATATTCACGATGCATAGGTAAATCCTGGCATCCACTCTCAGAAAACATGTCGTCAAAATCACATATAAAAGAGGGTAATGTCTTAGTAGTTAAAACAGAAAAAGATGTATTCAGACAATTGTCAACGCAATAATCACCCCAATCCAGAATCTGCCTAGCTTGCCAATCAATGGTTGGATTGTGCTTGCTTAACCACCGTAAACCCAGAACCACTGGTGCAGGGAGACCCTTCAACACAAAACACAAGATAAATTCTTGGTGAAAGTCACCCACTCTTAATCTGATATCATGCACCACTTGTGATAAACACTTCTGAGCTAGAGGTGCAGAATCAATAACAAAAAGGGGAATGTTTTTTTCTAATGCACTCAGTGACAACCCGTGCATACGGACGAACTGAGCATCAATCAGGTTCACCCCGGCCCCGCTGTCGATAAACACCTCAATCCCTACAGTTTTTGACTCTAGCGCCACCTCAGCAGCCACGAGAAATTGGGTACTACCTGGAAAATGCACATTTTTTGACTCTCCTCTCACCCCTCCAAGATTCAGATGGGAATTAAATGTCCCTTTTTTCTTTTTGCAGTTGAATGCATGGACATACTCTGATAAAATGTCCCTTTTGTCCACAGAAAAAACACACTCTCTTCCTATTACCAGCATGCTTAAAAGCGGATCCAGGAGTAGCTCCCCCTAATTGCATGGGTTCATCTCGAGACATAAACCCAGGAGTATCTTCACCCAAAGTGTCAGAGGAAGACAATACGTTATATGATAGTACGTCCTGAGAGTGGGGGCTCCAAGATCTCTCTCTCAGGTGTCTATCAATTCATACTGCAAAAGACATAGCGGCTTCCAGAGACTCAGGATTCTCATGAAAGGCCAAAGCGTCCTTCAGCCTCTTTGATAATCCCTGACAAAACTGACTATGTAGAGCCGTATCGTTCCACTCAGTATCTGTAGCCCACCTCCTGAACTCAGAGCAATAGACCGCAGCAGAATGCTCTCCCTGATGAAGGCCACGTAGCTTGGTCTCGGCCAGGGAGGTCCGATCCGGGTCATTATAGATAAGGCCCAGAGCTTTGAAAAATTCATCCACCGACTGGAGAGAGTGCGATCCGGTTGGCAGAGAAAAATCCTATGACTGAGTGTCCCCTTTAAGCAAAGAAATAAACACACTATCTATTGTAATCTAATCCTCAGATGAGTGTAGACGTAGCCTAAAATAAAATTTGCATGCCTCCCGAAACAAAATGAAATGATCACTTCCCCCAGAGAATCTGTCCGGAAGGGCAACTTGAGACAGGCCTGGTAACTACCACTATGACCAGTAGAGATGGCCAGAACTATCCGCCGTGAACAGTTCCCGGCGAACATAGCTTGTTCGCGTTCGCCTCAACGGGCGAACACATGCGATGTTCGGTCCGCCCCCTATACATCATCATTGAGCAAACTTTGACCCTGTACCTCACAGTCAGCAGACACATTCCAGCCAATCAGCAGCATACCCTCCCTCCCAGACCCTCTCATCTCCTGAACAGCATCCATTTTAGATTCATTCGGAATTTGCAGTCTTAGTGAGAGGAGGGAGAGTGTAGTTGCTGCTGATTTAATAGGGAAATTGATAGCTAGGCTAGTGAATTCAGTGTCCACTCCAGTCCTGAAAGACTCATCTGATCTCTGCTGTAAGGACAGCGTCCTGACAGCACCCCAAAAAGCCCTTTTTAGGGCTGCAACATTAGCCTGCTTTTTTTTTTCTCCATATACATATTGCAGTTGCCTGGCCTGCCTGTGTGTGAGGAGCTGCAGGCCCACAGACTGTAGTGTGCCCACTGCCAGTGCCCACCCCTGTCATCGCATGTGGCACAGGACTTTGCATCAAAAAAAGGCATTTCATTTTTACACTTTAATCTAAGGTCAGTTGCCTACCAGTGTGTGTCAGGCTGACTTCCACTGACTGTAGTGTGCCCACTGCCAGTGCCCACCACTCATACCGGCTGGCACAGGACTTTGTATAAAAAAGGCATTTAATTTTTACACTTTGGTGTAATTTCAGCTGCTTGCCTGCTGCTAGTGTGTGTCAGGCCGACTTCAACTGACTGTAGTGTGCCCACTGCCAGTGCCCACCCCTGTCATCCCGTGTGGCACAGGACTTTGCATCAAAAAAAGGCATTTAATTTTTACACTTTAATCTAAGGTTAGTTGCATGTCAGTGTGTGTCAGGCTGACTTCCACTGACTGTAGTGTGCCCACTGCCAGTGCCCACCACTCATACCGGCTGGCACAGGTCTTTGCATCCAAAAAAGGCATTTCATTTTTACACTTTAGTGTAATTTAAGTTGCTTGCCTGCTGCTAGTGTGTGTCAGGCCGACTTCCACTGACTGTAGTGTGCCCACTGCCAGTGCCCACCCCTGTCATCCCGTGTGGCACAGGACTTTGCATCAAAAACAGGCATTTAATTTTTACACTTTAGTGTAATTTCAGTTGCTTGCCTGCTGCCAGTGTGTGTCAGGCCGACTTCCACTGACTGTAGTGTGCCCACTGTCAGTGCCCACCCCTGTCATCCCGTATGGCACAGTACTTTGCATCAAAAAAAGGCATTTAATTTTTACACTTTAGTGTAATTTCAGTTGCTTGCCTGCTGCTAGTGTGTGTCAGGCCGACTTCCACTGACTGTAGTGTGCCCACTGCCAGTGCCAACCACTAATATCGGGTGGCACAGTAGCTTGCCGATAAATAAGGCATTTAATTTTTAGACAGTAGTCTAAATTCAGTTGCTTGCCTGCTGCCAGTGTGTGTCAGGCCCGCTTCCACTGACTGTAGTGTGCCCACTGCCAGTGCCAACCATTGATACCGGGTGGCACAGTAGCTTGCCGATAAATAAGGCATTTAATTTTTAGACAGTAGTCTAAATTCAGTTGCTTGCCTTCTGCCAGTGTGTGTCAGGCCCACTTCCACAGACTGTAGTGTGCCCACTGCCAGTGCCAACCACTGATACCGGGTGGCACAGTAGCTTGCCGATAAATAAGGCATTTCATTTTTAGACAGTAGTCTAAATTCAGTTCCTTGCCTGCTGCCAGTGTGTGTCAGGCCCACTTCCACAGACTGTAGTGTGCCCACTGCCAGTGCCAACCACTGATATCGGGTGGCACAGTAACTTGCCGATAAATAAGGCATTTCATTTTTAGACAGTCTAATTTCAGTTGCTTGCCTGCTGCCAGTGTGTATCAGGCCCACTTCCACTGACTGTAGTGTGCCCACTGCTAGTGCCAACCACTGATACCGGGTGGCACAGTAGCTTGCCGATAAATAAGGCATTTCATTTTTAGACAGTAGTCTAAATTCAGTTGCTTGCCTGCTGCCAGTGTGTGTCAGGCCCACTTCCACAGACTGTAGTGTGCCCACTGCCAGTGCCAACCACTGATACCGGGTGGCACAGTAGCTTGCCGATAAATAAGGCATTTCATTTTTAGACAGTCTAATTTCAGTTGCTTGCCTGCTGCCAGTGTGTGTCAGGCCCACTTCCACAGACTGTAGTGTGCCCACTGCCAGTGCCAACCACTGATACCGGGTGGCACAGTAGCTTGCCGATAAATAAGGCATTTAATTTTTAGACAGTAGTCTAAATTCAGTTGCTTGCCTGCTGCCAGTGTGTGTCAGGCCCACTTCCACAGCCTGTAGTGTGCCCACTGCCAGTGCCAACCACTGATACCGGGTGGCACAGTAGCTTGCCGATAAATAAGGCATTTAATTTTTAGACAGTAGTCTAAATTCAGTTGCTTGTGTGTCAGGCCCGCTTCCACTGACTTTAGTGTGCCCACTGCCAGTGCCAACCATTGATACCGGGTGGCACAGTACCTAGCACGCGTAGTACCACTTATCGAAAAAAAAAATGACAGGCAGAGGCAGGCCACCCCGCAGGGGCCGTCGTGGTCGTGGTGCTGTGATTTCCACTGTCCCTGGAATAATGCCCAGTGTTCAGAGGCCACGTACCCTGAACCCGAAAAATTCTGAGGACGTAGTTGACTGGCTTAGACAGGACACTCAATCTTCAACAGCTTCCGCTAAGAACCTTGACGCACCATCCTCCTCCAGCTCAGCTTCGGTCACCTGCTCTCAAGTTACCACGCACCTGCCCGCCGCCACCACTACCACCACAGCCGCTTCACTTGATCCGTCAGAGGAGTTATTTACACATCAGTTGGATGCAATTAGTGATGCGCAACCATTATTGCCAGATGATGTAGATTACAGGGATATGTCTCAGTCAGGCAGGATTAGTGATGTCGCGAACATAAAATTTTCAGTTCGCGAACAGCGAACGCGAACTTCCGCAAATGTTCGCGAACAGGCGAACCGGGCGAACCGCCATAGACTTCAATAGACAGGCGAATTTTAAAAACCAAAGGGACTCTTTCTGGCCACAATAGTGATGGAAAAGTTGTTTCAAGGGGACTAACACCTGGACTGTGGCATGCCGGAGGGGGATCCATGGCAAAACTCCCATAGAAAATTGCGTAGTGGACGCAGAGTCGGGTTTTAATCCATAAAGGGCATAAATCACGTAACATTCCTAAATTGTTTGGAATAACATGCTTTATAACATCCAGTGTGTGTATACGATCAGGTATGATGTTGTATCGATCAGGTAGTGTAAGGGTTACGCCCGCTTCACTGACATTGACAGACCAAACTCCCCTTTTAATGCACCGCAAACAGTCCATTTGCACAACCGCAAACTCCCCATTTGCACAAGGTTGGATACCAAGCTAGCCACGTCCCGGTGATGTCATTGAAGGTTTCTTCCTCCACCCAGCCACGTACAACACCAAGGGTCCCCGAAAGGTCAATTGAATTGATTTTTCGAACGGGGAGATGGTTAAAAAAACGCTGGCTCCCTCCCCTTTGTTTTAATCCACAGTCACTGCTTCTGCGCCGTGCAATTTACTGTCACACCCGATATGAGTGGTATTTTCTGTAGTACTATTCTCATTAGTTTAATCCCTCTAACGTCCCCAATCTGGGGGCCATTTATTGAATAGATTTTTCGAACGGGGAGATGGTTAAAAAACGCTGGCTCCCTCCACTCTGTTTTAATCCACGGTCACTGCGTCTGCGCCGTGCAATTTACTGTCACACTCGATATGAGTGGTATTTTCTGTAGTACTATTCTCATCAGTTTAATCCCTGTTACGTCCCGTATCAGGGATAGAGATGGCCCGAACTATTCGCCAGCGAACAGTTCCCGGCGAACATAGCTTGTTCGCGTCCGCCGCGGCGGGCGAACATATTCGATGTTCGCGTTCGCCCCTATACTTTATTATTAAGCAAACTTTGACCCTGTACCTCACAGTCAGCAGACACATTCCAGCCAATCAGCATACCCTCCCTCCCAGACCCTCCCACCTCCTATCTAAACACAAGGATAGGATCCATCTTACATTCATTCTGAAGCTGCAGTAATAGTAATTGTAAATCGCAATGCGATTAATATAACCTGTATTATTCGCATTGCGATTGCAACTTAGATCTGAGTTCCTAATAGTTGTATTGCTAGAATATAACGAAGATAGCGAATTTAGCGCTATATTCTCAATCTTCGTTATATTCTAGCAATACAACAACCATTAGGAACTCAGATCTAAGTTGAATTCTCAATGCGATTAATATAACCTGCATTAATCGCATTGCGAATTCAACTTAGAGCTGAGTTCTAATGGTTGTTGTATTGCTAGAATATACGTTATATTCTAGCAATACAACCATTAGAACTCAGCTCTAAGTTGTACTGCAATGCGAATAATACTACAATTATTAATCGCTTTGCGAATCCATTTAATGCCTCTATTTGATTGTATATGACGGTTGACTATGACTACCACCAACGTTCTGCTGCCTCCAAAGCAAGATATCTGAACCCCCTAGGGGCCATTTGGGCGTTTTGATAGAAAACACATCAAAAACGCATCTGCGTTTTTATAATTTTTTCATTTTCTAGTTTATTTTTTTGTGTATTTTGCCACATTTGGTTGCATATTTACATTTGGTATAGGCAAATATGGTAGTCTAGATCATTACTCTGCCCAAATCTATATTCAGCTACATGGCTCAGAAAATATGCTGTCAAACAATGATCCTAGGTTTTGGTATAGACACATAATCTAGACTACCATATTTGCCTATACCAAATGTAAATATGCAACCAAATGTGGCAAAATACACAAAAAAATAAACTAGAAAATGAAAAATTATAAAACGCAGATGCGTTTTTGATGCGTTTTTTATCAAAAACGCCCAAATGGCCGCTGGGGGGTTCAGATATCTTGCTTTGGAGGCAGCAGCACGTTGGTCGTAGTCATAGTCAACCGTCATATACAATCAAATAGAGGCATCAAATGGATTCGCAAAGCGATTAATAATTGTAAGTATTATTCGCATTGCGATTACAACTTAGAGCTGAGTTCCTAATGGTTGTATTGCTAAAATATAACGTATATTCTAGCAATACAACAACCATTAGGAACTCAGCTCTAAGTTGAATTCACAATGCGATTAATGCAGGTTATATTAATCGCATTGAGAATTCAACTTAGATCTGAGTTCTAATGGTTGTTGCATTGCTAGAATATAACGAAGATTGAGAATATAGCGCTAAATTCTCAATCTTCGTTATATTCTAGCAATACAACCATTAGGAACCCATCTCTAAGTTGAATTCGCAAATAAGATGTCCCAAACTATTCACTGGCGAATAGTTCCCGACGAACATAGCTTGTGCGCGTTCGTCGCGACGGGTGAACATATGCGATGTTAGGTCCACCCCTATCATTGAGTAAACTTTGACCCTCTACATCACAGTCAGCAGACACATTCCAGCCAATTATCATACCCTCCCTCCCAGACCCTCCCATCTCCTGGACAGCATCCATTTTAGATTCATTCGAATTTGCAGTCTTAGTGAGAGGAGGGAGAGTGTAGTTGCTGCTGATTTAATAGGGAAATCGATAGCTAGGCTAGTGTATTCAGTGTCCACTCCAGTCCTGAAAGACTCATCAGATCTCTGCTGTAAGGACAGCGTCCTGACAGTACCCCAAAAAGCCATTTTTAGGGCTAGTACATTAGTCTCCCTCCCAGACCCTCCCACCTCCTATCAAAAAGCAAGGACGGCATCCATCTTAGATTCATTCTGAAGCTGCAGTGTTAGTAGTTGTAATCGCAATGCAATTAATATAACCTGTATTAATCGCATTGCGAATTCAACTTAGAGCTGGGTTCCTAATGGTTGTATTGCTAGAATATAACGAAGATTGAGAATTTAGCGCTATATTCGCAATATTCATTATATTCTAGCAATACAACCATTAGGAACAGATCTAAGTTGTAATCCCAATGCGATTAATACAGGTTATATTAATCGCATTGCGTAATCAACTTAGAGCTGGGTTCTAATGGTTGTATTGCTAGAATTTCTAGCAATACAACCATTAGGAACCCAGCTCTAAGTTGAATTCGCAATGCGATTAATATAACCTGTATTAATCGCATTGCGATTACAACTTCCACACTCTGCGTCAACTAGGTATTTTTCCATGGGAGTTTTGCCATGAATCCCCCTCCGGCATGCCCCAGTCCAGGTGTTAGTCCCCTTGAAACAACTTTTCCATCACTATTGTGGCCAGAAGGAGTCCCTTTGGTTTTTAAAATTCGCCTGTCTATTAAAGTCTACGGCGGTTCGCAATGTTCGCATGTTCGCGAACATTTGCGGAAGTCCGCGTTCGCCGTTCGCGAACGGAAAATTTTATGTTCGCGACATCACTAATCAGGGATTGCCTTTTGTGAAAAAAATTTTAGCCTGGTACCTTCGACTGCCTTCACAATGACAGACCAAACTCTCATACACCAAACTGAATTGATTTCAGGAACCGGGAGATGGAAAAAGCAGCTTGGTCGGTCCTCATACTCCCAAATTGGGGCACTGCGCGTGCACAGAGCAATGTGCTGTGACACCCTATATGAGTGGTGTCTTAACTAGTACTATTCCTATCAGCGGCGGGCGGGTGCGTGGTAACTTGAGAGCAGGTGACCGAAGCTGAGCTGGAGGAGGATGGTGCGTCAAGGTTCTTAGCGGAACCTGTTGAAGATTGGGTGTCCTGTCTAAGCCAGTCAACTACGTCCTCAGAATTTTTCGGGTTCAGGGTACATGGCCTCTGAACACTGGGCATTATTCCAGGGACAGTGGAAATCACAGCACCACGACCACGACGGCCCCTGCGGGGTGGCCTGCCTCTGCCTGTCATTTTTTTTTCGATAAGTGGTACTGTGCCACCCTGTATCAGTGGTGGGCACTGGCAGTGGGCACACTACAGTCTGTGGAAGTGGGCCTGACACACACTGGCAGCAGGCAAGCAACTGAAATTAGACTAATGTGTAAAAATTAAATGCCTTATTTATCGTCAAGCTACTGTGCCACCCGGTATCAGTGGTTGGCACTGGCAGTGGGCACACTACAGTCTGTGGAGGTGGGCCTGACACACACTGGCAGGAGGCAAGTAACTGAAATTAGACTAATGTGTAAAAATGAAATGCCTTATTTATCGGCAAGCTACTGTGCCACCCGGTATCAGTGGTTGGCACTGGCAGTGGGCACACTACAGTCTGTGGAGGTGGGCCTGACACTCACTGGCAGGAGGCAAGCAACTGAAATTAGACTAATGTGTAAAAATGGAATGCCTTATTTATCGTCAAGCTACTGTGCCACCCGGTATCAGTGGTTGGCACTGGCAGTGGGCACACTACAGTCTGTGGAGGTGGGCCTGAAACACACTGGCAGGAGGCAAGCAACTGAAATTAGACTAATGTGTAAAAATGAAATGCCTTATTTATCGTCAAGCTACTGTGCCACCCGGTATCAGTGGTTGGCACTGGCAGTGGGCACACTACAGTCTGTGGAGGTGGGCCTGACACACACTGGCAGGAGGCAAGTAACTGAAATTAGACTAATGTGTAAAAATGAAATGCCTTATTTATCGGCAAGCTACTGTGCCACCCGGTATCAGTGGTTGGCACTGGCAGTGGGCACACTACAGTCTGTGGAGGTGGGCCTGACACACACTGGCAGGAGGCAAGCAACTGAAATTAGACTAATGTGTAAAAATGAAATGCCTTATTTATCGGCAAGCTACTGTGCCACCCGGTATCAGTGGTTGGCACTGGCAGTGGGCACACTACAGTCTCTGGAGGTGGGCCTGACACACACTGGCAGGAGGCAAGCAACTGAAATTAGACTAATGTGTAAAAATGAAATGCCTTATTTATCGGCAAGCTACTGTGCCACCCGGTATCAGTGGTTGGCACTGGCAGTGGGCACACTACAGTCTCTGGAGGTGGGCCTGACACACACTGGCAGGAGGCAAGCAACTGAAATTAGACTAATGTGTAAAAATGAAATGCCTTATTTATCGGCAAGCTACTGTGCCACCCGGTATCAGTGGTTGGCACTGGCAGTGGGCACACTACAGTCAGTGGAAGTGGGCCTGACACGCACTGGCAGCAGGCAAGCAACTGAAATTAGACTAATGTGTAAAAATTAAATGCCTTTTTTATGCAAAGTCCTGTGCCAGCCGGTATGAGTGGTAGGCACTGGCAGTGGGCACACTACAGTCACTGGAAGTCAGCCTGACACACACTGGCAGGCAACTAACCTTAGATTAAAGTGTAAAAATTAAATGCCTTTTTTTGATGCAAAGTCCTGTGCCACACGGGATGACAGGGGTGGGCACTGGCAGTTGGCACACTACAGTCAGTGGAAGTCGGCCTGACACACACTAGCAGCAGGCAAGCAGCTGAAATTACACTAAAGTGTAAAAATTAAATGCCTATTTTGATGCAAAGTCCTCTGCCAGCCGGTATGAGTGGTGGGCACTGGCAGTGGGCACACTACAGTCACTGGAAGTCAGCCTGACACACACTGGCAGGCAACTAACCTTAGATTAAAGTGAAAAAATTAAATGCCTTTTTTATGCAAAGTCCTGTGCCACACGGGATGACAGGGGTGGGCACTGGCAGTGGGCACACTACAGTCAGTGGAAGTCGGCCTGACACACACTAGCAGCAGGCAAGCAGCTGAAATTACACTAAAGTGTAAAAATGAAATGCCTTTTTTTATGCAAAGTCCTGTGCCAGCCGGTATGAGTGGTAGGCACTGGCAGTGGGCACACTATAGTCAGTGGAAGTCAGCCTGACACACACTGGCAGGCAACTAACCTTAGATTAAAGTGTAAAAATTAAGTGCCTTTTTTTTAAGCAAAGTCCTGTGCCACACGGGATGACAGGGGTGGGCACTGGCAGTGGGCACACTACAGTCTGTGGGCCTGCAGCTCCTCACACACAGGCAGGCCAGGCAACTGCAATATGTATATAAAGGAAAAAAAAAAGCAGACTAATGTTGCAGCCCTAAAAGGGCTTTTGGGGTGCTGTCAGGACGCTGTCCTTACAGCAGAGATCAGATGAGTCTTTCAGGACTGGAGTGGACACTGAATTCACTAGCCTAGCTATCAATTTCCCAATTAAATCAGCAGCAATTACACTCTCCTTCCTCTCACTAAGACTGCAGCTTCATAATGAATCTAAAATGGATGCTGTGCAGGAGGTGGGAGGGTCTGGGAGGGAGGGTATGCTGCTGATTGGCTGGAATGTGTCTGCTGACTGTGAGGTACAGGGTCAAAGTTTGCTCAATGATGATGTATAGGGGGCGGACCGAACATCGCATATGTTCGCCCGGCAGAGGCGAACGCGAACAAGCTATGTTCGCCGGGAACTGTTCGCCGGCGAATAGTTCGGGCCATCTCTAGGCAGGATTACACACATGGACGTACAGTGTGATGATGATGATGATGATGTTGTACCCGCTGCTGCTTCCTTTGCTGAGGTGTCAGATACAAGTGAAGCGGTTGATGATGACGATGTGTCCACGGATGCCACGTGGGTGCCTGCTCGAAGAGAAGAAGAGGGGGAAAGTTCAGAAGGGGAGACAGAGAGAATGAGCAGACGAGTTGGAAGCAGGGGGAGGTCATCGCAAGGAGTTAGTGGCACAGTCAGACAGCATGTATCGGCACCTGGGGTCAGCCAGACAGCACGCCAGTCAACGCATGCTGTTGCCACCACCAGAATGCCGTCATTGCAAAGCTCAGCAGTGTGGCATTTTTTTTGTGTGTCTGCCTCTGATAACAGCAATGCCATTTGCAACCTGTGCCAAAAGAAACTGAGTTGTGGGAAGTCCAACACCCACCTTGGTACAACTGCTTTGCGAAGGCACATGATCTCACATCACAAACGCCTATGAGATCAACACATGAGTACAAGCAGCACACAGACTCAAAGCCACCATGCTCCTCCTGGTCCAGCATCTTCAGCCACGTCAACCACTGCTGTCCTCCCTGCCCCCTCTCAACTACCCGCCACTCCATCTCTCACCTTCAGCAGTTCCTGCTCATCAGCCCACAGTCAGGTGTCTGTCAAGGACATGTTTGAGCGTAAAAAGCCAATGTCACCGAATCACCCCCTTGCCCGGCGACTGACAGCTGGCTTGATGGAACTCTTAGCCCGCCAGCTTTTACCATACCAGCTGGTAGAGTCTGAGGCCTTCAAAAAATTTGTCGCTATTGGGACACAACAGTGGAAGGTACCCGGACGAATTTTTTTTTCAAAAAAGGCAATCCCAAACCTCTACCATGTCATTGAAAAGGAAGTCATGGCATCTCTGGCATACAGTGTTGGGGCAAGGGTCCATCTGACCACTGATACCTGGTCTGCAAAGCACGGTCAGGGCAGGTATATCACGTATACTGCGCATTGGGTCAACCTGCTGACGGCTGACAAGCATGGAATGCGTGGCTCCACAGCGGAGTTGGTGACACCACCACGACTTGCAGGCAGACCTACTGCCACCTCCTCTACTCCTACTCCATCCTCTTCGATATCCTCCTCGGCTGAGTCCTCTTCTGCTGCAGTGTCTGGCTGCACATCAACTGAATCCCCTCAGCTCCCCAGGGGTTATTCCACATCCCGGATACGACAGTGTCACGTTGTTTTGGGGTTGACTTGCCTGAAAGCAGAGAGCCACACAGGACCAGCACTCCTGTCCGCCCTGAACGCACAGGTGGATAAGTGGCTGACCCCGCACCAACTGGAGATCGGCAAAGTGGTGTGTGACAATGGAAGCAATCTGTTGGTGGCATTAAATTTGGGCAAGTTGTCACATGTGCCGTGCATGGCACATGTGTTGAATCTCATCGTACAACGTTTTGTTTCTAAGTACCCAGGCTTACCGGACGTCCTCAAGCAGGCCAGGAAGGTGTGTGGCCATTTCAGGCGTTCCTACACGGCCATCGCGCAATTTTCCGATATTCAGCGGCGAAACAACATGCTAGTGAGGCGCTTGATATGCCCGACACGTTGGAATTCAACACTCCTAATGTTCGACCGCCTGCTCCAACAAGAAAAAGCCGTCAATGAGTATTTGTATGACCGGGGTGCTAGGACAGCCTCTGCGGAGCTGGGAATCTTTTTGCCACGTTACTGGACACTCATGCGCAATGCCTGTAGGCTCATGCGTCCTTTTGAGGTGGTGACAAACCAAGTCAGTCGCACCGAAGGCACCATCAGCGACCTATCTTCCTATTTGTTTTCTTCCTGGAGCGTGCGCTGCGAAGAGTTCTGGATCAGGCTGTAGATGAGTGTGAAGAGGAAGAGTTGTGGTCACCATCACCACCAGAAACAGCCTTGTCATCATCGCTTGCCGGACCTGCAGCGACGCTGGAAGAGGAGTATGAGGAAGAGGAGTCAGAGGAGGAATGTGGCGGCTTTGAGGAGGAGGAGGAAGACCAACCACAGCAGGCACCCCAGGGTGCTTGTTGTTGTCACCTATCTGGGACCCATGGTGTTGTACGTGGCTGGGGGGAAGAACAGACCGTCAATGACATCAGTGAGGACGAGGAACGGGAAATGAGTAGCTCTGCATCCAACCTTGTTCAAATGGGGTCTTTCATGCTGTCATGTCTGTTGAGGGACCCACGTATAAAAAGGATGAAGGAGAACGATCTGTACTGGGTGGCCACGCTACTAGACCCCCGGTATAAGCAGAAAGTGGCAGAAATGTTACCAAATTACCGAAAGTCGGAAAGGATGCAGCAGTTCAAAACCAAACTAAAAAATATGCTTTACACAGCTTATAAGGGGGATGTCACAGCACAACGGGAATCTAACAGGGGAAGAGGTGAGTGTAATCCTCCTCCTACCACGGCTGCAAGGACTAGACGATTTACAGATGTGTTGTTGATGGAGGATATGCGGAGCTTTTTCAGTCCCAATCATCGCCACAGCCCTTCGGGATCCAGCCTTAGAGAACGACTCGCCAACAGGTAGCAGACTACCTCGCCTTAACAGCAGATATCGACACTCTGAGGAGCAATGAACCCCTTCACTACTGGGTGTGCAGGCTTGACCTGTGGCCTGAGCTATCTCAGTTTGCGATAGAACTTCTGGCCTGCCCTGCTTCAAGTGTCCTGTCAGAAAGGACCTTCAGTGCAGCAGGAGGCATTGTCACTGACAAGAGAAGTTGCCTCGGTCAAAAAAGTGTTGATTACCTCACCTTCATAAAGATGAATGAGGCATTGATCCCGAAGGGACTGACAGTGGGGGATATGTTTGACTAACAAAAGGCCTGATTACATGCCTTGGCCTCAAAATGGTCCCCACGCTGCTGTATTGAATGTCTGCATACCGGATGACTTTCGTAAATTCTCCACCACCAACTAGGGTTCAAGCCGCAATGTTTTAGTCACTTTTCTGCCTGGAAAACATCAATTTTTCCGGCCGCTGTGGCTGCAAAAACAAACCAAAAAAAAAAGGCACATACAAGTGTCAATTCCCCTTCGTGATCGTTACCTTGTTGTGGTGAAGGGGCTTGCGTATCACAATGAAGCAATCATCACCTCTATGAGTGTGGTGGCAATGTTGCCACACCCCAGATGATAAGGCCGTTGCTTCATTATGGTCAGACCAAAAGCGATCGGACGGCTGGATAATATTTCATAGAAAAAACATTAATTTACCTTTTTTTTTTTTATATGTTGTATGGGTTTTTAATACATAAAATAAAAAATCATAATAAAGTCTCTTAATAGTTTATTAGAAATGATGCAGACAATTAAAAAATCCCCATCAATTCCAATACAAAGCAAGTACAGAGCTCAGAACTAAATTATTTCATGATGTCGTAATGGTTCGCTAATTCGACAATGGTTAATCAATTCGACCGGATAGGGTACATAACAGGGATTAAACTGATAGGAATAGTACTAGTTAAGACACCACTCATATAGGGTGTCACAGCACATTGCTCTGTGCACGCGCAGTGCCCCAATTTGGGAGTAAGAGGACCGACCAAGCTGCTTTTTCCATCTCCCGGTTCCTCAAATCAATTCAGTTTGGTGTATGAGAGTTTGGTCTGTCACTGTGAAGGCAGTCGAAGGTACCCGGCCTAAAAATTTTTTCACAAAAGGCAATCCCTGATATGGGACGTAACAGGGATTAAACTGATGAGAATAGTACTACAGAAAATACCACTAATATCGGGTGTGACAGTAAATTGCACGGCGCAGACGCAGTGACCGTGGTTTAAAACAGAGTGGAGGGATCCAGCGTTTTTTTTAACCATCTCCCCGTTCGTAAAATCTATTCAATAAATGGCCCCCAGATTGGGGACGTTAAAGGGATTAAACAGATGAGAATAGTATTACAGAAAATACCACTCATATCGGGTGTGACAGTAAATTGCACGGCGCAGACGCAGTGACCGTGGATTAAAACAGAGTGGAGGGAGCCAGCGTTTTTTTAACCATCTCCCCATTCGAAAAATCTATTCAATAAATGGCCTCCAGATTGGGGACGTTAGAGGGATTAAACTGATGAGAATAGTACTACAGAAAATACCACTCATATCGGGTGTGACAGTAAATTGCACGGCGCAGACGCAGTGACCGTGGATAAAAACAAAGGGGAGGGCGCCAGCATTTTTTTAACCATCTCCCCGTTCGAAAAATCTATTCAATTCACCTTTTGGGGACCCTTGGTGTTGTACGTGGCTGGGTGGAGGAAGAAACCTTCAATGACATCACCGGGACGTGGCTAGCTTGGTATCCAACCTTGTGCAAATGGGGAGTTTGCGGTTGTGCAAATGAACTGTTTGCGGTTGTTTGCGGTGCATTAAAAGGGGAGTTTGGTCTGTCAATGTCTGTAAAGTGGGCGTAACCCTTACACTACCTGATCGATACAACATCATACCTGATCGTATACACACACTGGATGTTTTAAAGCATGTTATTCCCAAAAATTTAGGAATGTTAGTTGATTTATGCCCTTTATGGATTAAAACCCGACTCTGTGTCCACTACGTAATTTTCCATGGGAGTTTTGCCATAGATCCCCCTCCGGCATGCCACAGTCCAGGTGTTAGACCCCTTGAAACAACTTTCCCATCACTATTGTGGCCAGAAAGAGTCCCTGTGGGTTTTAAAATTCGCCTGCCAATTGAAGTCTATGGCGGTTCGCCCGTTCGCGAACATTTGCGGAAGTTCGCGTTCGCTGTTCGCGAACGGAAAATTTTATGTTCGCGACATCACTAATGACCAGCAGCCTGTGGTCTCTGGATCTGTGAGACGGTCGTGCGGAGGTCAGCCCCTGCAGCTGTCCGGCCAGTGCAGCAATAGGATCCATGGCTGTACTGAAACAAGCAAGAGATTACGGTTTTGGCAGTTTAAAATTAGAGATGAGAGAATCAAAACTGATGAAGTGGAATTCATTATGAATTTCAGGAAGAATTTGATTCGCAACGAATAAGAATTTCCTTGCGCTTTGTGGTAACGAATTGCAATTTTTCCTAAAATGGCAGCTAAAATGGCAGCTACACAGCATCTTAGTGCAGGGAGAGACGTCAGAAGGCATTAGGGGCAGTGATAGGAAAAACCTCATAGTGATAAAAAAGCGATTTACAAGTGCAAGGAAAGATTATTTGGGGATCCAAATAGCCATTAGATAGCTCTGTCATTCCAGCAATTTGTTCTTGGGGTGCAAGAGCTATGTTGAAAAGCCTTTAGTGGCTTATATCTGTGGAACAAGAAAAATATATACGCAGTTCACTTCTGTAGTTATATGCGGTAAAAGCATTTAGTAGCGTATTTCCGTACAAAAAGATAATAATATACGCAGTTCACCACTGCAGCTTCATGTATATGTTGTGAAAGCGTTTTGTGGTGTATTTCATTACAAAAAGAAAATATATACGCAGTTCACTTCTGCAGCTATATGTGGTGAAAGTGTTTAGTGGCCTATTTCAGTATAAAAAGAAAATATATACGCATTTAACTTCTGCAGTTATATGTGGTGAAAGCGTTTTTTGGACTATTTCAGTACAAAAAGAAAAATTTTCATCGCTTTTAGGGGTGTTTTAATTTGCTTTTAATTTATTTAGTTCAGCTAAAAGTATCGGTATGTCAGACAGAGAAGCGCCAGGAGTGGCATAGGTGTAAATAACTCTGGTGCAGGCAGAGGTCGCAGCAGAGCAAGGGCGCGTGGCAGCAGGAGTCGCAGCGAAAAGTCTGAGATCCCGGTGTCATCTAGCGGTCGTGTCTTGACCAGCAACCCAGCGGTTCTTGATTGGTTAACTCAGTCATCCACTTCATCCCAAGTGACATCAGACACCCCCAGCCAACAGTCGGTGGGTTCGTCAGACACAACCCTTAGTTGGCATAGCCGGGAGCAGGCCCTGTGCCCTCACCTGTCCCCAACCTGCCTCTGTCCTTTGCTGTTCTTTCAGTCACAGAAGCATTTGTATGCTGTGGGTTCAGCTCCACTATATAGCGAGGACAAGCTACTAGAGGACAGTCAGCAGCTACTGCCCAGCCAAGATGTGTAGGAGACATCCGCCGCTTCCTCCGCCAGGTGGGCAAGTAGTGATGAGGAGAGTGGTGTGGGAGGTGGTGTTGCGAGCGGTCAGGCTCCTGACCCAGAGACCGTTGAGGAGGACATCAGTGATGTGCAGACAGTACTCGATGATGATGAAGCTGATCGCACTTGGGAGCCGGGTGCACAAGGGGCTTCATCATTTTTAGGAGAAGAGGGTGGCAGCTTGCCTGTGAGGCAGCGGCTGAACCAGCAAGGTGGTAGCATGGCTGGGAGTCAGCAGGGTAGCAGCAGCGGGAGGTTGGGAGCCAAATGTGCCTGAGTTAGACCACCTGCTTCGCAGCAGCTTAACTTCCCAGGAAGTAGTGGTGCAGTAGTGGCGCATGGGTTCAGAGTCAGTGGCGGTAGTAGTCAGTCAGTGCGGACTGTTGGTGGGAAAATCACCTACTCGGCGGTGTGGCAGTTTTTTGTTAGGCCGCCGGAGGAGGTGAACGTGACCATATGTACAATCTATGGGCAGAAGGTAAAGCGTGGCCACTACGGCCCTGTGTCAACATATGCAGGTTCCGCCATACAGTGGCCTGGGAGAACCGTGGCTCCAATGTGGTGGACCAGCCTGCCGCAGCAACCACTGCATCACCCAGTGGCACGCACCCGGTTTCAGGTAGTCATGGCTCCACCATCTCAGCCGAAGGGAGATATCTGTCATTCCCATCATCTGCTGGTCCCGATGCTCCTGCTCCTCCTACTCCTCGTCAGTCATTCCGTCAGCAATTTATCAACTTCATCATCAGCGATTGCCAAGAAACAGCAGTATGCGTGCACTCAGGAGGAGCTACAGGGCGATGAGGAAGACGAGACAGAAGACCCCGACACACCGTGGCAGTATGTAGTGGAGATAGAGGCAGGGAGTCCCTCCGAGTCACTTGCACAAATGGCCCGATGCATGCTCACTTACTTGTGTAGTGACAGCCGAATTGTCACCATTCGGCAGAGGGATGACTTCTTGCTCTCCACCTTGTTGAACCTTGGCTAGTGGTCCAAAATGGGAGCCTTTTTTACACCCACTGAGAGGGAGGAAAAATGTAATTACAACAGACACATCCTATGTAGTCAGTTGGCCACTGCCTATCTGCGCCATCGTCCATCCTCTCCCAGGTCTGACCGGGGGGCCCTTTGTGCTCACATTCCACTGCTATGGCTGCTAGGGAGGGGAGGGGTGGGGTGTCAGGAGCAGTACCAGCTCCATCAGCAGCAGTCTGAGTCTGCAGTCATTGATGAGCAGCTTTCTTCACCCGCCTAGTGAAGAAACTACCCACCAACAGCAGCAGGTAGAACTGGAGCAGGACCTGAACCAGCAGGTGGTGGCATACTTGGACAGCACCCTGCCACCCCACATTGAAGATCCGCTGGACTACTGGGCAGCGAAACTGGATTTGTGGCCGCAACTGGCAGAGTTTGCCCTGGAAAAGCTGTCCTGCCTGGCCAGTAGTCTGGCATCAAAGCGGGTGTTTAGTGCGGCAGGGGCCATAGTTAGCCCAAGGAGAACTCGCCTGTCCACCTAAAATGTGGATAGACTGACCTTTGTCAAGATGAATCAGATGTGGAGCAGCCAGGATTTCCACCCACCAATTCCTGATGCATCTGATTAGATCATCCATGCTGCCTTACCCAAACCTTGAAAAAAGTGACTGGTTTCTTCTGGCCATTTGCCTCAGCTACTACTCTGATGCTGCCACCCGCCTTATGCCACCCGCCTGATGCCAAGTGCTCCTTCTTTCACCTACCTTCTTCACCGGGTACTGGTATTGCCACCCACTGCCCCACTCTGTCACCGGGTCACTTTGTGGTCTCCTGATGCTGCTGCTGCCATCTCCACACTAGGTCATCTTTACACTCTGAGGTATCCTGATGCTGCTGTCATCTCCACACTATGTCGCCTTGCCACCCTGTGGTAGCCTTCTGCTGCTGCTGCCATTTTAACACTAGGTCACCATGCCTCTCTGTGGTATCCTGATGCTGCTGCCATGTCCGCACTATGTCACCATGCCACTCTGTGGTATCCTGCTACTGCAGCTGCTGCTGCCATATCCCTACTATGTCACCCTGCCCCTCTGTGGTATCCTGATGCTGCTGCTGCCATATCAACACTATGTCATCTTGGCACTCTGTGGTATACTGCTGTCATCTTAACACTAGGTCACCATGCCACTCTGTGGTATCCTGATACTGCTGCCATGTTTGCACTATGTCACCTTGCCACTCTGTGGTATCCTGCTACTGCAGCTGCTGCTGCCATATCCATACTATGTCACCTTGCCACTCTGTGGCATCCTGATGCTGCCGCTATCTCCACACTATGTCACCTTGCCACTCTGTGGTATCCTGATGCTGCTGCTGCCATATCAACACTATGTCACCTTGTCACTCTGTGGTATACTGCTGCTGCCATCTCCACACTATGTCACCTTGCCACTCTGATATCCTGATGCTGCTGCTGCCATCTCCATACTATGTCACCTTGCCACTCTGTGGTATCTTCTGATGCTGCTGCTGTCGCCACCTCCAGACTCTCTTATTGTGCCACTCAGTGTACTTCTCCTGATTCTGCCAACTCCAGACTGTGTCATTGTGCCACTCGGTGGCCTCCTCATACTGTTGCCAACTCCAGACTGTTTCATTGTGACACTCGGTGGCTCTCTCCTGATACTGCTGCTGCCGCCACCTCCAGACTCTGTCATTGTGCCACTTGGTGGCTCCTCATACTGCTGCCACCTCCAGACTCTGTCATTGTGCCCATCAGTGTCCTTCTCCTGAGGCTGCTACTGCTGCCACCTCCACACTTTCATTGTGCCACTTAGTGGCCTCCACATACTTCTACTGCCTCCAGACTCTGTCATTGTGCCACTTGGTGGCCTTCTGCTGATGCTGCCAACTCCAGACTGTGTCATTGTGCCACTAGGTGGCCTCCTCTTGCTTCCACCTCCAGACCCTTTCATTGGGCTACTCTGTGGTCTCCTCATGCTGCTTCCACCTCACCACTATGTCATAGTTCTGCTCGGTATACTTCTCATGCTGTTGCCACCCTCCCCACCATGACGGGTCTCCTATTTTTGCTTTCGGCCTGACTGACATCATCATTTTTTACCCTTCTTCTGATCTTTCAGAAGGAAGGAAAAGTTAGACGCACAACAGATCCTGTCTGTGTAGCAGCTGTAAGGCCTGTATGGTCCCATCAGAATTGGCTTATGATTTGGTAGCCAAGGAGTGGGTACAAAACACAGAAGACATGTAAATATTCCATTCACGTGTCATCTCTGTGTTTTAGATCCACTCCTGTTTTTTTTGGCATTAGCAATACTGAGGGATTATTGAGCAAATGCTGACCGAGTGAAGGCAGATGCTCCACAGAAAGGATCCATTTTTTGTGGGTTATTGTTCTGAGGGATCAGAGGAAGGGCAAATTAATGAGTGACATCAACACAAACTTACTGCTGACACCCTCTCCACTCTGTCAGGGGGGCTCTACTTGTAGAAGCTTTTAATAGAAGAGGTTCTGTAGACATCTATGTGGAATCAGCTGACGACGGTGTAAAAGGAGTGCGCATCTTATTGGCGCTAACATCAACCTGTAAGGCTGAGTTGATATTTGAGTTATTTGGTCAGTTTTGGCCCCATGACTGCCCAAATAAGTGAAGTGTGCAGTGATTCTAAGATCGACACCTGTCATCTGCATGTTATATGGACTCACAGTATTATTTCACTACCCAAGCAGACTTACTTTGCGTGTTACTGCAAGGCACAGTGTTTTACACCACTATAAAGGCTCTCTGCAGCTAGGAAATAGCAGTTTTTTAACGTAATTCGCTGCAAATATATTAGGATCAAACCTAATTTTTCAATAAAAAATTGGCGAACCGAATTTTTGAAAAATTCGCTCATCTCTATTTATAATCTCACGGTCGGGTGTGGGAGGGAAACACCACACCGAAAACCCTAATTAAACTCCTGTGTAACTACCAGTATGAACAGATCCCAGAGGTAGGTGAGTTCTTACACCGTAACCTAGTGTTTTAACTGACCCTATAGGACCCTGGACTAATGTCAGGACTGAGACCACCTCTTTATCCAAGATGAAGGACGAATAGGAGTCTCCCATAGGCTGTAACACAACAGACAGGGAAATACAACACACAGAACTCAAACTAAATACAAAAGGGGAAATGAAAGACTTAACTTCAAAGGAGCAATGGAAGCACCAGGAACTCCGCCGAGATCCACACACCAGCAATCCACAACTCAAAGCAGAAGCTATAAACCGCACAGCCGTGGGAAAAGCAACAATAAATAAGGAAGGTTAAATGACCACATTAGCAACACCTGAGGCAAGGGGTGTGAACATTATCAGAAACAACACAGACGCCTATTGATCCACAAGGAAACCTGTCAGATCAAACCACGTATTGCCAGTCTCGCCGATCTCCTGCCACCTGTCAAGGGAACGTCCATGCCACGCAGCTTATGTGGTGCAGATGCCTGCCGCCAGCATCTCTAAAAGCAAGGCCCCTCCCTACCCCTGCAAAGTCACCCCACCTCCCGCCATCACGAGCAGCAGCAGCCATCTCAGTCTCCTCAATATGATGGAGCAGTTATTCCACATGCAGCACCAGGCTGTTTCCAGTCAGTAATCCAACAGCTCAAACGTAAACCCCCTCGTTAAGGCCTACCTAAACTCTGCCCAGTCTCTAGCACATACCTCTTTCCCTGACCCTATGAATTTCTGGGCAGGTAAACTGGAACAGTGGCCTGAGCTGGCACAGCACTCTCTCAATCTTCTTTCTTTCCCAGCCTCCAGTATAATCTCAGAGAGGGTTTTCGGCTACGCAGGGGACCAGGTTATTCTCAGCCAGTGTCCAAAACACCACTGTTGTCAAAATGAGCCAAGCCTCACACTCCTCCAGCTGATTCTGATGAATTGTTCTAGCCTTGCTGGTGGTCCCCAATTTTACCACTGTTGCTATTTGTCTGTCTATTTACCTGCGTGTTCTGTACGGCTGCTATTGGGGCCTGCATAATGCCACTTATGCCACTTTCTAACATCACATTCTGCTTGGCTGCTGCCACCAGTATCATGCCACTGCTGTCTGTTTACCTGCACGTTCTGTACAGCTGTTGCTGTGGCCTGCATCTTGCCACTTATGCCACTTTCCAACTATCACGTTCTGTGCGGCTGCTTCGGTGGCAGCCTGCATCATGTAACTAATGCCACTTGCCAACCATCACATTCTGTATGGCTGCTGCTGCCGCCACCTCCATCGTGCCACCGCCTGCCATCACGCCCCTGCTGTGAACTGCTGACCATCATCTTCCGTAAGGCTGCTGCTGCTTCCATGATGCTGTTGCCTTTCTGCCTTCATGTACCATATGGCTGCTACTGTAGCCTCCGCTGCCTCAGCTGCTGCTGCTCCTCGCTGTTAAATCCCTACTGCCACCACCATTAACGCTTAGCAGCTGCCGCCACTATCACTACTACTACCACTATTGCTATTACTACCCATAGATACTATATGCATACTGTACCCTTTCCACAGCCACACTGCACTGCTGCTCCCAATTAAAAGGGAGATTTTTTTTAAGCTAGTTTACAAGCCACTTTTTCTTCTGACAGTCAACACTTGTGCGTGTCATTCGGGCAGGCATTCTGACCCTGTCAAGACATAATTTTTGGATGCTTGATCCCTTGATCACTTTTTTTTTAAACCCATAACACCATGTGCAAACATCACCTGGCCTGATAAGGGACAATTTTTGTAAGTTTGAAAAATGAAAAAGCATGAGACATGTTTAGGCGTGGTGTGTTTTTAAACATGCTATATGTTAACACCATCAAATGTGCATTTACCCATAGCTATGTATGTCAGTGTCACTCAGACATCATTTACAATTGCTGTCATTGAGTGCCAGAGCTTCGGGAGGGGAAAAAGTCATAAAAAACAAACAGAGATGTTTTCCTAAAAATTCAGTCCAAGGAGGCTAGAGGGGGTTATATACCAACTTTCAGGGCAATTGGAGAAACTTTGGTTGGGCCTGAATCAACTGGGGTCCGAACCAAACATTTTCAAAAATTCGTTAAACGAGACCTGAAAAAAATCTCGACTGGTTCACTCATCTCTACTATGTACCTATTATGTTACCCCTCCCATTCCATTTAGATTGTAAGCTCTAATGGGCACAGGCCACTCTATTTTTGTTTCATTGTATTTTAAATTGTCTTAATTACTTTTTATTTTGCCAGTTTCTAATTTGGTTTTAACTATTGCAAACTGCTGGGAAATAGATACAGATTATAAATTACAGCTTTGTTCTGATCAAATTGCGTATTAATTTGGGTTCTTTATTCTGATCCTGACAGATTGAAGTGGCCACTCTTGCTCCTCCTAAGCATAAGAAGACAAAGTTACCAACCCAAGAGCCCAAAGTTACCACACTTTCTTCAATTGCAACAAAGCCAGTTGAAACCGATATTTTTGGATCTTTAACAGAACAAGGTCAGTACAGTAAAAACCTTAGAAATCCTGCACTTTTATCAGTAAACCTACTTTTTGCATGTTCCCAGTACTATTTCAGTGTGTAGAAATACACAGTCGAGTCACCTAATTATGACCACTTCCTACTTTCGACATATGCAGCTCATAGCTCATGAAGGAATTCACATATTGTGAGCTGGTTTGATGAATATATACAGTCATGTGAAAAAATTAGGACACCCTTTGAAAGCATGTGGTTTTTTGTAACATTTTTAATAAATGGTTATTTCATCTCCGTTTCAACAATACAGAGAGATTAAAGTTATCCGACTAAACAAAGAAAACTGAAGAAAAGTCTTTTCAAGATCTTCTGTAAATGTCATTCTACAAAAATGCCTATTCTAACTGAGGAAAAAGATAGGACACCCTTGCCCCTAATAGCGAGTGTTACCTCCTTTGGCTGAAATAACTGCAGTGAGATGGTTCTTGTAGCCATCTACCAGTCTTCGACATCGGTCTGAGGAAATTTTACCCCACTCCTCAATGCAGAACTTTTTCAGCTGTGAGATGTTTGAGGGTTTCTTGCACGTACAGCCCTTTTCAAGTCACCCCACAGCATCTCAATGGGATTCAAATCTGGACTTTGACTTGGCCATTCCAGGACTCTCCATTTCTTCTTTTTCAGCCAATCTTTGGTTGATTTACTAGTATGTTTTGGGTCATTGTCATGTTGCATGGTCCAGTTCCGCTTCAGCTTTAATTTTCTAACTGATGGTCTCACATGTTCTTCAAGCACCTTCTGATACACAGTAGAATTCATCGTGGATTCTATGATGGTGAGCTGACCAGGTCCTGCTGCAGCAAAGCAGCCCCAAACCATGACACTTCCACCTCCATGCTTCACAGTTGGTATGAGGTTCTTTTCTTGGAATGCTGTGTTTGGTTTACGCCAAACATGTCCTCTGCTGTTGTGTCCAAATAATTCAATTTTGGACTCATCTGTCCAAAGAACATTATTCCAGAAGTCCTGGTCTTTGTCAACTTTATCTCTGGCAAATGTCAGTCTGGCCTCGATGTTTCTCTTGGAAAGCAAAGGTTTCCTCCTTGCACACCTCCCATGCAAGTTAAACTTGTACAGTCTCTTTCTGATTGTAGAGGCATGTACTTCTACATCAACAGTAGCCAGAGCCTGCTGTAGTTCTCGAGATGACACTTTAGGGTTTTTGGAGACCTCTTTTAGCATCTTGCGGTCTGCTCTTGGGGTGAACTTGCTGGGGCGACCAGTCCTGGGCATGTTGGCAGTTGTTTTGAAAGCCCTCCACTTGTAGACTATCTTCCGGACAGTGGAATGGCTGATTTCAAAATCTTTGAGATCTTTTTAAATCCCTTCCCAGACTCATAGGCTGCTACAATCTTTTTTCTGAAGTCCTCTGACAGCTCGTTTGCTCTCACCATGGTGCTCACTCTCACTTCAACAGTCAGGAGCACACCAAACTAAATGTCTGAGGTTTAAATAGGGCAAGCCTCATTCAACATGCAGAGTAACGATCTACTAATTATGTGCACCTGGTGTGATATACCTGTGTGAGATCTGAGCCAATTTAAGAGGGAATACATGTGAGGGTGTCCTATCTTTTTCCTCAGTTAGAATAGGCATTTTTGTAGAATGACATTTACAGAAGATCTTGAAAAGACTTTTCTTCAGTTTTCTTTGTTTAGTTGGATTACTTTAATCTCTCTGTATTGTTGAAACGGAGATGAAATAACCATTTATTAAAAATGTTACAAAAAACCACATGCTTTCAAAGGGTGTCCTAATTTTTTCACATGACTGTAAGTTGTGCAATAAGCTTTCTGCACACATAGCCCTTGTTGCTGCCATGGGTAAAAGGGATGTGTTATTAGAGTTTCAAAAATTGATGATTATTGGCTTTTAGGCCATGGGTGGCAGTTTGTGAGCTGTTTGTGCTGCTATGTGTGAAAATTGGACATGGGAACTGTGGATCACCACATGTAATTGATTTGAGAGGTGAACTTCAGCTACAAAGGTGCATGAGGGGGACCGACATGCTACAGTGTCTAAAAACAAAAGTTCAGCAAATGGATGGTCACTGAACCTCTGCTAATGAAGTTGCATTGGCAAAAAAGGCTTCAGTTTTCGTGGAAGTATTGGAATTGGACATCTGCTGTTTGGGAAAGGGTTGCCTTTTCTGATGAGTCATGTTTTCTTCTTCATTGAATGGATCTACATTGGCGTGTCAGGTGAGAAACCTCAGAGAACATACACCCTGCAACTATTGCTGAAAGAACACAAGCTGGTGTTGGCAGCATTATGGTCTCGGAAATGTTTTTGTGGTACTCTCAGGACCAACTCATTCATGTGGAAAGCACGCTCAACCAATTTGGGTATGAATCCTTGAAGACTGCATTCACCCATACATGATGATTTTCTTTCCTGGGGGGATGTGATCTTCCAGCCAGACAATATGACATGTCACACTACTAGAAATGTCTGACATTGATTGGAAAAACATGACCAAGACTTCCAAGTACTAACCTGGCCCCCTAATTTCCAAGACTTGAACTCAATTGTTCATCAGTCCTCCTTGAGCGCCCTGTTTGCTCTATGGATTCTCCCCTACGCACCCTCCAATGTTGCATGCATTGCAGTCAGCATGGTTCTAGGTACCTGTGAAAACCTACCAGGACCTTATAGAGCAACTCCCAGCCTTCTAGCTGCTGTCCATGCTGCACACAATGGTTACTCTGGATATTAGCTGGTGGTTATAATAATATGACTGTAACAATGTTGTTATATGGTTTCATAAATATTTTTGTGTTTGTACTCTAATAACATGTGCAGCAACTGCTTGTAAAGGCAGGTTCACATCAACGTTATGAATGTTATTATTGATTTCTGTTATAACATGCTTACAACAGAAAACAACTGAATTTGTAAGACAGAATTCAAAATGGAAACCTTTGGAGGCATTCCATTTTGATCCGTCATAATAGAGGTCTATGGGCAAGCATATGGCACTCGTCTGGTTTTCTTTTCTGCGTAATGGAAACCAGACGGATCCGTTATGTTTGCCCATAGACCTCAATTATGACGGATCAAAACGGAATGCTTCTAAAGGTTTCCGTTTTGAATTCCAGCTTACAAATTCATTTACATTACTGAAACTGAATCACTTTATTTGTGTGGCTCTCTAACCTTACATCAAACAGGTTGTGAACATTCAATGAGATAGTCCAAAATATTACATGTTTGACCTGAAAATAGACATCCATAACTGCTAGAAATGAAACTGAAAGAAGCCAGTATATGTAAAGAGCTTCTCACTGGCTTTTTCAATAGACATTGGAGTACAGCACAGCGCAGAACCATGGAAAAAATTGTAATGAGACAGTGGTGCTTTATATATGGAAATGCCAATCACGTGTTAAACATTGGGTGCAGCGTGTACAACCAATCTGAATCAAAACTTGGGAATACTGAATGTTGCTCCCAAAATGACATGCAAGGAGCACTAAAGAAGGCAAGACCGATAAGCTGGTGGCTCTTTTTAAATAAATGATGTACAACAGCATTTGCCCCTTTCCTAAAAATCTGCATCAATATTTGCCCCTAATGTTGTTGACCAGAGCGCCTCTATACCATAATAAAGAACTCCAGACAGACTTCATATACTTGAAGTACAAAACATAATGAGGGACATTTACAAAAGCATTTAAATGTGGCGTAAAAAAGTTGCAAATTATGGCACACACCATATTTGCACAGTAATCTGCAACTTTTTGAGCTTCGCACTACTTATCTAAATAAGCGTGAAAAGGTGTGGGAATTAGTGGGAGGGCGTGGCCTCCTGCCACTCGCCAGATTTACTATAACTTTTCACTGAAACTGGCATAAGTAATAGCTGAAGTCTACACCAGCCCCTAGCTGGCATAGACTTCAGTTTCTGATGACACAGCAGGGCAGAGATGACCCTAAGTTAATAAAAGGGTTTTATGCTTTTGTAAATTTTATGACCTATCTTCAGGATTAGAGATGAGCTAATCAAAGTTGACGAAGTGGAATTCAATCCGAATTTCAAAAAAATTCAATTCGCACTGAATCCAAATTTCCTCAAGCTTCGTGGTAACTAATTGCATTTTTTGCTAAAAGGGCTGCTGCACGTGTTAGGACATGGAGAAAGGAACTCTGGGAATGAGGGATCACCCACAATGCATTGCATGCAGCCAATCAGCAGCCAGCCAGCCCTGTGATGTCACAGCCCTATAAATAGCCTCAGCCATCTTGGATTCAGCCATTTTCCAGTGTACTTAGTGCAGGGAGAGATGTTAGAAAGCGCTAGGGATAGTGCTAGGAAAGACTTGAAAGATTATATTTTGCTCAATAGAAGTTCAGGGAAAGAGCATTAGAAGTGTATGGAAAGGATAGGGAGGAATTGTTACACAGTATTGAAGCAGAACAGGGTTCAGTAGGGGAATTTACAGCCTAGGTAATAGGAACAATCCTATTACACCTTGATGCATTGACTGGGGATCCAAATTAGCATTATACAGCTCTGTAATTCCAGCAAACAGTTCTTGTTATTGGGGTGCAAGTGCTGTTTGATACAGCCATTAAAATGTTTTATTACAAGGAAATATTTGTCATGATGGGGAGTAGGGGAAACTCCCACCGTACAATGTCTTAGACGTATAGGGAGTAACTAAGCAAGGACACTGGGAAAATGGAGCAGGTCACCTCCTAAAGCATCCCTATTCCTAACCCTTACTCCTAACTGTATGAGCGGACCTGGATGGTAGGACAGCTCATACCCAGGAAACCTAGGACCCTGAGTCACCTTGATAATCGCTTACATAGGAGCAGGGGTGAGACGACCCATCCTTCCAGTACACGGATACACAGGAGTCTCCACCGGCCTAGCTGCAGGGAAAAGTAGAAACCATACACAGCAGCTGGATTGGCAGGTAAGAAAACAGAACAACACACTTACCTGCCGCTACCACCACGACTGGAATCTGTGCATAAGTACTGGAGCCCACACACCAAACAGGATACCATGCCAACAACACACACACAAAAATCCAGCACACCAGTTAATGCCTGGACCCCCATGCAGAAAGATGTACGGTGGCCCCAGGCAGCGCTTCATACAGGTTTGTGGTTCACCCCTACAGGAAACCATGGAGCCCACTTCCCCAGGCAGAACAAACAGGACATGTCTAGCAACCATGCGGGATCATCCACACCATAGACAGACCACACATAGAACAACAACTAGACAAACAACAACCCATAAGTGCAGCACCACACAAACAACAATGGGGAGGGATAGACAAAGGCAAGGACCTCGATGTCCCACAAGGTGGCCCTCAAGGACTGGGCAGATGGAAATGCCCAGAAAGGAGCATTACATCCAGCCCCAATAAAGGATGAAGTGAATCTGACTCAGGCTCTCAACACCAGGACTATAAGAGCCAAGAGTCCACACCCAGCTTCACCTAGCACACACCTTAACCCGTGCTCACCAGAAAGGAAGGGAAACAGCCTTAGGGTACTTTCACACTAGCGTTATTCTTTTCCGTCATTGAGTTCCGTCCTCGGGTCTCAATAACGGAAAAAAATTGATCAGTTTTATCCTAATGCATACTGAATGGAGGGAAATCCGTTCAGTTTGCATCAGTTTTTTCAGTTCAGTCCTTTCACATTTTTTGGATGCAGATAAAAGCGCAGCATGTTGTATTTTTATCTTCGTCCAAAAAAGCGGAAACACTTGACGGAATGACGGATCCGCCATTAATTTCCATTAAAATGTATTAGGGCGGATCCGTCATTGAAAATTGACGCATTAATGGATCCGTTCCTCCACTCTGTGCATGCGCAGACCTTTAAAAATGGTAAACTAATAAATAACGCATCCGTTTTTACAGATGACAACGGAAAGACAGATCCGTTATTTCAATACAATTGACAAACGGATCTGCAAACGGATTCGTTTGCAAATGAAATGCGTTTTCAAACGTTTTAACGGATCCATCAGGCAGTTCCGTTGACGGAACTGCCTGACGGAATCCTTCAACGCAAATGTGAAAGTACCCTTAAAGGGAAAGAACACACACATGCAGAAACAACAACACGTTGCTACTGGCAACCAGCATGCACGGCGAAAGTGTCACAGCAAACAACACCAAGCCATGACAATATTTCTAAGTCTTATTTGCCCTTGTGCGGTGCAGTTATATGTTCTAAAGCATTTTTTGGCTTGTATTAGTGGGAAAAAATGGCTTATTAGCCATTGTATAGTGAAGTGAGAAAATTACAGCCCTTTTTGGCGTGTATTAGTGGCAAAAAAATATATATTTGCCGTTCAGCGGTGCAGTTATACTGTATGTTCTAAAGCCCGTTTTGGCGTGTATTAGTGGCAAAAGAATATATATTTGACGTTCAGCTGTGCAGTTATATGTTCTATGTGGGGAGTCGCTCTGGTAGATAGCAGTGCGGGTGCAGTATAGAGGCAAAACAGGGAGTCCAGATAGTGCAATAAACAGTGTTTTATTCACACTTGCACAAAATAAAACAGTCTCTTGGTGTTAATTCACACACATAAGAAATCAAGCGGAAAAACAAGACAGTCCAAAACAGGCTCCAGTCACCTGGGAGGTTTTTAGATGCAGGTTCACACCTGGCTGTCAGTCCAGCCGTAAGACAGTCGCCGTCAGGCTTCCAGGTCGTCTGCCCTCCTCCTTGCTTGGTTCTTGCTTCCAGCCCAGAGAACTTCCAAACACAAGTAAAACAGTCTAACAGCAGCTCCAGGACAATCACACCCTCCACACCCAGCTGCTGGCTGTGTTATAAAGGCCCTGGAAAACCCGGCCTGGACCGTGGGGAGTAGGCACCCACCCAACTCTTTGCCTACTCCCAGTAAGAGCCAGCCCGGATTGGCTTTGCAGCCAAACTAAATAGCAAGGTGTCAAGCAGCACTAGCTGCTGCTGACACACCAAAAATCCGGCTCTTACCTCACCGAGGCCAGGAACCTCGGTGACACGTACCTCCCGTCGACCACAGTACCTTGCACCTTACCACATACCCCCTTTGTTCAACCCTGAGGGGTGAACACATGTGAGGCAGTGGACGCGGGACAGGGCATCTGCGTTACCCTGCAAGCGGCCTGCCCTGTGTTCCACGGAGAACTTGAAGTTCTGCAGGGATAGGAACCACCTGGTGACCCGAGCATTCCTCTCCTTTGCCTGGCTCATCCACTTGAGAGGGGAATGGTCGGTCACCAGACGGAACCTCCTCCCTAACAGGTAGTAGCGGAGAGATTCGAGTGCCCACTTGATAGCCAGGCACTCCCTCTCCACTATGCTATACCTGGTCTCGGCGGGACTGAGCTTACGGCTCAGGAAGACAACGGGATGTTCTTCCCCGTTGACCTCCTGAGACAGTACAGCACCGAGGCCTACCTCTGAGGCATCCGTCTGTACTATGAATTCCCTGTTGAAGTCGGGTGTCACCAAAACCGGGGACCCACACAGGGCCGACTTCAATGCAGAGAAAGCCTCTTCTGCCTTCTCACTCCAGTGAACCTTTCCGGACTTTCGTCCCTTCAATAGGTCTGTCAATGGTGCTGCTATCGTGGCAAAGTGGGGCACAAACCTCATGTAGTACCCTACAATCCCCAGGAACGATTTTACCTGCCTGGTAGTGAC
Organism: Bufotes viridis; assembly: GCA_033119425.1. Lineage (NCBI taxonomy): Eukaryota > Metazoa > Chordata > Amphibia > Anura > Bufonidae > Bufotes > Bufotes viridis. The sequence continues at coordinate 209,719,207 of CM065591.1, forward strand.
CGGTCGGGGCCAGTTACGTATGGCTTCTACTTTAGTTACCTGCGGCTTGATGACTCCCCGCCCAATAACATATCCCAGGTATTTGGTCTCTTCCAACCCAATCGCACACTTCTTTGGATTGGCGGTTAGTCCAGCTTTCCTCAGGGCATCCACAACCGCCTGCACTTTGGGCAAATGGCTTTCCCAGTCGGTGCTGTGGATGATTACATCATCTAAGTAGGCCGAAGCGCACCGACGATGAGGTCGCAGTACAATATCCATTAACCTTTGGAAGGTGGCGGGGCGCCATGCAGGCCAAAGGGTAACACCTTGTAATGATACAGGCCCTGCGTGGGTAACAAAGCGGTTTTTCCTTGGCCGCCTCCGTTAAGGGTACCTGCCAGTATCCTTTAGTGAGGTCTAGCACAGAAAAATAACGGGCTTGCCCTAAATTCTCAACAAGCTCGTCTACCCGGGGCATGGGATACGCATCGAACTTGGACATTTCATTTAATTTGCGAAAATCGTTGCAGAACCGCAACGTCCCATCCGGCTTGGGTATTAGAACTATGGGACTGGCCCACTCACTTTTCGACTCCTCAATGACATCAAGCTTCAACATTAACTGCACTTCCTCCGCGATGGCCCGTCGCCGAGCCTCGGGTACCCGGTAGGGTTTTAACCGGATCTTGGCCTGAGGCTCAGTGACGATGTCATGTTGGATGAGAGACGTGCGGCCAGGGAGGTCCGAGAACACATCCGTGTTCCGACTGACGAACTCCCTGACATCCTGAACTTGTTTGGAAGACAGGCTGTCTGCGATTTTTACCGTGGTTACCGCTCGCAGGCCTCGAACTGTGGGGCTGGACCCTTGTCACCTAGAAGCCCTGGCCGGGGGCTGTTGTCATCGGCCGTGTCCCTGTCTTTCCACGGCTTCAGTAAATTCACGTGGTACACCTGCTCCGGCTTGCGCCGCCCGGCTGGTGTACTTTGTAATTTACTTCCCCTACCTTCTCAATAACCTCATAGGGGCCCTGCCACCTGGCTAGGAACTTGCTGTCAAGGGTGGGCACCAGAACCAAAACCCGATCTCCCGGGTTGAAGCTCCGTACCCGAGCCTGACGATTGTACACCCTACTCTGGGCTTGTTGCGCTGCCTCCATATGCTCCCGGACCAGCGGCAACACCCTTTCCATCCGTTCCTGCATCTGGGTGACATACTCAATGACACTTTTGTGGGGGACAGGCTGTTGTTCCCACGCTTCCTTGGCGATATCCAACAGGCCCCGAGGGTGTCTGCCATAAAGCAGTTCGAAGGGCGAGAACCCAGTAGAGGCCTGGGGCACCTCTCGCACTGCGAACATGAGATAGGGCAGAAGCAGATCCCAGTCCTTCCCATCTCTAGACACCACCCTTTTTAACATGTTTTTTAAAGTTTGATTAAACCTCTCGACAAGACCGTCTGTTTGTGGATGGTAAACGGACGTCCGTAACTGCTTTATACGCAACAATTTACACAGTTCCCTCATAACTTTGGACATAAAAGGGTCCCTTGGTCTGTCAGAACCTCTTTTGGCAGGCCCACACGGGAAAACATTTCCATTAACTCTTTGGCAATGAGCTTAGCTGAGGTATGTCGCAGAGGCACCGCCTCCGGATATCGAGTGGCATAGTCGAGAACTACCAGAATGTGTTGGTGGCCCCTGGCAGACTTTGGTACAGGCCCAATTAGATCCATAGCGATTCGCTCAAACGGGACCTCAATAATTGGAAGAGGTACCAGAGGACTACGGAAATGTGGCTGGGGGCTATTTATCTGACAGGTGGGACAGGACTTACAATACTCTTCTACTTCCTTAAACAAACCGGGCCAGTAAAATCGCTGTAGTATGCGGTCCTGCGTTTTCTGCCACCCCAGGTGTCCCCAAGAACATGTTGGTGGGCAAGCTCCATGACCAGCTTGCGATACGCTGTGGGCACCACCAACTGTTCAACAGGCTCACCTCGGATTTGGTTCACTCGATACAACATATCCTGAAGAACAATGAATCGCGGAAACATTAATTCAGCCCCAGGTTTCTGGGGTTTACCATCAATTATTATGACACTTTCCCAGGCCCTGGTTAGGGTTTGGTCCCGGTGTTGTGCGGTCCCAAAATTTTCCCCGGAGACATTGAGGTCTGCCAACTCAGGTCCCGGTGGCAAGTCCTCCGTGTCTCCCACCATTACACTCAGTGGGGTTGTCTCCCCTCTACCGCAGCAGTGGTGGTCACCCCTACCGCTGGCCCTTCAGACTCGGGCTCCCAGGGTTCTGGCCTTCCAGTGGTATCAGGCCACTCTCCTAGGGTCACCCCTGTCTCGGGTCCATCAGACAGTTTTATCGCCGGCCACAGTGCCGGGAAACCTGGGAAGTCCCTCCCAAGTATCAATTCATGCGGGAGTTTGGTAGCAACAGCCACCTCGTGGGTCCACTTACCAGCCGCTGTGGACAAAGTCACTAGTGCAGTGGGGTAGTCTTTTAGGTCTCCGTGGATGCACAGGACCCCGATTTTACGGCCGGTATACTCCACAGGCCGTACCAGGGCAGCCCTTACCAGGAGACTAGACTCCCGGAGTCCAGCAGGGCCACCGCCAGAGAATCTCCCACCTCTACCTGACACAGGTGGTTATTGTCCTGCCCCTCACGGGTGCCAGTTGCGCACAGCTTCCGTGCATACAGGGAGTGGCGATAGCCATAGTTCACATCCATCGGCTCATCCCGATGCGGACAGTCGGCCCTGATGTGGCCTGGCTCCTGACACCTCCAGCATACCACGGGAGGCGGATCCGCAGGGGTATATTCCGTGCAGGCCTCTCTGTCGCCGGACGTCGGAACTGGGGCGGAGGCCTCCGGGTTTGACTGACCCCTTCCCAGCAAGATTCCCCTGCAGGTTTCTGGTAGCCTCGTAACGCTCCACCAGGTCGACCATCTCCAGGGCACTTACCGGAGACGCCTGGCCGACCCAGTGTTGGAGGGGATAAGGCAGGGCCCTCCAGAACATGTCGGCCAGTAGACGGTCCAGCATAGCAGTCGGACTTAGAACATCAGGCTGCAGCCACTTTTGCAACCGATGCAGCAACTCATAGTACTGCGGCCTGGCGGGTTCAGCCGTTTTAAAGTCCCACTGGTGGACCCGCTGAGCCCGGACCAACACGTTTACCCCCAATCTGGCCAGGATCTCCCCCTTCACCGTGGGGTAATCAGCAGCCTGGGCATCTGCCAAGTCAAAAAAACTTGCTGGGCCCGGATGCCAGGAACGGAGCGACCACCTCGGCCCACTGGTCACGGGGTAACTTTTCCCTCACGGCTACCTTCTCAAAGACCGCCAGATATGTCTCAACGTCGTCCGAAGGGGTCATCTTTGGGATCGCCGCACGGACCGCTTTCGGGCATCATGGTCGTGGTGGGACGCTCCTGCAGCTTGTAACGCCATCACGTGCTGTAACAGTAGCTGGTTGGTCTCCCGCTGCTGCACGTTAGCCTCTATGAGAGCTTTCACAGCCGCCTCCATGTTGCCAGCAACTCCTACTTGTAGCTTTGCTGGCTTAATATATGCCATGCACTTGTGCCCAGCAAAACAAAACAAACTTCGGCGGTCACGCCAGCCTCACTGCGCATGCCCGCATCCGACACTAAATGTGGGAGTCGCTCTGGTAGATAGCAGTGCGGGTGCAGTATAGAGGCAAAACAGGGAGTCCAGATAGTGCAATAAACAGTGTTTTATTCACACTTGCACAAAATAAAACAGTCTCTTGGTGTTAATTCACACACATAAGAAATCAAGCGGAAAAACAAGACAGTCCAAAACAGGCTCCAGTCACCTGGGAGGTTTTTAGATGCAGGTTCACACCTGGCTGTCAGTCCAGCCGTAAGACAGTCGCCGTCAGGCTTCCAGGTCGTCTGCCCTCCTCCTTGCTTGGTTCTTGCTTCCAGCCCAGAGAACTTCCAAACACAAGTAAAACAGTCTAACAGCAGCTCCAGGACAATCACACCCTCCACACCCAGCTGCTGGCTGTGTTATAAAGGCCCTGGAAAACCCGGCCTGGACCGTGGGGAGTAGGCACCCACCCAACTCTTTGCCTACTCCCAGTAAGAGCCAGCCCGGATTGGCTTTGCAGCCAAACTAAATAGCAAGGTGTCAAGCAGCACTAGCTGCTGCTGACACACCAAAAATCCGGCTCTTACCTCACCGAGGCCAGGAACCTCGGTGACACGTACCTCCCGTCGACCACAGTACCTTGCACCTTACCACATCTAAAACCTTTTATGGCAAGTGGAAAAAAATAAGGGCCTATATGCCGTTCAGCAGTGCAGTTATATGTTCTAATGCCCTTTTTAGCGTCTATTAGTGGCAAAAAAATATATATTATTTGTGGTATGGGCTAAAGAGGGTGATCGTGTGGCAGATATGTAGCTACAATACCCTAACTAATCTGGCTGATGTGTGCCCGATGCCAGGGGCGGGGTAGGCCTGAGTAAGTGGGCCACCCAAGGGTAGAAAATAAGAGGAAGGGGAGGGAGGGTGGGGCGCAGGACGGCCACCCTCAGCATCCTGGCTGCTGATTATAAGTAGGGATAGCAGCCCCTCCCACAAATACAGGCTGTAAACAGCCTTCACTATTTGTGGTATGGGCTAAAGAGGGTGACCGTGTAGCAGATATGCAGCTACAATACCCTAACTAATATGGCTGATGTGTGCCCGAAGCCAGGAGCGGGGTAGGCCTAAGTAAGTGGGCTAAAATAACAGCCGAGAAGGTTAGCCGAAAATGTTTTAATGAAGCAAGACATACAGAAATGTTACATAGCTAATGAACAGTAAGCTTGTGATATCTCAACCTGTGGATTGGGGATATATCTGGCGTAGCAAGATGACCGCCATCGCCCCATCTTGCGTATCACATGGGCCGGGACCTGATGTCTGGAAGCTGAAGAGGCGGCGCCTATACGGAAGGAGTGTCCGGAGATTGATTTGAGATTGAAGCCTAAACCAGCCGCGAGAGTGCGAATATAGGAGATGAATTGTGGGGATGATAATGGCTTGTCTCCTAAAGAGAGTAGTGGGTGGTCGGAGAAACTGGCTGAAGCAGGTCTAATAGTTCTTTGAGTACCTTGACTGGGCACCAGTTATTGGATGTGGGAAAGAATCTGACTTCGGTGGGAGGCCCTACCTGATTAGTTTTGATCGTAGGAATTGTCGTGCCAGATGAGGTGACGTTTGAGGAGTGTGGCGTGACCGATGGAATTGCTGATGAATTCTCCGGGTCTAAGAAAGCCATAAAACCCGAGGTACATGGCTGCTTTAATGATGATGCTAGTGGAGTGGCCAAAGGGGAGACCGTCCAATGCTAGGGACAGTTTGCGGAACAGCTCACTCGAGACTGGCTGCCTGCGGACCTGGACCCCTGTGTTGTCGTTTTTTTGAATGCCCCTGAGGGTGGCTTTGATGGCCTGGTTCGACATGATGGATTTGTTGGAGGGATTACCGAGCATGCGGTGGTGCTGTATGCCTGCTAAGTAGAGCTTGATTGTGTTGAAAGATAGGTGAAGGTTGGAAAGGCAGTGAGCGATGAAAGCCATGATGAAAGTGACCTCATCCAGGTCGCCCTGTGGGTGTGTCAGAGAACCGTCTGAAGGCTCTGTACCCTGCCTCGTAATTCCTGGCTGTGTTGGGCGCTAGTGACTATTGAACCAAACTCTCTCTTAGCGGAGGCTACCAGTGACCCTATTCCATCAGTAGAGAGCTGATCGGCGGGAAGGGTGTTCTGTCGGGGTCTGCGTCCAGTAGTTCCTGGAAAAAGATGTCATAGTTAAGACGGGACCGGGCATCGGCCGCCACGTTTTTAGCCCCTTGAATATGACACGGAAAAATGCGGAAATTAAACCTCAAAGACAGCCAGACCAGCTTACGCAGGAGGGACACAATTTGATTTCTTTGGGCAGCTGGAACGGGGGTTCGGCCCTGAAGAATGTGGTGCAGACATGCAAGGCTCTGCAACTGCTAAAACTGCATCCTCCTGAGTTAAAAGTTGTTACATATCTGGCTCTGCCCTAGGTATGTAACTGGCCTGCCCAGCTTGTCCATGGCAGGCTGACTCCGCTGGGAGCCCGACGTGCCTGGAAGGGAGGCTTCCCGACCTGGGGTGGACAGATTGGGGCACCAGTCTGCCATGTGCAGGATGGATTGGCACACGGAGCAAGTGGGAGCTCTTAGTTCTGCGAAGTGCCGACAGAAGAGCTCCATGTCAAGGTTCGCCCAGTTGGTGGTGCACTGAAATTGGGCGAGGGTGGCGGCCGCTTTGGCCGAAAAGGACCTATGATAATCATAGAAATTGGAGCCCCCGTACTTGTAACCTAAGTCGGTGACACGATATAGGTAAGTGTCCAATTCCTCTCGCCTGTGAGGCTGTGCCGAGCAAATGACATCTCTATACAGGCTGAAGGCCAGTACGAACTCCGGGACTGAGATTTTCCTGTTTAACTGGACGTCTTTGGCTCGTAGCACCACTGACTCCTCCCCGCAACTGATGACCTTATTCTCGGAAATGTCTTGCGACGCTATGAGGATGGATGCCAGATTGACATCCTTCCCGGCTAATATATTTTTTTTCAGGTTGTCTGGTATCAAGTGGGAAGAGGCAATCTGGGGGCTGGCGCAGGGCGTACCTGGAGCCGATTACTGTAAAGTGGAAGGAATAGGTGCCGGAGCCGGCGGCTGTGGGGCCACCTGCGACCGAGACTCTAAAGCTCCCACACTGGACTGGATATCATTGATTTTCCCCAGCACCGAACACCTGGTGGTACCTGGCTGGGCTCACTGACAGGACCGTGGACCTGCAAAAGAACTTACGATAAGCAAGGGCGACCTCCCCCGATTGGCAGACCGACCGGGAAGCCGACTGCCCCCAACTTACCTGGAGACCTGAGAACGCAGGATGGAGTAGGGGTGCGAAATGAACCGGCGCAAAGCCAGCCTGAAACAACAAGTGTTGACCTTATGTATAAGTCAGCTGCCGGCCAGGGTGGCCTGGCAGCCTGAAGACCTGAAAGGGGACGGACTAACGCATGAGGAGCGGAAGTGGCCAGGCGGCCGTGAATGTTGCCGGTCGCTAGGTGCAGGGGTATTAGTACGGGTGTGCCCGAGGAACGCGTGGCCTTGGAAAGAGGCCCGGGTGGGGAGCGATGTGCTGGTACCGAGGCTGGAGAAGCGTGGGTGCCATGCCGCGACGGAGGGACGGAACCAAGGTGGGCTTGAGAGTGCGCTTGCCGTGCCCGGGGCAGCCGATGAGGGTATAAGCTAGAGAAACCGACGGGAAATGATGAGCACTGGGGGAACCGGGGTGAAGGACGGTTTCCTGTAAGATCAGGAACTGGCGGGGCAGTGATGAGGGTGCCCGGGCGGTGCGGAGTGTGGAAGGGAGAAAGGGGAGGGGCGGGATGCGGTGGGGTGCGGAAGTCGGCCTGGACCGCTGGGCGCGAGGTAGTGGTAACCAAGAACCGGACGAAAAGCTGTGTGTAGGGCTGGCCTAATGGGACGTGACCTGGGCGAAACAGGCACCTTAGTGTGGAGCGTGAGCAGCCTAATAATTTAAGGATTAAAGTTGGCGGTTGGGTCCTGGGTGGATCAGGGACCGCTATCCTTGCCGCAAGCGGAGCCCATGGCAAGGGTGTGGATTAACCAGCACCTGGTGGTAGACCGTGGAGCTACCGCGACGCAGCAGGACAGGACCGTATGGGTGCGTGACTTGGGCGATTCGTGGCGACGCGAGGCCCGAGTGTTTCAGGTGAAAACAGAAATGTCGACAGCCCGAGCGTTACAGGTGATGACCCAAGAAAGACAGCGAACCTGAGTGAAACAGGTGGATCTGCGTGTAGGAGAGAGTGTCTGAGTGGCTCAGGAGGTAAAACATGAATGGCAGCGTGCCTGTGCGATTCAGGTGGTTATACATGAAAGACCGCGTACCTGAGCGACTCAGGAGGTTATACATGAACATCCGCGGGCCTGAGCGGTTCGTGTAGTTATACATGAATGTCAGAGTGCCTGAGCGATTCAGGTGGTTATACATAAATGTCGACGTATCTGAGCGATTCAGGTGATTATACATGAAAAACAGCCCGCCTGAGCGATTCAGGTGGGTAAACATGACAGTCCGCATGCCTGAGCGATTCAGGTAGTTATACATGAATGTCAACGTGCCTGAGTGATTCAGGTGATTATACATGAAAAACAGCATGCCTGAGCGATTCAGGTGGTTATACATGACAGTCCGCGTGCCTGAGCGATTCAGGTGGTTATACATTAAAGTCAACGTGCCTGAGAAATTCAGGTGATTATACATGACAGTCCGCATGCCTGAGCGATTCAGGTGGTTATACATGAAGTCAACGTGCCTGAGCGATTCAAGTGATTATACATTAAAAACGGCGTGCCTGAGTGATTCGGGTGATTATACGTGAAAGTCAACGTGCCTGAGCGATTCAGGTGGTAATACGTGAAAAAAACGAGTACCTGAGCGGTTCGGGCGATAATACGTGGATGACCCCACCCTAAACGAAACGGGTAGGTACACGGTTAGAGCGTAGGTTGGGACCCCCTGCCGCCCAGAAGGAAAAAACGACTAAATGTAATTTCTAGGCAATGATGACACCTGAACGACTCGGGAGGCCCGTGGGGGAAATGACAGGCCCAAACCAGACTGAAACAGACCAGCACTGGCCCGCGGGCAGGTAGCGGGACCAACCCCTGGACCACCCGAATAATCCAGGTGACTCCTAGCCAGCGCACCACATGCCCTAGGGTCTGAAGCCGGCACCCGGCAGTCCAGGACGACATGGTGCCACCAGAAGGACTATTTACATATATATTTAATAACGTTTTTTTTTTGTTTGTTTTTTAAACGCACCCCTAACTTTCATATGTATAACACCTTTTTTTTTTTTTATATCCAAACGTGCCCAAACTTCCCTATGTATAAGACACCCTCTCTTTTTTTTTTTTCTCTGGCCAGTTAGTAACTGACCGGCTGCACAAACTGCCCCCCACTTGCAGCGCTGCCTGGAGCGACATCAAGCCCCCCCCCCCCCCCGGCAGACCACCGGTAGGGGAGCCCTGTCTGCCGGCGGCTTGATGCCTTGGTGAACCGCAAACTGTGCCCCGGAACTCAGGCGCGCAGTGCGCCGCCGCCTAAGCAGCCCGGGAGTGCCGGGAGGAGAGAAGGGTGCCCTCTGTTGGCAGGAGCCTGTGCCTTACCCGAGCATGCCAGTCGGGGACCAGGATGTCAGCGGGGAGGTCCGGAGGTAGCCCTGTGTTGCGGTGAGGGCGAAACAAACTTACCACCCGGCGTTGTGATGCCCGCAATAGGGAACCGGAAGCAGGGAAGTGACGTCACGCTAGGAGCCGGCGGAGAGAGTGCAGGACGGCCGCCCTCAGGATCCTGGCTGCTAAGTATAAGTAGGGATAGCAGCCCCTCCCACAAATACAGGCTGTAAACAGCCTCACTATTTGCTGTTCAGCGGTGCAGTTATATGTTCTACAGCCCTTTTTTGCGTGTATTAGCGGCACAAAAAAAAGTATTCACCATTGTGTGGTGAAGTGAGAATATTACAGCTGTTTTTGGCGTGTATTAGCGGGGAAAAAATATATTTTTACTGTTCAGCGGTGCAGTTATATGTTCTAAAGCCCTTTTTGGTGTATATTAGTGGCAAAAAAATTATATTATTTGCCATTCAGCGGTGCAGTTATATGTTCTAAAGCCCTTTTTGGCATGTATTAGTGGCACACAAAAAAAAATTTGCCGTTGTGTGGTGAAGTGAGAAAATGACAGCCCTTTTTGGCGTGTATTAGTGGCAAAAAATATATATATTTGGCATTCAGTGGTGCAGTTATATCATAAAAATTGCAAGATAATGGATTTAACATGGACTGAGGACGCCCACCAAAAAATCCTGATCAATTGTCCATATAGAATAGGAGACTGTAATATACGTAGGTTCACAATCATAGATGTTGTGGAGCAAGTCAATAATAAGTAAAGTGCCAGCAGTGTGGAATATCAAAGATGCAATCTATTCGAAAAATGCTGGTAAGTATAAATACCAGTATAGGAATACTGACAGCCATAATAACACTGTGGCACTGCGGACTAAATCCCCATCAACATTATAAAATATTAACACCAGTCATATACCTCCTACTCAAAACAGTGTAGTAAAAATAAACTATGGATAGATTCAGCGTCCTCACCTCCAATTCCCCAACGTACGTTTCGCCCGATGGGCTTCTTCCATGGGGTGTGCCCCATAACATAACCTGCTTCCATTTAAAAGACAGAGGAACCACCCATATTTAATCGCGCAACCAATCAGCTGCACGTTGGATAGCCAGGTCATCTTAAGCCACAATCTCGCGGTATTTCAAAGAGTCGCACCGCACATGCGCACTAATTATTTGAACCTGCAGAAGCCATCTTTGTCTAGTCTCCCTTCGCCCTCATATCGGCAACATGCCCAACCACATTCCCATTACACATACAATTCTATCATATATAATTCGTAAAACACTGACTAAATAATCAAAAAAGAAAGATAATAATCTTATTATGGCAGTGTGAAGGGGTGCATATAACAGTGAAGTGAACCATGCAGTTAAAGGTAAATTGTATAGACATAATTAGTTAATTACATAAGATCAAACCTCAATAGTCAAATAACCATCATAATTTCAAAGATAATAAATAGAAGGCAAGACAAGTTTATGTAGCATACATATCCATGAATAATAATTTAATTAAAATTACAAATACATAGTGAGGAAAGTGAATGGAAAGAAGTGATAAAAGGTGATGGAAAGAGTGATAAAAAGAGTGATAAAAAGTGTGAGTGAACATGCAGTGAACAACGCATAATTGGTACCATATCAATCCATAATCAATAAAGAACCATCATAGTACTGATAAACAAATGTCCATGTATATATACTTGATAAGTGCAAAACAGATTTATATGACATAAGTATCCATCCAATACATAATTAATTAATAAAATATATTCTATTAAAAAATATATAATCCATAAATTACTCTATCCTGTGATCAATAGTCATATTATATTATATAAGATAGGGGGAAAAAAGGGGAAGGGGAAGCCAAAATCATGAAAAAATTCAAAAAAATCTTCTGGGAGCGACCATTGCAGCTTTTCACCAAGAGTGGAAATCCAAGGGTTAATCTACAATAAGAGAACCACATTAATAGGAAGTAGGTATGTGGGCACAAGTCTAATCAAAAAAATCCTAACCACGTTAAAAACTATGAAAAACCATACCAAATTGAAGGCGGGGGAGGAAGTATCGGTTAACCAAAATCAAAGAAAGGGAGCCAAGCTATTGGTTTCATTTAACCCCTTCCTCCCAAGTGACATCAGACACCGGAATTCACCAGAGTCGGTGGGTTCACCAGACACAACCCTTAGTTGGCATGGCCCGGGAGCAGGCCCTGTGCCCTCACCTGTCCTTAACCTGCCTCTGTCCTTTTCTGTTACCTCAGCCAGAGATGTATTTTATGCTGTGGAGGAGACATCCGCCACTTCCTCCAGGAGGCGAGCAAGTAGTGATGAGGAGAGTGGCGTGGGAGCTGGTGCTTCGAGCGGTCAGCAGTTTCTCCTGAGCCAGAGACTGTTGAGGAGGACATCAGTGACAGTACTCGATGATGATGATGTAGCTAAGTGCACCTGGGAGCCGGGTGATTTAGGGGCTTCATCATCAGGAGAAGAGGGTGGCAGCTTGCATGTGAGGCAGCTGCAGAGACAGCAAGTCGCTAGCCTGGCCGGGAGTCAGCAGGGGGGCAGCAGTGGGAGGTCTGGAGCCAAAAGTGCCTGGTGTAGACCAGCTGCTTCACAGGAGCATACCTGCCCAGGAAGTAGTGGTGCAAGGGTTCACGGAAGCAGCAGTGGTTGAAGTCAGTCAGTGCGGACTGTTGGGGGCAAAATCACCTACTCGGCAGTGTGGCAGTTGTTGTTAAGCCGCCGGAGGAGGTGAACATTGCTATTTGTAGAATCTTCGGGCAGAAGATGAAGCGTGGCCACGGTCCTGCGTCAACATATGCAGCATCACCATAAAGTGGCCTGGGAGAACCATGGCTCCGATGTGGTGGTCCAGCAACCTCTGCATCACCCAGTGGCACGCACCCGATTTCAGGCAGTCAAGGCTCCACCACCTCAGCTGAAGGGAGCCGTCTGTCCTTCCCATGATCTGCTGATCCTGATGCTCCTTCTCCTCCTCCAACATTTGCAGGGGGATGACTTCTGGCTCTCCACCTTGTTGGAACCTCACTACCGGTCTAAAGTGGGGGCCTTTTTTACACCCGCTGAGAGGGAGGACAAACTGAACTACTATAGAGACATCCTATGTAGTCAGTTGGCCGCTGCCTATCTGCGCCATCGTTCATCATCTTGCAGGTCTGACCCAGGGGGCCCTCTGCGCTCATGTTCCTCTGCAATGGCTGCTGAGGCAGGGTGGAGGGTAGGAGCAGTTTCAGCTCCATCAGAGTCTAGAGTCGCTGATGAGCAGCTTTCTTCACCCGCCTAGTGATTAAACTACTCACCAGCAGCAACAGCAGCTAGACATGGAGCAGGACCTGAACCAGCAGGTGGTGGCACACTTGGACAGCACCCTGCCACCCTAAATTGAAGATCCGCTGGACTACTGGGCAGCCAAACTGAATTTGTGGCTGCAACTGGCAGAGTTTGCCCTGGAAAAGCTGTCCTGCCCGGCCAGTAGTGCGGAATCAGAGCGGATGTTTAGTGTAGTGGGAGCCATAGTTACCCCAAGAAGAACTTGCCAGTCCACCCAAAATTTGGAGAGACTGACCTTTGTGAAGATGAATCAGAGGTAGATCAGCCAGGATTTCCACTCACCAATGACTGATGCATCAGACTAGATCATCCATGGTGCCACACCAACACTTTGATAAAAGAGACTGGTTTCTTCTGGCTACTAGTCTCCGCTACTATTCTGACGCTGCCCCGTGCCTGACGCCACACATCTGATGCCAAGTGCCCCTTCTTTCACCCACCATCTTCAGCTGGTACTGCTATTGCCACCCACCTCCCCACTCTGTCATGGTGCCATTCTGTGACCTCCTGATGCTGTTGCCCCCTCCTCCCTGTGGCCTCCCTCCTGATGCTGCTGTTGCTGCCACCTCCACACTATGTCATTGGGCCACTTTGTGGTCTTCTTAACCACTATGTCATAGGGCCACTCTGTGGACTTCTCATGCTGTTCCCAACCTCCCCACTTCATGACTGGGCCACTATTTTGCCTTTCGGCCCGACAGACATCATCATTTATTTGACACTTCTTCTGATCTGTCTGAAGGAAGGAAAAATGAGACGCACAACGGATCCTGTCTATGTAACAGCTGTAAGGCCTGCATGACATGGTCCCTATTTTGCATCAGAATTGTCTAATGATTTGGTAGTTGTCATGCCTTCAGCAAGTTTATTGTTAATTTATTCATAGTTTTCACGCATAGTCGGATTGCTTTCTGTATAATTCTCTGTTGATTTTGGAACAGCACACTCTAGTGGCCATTTTACATACAATTGCAGCTATTCATACTAGAAGTTTGGTCTACTCCAGCTTCCATACCTCAGTGACATCATCAGCCCTGCACATAGCAGTCACTTCCTCATTTACAGTTATCTTTCCAGTGGTAGCACATGGTCTGGAAGTCCCTGGAGTCATCCTCCACATCTAAGCTCACGAAAGCATCGCTGGTATTTCACATAGCCACCTTACAATCTTTTTGCATATGTATTTTGCATAGCTTTTCCCTCTTTTATAGCAGCTTACAGTTAGCAGCTAGGGACCATGCATGTTATGCAGATAGGATAGCATGCTCCTGTTTATATCTATATTCCCTCATGAATATCTATCTACAGCTTTTGAATCTGTGTGTGTGTGTGTGTGCATAGCTAAATGTCAGACCACATTAGTAAGCACATTATTTTTCTGTTCCCTAGTTTCACTGCGCATTTACATCCTTGCAATAAAGATAGAGTTGGTTGATACTCCATTGTCAATTCACTGCCAGGATAAGGTTTAGCTGTCTGTAAAGCTATGTACCTTCACACATAAGGAGGACAGAACAGTGAAACAGCGGCTTCTTAGAAGCGTAGATATGAGGAACTGTGACTCCCTGGCTGTAGTAAAACAGCAGCTTCTTAGGAGCTTAGATACGAGGAACTGTGACTCCCTGGCCGCAGTGAAACAGCGGCTGCTTAAGAGCTAGATATGAGGAACTGTGACTCCCTGGCCGCAGTGAAACAGCGGCTGCTTACAAGCTAGATACTAGAAGCTGCAATTCCTCAAACCCTGCGAGACAACAACCTCTAACAGGCTGGACCGCATGGTACTGATTAGTGTTGAGCGAACAGTTCGAGCATCGTTCGGGTTCGTACCGAATTTTGGGGTGTCCGGGACCCGGACCCGAACCCGGACATTTTCAAAAAAGTTCGGGTTCGGGTTCGTCGTTCGGCATGTATTTAGGCGCATTTTGAAAGGCTGCAAAGCAGCCAATCAACATGCATCATACTACTTGCCCTAAGATGCCATCGCAGCCATGCCTACTATTGGCAAGGCTGTGATTGGCCGAGTGCAGCATGTGACTCAGCCTCTTTATAAGCTTGTGCGCACGTCGGGACGTGCTCACTCCCGATGTGAATAGAACAGGGATAGACGCAGCTGATGCTAGGGCGAGAATAGGCAGGGATAATTGAATAACTGGAAGCAAATTTCTCTCCTCCACCTGTGATTCATCTGAACAACTGCAGCTGAGCTGCTTTTTTGATAGGGATTGGCTATTTTTAGAGTGGCCAGAGTGATTTTTCCATCCACATGTACCTGGGCTGACCGGCCGTCGCCATTTTGCGACTTGTAGTGCTGCAGCAGAAGCTGCCACAGTGTGCATTCCAAAGCTCCAAACAAGTCAGACATCTACACCTGGGATTCAGACCAATAGAGATTTAGCAGCACAGTCCAAGGCTATTTTTTTAAAGGTTGTGCAGCGGCTGCTTAAGAGCTAGATATGAGGAACTGCAGACTCCCTGGGCCGCAGTGAAACAGCGGCTGCCTACAAGCTAGATACTAGAAGCTGCTACTCCTCAAACCCTGCGAGACAACAACCTCTAACAGGCTGGACCGTCAGTGCACTGATTAGTGTTGAGCGAACAGTTCGAGCATCGTTCGGGTTCGTACCGAATTTTGGGGTGTCGGGACCCGGACCCGAACCGGACATTTTCAAAAAAGTTCGGGTTCGGGTTCGTCGTTCGGCATGTATTTAGGCGCATTTTGAAAGGCTGCAAAGCAGCCAATCAACATGCATCATACTACTTGCCCTAAGATGCCATCGCAGCCATGCCTACTATTGGCAAGGCTGTGATTGGCGAAGTGCAGCATGTGACTCAGCCTCTTTATAAGCTTGTGCGCACGTCGGGACGTGCTCACTCCCGATGTGAATAGAACAGGGATAGGCGCAGCTGATGCTAGGGCGAGAATAGGCAGGGATAATTGAATAACTGGAAGCAAATTTCTCTCCTCCACCTGTGATTCATCTGAACAACTGCAGCTGAGCTGCTTTTTGATAGGGATTGGCTATTTTTAGAGTGGCCAGAGTGATTTTCCATCCACATGTACCTGGGCTGACCGCCGGCCGCCATTTGCGACTTGTAGTGCTGCAGCAGAAGCTGCCACAGTGTGCATTCCAAAGCTCCAAACAAGTCAGACATCTACACCTGGGATTCAGACCAATAGCGATTTAGCAGCACAGTCCAAGGCTATTTTTTTAAAGGTTGTGCAGACCATTTTGTGGCACATGTTACTGGGCTGATAGGCGGCGGCCATCTTGGGACTAGTGCTGCAGCACAATCTCTCCCAACGTCCATTAATCACTTGTAATAGTGGTCTGTGCCATAGAAATCCTACATCAGGGACTTGGGTGTGCTTGTGTCACCCCTACTAATACCAGTCCACCTGTAATCCATACAGTCAAAAGACTGAAAGTATTCCAGTGAGGGAATTTTTTTATTTAAAAAGGCCAAGTTAGTTTATCTGGCGTTCAATATACTAGATACAGTTAGGCCTGCGTTTCATACATCTGGAATTAGCAAATTAATGTGCTGGGGTTGGGAAAACATATATGTACCCATACTAGAATCTGTCAAAGAAAGCGGTACTCACATATAACAGTCATTCCATCTGTAATCCATACAGTCAAAAGACTGAAAGTATTCCAGTGAGGAATTTTTTTATTTAAAAAAGGCCAAGTTAGTTTATCTGGCGTTCAATATACTAGATACAGTTAGGCCTGCGTTTCATACATCTGGAATTAGCAAATTAATGTGCTGGGGTTGGGAAAACATATATGTACCCATACTAGAATCTGTCAAAGAAAGCGGTACTCACATATAACAGTCATTCCATCTGTAATCCATACAGTCAAAAGACTGAAAGTATTCCAGTGAGGAATTTTTTTATTTAAAAAAGGCCAAGTTAGTTTATCTGGCGTTCAATATACTAGATACAGTTAGGCCTGCGTTTCATACATCTGGAATTAGCAAATTAATGTGCTGGGGTTGGGAAAACATATATGTACCCATACTAGAATCTGTCAAAGAAAGCGGTACTCACATATAACAGTCATTCCATCTGTAATCCATACAGTCAAAAGACTGAAAGTATTCCAGTGAGGAATTTTTTTATTTAAAAAAGGCCAAGTTAGTTTATCTGGCGTTCAATATACTAGATACAGTTAGGCCTGCGTTTCATACATCTGGAATTAGCAAACTAATGTGCTGGGGTTGGGAAAACATATATGTACCCATACTAGAATCTGTCAAAGAAAGCGGTACTCACATATAACAGTCATTCCATCTGTAATCCATACAGTCAAAAGACTGAAAGTATTCCAGTGAGGGAATTTTTTATTTAAAAAGGCCAAGTTAGTTTATCTGGCGTTCAATATACTAGATACAGTTAGGCCTGCGTTTCATACATCTGGAATTAGCAAACTAATGTGCTGGGGTTGGGAAAACATATATGTACCCATACTAGAATCTGTCAAAGAAAGCGGTACTCACATATAACAGTCATTCCATCTGTAATCCATACAGTCAAAAAGACTGAAAGTATTCCAGTAGAGGGAATTTTTTTTATTTAAAAAAGGCCAAGGATTAGTTTATCTGGCGTTCAATATACTAGATACAGTTAGGCCTGCGTTTCATACATCTGGAATTAGCAAACTAATGTGCTGGGGTTGGGAAAACATATATGTACCCATACTAGAATCTGTCAAAGAAAGCGGTACTCACATATAACAGTCATTCCATCTGTAATCCATACAGTCAAAAGACTGAAAGTATTCCAGTGAGAATTTTTTTTTATTTAAAAAGGCCAAGTTAGTTTTATCTGGCGTTCAATATACTAGATACAGTTAGCATCGTTCGGGTTCGTACCGAATTTTGGGGTGTCGGGACCCGGACCCGAACCGGACATTTTCAAAAAGTTCGGGTTCGGGTTCGTCGTTCGGCATGTATTTAGGCGCATTTTGAAAGGCTGCAAAGCAGCCAATCAACATGCATCATACTACTTGCCCTAAGATGCCATCGCAGCCATGCCTACTATTGGCAAGGCTGTGATTGGCAAGTGCAGCATGTGACTCAGCCTCTTTATAAGCTTGTGCGCACGTCGGGACGTGCTCACTCCCGATGTGAATAGAACAGGGATAGGCGCAGCTGATGCTAGGGCGAGAATAGGCAGGGATAATTGAATAACTGGAAGCAAATTTCTCTCCTCCACCTGTGATTCATCTGAACAACTGCAGCTGAGCTGCTTTTTGATAGGGATTGGCTATTTTTAGAGTGGCCAGAGTGATTTTTCCATCCACATGTACCTGGGCTGACCGCCGGCCGCCATTTGCGACTTGTAGTGCTGCAGCAGAAGCTGCCACAGTGTGCATTCAAAGCTCCAAACAAGTCAGACATCTACACCTGGGATTCAGACCAATAGCGATTTAGCAGCACAGTCCAAGGCTATTTTTTAAAGGTTGTGCAGACCATTTTGTGGCACATGTTACTGGGCTGATAGCGCGGCCATCTTGGGACTAGTGCTGCAGCACAATCTCTCCCAACGTCCATTAATCACTTGTAATAGTGGTCTGTGCCATAGAAATCCTACATCAGGGACTTGGGTGTGCTTGTGTCACCCCTACTAATATCCAGTCCACCTGTAATCCATACAGTCAAAAGACTGAAAGTATTCCAGTGAGGAATTTTTTATTTAAAAAGGCCAAGTTAGTTTATCTGGCGTTCAATATACTAGATACAGTTAGGCCTGCGTTTCATACATCTGGAATTAGCAAATTAATGTGCTGGGGTTGGGAAAACATATATGTACCCATACTAGAATCTGTCAAAGAAAGCGGTACTCACATATAACAGTCATTCCATCTGTAATCCATACAGTCAAAAGACTGAAAGTATTCCAGTGAGGGAATTTTTTATTTAAAAAGGCCAAGTTAGTTTATCTGGCGTTCAATATACTAGATACAGTTAGGCCTGCGTTTCATACATCTGGAATTAGCAAATTAATGTGCTGGGGTTGGGAAAACATATATGTACCCATACTAGAATCTGTCAAAGAAAGCGGTACTCACATATAACAGTCATTCCATCTGTAATCCATACAGTCAAAAGACTGAAAGTATTCCAGTGAGGGAATTTTTTTATTTAAAAAAGGCCAAGTTAGTTTATCTGGCGTTCAATATACTAGATACAGTTAGGCCTGCGTTTCATACATCTGGAATTAGCAAACTAATGTGCTGGGGTTGGGAAAACATATATGTACCCATACTAGAATCTGTCAAAGAAAGCGGTACTCACATATAACAGTCATTCCATCTGTAATCCATACAGTCAAAAGACTGAAAGTATTCCAGTGAGGGAATTTTTTTATTTAAAAAGGCCAAGTTAGTTTATCTGGCGTTCAATATACTAGATACAGTTAGGCCTGCGTTTCATACATCTGGAATTAGCAAACTAATGTGCTGGGGTTGGGAAAACATATATGTACCCATACTAGAATCTGTCAAAGAAGCGGTACTCACATATAACAGTCATTCCATCTGTAATCCATACAGTCAAAAGACTGAAAGTATTCCAGTGAGGGAATTTTTTATTTAAAAAGGCCAAGTTAGTTTATCTGGCGTTCAATATACTAGATACAGTTAGGCCTGCGTTTCATACATCTGGAATTAGCAAACTAATGTGCTGGGGTTGGGAAAACATATATGTACCCATACTAGAATCTGTCAAAGAAAGCGGTACTCACATATAACAGTCATTCCATCTGTAATCCATACAGTCAAAAGACTGAAAGTATTCCAGTGAGGGAATTTTTTTATTTAAAAAGGCCAAGTTAGTTTATCTGGCGTTCAATATACTAGATACAGTTAGGCCTGCGTTTCATACATCTGGAATTAGCAAACTAATGTGCTGGGGTTGGGAAAACATATATGTACCCATACTAGAATCTGTCAAAGCGGTACTCACATATAACAGTCATTCCATCTGTAATCCATACAGTCAAAAGACTGAAAGTATTCCAGTGAGGGAATTTTTATTTAAAAAAGGCCAAGTTAGTTTATCTGGCGTTCAATATACTAGATACAGTTAGGCCTGCGTTTCATACATCTGGAATTAGCAAACTAATGTGCTGGGGTTGGGAAAACATATATGTACCCATACTAGAATCTGTCAAAGAAAGCGGTACTCACATATAACAGTCATTCCATCTGTAATCCATACAGTCAAAAGACTGAAAGTATTCCAGTGAGGGAATTTTTTATTTAAAAAAGGCCAAGTTAGTTTATCTGGCGTTCAATATACTAGATACAGTTAGGCCTGCGTTTCATACATCTGGAATTAGCAAACTAATGTGCTGGGGTTGGGAAAACATATATGTACCCATACTAGAATCTGTCAAGAAAGCGGTACTCACATATAACAGTCATTCCATCTGTAATCCATACAGTCAAAAGACTGAAAGTATTCCAGTGAGGGAATTTTTATTTAAAAAAGGCCAAGTTAGTTTATCTGGCGTTCAATATACTAGATACAGTTAGGCCTGCGTTTCATACATCTGGAATTAGCAAACTAATGTGCTGGGGTTGGGAAAACATATATGTACCCATACTAGAATCTGTCAAAGAAGCGGTACTCACATATAACAGTCATTCCATCTGTAATCCATACAGTCAAAAGACTGAAAGTATTCCAGTGAGGGAATTTTTTATTTAAAAAGGCCAAGTTAGTTTATCTGGCGTTCAATATACTAGATACAGTTAGGCCTGCGTTTCATACATCTGGAATTAGCAAACTAATGTGCTGGGGTTGGGAAAACATATATGTACCCATACTAGAATCTGTCAAAGAAAGCGGTACTCACATATAACAGTCATTCCATCTGTAATCCATACAGTCAAAAGACTGAAAGTATTCCAGTGAGGGAATTTTTTATTTAAAAAAGGCCAAGTTAGTTTATCTGGCGTTCAATATACTAGATACAGTTAGGCCTGCGTTTCATACATCTGGAATTAGCAAACTAATGTGCTGGGGTTGGGAAAACATATATGTACCCATACTAGAATCTGTCAAAGAAAGCGGTACTCACATATAACAGTCATTCCATCTGTAATCCATACAGTCAAAAGACTGAAAGTATTCCAGTGAGGGAATTTTTTATTTAAAAAGGCCAAGTTAGTTTATCTGGCGTTCAATATACTAGATACAGTTAGGCCTGCGTTTCATACATCTGGAATTAGCAAACTAATGTGCTGGGGTTGGGAAAACATATATGTACCCATACTAGAATCTGTCAAAGAAAGCGGTACTCACATATAACAGTCATTCCATCTGTAATCCATACAGTCAAAAGACTGAAAGTATTCCAGTGAGGGAATTTTTTTATTTAAAAAAGGCCAAGTTAGTTTATCTGGCGTTCAATATACTAGATACAGTTAGGCCTGCGTTTCATACATCTGGAATTAGCAAACTAATGTGCTGGGGTTGGGAAAACATATATGTACCCATACTAGAATCTGTCAAAGAAAGCGGTACTCACATATAACAGTCATTCCATCTGTAATCCATACAGTCAAAAGACTGAAAGTATTCCAGTGAGGAATTTTTTTATTTAAAAAGGCCAAGTTAGTTTATCTGGCGTTCAATATACTAGATACAGTTAGGCCTGCGTTTCATACATCTGGAATTAGCAAACTAATGTGCTGGGGTTGGGAAAACATATATGTACCCATACTAGAATCTGTCAAAGAAAGCGGTACTCACATATAACAGTCATTCCATCTGTAATCCATACAGTCAAAAGACTGAAAGTATTCCAGTGAGGGAATTTTTTATTTAAAAAAGGCCAAGTTAGTTTATCTGGCGTTCAATATACTAGATACAGTTAGGCCTGCGTTTCATACATCTGGAATTAGCAAACTAATGTGCTGGGGTTGGGAAAACATATATGTACCCATACTAGAATCTGTCAAAGAAAGCGGTACTCACATATAACAGTCATTCCATCTGTAATCCATACAGTCAAAAAGACTGAAAGTATTCCAGTGAGGGAATTTTTTATTTAAAAAGGCCAAGTTAGTTTATCTGGCGTTCAATATACTAGATACAGTTAGGCCTGCGTTTCATACATCTGGAATTAGCAAACTAATGTGCTGGGGTTGGGAAAACATATATGTACCCATACTAGAATCTGTCAAAGAAAGCGGTACTCACATATAACAGTCATTCCATCTGTAATCCATACAGTCAAAAGACTGAAAGTATTCCAGTGAGGGAATTTTTTTATTTAAAAAGGCCAAGTTAGTTTATCTGGCGTTCAATATACTAGATACAGTTAGGCCTGCGTTTCATACATCTGGAATTAGCAAACTAATGTGCTGGGGTTGGGAAAACATATATGTACCCATACTAGAATCTGTCAAAAGCGGTACTCACATATAACAGTCATTCCATCTGTAATCCATACAGTCAAAAGACTGAAAGTATTCCAGTGAGGAATTTTTTATTTAAAAAGGCCAAGTTAGTTTATCTGGCGTTCAATATACTAGATACAGTTAGGCCTGCGTTTCATACATCTGGAATTAGCAAACTAATGTGCTGGGGTTGGGAAAACATATATGTACCCATACTAGAATCTGTCAAAGAAGCGGTACTCACATATAACAGTCATTCCATCTGTAATCCATACAGTCAAAAGACTGAAAGTATTCCAGTGAGGGAATTTTTTTATTTAAAAAGGCCAAGTTAGTTTATCTGGCGTTCAATATACTAGATACAGTTAGGCCTGCGTTTCATACATCTGGAATTAGCAAACTAATGTGCTGGGGTTGGGAAAACATATATGTACCCATACTAGAATCTGTCAAAGAAAGCGGTACTCACATATAACAGTCATTCCATCTGTAATCCATACAGTCAAAAGACTGAAAGTATTCCAGTGAGGGAATTTTTTATTTAAAAAAGGCCAAGTTAGTTTATCTGGCGTTCAATATACTAGATACAGTTAGGCCTGCGTTTCATACATCTGGAATTAGCAAACTAATGTGCTGGGGTTGGGAAAACATATATGTACCCATACTAGAATCTGTCAAAGAAAGCGGTACTCACATATAACAGTCATTCCATCTGTAATCCATACAGTCAAAAGACTGAAAGTATTCCAGTGAGGGAATTTTTTATTTAAAAAGGCCAAGTTAGTTTATCTGGCGTTCAATATACTAGATACAGTTAGGCCTGCGTTTCATACATCTGGAATTAGCAAACTAATGTGCTGGGGTTGGGAAAACATATATGTACCCATACTAGAATCTGTCAAAGAAAGCGGTACTCACATATAACAGTCATTCCATCTGTAATCCATACAGTCAAAAGACTGAAAGTATTCCAGTGAGGAATTTTTTTATTTAAAAAGGCCAAGTTAGTTTATCTGGCGTTCAATATACTAGATACAGTTAGGCCTGCGTTTCATACATCTGGAATTAGCAAACTAATGTGCTGGGGTTGGGAAAACATATATGTACCCATACTAGAATCTGTCAAAGAAAGCGGTACTCACATATAACAGTCATTCCATCTGTAATCCATACAGTCAAAAGACTGAAAGTATTCCAGTGAGGGAATTTTTTATTTAAAAAAGGCCAAGTTAGTTTATCTGGCGTTCAATATACTAGATACAGTTAGGCCTGCGTTTCATACATCTGGAATTAGCAAACTAATGTGCTGGGGTTGGGAAAACATATATGTACCCATACTAGAATCTGTCAAAGAAAGCGGTACTCACATATAACAGTCATTCCATCTGTAATCCATACAGTCAAAAGACTGAAAGTATTCCAGTGAGGGAATTTTTTTATTTAAAAAGGCCAAGTTAGTTTATCTGGCGTTCAATATACTAGATACAGTTAGGCCTGCGTTTCATACATCTGGAATTAGCAAACTAATGTGCTGGGGTTGGGAAAACATATATGTACCCATACTAGAATCTGTCAAAGAAAGCGGTACTCACATATAACAGTCATTCCATCTGTAATCCATACAGTCAAAAGACTGAAAGTATTCCAGTGAGGGAATTTTTATTTAAAAAAGGCCAAGTTAGTTTATCTGGCGTTCAATATACTAGATACAGTTAGGCCTGCGTTTCATACATCTGGAATTAGCAAACTAATGTGCTGGGGTTGGGAAAACATATATGTACCCATACTAGAATCTGTCAAAGAAAGCGGTACTCACATATAACAGTCATTCCATCTGTAATCCATACAGTCAAAAGACTGAAAGTATTCCAGTGAGGGAATTTTTTTATTTAAAAAAGGCCAAGTTAGTTTATCTGGCGTTCAATATACTAGATACAGTTAGGCCTGCGTTTCATACATCTGGAATTAGCAAACTAATGTGCTGGGGTTGGGAAAACATATATGTACCCATACTAGAATCTGTCAAAGAAAGCGGTACTCACATATAACAGTCATTCCATCTGTAATCCATACAGTCAAAAGACTGAAAGTATTCCAGTGAGGAATTTTTTTATTTAAAAAGGCCAAGTTAGTTTATCTGGCGTTCAATATACTAGATACAGTTAGGCCTGCGTTTCATACATCTGGAATTAGCAAACTAATGTGCTGGGGTTGGGAAAACATATATGTACCCATACTAGAATCTGTCAAAGAAAGCGGTACTCACATATAACAGTCATTCCATCTGTAATCCATACAGTCAAAAGACTGAAAGTATTCCAGTGAGGGAATTTTTTATTTAAAAAGGCCAAGTTAGTTTATCTGGCGTTCAATATACTAGATACAGTTAGGCCTGCGTTTCATACATCTGGAATTAGCAAACTAATGTGCTGGGGTTGGGAAAACATATATGTACCCATACTAGAATCTGTCAAAGAAAGCGGTACTCACATATAACAGTCATTCCATCTGTAATCC
Source organism: Bufotes viridis (assembly GCA_033119425.1). Lineage (NCBI taxonomy): Eukaryota > Metazoa > Chordata > Amphibia > Anura > Bufonidae > Bufotes > Bufotes viridis. Next base: position 209,743,786 of record CM065591.1, read on the forward strand.
ATACAGTCAAAAGACTGAAAGTATTCCAGTGAGGGAATTTTTTATTTAAAAAAGGCCAAGTTAGTTTATCTGGCGTTCAATATACTAGATACAGTTAGGCCTGCGTTTCATACATCTGGAATTAGCAAACTAATGTGCTGGGGTTGGGAAAACATATATGTACCCATACTAGAATCTGTCAAAGAAAGCGGTACTCACATATAACAGTCATTCCATCTGTAATCCATACAGTCAAAAGACTGAAAGTATTCCAGTGAGGAATTTTTTTATTTAAAAAAGGCCAAGTTAGTTTATCTGGCGTTCAATATACTAGATACAGTTAGGCCTGCGTTTCATACATCTGGAATTAGCAAACTAATGTGCTGGGGTTGGGAAAACATATATGTACCCATACTAGAATCTGTCAAAGAAAGCGGTACTCACATATAACAGTCATTCCATCTGTAATCCATACAGTCAAAAAGACTGAAAGTATTCCAGTGAGGGAATTTTTTTATTTAAAAAAGGCCAAGTTAGTTTATCTGGCGTTCAATATACTAGATACAGTTAGGCCTGCGTTTCATACATCTGGAATTAGCAAACTAATGTGCTGGGGTTGGGAAAACATATATGTACCCATACTAGAATCTGTCAAAGAAAGCGGTACTCACATATAACAGTCATTCCATCTGTAATCCATACAGTCAAAAGACTGAAAGTATTCCAGTGAGGGAATTTTTTTATTTAAAAAGGCCAAGTTAGTTTATCTGGCGTTCAATATACTAGATACAGTTAGGCCTGCGTTTCATACATCTGGAATTAGCAAACTAATGTGCTGGGGTTGGGAAAACATATATGTACCCATACTAGAATCTGTCAAGAAAGCGGTACTCACATATAACAGTCATTCCATCTGTAATCCATACAGTCAAAAGACTGAAAGTATTCCAGTGAGGGAATTTTTTTATTTAAAAAGGCCAAGTTAGTTTATCTGGCGTTCAATATACTAGATACAGTTAGGCCTGCGTTTCATACATCTGGAATTAGCAAACTAATGTGCTGGGGTTGGGAAAACATATATGTACCCATACTAGAATCTGTCAAAGAAAGCGGTACTCACATATAACAGTCATTCCATCTGTAATCCATACAGTCAAAAGACTGAAAGTATTCCAGTGAGGGGATTTTGCTTATAAAAAATAATATATTTCATTGTGGTGCGAGTTGAATCGCAACAATGAAGAAAAATACTATTAAGGGACGAGGGCGCGGTCGTGGTGGTGTCCGTGGAGCCTCTGTTGCTGGTAGAGGGCGTGGCCGTTCGGCTAGGCGCACACAGTAGGGAACGAACTCCCTCAACTAGCCGGCAGAATGTACCGCAATATCTCGTGGGGCCCAATGCCGCTCTTAGGATGGTAAGGCCTGAGCAGGTACAGGCATTAATCGATTGGGTGGCCGACAGTGCTTCCAGCACGTTCACCACATGGTCTTCCACCCAGTCTTCTGCGGAAGCGCACAGGTGGCACCTGAAAACCAAGCCCATCAGTCTGTCACATCACCCCCAAGCATATCAGGGAAACGGTCTGAGCCACAAGTTATGCAGCAGTCTCTTCTTCTGTTTGAAGACTCTGCTTCCAGGGTTTCCCAGGGCGTCCACCTAGCCCTTCCCCAGTGGAGGAAGACATACCATGCACTGACGCACAACCACTTATGTCTCCAGATGAAGAGGACATGGGAATACCACCTCAGCAGAGTCACCGACGTCTCTGATGATGACGAAACACAGGTGCCCACTGCCGCGTCTTTTGCAGTGTGCAGACTGAACAGGAGGAGGTCAGGGAGGGAGACTGGGTGGAAGACGATGCAGAGGACGATGAGGTCTTAGACCCCACATGGACTGAAGGTCGTGGCGATGACTTTCACAGTTCAGAGGAAGAGGTAGTGGTGAGACCGAGACAACAGCGAAGCCAAAGAGAGGAGCAGGGGGCCAAAGCAGGCGAGCCGCCGCCCCAGAGTTCGCCTGCTACTGGACATCGCCAACAGGGACCCAGCCCCACAAAGGCAGCTTCAAAGAGTTCCCTGGCATGGCACTTCTTTAAACAATGTCCTACCGACAAGACCCGAGTGACTTGCACGCTCTGCCATCAGAGCCTGAGGCGAGGCATTAACGTTCTGAACCTCAGCACAACCTGCATGACCAGGCATCTACATGCAAAGCATGAACTGCAGTGGGGTACACACCTTAAAAACCAGGCACTCGCTGAGGCTCCCCCTGCTCCCTCTACCGCTGCTGCCTCGGCTTCCGCCTCGAGAGGAATGTTGCCACCTGCCGAGCAGCAAACAGAGGATGTGCCACCGACACCACCACCACCGCCACCGTCAACTAGCGTCTCCACTATATCACACAGCAGCGTTCAGCTCTCAATATCTCAAACCTTAGAGAGGAGCGCAAATTCCCCGAGTCACCCTCGAGCCCTTGGCCTGAGCGCCAGCATTTCTAAACTGCTGGCCTTTGAAATGCTGTCATTCCGGCTGGTGGACACAGACAGCTTCAAACAGCTGATGGCCATGGCTGTCCCGCAGTATGTGGTTCCCAGCCGCCACTACTTCTCCAAGACAGCCGTGCCTTCCCTGCACATGCAAGTGTCCGATAAAATCAAGTGTGCACTGCGCAACGCCATTTGTGGCAAGGTCACCTAACCACAGATACGTGGACCAGTAAGCACGGCCAGGGACGCTATATCTCACTAACTGCACACTGGATGAATGTAGTGGCGGCTGGGCCCCGGCGGACAGTTCCTTGGCGCACGTCCTTCCGCCCCCTAGGATCGCAGGGCATCATTCTCTGCCTCCTGTAGCCTCCTCCTCCTACTCGGCTTCCTCCTCCACTGCTTCCACCAGCTCATCCGGTCAGCCACACACCTTCACCACCAACTTCAGCACAGCCCGGGGTAAGCGTCAGCAGGCCATTCTGAAACTCATATGTTTGGGGACAGGCCCACACCGCGCAGGAGTTGTGGCGGGGTATTGAACAACAGACCGACGAGTGGTTTCTGCCGGTGGGCCTCAAGCCAGGCCTGGTGGTATGCGATAATGGGCGAAATCTCGTGGCAGCTCTGGGACTAGCCGGTTTGGCGCACATCCCTTGCCTGGCGCATGTGCTGAACTTGGTGGTGCAGAGGTTCATTCACCACTACCCCAACATGTCAGAGCTGCTGCATAAAGTGCGGGCCGTCTGTGCGCGCTTCCGCCCGTTCACATCCTGCCGCTGCTCGCCTGTCTGCGCTACAGCGGAACTTCGGCCTTCCCGCTCACCGCCTCATATGCGGCGTGCCCACCCGGTGGAACTCCACCTTGCACATGCTGGAGAGACTGTGCGAGCAGCAGCAGGCCATAGTGGAGTTTCAGCTGCAGCACGCTCGCGTCAGTCGTACTGCCCGAACAGCACCACTTCACCACCAATGATTGGGCCTCCATGCGAGACCTGTGTGCCCTGCTGCGCTGTTTCGAGTACTCCACCAACATGGCCAGTGGCGATGACACTGTTATCAGCGTTACAATACCACTTCTATGTCTCCTTGAGAAAACACTTAGGGCAATGATGTTAGAGGAGGTGGCCCAGGTGGAGGAGGAGGAGGAGGATGAGGGCTCGTTTCTAACACTTTCGGGCCAGTCTGTTCGAATTGGCTCAGAGGGAGGTTTGTTTAAGCAGCAGAGGACAGGTTCACAAGTCGCCAGCCAAGGCACTGTACTGGAGGACGAGGAGGATGAGGAGGAGGAGGTGGAGGGGACGAGGATGATGCAAGTTCACAGCGGGGTGGCAGCCCAGGCCCATCACTGGTGCGTGGCTGGGGGATACGGTGGACGATGACGATCGCCTCCCACAGAGGACAGCTTGTCCTTACCCATGGGTAGCCTGGCCCACATGAGCGAATATATGCTCCAATGCCTGCGCAGCGACAGCAGAGTTGCCCACGTTTTAACGTGTGCAGACTACTGGGTGGCCACCCTGCTGGATCCCGGTATAAAGACAATGTGCCCACTTTAATTTCTGAACTGGAGCGCGACCGTAAGATGCGCGAGTACAAGCGCTACGCTGATAGAGCGCTCTTGAGAGCATTCCCACATGTCACAGGGAACAGGTGGAAGGTGAAGGCAGAGGAGTGGCAAGAGGTCGCCAACGCAGCTGTGTCACGGCCAGCTCATCTGAGGGCAGGGTTAGCATGGCAGAAATGTGGAAAAGTTTTGTCTCCACGCCACAGCTATCTGCACCGACACCTGATACGGAGCGTGTTAGCAGGAGGCAGCATTTCACTAACATGGTTGAACAGTATGTCTGCACACCCTCCACATCCTGACGGATGGTTCGGCCCCATTCAACTACTGGGTTTCGAAATTGTCCACGTGGCCAGAGTTAGCATGTTATGCCTTGGAGGTGCTTTCCTGCCCGGCGGCCAGCGTTTTATCTGAGCGCGTATTCAGCACGGCAGGGCGTCATTACTGACAAGCGCAGCCGCCTGTCCACAGCCAACGTGGACAAGCTGACCTTCATAAAGATGAACCAGGCATGGATCCCACAGGACCTGTCCCTCCCTTGTGCAGAGTAGTCCTTATTAACTGCCTAAAACATGTCTTGTTGTGCTACGGGCCACTTCTTTATTTGATACAAATTTTATGAAACCCACAGTTGAATGAAACTCTTCTCTGTCTGGGCACCGGGGCCTAACCAGATGAAAGTGGCCGGTTAAACTAATGGGTGACATGAAGCCATAACCTCTGCCATGCTACCTCTGTCTTCTGTCTGGGTGCTGAGGCCTAAGTCAAATAAAGCGGTCTTCTGCTGTGCTGGGGGATATGAAGCTAATCTCTGACCTCTCTCCTCTGTCTGGGTCCAAAGGCCTAAATCACTGAAAGAGGCCTTCTCCTGTGGTGTGTGATATGATGCCAGAATATGTGCTGTGGGGCCTCTCTCCTCTTCCTGGGTGCAGGGGTCAAAGTAACTCAATGGTGGCTTCTCCTGTGGTGGCTGATATGATGCCAGAATATGTGCTGTGGTGCCTTTCTCCTCTTCCTGGGTGCAGGGGTCAAAGTAACTAAATGGTGGCTTCTCCTGTGGTGGTTGATATGATGCCTGAGTCTCTGCTGTGAAACCTCTCTCCTCCATCTGGGTGTAGGGGTCAAAGTCTTTCAAAGTCGCCTTCTCCTGTGCTGATTGATATAAAGCTGATGGTTGTGCCATCTGACATGGTTGCCAGGGTCTGATTCAATGGGGGCCTACTCCTGTGGTGGGTGATCTAAATGCCTGATTCTCTGCTGTGAAACCTCTCTCCTCCGTCTGGGTGTAGGGGTCAAAGTCTTTCAAAGTCGCCTTCTCCTGTGCTGATTGATATGAAGCTGATGGTTGTGCCATCTGACATGGTTGCCGGGGTCCCATTAAATTGGGGCCTACTCCTGTGGTGGGTGATCTAAATGCCTGATTCTCTGCTGTGTAACCTCTCTCCTCCGTCTGGGTGTAGGGTCAAAGTAACTAAATGGTGGCCTACTCCTGTGGTGGGTGATATGATGCCTGGTTCTCTGCTGTGGGACCTCTCTCCTCTGTCTGGGTCCAAAGGCCTAAATCACTGAAAGAGGCCTTCTCCTGTGGTGTGTGATATGATGCCAGAATATGTGCTGTGGGGCCTCTCTCCTCTTCCTGGGTGCAGGGGTCAAATAAACTAAATTGTGGCCTACTCCTGTGGTGGTTGATATGATGCCTGATTCTCTGATGTGGAACCTCTCTCCTCTGTTTGGGTGAAGGGGTCAAAGTAACTAAATGGTGGCTTCTCCTGTGGTGGCTGATATGATGCCAGAATATGTGCTGTGGGGCCTCTCTCCTCTTCCTGGGTGCAGGGGTCAAAGTAACTCAATGGTGGCTTCTCCTGTGGTGGCTGATATGATGCCAGAATATGTGCTGTGGTGCCTCTCTCCTCTTCCTGGAGTGCGGGGTCAAAGTAACTCAATGGTGGCTTCTCCTGTGGTGGTTAGTATGATGCCAGAATATGTGCTGTGGGGCCTCTCTCCTCTTCCTGGGTGCAGGGTCAAAGTAACTCAATGGTGGCTTCTCCTGTGGTGGCTGATATGATGCCAGAATATGTGCTGTGGTGCCTCTCTCCTCTGTCTGGGTCCAAAGGCCTAAATCACTGAAAGAGGCCTTCTCCTGTGGTGTGTGATATGATGCCAGAATATGTGCTGTGGTGCCTCTCTCCTCTTCCTGGGTGCGGGGTCAAAGTAACTCAATGGTGGCTTCTCCTGTGGTGGCTGATATGATGCCAGAATATGTGCTGTGGGGCCTCTCTCCTCTTCCTGGGTGCAGGGGTCAAAGTAACTCAATGGTGGCTTCTCCTGTGGTGGCTGATATGATGCCAGAATATGTGCTGTGGGGCCTCTCTCCTCTTCCTGGGTGCAGGGGTCAAAGTAACTAAATGGTGGCTTCTCCTGTGGTGGTTGATATGATGCCTGATTCTCTGCTGTGTAACCTCTCTCCTCCGTCTGGGTGTAGGGGTCAAAGTAACTAAATGGTGGCCTACTCCTGTAGTGGGTGATATGATGCCTGGTTCTCTGCTGTGGGACCTCTCTCCTTTGTCTGGGTGCTGTGGTCAAAATAATAGTAAGTGACCTTCTCCATTGGTGGGTGACTTGAAGCCTGATTCTGTGCTATGGGACCTCACTCCAATTAATATTGTTTAATTTTTATTTATTTTATGTTAACTCATCATTTCCCTATCTACATTTGTTTGCAGGGGATTTAACTACATTTTGCTGCCTTTTGCAGCCCTCTAGCCCTTTCCGGGTGTGTTTTACAGCCTTTTTAGTGCCCAAAAGTTCGGGTCCCCATTGACTTCTATGGGGTTCGGGTTCGGGATGAAGTTCGGGTCTAGTTCGGATCCCGAACCCGAACATTTTTCGAAAGTTCGGCCGAACTCGTCGAACCCGAACATCCAGGTGTTCGCTCAACTCTAGTACTGATCCTTGCAAGGTGCAGCATCGTCACCCACGATAGTTGCAAGCGTGCAAACCTGTTCACAGTGTCATTATGTCATCAAGAGAATCCGAACTGTACGAGACAAGGTCTCGCATCTCGGCTAGCTCCAGAAGTTTAAAGAGATTGGTGAGCAGCTGCACAGTCGCCATTGCCTGCACAATAGCTGAAGCCGCCAAAATCCACCTGACATTTGCAGAACAAGAAAGACAATTAAAAATAGAGAAAGCTCGTATGGAAATGAAAACTAGTATGAAAATAGAGAAAGCACGCATGGAAGCAGTGCTGGCTGAACAACAAGCAACACTGGAATAGCTAATTGTAGAAAAGGAAGCTGCAGCTGCTGCAGAGGCTTTAGAAAAAGCAGCAAACTCCACAAGTAATAGACTCAGCAACGTAATTGGGCCTGAACCTGATCATCATGATAACTCGCAACGCACTTCAGATTACATACTGCCGCATGCTAAGTCAGATGACAGCCTAAATTTGGGTCCAAAAGCAGCGTCAACCCCTGCTGAAGAACCCCAGCAGACTCCTTTCACTCAAGTGACCTCAGTTAACCAAAAACCCTGCTTTGCATGAGACAACAGTTTCATAGGAGATCAGCCCCCAATGCCCTCAATGCAACCTGCATTCAAATGCTTTAAGAAGGAACAAGTAGATGATGACTACTACAGTAACGATCCACCAAAGAAAGATCCAGGTAGGTCAGAGTTTTTTTAAATTCTTTGCCCGACGTGAGTTAATAACCAAGGGGCTCTCCAAGGTTAATTACAGACCTGAAAGCTATGGGTCATGGCGATCATCATTCAGAAATACAATCGGAGACCTTGATCTGTCTGCATGTGAGGAAATTGATCTTCTTGTCAAGTGGCTAGGAAATGAATCGGCAGAGAATGCAAAGCGGATTAGAGCCATTAATATTAACTTCCCAAACATAGGGTTAAACATGATATGGGAGAGACTTGAGGACTGTTACAGCTCACCAGAAGTGATAGAGAACGCACTTGTAAGCTACCTGGGGGTCAGGGGGGACCAGGGCATGTTGGGTGTTGTGGTGCAGTGCGTCACCCACCTAAGAGGTATGCTTTGATGGAATTACGGATCCCTTCCGTCCTCTGATCAAGATGGTGGTGTCAGTGTTTAGCAGCTGTAGTGAAGTTCCTCTGTTAGTGGGAATAACTGAGTCCCAGACGGTTCAGGTAAATTGTCAATGTCTTTACTTAAGGGTTGCAAACGTTCCACAACATCAGGCAGATCCCTCTGCCGGCCACACACTTCATCAGGGTACAATCACCTTTTTGTCACAGCAGACCTTTCCAGTGAGCATTACACCAACGGGCCATCACTGCAGGACATGGATACTATATCTCTTGATCCCTGCGCCCTTCCTGTGTTTCTACTCACTCCGGCTCTGCTCTCTCTGATCCAGTGATTCTTTCCTTCCCTGTTCTGTTCCTTAGTTTCTCAGCCCGGCCTAAGGGTATTATTCCACTTGGCCCTAGGAACTGGTGTCCTCCGATCTCCAGTTGTATATATTCACCTCCAGGCAGGACCCTTCCGGCTGTTTCCTCAAACTGCACACCCTTTCCCAGGCTGTAGGCCCAGGTTTCCCTGTCTTCACCAGGCTCAGGGGCCTGAACTCCAACTGAACTGAAACTGAACTGAAACTGAACTAACTCCCTCCTCCCCTCACTAAGCCTTTTTATACCTATACGAGGGGTCCCTCTAGTGGCCAAGTCTCTCACTACACCCCTACCGGCTTGCAGGGATCTGGAGACATGACAATTTACATTTATATAAATATAACAGTTATATATCAGTTCAACAATAACAGTTAAATAACAAGTTCCTTCTCACACAACTTTCCCTAGAAACAGACGCTCCCTCTTTAACCCTCCCATAAATAGCTAGTAGTACTTTACACCTCTTACACACTCTTCAAAGGAATTGAGGATTTCCCCAAGATCCAGAACAAAGGGTTCCAGAAGCTAAGAGATCTGCTGACAGAGCCCCAAGTTGCCAAAGCTGAAGAATATTTAGAAGGTCTGGCATTCTTAGATACTGCACGTGGTGTAAACCCCATAGTACAAAAACTACCTTATAACCTGCAAGAGAATTGGATTGCTCAAGGTTTCAGGTACAAGCAACAGCCCAATGTCCCATTTCCACCATTCTCATTCTTTGTGGACTTTGTTCACCAGCATGCAAATACTAGGAATGATCCCAGCTTTGACTTTTCGATGTTTGACACCACTTATCCCAAACCAGGTAGGCCTGTCTCACTTCGTAACATGAAAGGTACACCTGTTGCAGTACACAAGACCAGTGTATGTTTCATAGACCCCACAAACAAAACCTACAGTACAGTACCAAAGTCTGAAAATATCTCAACCAAAGACCCATGCAGAGAATATATGTACATAAGAAACCACACTCATTGCTGAAGTGCAGAGGATTTTGAGAAAAACTTTTCAAGGACCGCAAAACTTTCCTCAAGGATAACCACATTTGTTACAGGTGTTGTGCATCAGCCTCTCATCTTGCAAAAGACTGTACTGTAAACATTAAATGCTCTTAATGCAACAGAAAAGAGCACAATACATCCTTACATCCTGGACCAGCTCCATGGATTCTCGCACCCTCAGAACAGGCAGTAGAGAACAGGGCAGAGGGGAGAAACACAGTACCTCCTGAACTGACACCCCAGTGCATCGAAGTCTGTGGAGAAGGTCTTAGTAACAAATCTTGCTCCAAGACTGTCTTGTCACATTTTACCCTATTGGTCATAAAGAAAAAGCAGTAAGGTTGTATGCAATCCTTGATGATCAGAGTAATAGATCTCTTGCTAATTTGGCTTTCTTTTATATCTTCAATATTAAAGGACAATGCTCCCCATATTCACTTAAAATTTGCACAGGTGTGAGTGAAGAAAAAGGCAGAAGAGCTACTTGCTTCCAAATTGAATCCATAAATGGTGAAGCCTATCTCTACCTACCTTGATCAAATGAAATCGGATGCCAAACAACAGAGAAGAAATTCCTACGCCTAAGGCAGCATTACATCATGCACATCTAAAATCCATAGCATATCTCATACCTGCACTCAACTCAGAAGCCCAAATAATACTTCTGCTTGGAAGAGATATCATAAGAGTCCACAAGGTGAGATAACAAATAAACGGTCCTCACAATTCTCCATATGCCCAGAAGCTTGACCTAGGGTGAAGTCTGCCTAGGAAATGTTCACAAGCCAAACACGGTGAATTCTCTTTACACTAATACCTTGCAGAACGGACATCCATCCCTCTTTCAGCCTTGTCCTAACCGGTTCCTTATAAGAGAGAAGCAAATGTGCTATATCCTGACTTTTCAGAAATCGAGAACCATTCTTGTAGTGAAGACCAAGACCACTTGGGGTGCAAGGTGTTCCAGAGGACAAAGGAAGACCACAAGATAGCTCTCTCTATTTAAGATGAGGCCTTCTTAAACATAATGGAGCAAGGATTCTTCAAGGATAAAACGAACACCTGGTTTGCCCTACTGTCTTCCCAACAACAGGGATGAAGCCTTTAAATGCGTCTGTTCACTCAAACGCAACTTTTAGAAAAGACCAGAGATGATAGAACATTTTTTCTTCTTCATGAACAAGATATTGGAGAACAGTCATGCAGAAGTAGCTCCACCCCTAAAAGAAAAGGAAGAATGCTGGTACCTACCAATCTTTGGCATTTACCACCCTAAGTAACCAGGACAAATCTGAGTGGTATTTGACTCTAGTTCACAATATGAGGGAGTCTCCTTCAATGATGTTCTTTTGACAGGACCAGACCTTAATAACACACTTCTCGGTGTCCTCATCAGATTCTGTAAAGAATCCATTGCTGTAGTTGCCGACATACAACAAATGTTCTATTGCTTCCTAGTTAAAAAAGAGCACAGGAACTTTTTTAAATTCTTTTGGTTCAAGGAAAATAACCCTACCCAAGACATCATAGAATATCGCATGAAAGTGCATGTTTTCAGCAACAGCCCATCTCCTGCAGTCGCTATTTATGGATTCAGACTCTCTGCCCAAGAAGGTGAAAAAGACTATGGAGAAGATGTTAAGAAGTTTGTTAAAAAAAGACTTCTATGTAGATGATGGCTTAAAGTCGCTTTCCTCACCTGAGGCCGCAATCAGTCTACGCAAAAGGACTCAAAGTATGCTTTCCTGTTCAAACCTCAGACTGCATAAGATAGCTTCAAACAGCAAAGTTGTTATGGAGGCCTTTCCTACTCAAGATCATGCCAGTGATTTGAAAGATCTAGACTTGGCAACAGACCCGATACCCATGCAGCGTAGCCTAGGGCTCAGCTGGGACCTCAAATCTGACACTTTTACCTTTCAGGTCGACCAAGAACAGAAAACCTTCACATGACGTGGAGTCTTATCCACCATTAACAGTCTGTATGATCCACTTGGGTTTGCAACCCCCGTGACCATCCAAGTTAAGACTCTGCTCAGAGTTAACCACAGATACATGTGATTCGGATTCACAACTTCCCTCAGAGAAAAAGGCCCTATGGGTAACATGGAAAGACTCTCTAAAGGCATTATCTTATGTGCGTATACATAGGCCATATGCCCACTTCTCTCCTGCAGAAGTTCAGTCCAGGTAACTGTGCATATTTTGTGACGCATCAGTAAAAGCAATCGCTGCAGTCGCTTACCTTAAAACTATAGACATTAAAGGTCAAGACCAAATTGGCTTTGTAATGGGCAAAGCAAAGCTGGCACCAAGTCCTGAGCTTACCATACCAAGACTGGAACTTTGTGCTGCTGTTCTGGCAGTAGAACTAGCAGACCTTATTGTATCTGAAATAGATGTAATACTTGATAGCACAGTGTTTCATACAGACAGCAAAGTAGTGTTGGTCTACATTTACAATGAGACTAGGAGATTTTATGTCTATGTTCTTAACAGAGTTCAAAGAATCAGGAGGTCTACACAGCCTACCCAGTGGCACTATATACCAACTGACCTCAACCCTGCAGACCATACTACAAGAGCTGTTCCTGCAGCCTACCTTAAAGTTACCACGTGGCTCACAGGACCACCATTCCTCTACAGGCCTGTACTTGACACTCTTGAGAAAAACTCATTTGAGCTGCTAGAACGAAATGTTGATGCAGAGATTTGACCTCATGTTTCTGTACTCTCCACAAAGGTTTCTAACAGAGAGCTTGGGTCCAAACGATTCAACAAGTTTTCTACGAGGAAATCACTGAACAGAGCTATAGCTGGCTTGATCCACATAGCCAAATTTTTTTGAGCCACACCTACAGGATCAGAGCACTGCAAAGGTTGGCATTACTGTCACAAGGCCCATACAGTGGATAAGCTCACACAGACCAGAGACATTATCATCCGTTGTATCCAACAAGAGGCTTATGCTCAAGAATTTGAACTTATCCAAAATCAAAAGAGTGTTCTAAAAGACTGTTCCCTCAAGAGACTTGAGCCCCTTTATAGATTCTGTCTTTCTACAGTTGGGAACTTCAAAGCTCACCCATGAGACCCTCTCAACCTTCATGGATGAAGTAGTGGATCATAAACGCCAGACCTTTGACTTCAATATCTAACGACCCAGAAGATCCTTTCTTCCTCACCCCTTCCACTCTTCTCACCCAAAAGGTTGGTACAGCATCAGCTCCTCCTGGTGAATTTAGTACTAAATTTAGTACTAAAGACTTGTACAAATGTCAGTGGAGACAAGTGCAAACCCTAGCAGATGCCTTCTGGGATAAATGGAGGAAACAATACCTCTCTACATTACATGTCCAGAATAAATAGCAAACCAGCAAACCCAACATGGAGGTTGGTAGAGTTGAGCGAACCCGAACTGTATAGTTCGGGTTTGTACCGAATTTTGGGGTGTTCGGGACACGGATCCGGACCTGAACATTTTCAAAAAAGTTCGGGTTCGTGTCCATTGTTCGGCAATTTCTTTCTGCTTTCTGAAGCGCTGCACAGCAGCCAATCAGCTAGCATTTTACTTCTTGCCCTAAGAAGCCATCATAGCCATGCCTACAAATGGCGTGGCTGTGATTGGCCAAGTGCAGCATGTGACCCAGCCTCTATTTAAGCTGGAGTCACGTAGCGCCGCCCGTTACTCTGCTCTGATTAGTGTAGGGATAGGATGCAGCTGCTGTGAGGGCGAGATTAGGCAGGGAAGAGTCAGCAAAACCACTTAATGAAGTGATCGATCTACATTTGTGAATCATTCAACTACTGGTTTTTAGGTTGCCCAAAGCGTTTTTCTGTCACTTTTTTCTGGGGTGATCGGCGGCCATTTTGTGATCTTTTGGTGCACCAGCATATGTTTTCAGCTGCCACCAAGTTCAACATACATTTTTGGGTTCAATAATAGGCTTTTTTTTGCAATATCCTACATCAGGGGTTGTGCAGCTGTGCTTACTGTCACACCTTGACAGGTTCTGTAGAGAAGAATGGCAGAAAACCCCTAAAATCCAGGCGTGCAAACCTTGTGGCATAATATCCAAGAAGACTGGAGGCTGTAATTGCTGTCAAAGGTGCATCAACTAAGTACTAAGTAAAAGGTCTGAAAACGTATGTCACTGCAAGATTTTAGTTTTTGCTTTTCAATAAATTAGCAAAGATTTAAAACATTATTGGGGCCATTTATGAGGACCGGCGTTTTAGACGCCGGTCTTAATACCCCTGCCTTGGCACTTAATGTTTCTACGGCACTGACAGGAAACAACACGGAAGCTCAAGCTTTAAAAGGGCCTCCTCCAGCCTTTAATGCGGCAGTAAAGTCTAGGGTACCTCCTTCTTCACCGCAAGCCTCTACATCGCAAAAATCGGATTTGGATTGGATTTGGATAAAGGGGAAATTGCTTCTAACATAGACTCTGATTCATCTGACGAGCAGGGTAGACCATTGTTTCTCTCTGAAGATACTGACAGTCTCTTAAAAACTATAAGTGCTACTATGCAACTGGAGGAGTCTAAAGAAAGTCGCTCCATTCAGGGCCAGATGTTTCAGGGTCTAGGCGAAAGGAAAAGAGGTGTTTTTCCATAATATCCATAATAATAGTAAAGCTTTGATATCTAAGGAATAGAAAGACCATGAAACAAGAGCCCCTATAATGAACACTTTCAAGAAAAAGTATCCATTTTCGGATTATAACTCAAATCTTTGGGACGACTCCAAAAATTTATGCACCAGTGGCAAGGATTTCCAAGAAATCCTCCCTCGCTTTTGAGGACATGGGGTTACTTTGTGACCCGATGGATAAAACATGTAAAACTTGCTCAAGAAGGCCTGGGAGACTAATTCTGCTATGTTCAGACAGAGTATTTCATCTTCCTGCACTGCCAGATCTCTGTCAGTATGGATTAGCCAGTTAGAAGACCATCTGGCAGCAGGAACCCCTAGAGAAGAGATTCTAGCTTCATTACCAATGCTCAAACAAGCCTCAAATTTTCTTGTGGACGCTTCAGCAGATCTAATGAGGTTATCAGCAAGGGCAGCCACTATTTCTAATTCCACCAGCAGAGCCATATGGCTCCGTTTTTGGTCAGGGAATGCAGGTTCTAAAAACCGTCTATGTTCCATTCCATGTGAAGGTGATAGGCTGTTTAGGTCTGTATTGGATGACATTTTGGAAAGCAGATCAAAAGAAGAGGGAATACTCAGGATGATTGCAGTTTACAAGAGGAAGGAATAAGGGATTCCTCTTCAATCCTGACAATTCTTCAAAATCCACCCAATGACAACAAAGGTCAGGTTGGAGCAAGATTAAGAAATTTTGTTCCAGAATGGGAAGAGGTTGGAACCTCCCCTTGGATACTATCTGCCATACAAGAGGGTTTCAAACTAGAGTTTCCTTACCTACCCACCAGATCACTATGTCGTCAACAAGCCTTTGACCAAAAGAGAGGAACAGTTATCCCTGTTAGAAACAGAACTAAACAGTTGAATTCAAAAGGGGGTCCTGTTCCAAGTTCCAGAAAGCTAGCAACAGCGGGGTCAGGGGGGTCTTTCAGACTTATCATTAATCTGAAGAATCTGAACAAATGCCTAGCTTGCAAAAAATTCAAGATGGAGACCATCAAATCAACAGTAAAATCTGCTTCCTCAACATTTTTACATGGCGACAATAGATTTGCAGGACGCATACTATTACGTACCTATATTCAGAGACCACCAAAAGTTTCTAAGAATAGCAGTTTTTATGGAAGGCCACCTCTTTCAATTTCAAACGCTCTCCTTTGGCCCATCATCGGCTCCAAGAATTTTCACAAAAGTAATAGTGGAAATAACGAGTCATCGCCATCTGCAGGTCGTTCTTAGGCCTCTTTCACACAAGCATGACGGATGGGCTCCAGATACGTTCAGGGTGCGTTCAGTGAAACTCGCACCATTTTGCAAGCAAGTTCAGTCAGTTTTGTCTACGATTGCGTTCAGTTGTTCAGTTTTTTCCGCACGGGTGCAATGCGTTTTAATGCGTTTTTCATGCGCTTGATAAAAAACTGAAGGTTTACAAACAACATCCCCTAGCAGCCATCACTGAAGCCCCATTCACTTCTAGGGGGCCAGGGCTGCGTGAAAATACTGAATATAGAACATGCTGAGTTTTTCATGCAACGCAAAACTGATGCGTAAAAAAAAAACGCTCATGTAAACAGACCTATTGAAATGAATGGGTCAGGATTTAGTGCGGGTGCTATGCGTTCACCTCACGCATTGCACTCACGTGGAAAACTAGCTCGTGTGAAGGGGCCTTATTATTCCATCCTTGGACGATTTTCTGATTGCTGCCGAATCAAAGGATCATCTTTTAGTACATTTAAGCCTTGTTCAAAGAACCTTCTCAAACCTTGGCTGGATAATAGATCTCAAAAAATCCAATCTCATTCCAGCACAGCAAAAAGTCTTTTTAGGATTTCTTCTCGACTCTCGTTTGCTAATGTCCTTCCTCCCAGAAAACAACCCTCCAACAGAAGGCAAATCAGTTTTGCGGCCTGAAAACCTTTACTATCAGAAATGTCATGACAGTCTTGGGGATTCTGACATCTTCAATACCTGCAGTCAGGTGGGTACAGAGTCATACCAGAATTCTGCAGGCCTTTCTGCTAACATATTTTGCAACAGGAGTTCTCTGGACAAGAAGGTTGCGATTCCAACGTATGTAAAACACTCCCTGGCTTGGTGGAAGGAGAAATCTTCAGACAGGGATCTTTTGGCGTCAAGAGAATCAACTAGTGGTGACTACAGATGCTATCAGTCAAGGTTGGGGAGCTCATGCGGGAGACCTAATAGTTCAGGGAATCTGGGACAATTCCTTGTCAAACACCTCGTCAAATCTAAGAGAACTCAGGGCGGTTCACAAAGTTCTTTTAGCCTTACACTCAAAAACCTATCTCGGTCATATCAACATCCTTTCAGACAATACGACAGTCGCTTATTTAAACAGGCAAGGAGGTACCAGAAGCAGTGCATTTAAAAGGAAGCAGCAATGTGGTGGCCGATTTTCTCAGCTGTCAGACCTTAAAAGAAAGAGAGTGGACTCTTCATGCCAGCGATTTTCATCAGATTACCGGGAAATTGGGTTGAACAGGAGTGAAGAAAGGTTTTGTTCCTTGTCTCCCCTGGATGGTCCACAAATATTAGATGCCCCATCCCGCCCTTGGCCAAGGGGTTTATTGTATGCGTTCCCCCATTCAGCTTGATTCCGAGAACCCTAATGAAAGTAGCAGAAGAAGACGCACAAGTTGGTAAGGCTGATTAGTCAGCCTGCATTTGTGGGAGGGGCGGAGGCTCTTCATATACGAGCCACAGCCTTACTCACGGGCGTGTGTTCTCAGCTGAACAGCTGCTGCTGGGTGTCATTAGCAAACTAGCTTCTCTGGTGGTAGGGTTCTTTCTTTGCAGCATGGAGCCAGAATGGAGCTTGTTATTTTGCTCTCTGCTACCGTAGCAGGCACACGCCATAATATGTAAGTAAGTTTGGCCGGGGTCGTCTCTCCTGGCTGGTCGGAACCGACTTTGCTAGTGAACCGGAGGCTTCGCCTCAGAATCTGCTACCTCAGGTTTGTTCGCTGGGGCTAAATATTTCTATTTCTTTTCAACTTTGTTTGTTTGGTAATAGGAGTTAGTTCCTATAAATCTTACAAGTTTTACTTTGCTTTGTTCGTCTCGTATGAAAAGTTACTTCAGCTGGTTTGCTGTAAAGGAAAAGTTACCCGGCTGCACGTGACGTCATGTTTGAAGATTGGACGCAGCTGTTATTGTTTAGGCCTCTTGCTGTAGCTGTTACTTGCCATGTGTCTCCCCGCTACCACCATCTTTAGACTTCACGTATTTCACTGCTCCATGAACTTAAAAACCCTGCCGCACTTTTATGCTCTGCTGTTTTACTGTCACAGCACTTTCCTACTCTGCTCATTCCCAGACCAGCCTTTACATTTGTCTGTTACGCCATGTTTTACTCCCTGCTCACCTGAGCTGTGTCCACATGTCTGCTATTTTCATTTCTTCACCCGTTAATCACATTCAAGCTGCGGTCACCTGTTGGCTGTTGCATCACGTTCCGTACCCAGCCGACATCCGGATCCGTATTACACGCCTGTTATTACATGTTGTATATTCGGCTTATAGCCATAGCTGCTACTGTTACTCCATTTTTATTCTCTGGACGCCATTTTTATTGTGTGCTCCACTCACAACCAGAGCTGCGTTCATGCATCGACTGGTATACCATGTTTGCTCTGCTCACAGTGAGAGCTGTGTTTACACGTCCGCTGTCACAACATTTTCATACTAGGCTTGTTTCAGAGCTGCATTCACATTCACTGTTGAATCATGTTTATGCTCCACTCACATTTAGAGCTGCTATTCTACCAATTTCATTCTCGGTCACACCCAGAGGTGCATTCACACTTACGCTGTCAAATCATTTTTTTGCACTGCACCCACGACCAGAGTTGCATTCATATGTCTATCGGTATATCATGTTTGCTCTACTCGCACCCAGTGCTGCATTCACACGTCCTATGCTACTACAGGTTCTTTCCAGGCCCATTTCAAAAACTGCATTCACGTCGCTGTTACATATATGTTATGCTCCGTTCACAACCAGAGCTGCTGTTATACCAAATTTCATGCTCTGCTTATACCCAGAGTTGTGTTCACACTTCTACTGCTACACCAGGTTGTATACTCCACTCACCAAAGCCAATTTCCATGTCTGCTGTCACATCAAGTTAATATTCTGTTCACATCCAAAGCTGCGTCCGCATGTCTGCTTTTACATCTTGTCCTATACTCCATTCCCTACTAGAGGTGCGTTCACGTGTCTGGTTTTGCATCACGTAAATACTCTGCTCACTTTCAGATTGCATTTATACGTCTGCTTTATACCATGTGTGGGGATCCGCTCTGGTAGGCAGTGGTAGCGAGTGCAGTATAGAGGCAGCACAGACAGGTCTTGGTGTTAAACGGTGCTTTCTTTATTCACACGGTGAACACAAGTGAAAAGGCAGTGCAGTTCATAGGGAGGGTGGTCACACACAACGGCAAAATAATAGTTCAGACCCAAACCAGCTGCAGGCTACTTGAGGCCTGGTTCCATCACATCAAGAAAAGTCTATTCAAAGCCAGGAGTAATGTCACCTCTTTCTCCTTGGGGAAGCAAGCCCCTGGGTCCGGCTTCTAGCAACGGAATACAGATCCCTCCTGGCTTCAGCTGGGGTTTCCCGCACAGTCCTTTACAGGCCTCAGTACACAGCCCAGCTCACCTTCACCTCTCACTCTCACAGCAAGAGAACAAAAGCTTCCACACCACACCCTTGCTGCTGGTCGGCTTTTAAACCCTCCCCTGCAAACCTGGCCTGGACCGTGGGGAGACAGGCACCCACCCGCATGTCTGCCTGCTCCCAGTAAGAGCCGGCCCGGATCCGCTGTGTTAACAGCATAACCGCTGCAAAACACACTTTTCCGGCTCTTACTCCACCGGGACCAGGACCCCTGGTGGCACGTACCTACCGTCTATTACCACCCCAGGTACTCTCCTACATATCCCCCTCCTTTGTTCAACCCTGCAGGGTTGCACACCCTGTTCAATCCTGAGAGGTTGGACACATGTACAGCAGTGTACCCGGGACAGGGCATCTGCATTCCCCTGTAAGCGGCCTGCTCTGTGCTCGACACTGAATTTAAAATTCTGGAGGGACAAAAACCATCTGGTGACCCGGTCACTCCTCTCCTTGGCCTGGCTCATCCACTGGAGAGAGATATGAGCAGTCACCAGACGGAACCTCCTCCCTAACAGATAGTATCTAAGGGACTCGAGGGCCCACTTGATGGCCAGGCATTCTCTCTCTACCACGCTGTACCTGGTTTCCGCTGGAGTGAGCTTGCGACTCAGGAAGACAACGGGGTGTTCTTCCCCATTGACTTCCTGAGAGAGTACTGCCCCTAGGCCTACTCCAGAGGCATCCGTCTGAACAACAAATTCCCGTGTGAAGTTGGGTGTCACCAAAACCGGCGACCCACACAGAGCCGACTTCAAATGGGAGAACGCCTCTTCCGCCTGCTGATCCCAGCGGACCATTGCCGTCTTCCTCCCCTTCAAGAGTCTTGTCAACGGGGCCGCTACCGTGGCAAAGTTGGGGATAAAGCGCATGTAATACCCTATCATGCCTAGGAACGAACGTACTTGCTTCGTGGTAAGAGGTCTGGGCCAGCTCTTGATCGCCTCAACCTTGTCTACCTGGGGTTTGACAACTCCCCGCCCAATCACGTATCCCAGGTACCGGACTTCCTCAAACCCGATCGAACACTTTTTTTGGGTTGGCCGTCAGTCCAGCTTTTGTAAGTGAATCAACTACGGCCTGCACCTTGGGCAGGTGACTCTCCCAGTCCTGGCTAAACACAATGATGTCGTCCAGATATGCTGAAGCATATGGACGATGGGGCCGTAGGATGACGTCCATCAATCGCTGGAGGGTGGCTGGAGCGCCATGTAGGCCAAAGGGCAAAACTCGGTACTGAAATAACCCCTCGGGGGTGACAAAGGCCATCTTCTCCTTTGCCGCCTCCGTGAGAGGCACCTGCCAGTACCATTTTGTGAGGTCGAGGACCGAGAAATAGCGAGCTTTCCCTAGCCGTTCTATGAGCTCGTCTACCCGAGGCATGGGGTAGGCATCAAATTTCGACACCTCGTTGAGCTTTCTAAAGTCATTGTAGAAGCGTAGAGTACCGTCAGGTTTTGGGATGAGGACTATGGGGCTGGCCCACTCACTTCTGGACTCCTCAATGACTCCTAACCTCAACATGGACTTTACTTCTTCTGAAATGGCCTGTCGTCGGGCCTCCGGTACCCGATATGGCTTCAACCGTACCCTGACGTGGGGCTCGGTGACGATGTCATGTCGGACTACCGAAGTTCGACCAGGAAGATCAGAGAACACGTCCCTATTTCGACAGTCCACCAGCTATCTTTACTGTGGAAGTGCCCTCCGGGACCTCCGGTGGGGATCTTCCCCGCAGTCAAGACAGTGCTTGGGCCGTCCCCAACGAGATTCTCCCTATCTCTCCACGACTTCAGTAAATTTATGTGATATACCTGTTCTGGCTTCCACTGTCCTGGCTGGGATATCCTGTAATTTACTGGCCCTACCTTCTCTTTCACCTCGTAGGGACCTTGCCACCGTGCCAAAAACTTACTGTCAATGGTGGGGACTAGCACCAGTACCCGGTCACCCGGGTTAAATGTCCTGACCTGGGCACTCCGGTTGTATACCCGGCTCTGTGCCAGTTGGGCGGCCTCCATGTGTTCCCGGATGATTGGTAGGACTGTCTCTATGCGGTCCTGCATCTTTTCTATATGCTCTATGAGGCTCTTGTGTGGGGTGGGCTGTTGCTCCCACGCCTCTTTAGCGATGTCCAGCAACCCCCTTGGATGTCGACCGTATAATAGCTGGAAGGGTGAGAACCCCGTAGATGCCTGGGGCACTTCTCGCACTGCGAACAATACGTACGGCAGCAACAGGTCCCAATCCTTTCCGTCTTTGGTTATGGTTCTTTTGAGCATAGTTTTTAAGGTTTTGTTAAACCGCTCCACCAGTCCGTCGGTTTGAGGATGGTACACGGACGTGTGCAACCGTTTAACCCCTAAAAGCTTGCAGAGCTCCCTCGTCACCTTAGACATGAAGGGGGTCCCCTGGTCGGTCAGGATCTCTTTCGGAATCTCCACTCTTGCAAACATACCCATGAGCTCTTTGGCTATGAGCTTAGCCGAGGTATGACGTAGGGGGATCGCTTCAGGATATCTGGTGGCGTAGTCTAGGACCACCAAGATATGCTGATGCCCTCTGGCCGACTTGTTTATGGAGCCTACCAGATCCATCCCTATTCTTTCAAAGGGAACCTCGATGATGGGCATGAGCACTAGGGGACTGTGATAGTGGGGCTGGGGGCTTGTCATCTGACACACTGGACAGGATTGACAAAACCTCATAAACCTCATAAACCCCGGGCCAATAGAACCTTTGCAGAATCTGCTCTTGGGTTTTTTTTACACCCAAATGTCCTCCCAGCACGTGGGAGTGGGCCAAGTCCAGTACCACATGACGGTATGGCTGGGGTACCACAAGCTGCTCCACTACCTCCTGCTGCACCTTGTTCACCCTGTACAGCAGGTCCTGGTTAAAAGCCAAATGGGGAAACACCAAGTCGGCGCCTGGGTGCTGAGCCACCCCATTTACCACTGTAACCCCTTCCCTCGCCCGCAATAATGTCGGATCCTGGAGCTGGGCGGTCTCGAACGTGTCACGGGATACCTCCAGGTCCGGGATGGACGGGGTTTCCACAGATTCGCCTGCCAACACCTCTAGGGGAAACCTATTGGGATGACACTCTACAGGTGATGTGGTGACCCCTATGGCTGGTACCCCTGCATCGGGATCTTCGGGCACTGGGCCCGATCGTTTTCCGCCCCTAAGGTAAGGCATATCGCTCTTCCATAGAGCCCAGAACAACGGAAAATCCCTTCCCAGTATGGCGGCATAAGGGATCTGGCGTCCCACACCAACGACGTGCTGCACCTCTCGGCCCAACACGGACATGGTAACCCTGGCAGTGGGGTACTCTCGGCGGTCCCCATGGACACAGACAATGGAAAGGGTTTGCTTCTCTGGTAGTGTCTCAGACACTAAGGACTCATTCACAAGGGTCACAAGGCTCCCAGAGTCCAGCAAAGCATTAATCGGATGCCCATCGACCAAGACTTGGCACAGGGGTGGCATATCGGCGGCCAGTAGGGGGTCCGCGGTACATACAGGCCGGGCAAAGAAAGAGGACCGGCGAACGAACCCGCAGTCCATGGGTTCAGGTGCTTGAGGACAGTTCGCGGCCCTATGTCCCAGTCCATGGCAGTGCCAACATTGAATCCCCGTGGTCCCTCCCCGGTCTCTCTTCCCCGGAGTAGGACTAGCCTTCCCCCCCCTTTGTGGTTGGGACCCTTTTTCCGGATCCCTAGCCTGAGGGGGAGCCTGACGGGTTTCCCGCACCTGCGTGGAGTCCCGCACCAAATCCTGGGTCGCCACATACCTCTCGACTAGGCTTACCAACTGATCGAGATTGCCAGGGTCTCCCTGACCGACCCAGCGCTGTATGGCCCTTGGCAGTGTCCGCACAAAACGGTCCACGACCACTCGCTCCACCATTTGGGAGGGACTTAAAGTTTCCGGCTGGAGCCACTTCCTCACCAGATGCACCAGGTCGTATGCCTGAGACCGGACGGGTCTGGACTCGGAAAAGGCCCACCGATGTACTCTCTGCGCCCGCACATAAGTGGTAACACCCAGATAAATATTCTTTGCCAGCCTCACTGCAGTATGCACGCATCTTCCACTAATTGTGGGGATCCGCTCTGGTAGGCAGTAGTAGCGAGTGCAGTATAGAGGCAACACACGTGTTAAACGGTGCTTTCTTTATTCACACGGTGAACACAAGTGAAAAGGCAGTGCAGTTCATAGGGAGGGTGGTCACACACAACGGCAAAATAATAGTTCATTCCCAAACCAGCTGCAGGCTACTTGAGGCCTGGTTCCATCACATCAAGAAAAGTCTATTCAAAGCCAGGAGTAATGTCACCTCTTTCTCCTTGGGGAAGCAAGCCCCTGGGTCCGGCTTCTAGCCACGGAATACGGATCCCTCCTGGCTTCAGCTGGGGTTCCCCGCACAGTCCTTTACAGGCCTCAGTACACAGCCCAGCTCACCTTCACCTCTCACTCTCACAGCAAGAGAACAAAAGCTTCCACACCACACCCTTGCTGCTGGTCGGCTTTTAAACCCTCCCCTGCAAACCTGGCCTGGACCGTGGGGAGACAGGCACCCACCCGCATATCTGCCTGCTCCCAGTAAGAGCCGGCCCGGATCCGCTATGTTAACAGCATAACCGCTGCAAAACACACTTCTCCGGCTCTTACTCCACCGGGACCAGGACCCCCGGTGGCACGTACCTACCATCTATTACCACCCCAGGTACTCTCCTACATATGCTTTTCATGCTCTACCCATACTCAGAGCTGCGCCCATACCATGTTTTTCAGGTACCACTCACATCCAAAGCTGCATTCACCCATTTGTTGTTACATCATGTGTTGTTCTCTGCTCCCACTCAAAGCTGCATTCTCCTGTTCATTGCTACGTCATGGTTTTACTCAATAATCTTACTTAATCTTGACAAACATAACTGCGTTCTTTTCAGGCTTACGTTCCTTTTCTTGGTGGTCTGTTACATTCCATAGGCCTACTTTCTGTTCACTTCAGCAAAAAAAATAATAATAATTTGTGTTTTATGTATGCACGCATGGCTCCTGCCATAAGGGGCTCGCACGCATGGCTCCTGCCATAAGGGGCTCGCACGCATGGCTCCTGCCATAAGGGGCTCGCACGCATGGCTCCTGCCATAAGGGGCTCGCACGCATGGCTCCTGCCTTAAGGGGCTCGCACGCATGGCTCCTGCCATAAGGGGCTCGCACGCATGGCTCCTGCCATAAGGGGCTCGCATGCATGGCTCTTGGCTCAGAGGATTTCACAATTGACAGTGACATTGGTAGTTCATACGGCCATCTGATACTATTTTCCATGGCACACTTTTCAGAAGTTTTCTTTTGTTCATTTATATTTTACAGATTAGTATTTGCGGTTCATTTCAGCCTCATTTCATTAAGAAGCTTTACCCCATGCCTTTGTCTTTTTAGGTTATCGAGTCCCGGTTGATTACTAAACCCGTCGGGTTAAGCCCCAATCTTTTCCCCAGCCCTTTACCTGCTTGCCAGCTTATGTTATTTAGGTTTCATTTTAGTTAATGTCCGTTATTATCTCCATTTTCTGTCATGTTTCCCTTCGTCTTTTCAGGTCACGCAGTTGAACTCATGTTGGGGGTCACCTTCCACGTCGGTCAGGTCTCGTTCCTAACGATATTTCGCCTGGCATGTTATTCAGGCCACGTAGTTTATCTTAGGTATCGCCTTCAACATAGGTCAGGCTCATGGTTTAATTTCACCTGCACCTTATTCAGGTTACTTATTATAGTTATAATTTAATTGATAAAAAAAAAACTCCGCCCCATGGCTTCGGGGGCCTGTTGACAGCTTCAGACACAGGGCTTCCGGGGCCCGATGACAGCTTAGTCAGGTTAGCTAAGACACGCCTAGCTGGGTTAGGTTGTTCCCATTGTTTCTCTCCCTAGGTTTCTTCTGATATCTCTTGGCCGTAGCCATGACCACAAGTTGATAAGGCTGATTAGTCAGCCTGCATTTGTGGGATGGAGGTTCAGTTTGAGACCATTGAAGATATCTCCCTCAAGCTCCTGACTTTCAAAACAGCTTTCCTTCTAGCCATAACATCTGGGAGAAGGGTGGGGGAAATTCAGGCTCTCTCTTGTCATCCTTCGTATCTAAGGATCCTAGACGACAGGATAATCTTAAAACATTGTCCATTCTTTCTTCCAAAGGTGGTATCCAGATTTCACTGTAATGAAGAGATTGTTTTACCATCCTTCTCCCTGTCACCTTCACTGGACTTAGAGAGAAAATTCCATAACCTGAATGTGAGGCGTTGTGTGCTGGCTTACCTAAAGATCTGGGAGAAAATTAGGAAATCGTATCATCTCCTTCTTTAATTTCAGGGGCCCAATAAAGGTTGGGCAGCCGGCAAAGCCACCATAGCAAGATGGATAAAGCAGACAATTGCCTTTTGTTATGCTCAAAAGAACCTATATGCACCAAAGGGTCTCAAGGCCACTCGACACGGGCTGTGTCGACCTCTTGGGCAGAAAATGCTGCTATGTTGATTGAACAGATATGTAGAGCAGCTTCTTGGGTAAACCCAATGACTTTTCAACCGCTATAAGTTAAATGTCATCCATAACCAGGATTTGTCATTTGGGCGCAGAACTCTTTCTGCAGTAGACCCACCCTAATTGATTTCCTTGTTAATCCTACTTCCTTGTAATTAGTTTTTCCAATAGCCTCCCCAATGGCACTGGGGGTTTTCCCACCCTTAATTATTGGTTTTCTTGGTTACATGTTAATTCCTGTATTTTGGTTAAATTAATATAAATGTTTGTTGCATCACTACCGTGTACTCTGTTATTTACTGATTTAGGTAAGGGGAGGAGGCCATTTTAAGCTTGAGCTTCCGTGTTTCTTGTCCAGGGGCGGAGACACCCTCCTGTCAGTGCCGTTGGGGAGGCTATTGAAAAAGCCAATTACCGGTAAGAGTAATTAACTCTTTTTAGAACTGGTGTATGTGTGCGTGGATGGAGAAAAAGTCACAGATTGAGCCGCAAATCCCCTTTGAGACCGAATCTGCGATAGATACATGCCAAAAAGAGGCATATATCTATTCATAACCCCCTATGTTTTCACTTTCTGATTATGGGGTATTGGGTGTAGCATGATGGGGAAAAGGTTGATTTATTTTTTAATTTAGCAGAAGGCTGGAACAAAATGTGAAAAAAGTTAAAGTAATACTCCTTTCATTATAGGAGGGGAAGATAGTGCAGATAGAGACCTGGGGCGAGGTAATGGAACTGGGGGAGTAATGGAAAGAGGGACTAGAACAGTTCAGAAGGAAAGGTGTAGGGTAAAAAATATACATAAACCTCTTAATTGTATGTACACTAATGCCAGAAGCCTGACTAATAAAACCGGTAAACTGTAATTAGTGATGTGTGCGGAGGCCTACGACATAGTGGGAATAAGGGCTCATGCACACGACCGTATTTTCTTTCCGCTTCCATTCCGTTTTTTTGCGGACCATATGCGGAACAATTCACTTGAAGGGGCTGCAGGAAATACGGAAGTTACTCCGTGTGCATTCCGTTTCCGTTTGTCCGCATGGCCATTCCGCAAAAAAGTAGTACATGTTCTATTATTATCCGCAAATCATTGTCCGAGGCCCCATTTAAGTCAATGGGTCCACAAAAAATACGGAACGCACACTGAACACATCCGTATTTCATCTGTATTTTGCGGATCCATGCTGTATAAATGTTATGCACAGTCCATATTGCTCATGTGTTTGGTGATTAAAAAGTTCCTGTTTCTGTTTCCGATCCGCAAAAAACAGATCGCACACGCAAACCATACGGATATGTTTTGTGGAATAACAGAACGGAAGAGGACTTAAATCAGAGAAAAAAAAAAAAACTCAGATGCGGAACAACGGATCCGTGAATAATGGACTGCAAAACAACAACGGTCGTGTGCATGAGCCCTAAATGAGACATGGCTGGATGATAGCTATGACTGGGCTGTTAATGTACAGGGTTACAGTCTGTTTAGAAAGGATCACAAATACCGGAGAGGGGGAGGGGTTTGCCTTTATGTAAAGAACTGTCTAAAGCTCACACTCCAGGAAGATATAAGAGAGGGACATGAACATGTGGAGTCACTGTAGGTAGAAATACATGGAGGAAAAAACAATAATAAAATACTAATAGGAATTTATTATAAGCCACCTAATATACCAGATTACACAGAAAATCTACTTCTAAACGAAATAGAAGAGGTGGCAAATCATAATGAGGTGGTTATTATGGGGGACTTCAACTACCCAGATATAGACTGGGAAACTGAAAACTGTACATCTCATAAAGGAAACAGGTTCTTGGCAATAACCAAAGACAATTAACATTCCCAACTGGTTCAGGACCTGACTAGAGTGACGGCCACACTGGACTTAGTATTGACCAATAGACCTGACAGGACAACAGGTGTGCAGGTTGGGGGACACCTGGGAAATAGTGACCATAAAGTAATAACTAGATATGAGTGAATCGAATCCCAATTTGATCCGAATTTCAGGATAAATTCAATACATCACAATGCCAGCACAGGATTTCGGCCGAGATCTTCAAGCAAGATGGCAGCGGCCTGTCGTGAGCAAATGGAGGTAGTATGGAATTTGGTAGGGAGAACACTCATTGCTTTATGATATCTAAACTAAATGCAACTAAACGCGTTAATCAATTTCTTTTCAATGGCTTTTGTTTCAAGATAACGCGATGAGTTAAGAAATTTGAGTTAAGGGTTTGAGTGTTACCCCTGCTACTTCTGTAAGTTAGATTTAATTTTTCTTATATTGTTATTGTTAATTTTACACTCAGATGCCACGATCATGTAGGAATGCAGCATCTGAGGGGTACAATGACGGGAGCTCCCTGTCATTGCACCAGCTACTTACAACAAAAAAATTGTGAAATTCGGCGAATCGGCTGAATCGAACTTTTAAGAAATTTGCTCATCTCTAGTAATAATCTTCCAATTGTCTTTCAAAAAAGTTTTTTTTCAGGGAGGACCAAAAATACCAAACTTTAAAAAAGCTAAATTTTGACAACTAAAAGAAGCCATAGGCCTAACTAACTGTGACAAAGTCCTTCAAAATAAAAATACAGCCACAAAATGGGACATTTTTGAAAGCATCCTAAAATTGAATTGTGAGACCTTATGGGAATAAAAGGGTAAGTAACAAGAAAAAAAACAACAATCTGGGTAAATAGAAATATAAAGAAAGCAAAGGAAAAAAATAGAATATTTAAAAGACAAATAAAAGCAGCCAAACTAGAGACAGAGAGATTAATTGCCAAAGAGAGTAAAACTAACCCTAAAATGTTCTTCAATTATATAACTGGTAAAAAGTATAAATCTGAAGGTGACGGCTCTTTACAGAGTGATGAAGAGGGAGTTGCAGAGAGCGATGAGGAGAAAGCAAAGCTATTAGATATTTTTTTTATCCACTGTATTCACTGAAGAAAATAAACTGTCAGATGAAATACAAAATGTAAAAGTAAATTTCCCATTAAAAGTGCCCTGTCTGACCCAGGAAGAAGTACAACAGTGACTAAAAAAGATTAAAATAGACAAATCGCCAGGACCAGATGGCATACACCCCCGTATCCTAAGGGAATTAAGTGATGTCATAGCCAGACCTTTATTTCTGATATTTACGGACTCTGTACTGACAGGGAATGTTCCACAGGATTGGCGCATAGCAAATGTGTTGGCAATATTCAAAAAGGGTCCAAAAAGAGAGCCTGGAAATTATAGGCTGGTAAGTTTAACATCGGTCGTGGGTAAACTGTTTGAAGGTTTTCTAAGAAATACTATCTTGGAGTACCTCAATGAAAAAAAGGAAATAATGCCATATCAACATGGTTTCATGAGGGATCAGTCATGTCAAACTAATTGAATCCGTTTCCAAAATGCATTCTGTTCCTTTCTCATACCAGGGAGCAAACCGCAGCATGCTGCAGTTTGCTTTACGTCCTGGGATGGGACACAAACTGACACAATAGAAAATACCCATCTTGGGTATGTTAAAGATAATACAACCGGATCCACAGCACATGCGCAGACTAGTTCATTGCAATGGAAATTAATACCGGATCCGGCATTCCGGCATGTGTCCCGGAATTTTGGACGGAGATAATACCACAGCATGCTACAGTATTATCTCCGGCCAAAACGCCGTTCAGTGACTGAACTGAAGACATCCTGATGCATACTGAACGGATTTCTCTCCATTCAGAATGCATTAGGATATAACTTAAGCGTTTTTTTCCGGTATTGAGCCCCGAGGACGGAACTCACTGCCGGAAAAGTTTAACTCTGGTGGGAAAGTACACTAACGGAAGGGTTTTTGCTGAACCCTGCCAGATCCGGTAAAAACGCTAGTGTGAAAGTATCCCTAATGGTATATTTAGCAAATCCTTATTTTTTCCCTTTCCTTGTAGGTCTTCCAACTTGCCTAGTGTGTGTATGTCTCGGTACATCTGTTTATTGTGACGATGTGGATCTGACAACTCTCCCTTCATTACCAAAGGAAACTACCTACTTGTATGCCCGATTTAACAAGATTAGTCATATTCAATCCAAAAACTTTGCAGGACTTGGTATGTGATTTTACAGTTCTTAAAGATTTTCACCTATATATATGCTTTTTTACTAAGTTAAATGAAGTGATATAAAAGGAATCTGTCACCAGGTACCATCCTATCATGTTTTTTGCATAAAGACATAGCTGTGGTTCACCTACTTAAAAACACTGTTTTACTTTTGTAGACCCAAGCCTCCATTCCTGAGTTATGATCCATTTTCTTAATATGCAAATTAGGCCTTTGGTACAATGAGGACATCACCATTGCTCACATTGCACCCAAGTTCAACACCTTTCTGTGGCCATCCCCTCTCTGGTTGCTTTGCCACTGTCTGCCCCTTTCAATAAAAGCAGCTAGGGAGGGTCTAACCATGGAAAGGAGCTGGGTGAAACAAGAGCAATGATGACACCCTCATTGCATCAAAGGACTTATTTGCATATTAAGATAAAGTATCATAACTTGGGAACAGAACCTCAGATCAACAAAATAAAAAAAAATGTCTTAATCAGGTGAACTACATGTATGTGTCTATGCAAGCCGTTGGATAGGGAGATTGCTGGTGATAGTTCCCCTTTAAACTTGTTTCCATGAAAAGTGACAACTTGGACACTTTGCAAGTTTGCACTTTTCAGGAAGCTCAATTGATGATGATGACGACATTTATATAAATATTAATACAAAAATGTAAATACAATTTTAAAGGGGTTGTCTCATGAGAAAAACCCCTTTCCATATGTCCTAACATATGATATCATAGAAGGGGGCCCCCTTGGTATAAGCTAGAATGGAGAGCCACTCTATACACATTTGAATAGCTACATTTCTGTTATAATGATGGTTCACTGTTCACCATTGTTTCCATGTGGGCAGGTTGCCAGATACTTATGGGTGTGTACCTATAGTGATTTCTCAGTATGGCAGTGAACATTTGCCACTGTTCCATGTATACTGGTTACTGGGGTTAATCTACCTGTATTGTGTCTGTATCTGTCTGACTAATGTGCTTGTTTAAGGCCTCTTTCACACTAGCGTTTTAGCTTTCCGTCCTAGAGATCCGTCCTCGGGTCTCTAGGACGGAAAGCTACTGATCAGGATTATCCCCATGCATCCTGAATGGAGAGAAATCCGTTCAGGATGCATCAGGATGTCTTCCGTTCAGTATGTCAACGTTTTTTGGACGTTGACAAAAGCGCAGCATGCTGCGGATTTGTCTCCGTCCAAAAATACAGAAGACATGCCGTAACGCCGGATCCGGAATTAATGCCCATTGAAGGGCATTAGTCCGGATCCGGCCTTTAGCTAAACGTCGTTTCCGCGCATCGCCGGATCCGACGTTTAGCTTTGTCAATGGTTACTATGGCAGCCAGGACGCTAAAGTCCTGGTTGCCATAGTAAGTAGGGGAGCGGCATACTTACATTCCGTGCGGCTCCGGGACGCTCCAGGATGACGTCAGGGCGCCCCAGTGCATAGATCACGTGATCGCATGGATCACGTGATCCATGCGCGCGGGGCACTCTGACGTCATTCAGGAGCGCCCTGGGAGCCGCACGGAATGTAAGTATGCCGCTCCCCACTGCTACTATGGCAACCAGGACGCTAGTAGCGTCCTGGCTGCCATAGTAACACTGAAAGCATTTTGAAGACTGATCAGTCTTCAAATGCTTTCAGTTCACTTGCGTTGTGCCGGATCCGGCGTGCATTCCGGCGACGGAAGTGCACGCTGGATCTTCACAACGCAAGTGTGAAAGAGGCCTAAGTCTGCTAGTTCCTGAATAGTGTGTCAGTTTGGTGGAGTTCTTTCTGAAGTATGTCCAGACCCTGGCTATGTTTGCTACATTATTTGTTGGTCCGGTTGTTTCTACTTCCCTTATTCCTGAAACTTTGGGGTCTTCCTGTTCCTGCCAAATGTGTGCAGGTTTCTGGAATTACTGCCATATGTGTACTGGTCCTTACAGTTATAACTGCTGGACTGCTTTCTGTCATAAATCTGAGTTCCAGAAGTATCTTCTATAACAGTGACCTCTACAGCACCCCGCCCCACTGTCTGCTGTGCTGTGTATCTAATCATATCCTGTGTGATACTGTCTGCTGAGCTGTGTATCTAATCCTAGCCTGTGTGATACTATATGCTGAGCTGTGTATCTAATCTTATGTTGTGTGATACTGTCTGCTGAGCTGTGTATCTAATCCTAGCCTGTGTGATACTATCTGCTGAGCTGTGTATCTAATCTTATGCTGTGTGATACTATCTGATGAGCTATGTATCTAATCCTATCCTGTGTGATACTGTCTGCTGAGCTAGTAACATAGTAACATAGTAACATAGTATATAAGGCCGAAAAAAGACATTTGTCCATCCAGTTCGGCCTGTTTCCTACAAGTTGATTCAGAGGAAGGCAAAAAAAAACTGCGTGTATCTAATCCTAGCCTGTGTGATACTATCTGCTGAGCTGTGTATCTAATCTTATGTTGTGTGATACTGTCTGCTGAGCTATGTATCTAATCCTATCCAGTGTGATACTGTCTGCTGAGCTGTGTATCTATCCTATCCTGTGTGATACTGTCTGCTGAGCTATGTATCTAATCCTATCCAGTGTGATACTGTCTGCTGATCTGTGCATCTAATATTCTATCCTGTGCGATACTGTCTGCTGAGCTGTGTATCTAATCCTATCCTGTCTGCTGAGCTGTGTACCTAGTAGTTGATTTTTAACTTTATTTTTTTAATCCCTGTTGGCTGAGTGGGAGGGGGCATGGCCTAACTGGATTGGGGTGTGTCCTGTTGAACATCTCAATCTAAGACAGCAGCACTGTCGTCTCTGAGTGTGAGCTGCAAAGAGAAAGTCACCATCCCTCCCACCTCTGCAGCTGACAGAAGTTAATTTTTTAACATCATTTTGTCAATACCCATTGGCTGGGGAGGGGTGTGTCCTACACGTATCAGGGGTGTGGCTTAGCGGACCTAAAAGTTTATTTGTACCTTTATTTTTTCAATCCCTGTTTGCTAAGTGGGAGGGGGTGTGGCCTAACAGAATTGAGGGTGTGTCCTTTTAAACAGCTCTTTCTGAGACAGCAGCACTGTTCTGTCTGAATGTGAGCTGCAGGGAGAAAATCACCCTCCCTCCCACCTCAGGAGGGGGGGGGGGGCATTGCCTAACCGAGGTGTGGCTTATCTGGACCTGGGGGCGGGGTTTTAAGGGTGACTTGAATGGCCCTGGCTTTACTTCTATAGTGATTACCCTGGTGACAGATTTTCTTTAACCCCTTAAGGACACGGCCCTATTTCACCTTAAGGGCCAGGCCATTTTTTCAAAATCTGACTAGTGTCACTTTATGTGGTGATAACTTTAAAACGCTTTTACTTATTCTGGCCATTCTGAGATTGTTTTTCGTCACATATTGTACTTCATGACACTGGTAAAATGAAGTTGAATAATTTCAATTTGCAATTTTCCAAGGTTCAATTTCTCTACTTCTATAATACATAGTAATACCGCCAAAAATAGTTATTGATTTACATTCCCCATATGTCTACTTCATGTATCGATCATTTTGGGAATGCCATTTCATTTTTTGGGGACGTTACAAGGCTTAAAAGTTTAGAAGCAAATCTTGAAATTTTTCAGAAATTTTCAAAAACCCACTTTTTAGGGACCAGTTCAGGTCTGAAGTCACTTTGCGAGGCTTACATAATAGAAACCACCCAAAAATGACCCCATTCTAGAAACTACACCCCTGAAGGTATTCAAAACTGATTTTACAAACGTCATTAACTCTTTAGGTTTTCCACAAGAGTTAATGGCAAATGGAGATAAAATTTCAGAATTTCGATTTTTTATTTTTTTTGGGGGGGGGGGGGGGATGTTACCCTGGAAACATATTTTTTTTTTCTTGTTCTTCCAGATTTTTGCGGAAACACGGAAGGTATACGGAGACACTAAAAAACAAAAACGGAAGAATTTTTTGCTGAAACACGGATCCGCAAAAAAACGGACCGTGATTCTGGAAAGAAAAATTACTGATGTGTGAATAAGGCCTTATACAGGTCCATAACCCAGGGTATAAATCAGCGTATCCTTGCCCACACTTAGGGCAATTAATCATGCGGTCCGGTTTTTCTGGGTGGGGGGGTATATTAAAGCTGTAGCTGGCTCTATGTATTATTCTTAGCTGGGTATCCCTCCAACTTTCACTTATTATGTGCTTTCGTATTCTCATACATCCTTTCGGGATATTTTGTTCTATCTGTTCATCTCCTATCCCGATTCACCCATTTCTGGAACATATTTCTCCCATCCATCTGCCCCTCCTCCTTTCTCATATTGTAATAAATACTTGAGATCGATACCCGTCCCCCTTTTAATTCCAAGATTTTATCCAGAGTATTATTTTTCACTTCCTTATGCATTAGCACTAGCTGCGAAGTGATTTCAGCTGCAATTTGGGCATATTGTATAGTTTGAAAGGGAGTAAGAGCATATTTAGTTACCAATTCCCCCCTCTTCCGCCAGCGCGGTTCAGTGTCATGCAGAAGATGTCTAACCTGCAAAATCCCCTATGACCGCCACTCCCCAAAAAGACTACTTGTTCTGCCTTGTTTAAATTCTGGGTTATTTCATAATGGAAGATGTTTGGATATCCTGTAGGACAGCCAATATTGTTTCCGTAAAATCCTCCATGTTGCTATTGTGTCTTTAATAATTAAAGATTGTTTGATCCAGGAAGGAATTGCAATCTAGCATGTAATAATGCCACTAGGGACCTTGGGGCACAGAAACCTTGTTCCAATGATAACGCTGAGTAATGGCTCGTCCCATTGACCCAATCATTTATGTGTAGGGCCATACACGCTAGATTGGGAAAGCTGTGCCCCCTTGTTCTTTCACCCACATCAGAGTACCCATCTTAATTCTGGGCCTTTTGCCCTGCCATAGGAATCTTGAAAAGGCCTTAGTCAATTTATTTATATCTTCTTGTTTTAATAGTATAGGTATCACTTGCATGGGGTATAACTGCTTGGATATCGCCATCATTTTAATGAGATGGTTATGGCCCATCAGGGATCCTGCCAATTCTTTAGATCTCTTATTATTTTCGCAAACAATGAACCATAGTTTAATCTGTAGATCAGTGTTTCCCAACCAGTGTGCCTCCTGTTAAAAAACTACAACTCCCAGCATGCCCGGACAGCCTTTTGCTGTGCGGGCATGCTGGGAGTTGTAGTTTTGCAACAGCTGGAGGCACACTGGTTGGGAAACACTGCTTGTAGATTGATTCCAAAGTATTCCCTATCTTAACCCCCAAATAGGTTATATGTGATCGCACTACCGGTATGTCTTCAATCTGTCCTTCATTTCCCCCCTGGTACCCTCCTTTGAGAAATAATATTTCACTTTTTGCTTGGTTAATTTTTATGCCTAAATAAGGGGCCAAAGTTCCCCAATGCCCGCGACACTTTGGCAAGATCCCTTCTCGGGTCTGCCACAAACAGGATGATGTCGTCTGCAAACAGGGCTAGCCTCATAGACTGTTGACCCATCTCCAGGCCCTCAAATATTTCAGATGAATCTAGATATCTTGCCAGATTTTCTATCTCTAGGTTGAACAGTAGAGGGGACAAAGGGAACCCCTGTCTAGTGCCTCCTGAGGCTTTCCTATGCCTAAGTGTCTGTTCAGTCTGGTTGTGCTGTTTTGGACTCTTAGTTCGATCTGCTAGGCCAGCTGCCTTTTATTCCAGAATCCTCCTTTTGGGTATTTTTCCGGTTATTGGGCACAGTTCCATTCCAGCTACAATACATAACAATTTCTTTTGCAGCAGTGACTGCAGGGGAATTGCCTAACTGGTGACAACTTTTCATGGCAAAGGCAACTCTTTCTGAATGGGGTATTCCACAGACCTGATGCACTATTCAGTTTTCCACACTGAATCTTCCTTAGGTGCCCCACCATGATTTTAGTGTACATCCCCTGCACTAGTTCATTAAACAGTTAAAATTTTGCCTGTTAGTTCTATAAAAGCTTTTTATTGATATAGTAGACACTACTAGCAAAAACGCCCAAATGGCCCCTGGGGGGTTCAGATATCTTGCTTTGAAGGCAGCAGAACGTTGGTGGTAGTCATAGTCAACCGTCATATACAATCAAATAGAGGCATCAAATGGATTCGCAAAGCGATGAATAATTGTAAGTATTATTCGCATTGCGATTACAACTTAGAGCTGAGTTCCTAATGGTTGTATTGCTAGAATATAACATATATTCTAGCAATACAACAACCATTAGGAACTCAGCTCTAAGTTGAATTCGCAATGCGATTAATGCAGGTTATATTAATCGCATTGAGAATTCAACTTAGATCTGAGTTCCTGATGGTTGTTGTATTGCTAGAATATAATGAAGATTGAGAATATAGTGCTATATTCATTATCTTCGTTATATTCTAGCAATACAACCGTTAGGAACTCAGATCTAAGTTGTAATCGCAATGCAAATAATACAGGTTATATTAATCGCATTGCGATTTACAATTAATATTATTGCAGCTTCAGAATGAATCTAAGATGGATGCTGTCCTTGCGTTTAGATAGGAGGTGGGAGGGTCTGGGAGGGAGGGTATGCTGATTGGCTGGAATGTGTCTGCTGACTGTGAGGTACAGGGTCAAAGTTTGCTAAATAATAAAGTATAGGGGCGAACGCGAACATCGAATATGTTCGCCCACCGCGGCGGACGCGAACAAGCTATGTTTGCCGGGAACTGTTTGCCGGCGAACAGTTCGGGCCATCTCTACCGGCGACTGCCCCGCTATTTTGGGTGAGCACCTACCTCTCCACTCGCCCTGTATCTATTGTAGTTCCAGTGCTCCTGAAGCAGGTCTGGGCACCAGTGTCCTGTGTGTCTATTGGAGATATTCTTTATTGAACCTTACTTCACTCTGCAGTATTGCAAGGGTTAAGTCTCTTTTAGTCCTGTGTGCAGCTGCTTTTAATGTGTTAATCAGCTCTGCTATATATGCTGTGCTATTTGTCTCACTCACTGCCTAAGAAATAGGCTTACTAGCTTGTTAGATTCTGTAAAGGTGCTTTAATCTGCTTGTCTTCCTGTGTACCGACTTCTGCCTGATTACCGCATTCTGACCCTATGCTGCCTGACCTGAGCCATGCCTGATCACCATTAGTGATGAGCGGCAGGGGCAATATTCGTATTCGAGATTATTATATAAATAATTGCGAAAAATCAGGAATGTAATGTTCGCGTAATATATATTTGTTTCTTAGAATATTCGTAATTTTTTCCAATTTAATGTGAACAGTCATTGGCCCAAAAGCAACTTAAGCAGGAAGGAATCATGACTTCAGATGGAAAAAAAAATTACGAATATTCTAAAAAATGTATATATGGCACTATATTGAATATATGCACCCCTAGAGTAGAAACTCCAAAAAAGTTACCCATTTTGGAAACTACAGGATAAGGTGGCAGTTTTGTTGGTACTATTTTAGGGTACATATGATTTTTGGTTGCTCTGTATTACACTTTTTGTGAGGCAAGGTAACAAAAAATAGCTGTTTTGGCACCGTTGTTCTTTTTTGTTATTTACAATGTTCAGCTGACAGGTTAGATTATGTGCTAGTTTTATAGAGCAGGTTGTTACAGACGCGACAATACCAAATATTTTTAGTGTCTCCACATTCTATAAACCATGTTTGTTTTGTTTTTTTTTGGGCGACTGTCTTATATAGGGGCTCATTTTTTTCGGTATAACGGTTTGATTGGTACTATTTTAGATGGCATATGACTTTTTGATTGATTTGTATTACACTTTTTGTGATGTAAGTTGACAAAAATTAGCTTTTTTGACACACTTTTTATTTTATTGTTTTAAGTTGAAGTTCACCTGAGAGGTTAGGTCTTGTGATATTTTTATAGAGCAGGTTCTTACGGACGCGGCGACATATAATATGTGTACTTTTTTATTTACTTAAGTTTTACACAATAACAGCATTTTTTAAACAAAAAAAATGATATTTTAGTGTCTCCATATTGTCTTAGGTAGGGGCACATTTTTGGTGGGATGAGGTGACTGTTAGATTGTTAATATTTTGGGGGGCATACGCCTTTTTGATCGCTTGGTGTTGCACTTTTAGTGTTGTAAGGTGACAAAAAAGTGTTATTTTTAGCACAGTTTTTAATTTATTTTTTTGACGGTGTTCATCTGAGGGGTTAGGTCATGTCATATTTTTATAGAGCCGGTCGTTACGGACGTGGCAATACATAATATGTATACTGTCTTTCAGTTATTTAAGTTTTACATAATATCATTTTTGAAACAATAAAAATCATGTTTTAGTGTTTCCATAGTCTGAGAGTCATTGTTTTTTTGTTTTTTTTGGGGAGGCGATTGTCTTAGGTAGGGTATAATTTTTTGTGGGATGAGATGACTGTTTCATTGGCACTATTTTGGGGTGCATAGGACTTATTTATCGCTTGCTTTTACACTTTTTGTGATGTAAGGTGACAGAAAATGACTTTTGACACCGTTTTGTTTTATTTCTTTTTTGGTGTTTACCTGAGGGGTAAGGTCATAGGATATTTTTATAGAGCTATCTGTTACGGACGCGGCGATATAAAAAAGGTCTACTTTTTTTATTTATTTTACTTTAACACAATAATAGCATTTTTGAAGCAAAAAAAAATATGTTTTAATATCTACATGTTCTGAGAGCTATAGTTTTTTTTATTTTTTGAGCGATTTTCTTATGTAGGGGCTCAGGAGTTGACTGTTTTATTGGTAACATTTTGTGGGACATACGCCTTTTTGATCACTTGGTGTTGCACTTTTTGTGATGTAAGGTGACAAATATGGCTTTTTTTGACACAGCTTTCATTTTTTTTTTATGGTATTTATTGGACAGGGTGGATCATGTGACATATTTATAGAGCCGGCTGTCACGGACGCGGCAATACAAATATGTCTATTTCATTTATTTTTCCAATTTTTTTAAATTTTTTTTATAAACACTTTTTATATTTCTTATTTTACACTTTGTGTCCCTCAAAGGGTCATACAAGAACTATGGGGGACATTTGACTTCATTTTTTCATTTTTTCACTATTGATTTCTCCTGTAACTGGGGCTGACTGAGAAGCCCCAGTTACAGTGGAAATACAGCCCTCAGAGAGGCTGTACAGCAGAATACAGCGCTGTACAGCCTCGGTGCAGGGCTGATCGAGGTCTGTAGAAGACCTGACAGCTCCTGTACTCTCCCGACCCCGGCGGTCACATGCGATCACTGACTGGACGTTCAAGAACGTCCATTCAGAGTTAAACATCCACCCATATTTCCTATGGGCGGATGCGAGGAGGTTAATTGAAGTGATAAGATAATTCTAAGCTGCATAAAGACCCCCTTACACAAGCAGATGATTCTTGCAAAGGCTGATTTTGACTGCCTTGTCCTCTCACCCTCCAGGGGCAAGTCTAGTCCTCCAGCAGCTGTCCTGTTTTCCTGTGTGTTTATTAGGGATATTAATCATTGAACCTCACATCACCCTGTTGTGCTGCAAGGGTTAATTGATTTTTTCATATGAAGGAGCAGTCTCATTGAAGCAAGAAGTAATTATACTTACTACTGCACAGCAGGTATGTAAACAGTAAGGCCCCTTTCACACGGGCGAGTTTTCCACGCGGGT
The DNA here is from genome assembly GCA_033119425.1 of Bufotes viridis. Taxonomy (NCBI): domain Eukaryota; kingdom Metazoa; phylum Chordata; class Amphibia; order Anura; family Bufonidae; genus Bufotes; species Bufotes viridis. The sequence goes on from CM065591.1 coordinate 209,782,939, forward strand.
GCAATTCAGCGGTGGACCCATTCATTTCTATGGGGCTGTGCACATGAGCGGTGATTTTCACACATCACTTTTGCGTTGCATGAAAATCGCAGCATGCTCTATATTCTGCATTTTTCACGCAACGCAGGCCCCATAGAAGTGAATGGGGCTGCGTGAAATTCGCAAGCATCTGCAAGCAAGTGCGGATGCGGTGCGATTTTTCTGCATGGTTGCTAGGAGACGGGGACCCAATTTTTATTATTTTCCTTATAACATGGTTATAAGGGAAATAATAGCATTCTTAATAAAGAATGCTGTGTAAAATGAGGATTAAGGGTTAAAAATAAAAAAACTTAACTTAACTTAGCCACTTGATCGCGTAGTGATCCAATCACATCGTGGTCCAATCACATGGTGATGGACCATGTCATTGGACCATGTGATGTGACGTCATCACAGGTCTTTTAGCTGGTAGCTGAAGCTTGAAGAGAGAAGACAGAAGAGATCGGCAACTACGCGATCAAGTGGCTAAGGTAGCGATTTTCTTATGTAGGGGCTCAGGAGTTGACTGTTTTATTGGTAACATTTTGTGGGACATACGCCTTTTTGATCACTTGGTGTTGCACTTTTTGTGATGTAAGGTGACAAATATGGCTTTTTTGACACAGCTTTCATTTTTTTATGGTATTTATTGGACAGGGTGGATCATGTGACATATTTATAGAGCCGGCTGTCACGGACGCGGCAATACAAATATGTCTATTTCATTTATTTTTCCAATTTTTTAAATTTTTTTATAAACACTTTTATATTTCTTATTTTACACTTTGTGTCCCTCAAAGGGTCATACAAGAACTATGGGGGACATTTGACTTCATTTTTTCATTTTTCACTATTGATTTTCTCCTGTAACTGGGGCTGACTGAGAAGCCCCAGTTACAGTGGAAATACAGCCCTCAGAGAGGCTGTACAGCAGAATACAGCGCTGTACAGCCTCGGTGCAGAGGCTGATCGAGGTCTGTAGAAGACCTGACAGCTCCTGTACTCTCCCGACCCCGGCGGTCACATGCGATCACTGACTGGACGTTCAAGAACGTCCATTCAGAGTTAAACATCCACCCATATTTCCTATGGGCGGATGCGAGGAGGTTAATTGAAGTGATAAGATAATTCTAAGCTGCATAAAGACCCCCTTACACAAGCAGATGATTCTTGCAAAGGCTGATTTTGACTGCCTTGTCCTCTCACCCTCCAGGGGCAAGTCTAGTCCTCCAGCAGCTGTCCTGTTTTCCTGTGTGTTTATTAGGGATATTAATCATTGAACCTCACATCACCCTGTTGTGCTGCAAGGGTTAATTGATTTTTTCATATGAAGGAGCAGTCTCATTGAAGCAAGAAGTAATTATACTTACTACTGCACAGCAGGTATGTAAACAGTAAGGCCCCTTTCACACGGGCGAGTTTTCCACGCGGGTGCAATTCAGCGGTGGACCCATTCATTTCTATGGGGCTGTGCACATGAGCGGTGATTTTCACACATCACTTTTGCGTTGCATGAAAATCGCAGCATGCTCTATATTCTGCATTTTTCACGCAACGCAGGCCCCATAGAAGTGAATGGGGCTGCGTGAAATTCGCAAGCATCTGCAAGCAAGTGCGGATGCGGTGCGATTTTTCTGCATGGTTGCTAGGAGACGGGGACCCAATTTTTATTATTTTTCCTTATAACATGGTTATAAGGGGAAATAATAGCATTCTTAATAAAGAATGCTGTGTAAAATGAGGATTAAGGGGTTAAAAATAAAAAAAACTTAACTTAACTTAGCCACTTGATCGCGTAGTGATCCAATCACATCGTGGTCCAATCACATGGTGATGGACCATGTCATTGGACCATGTGATGTGACGTCATCACAGGTCTTTTAGCTGGTAGCTGAAGCTTGAAGAGAGAAGACAGAAGAGATCGGCAACTACGCGATCAAGTGGCTAAGGTGAGTTAAGTTTTTTTATTTTTAACCCCTTAATCCTCATTTTACACAGCATTCTTTATTAAGAATGCTATTATTTCCCCTTATAACCGTGTTATAAGGGAAAATAATAAATTCTCCAGAATACTCTACCCGAAACCGGACTTCAGTGATGAAGTCCGGCTTCGGGTCTGGGTACCAAACATGGCGATTTTTCACACGCGCGTGCAAAACGCATTACAAACGTTTGCACACACGCGTAAAAATCGCGCATATTCCCGCAACGCACCCGCATCCTATACGGGCGTCAAACGTGATGCCCGTGTGAAAGAGGCCTAACACTGGGTTCAGACCTGAGCGTTTAGAAGCCTAGCGTTTTCTGCGCGTTCAAGATGGGCGTTAACGGGCGTTTTTTTCAAGCGTTTTGGTAAATAGTGTGTTTGTGATTGACTGCATAGTTGGCCAATGAACAAACAGCCCTCCCTATATAGTTTGGCCAATCTGAGTGCTTTAGAGGTGTGAATTTCCATGGTGGATGATCCAGCATGTTGCAAACTTTGAAAAACGCGCGTCCATAGGCGCGTTTTACGCTACACAAACGCCCGAACAACATGCGTATCGCGTTTCCCATTGAAGTATATTGGCACCAAACGCTCGAAAAACGCCCAAATTAACGCGAACATACTTGCTTATGCGTCGGACGTTTTTAGGCGCCTTCGAACGCGCATAAAAACGCGCAAGTGTGAACCACCCCCATTGGAATGCATGGTTCCTGTACTGTTGTGCGTTTTTTTGCGCGTTTGAACGCGGCGTTTTACGCGAAAGTGTGAACTGAGTGTAAAGAGAACACAGCAGCAGTGAACACTGCATTTTTTTCCACACAGCTGATTGGCAGAGATACTTTCCTGCCTTTTAAACAGGCTTATGTAACAAAACTAGAAAAATTGCCAAGCCAAAATCTATGCAAATTATCATGTTTAACATCTGCTGTCAAGTAAGTTTAGGAAAGCTAATTTGAATATCTTTCCCAGCAACATAGAGGAGCATCACCGGATCTACAATACAGTGCACATGTAGTCAGCATACGAGGCACATTGCCTGGCCTACAATACTGCGCATCAATACTTGGCATAGTAGGGGCATTATCTGACCTACAATAATGCACATGCATACTTGGTGTATAATGGGCTCTCCATAATGAAAAAGAATACCCCTTAGACAATGTATATATTGTTGAGAAAAACACATTTCTGTACTAGGATCTCTCTCTCCCTGCCTGTCTCTTTTTCACCCCTAAAACCTACTCTATAGGAATAAAAGGGTGAGGAACAAGAAAAAAAACAATGTGGGTAAACAGAAATGTAAAGGGAGCAATGAATGACAAAAATAAAGGGGGTCATTTATCAAACTGGTGTAAAGTAGACGTGGTTTAGTTGCGCATAGCAACCAATCAGATTCTACCTTTCTTTTTGGATAGTTCCTTTGGAAAATTAAAGCAGGAATCTGATTGCTACTGATTGCTCAGTAACTAAGGGTACGTTCACACGACGACAATTGTCGCGCGACAAATGGGGCACAACTTCACTGCAACATTTGTCGCGCGACATTTTGTCGCACTATTGTCGCGCGACAATTTTTATAATGGGAGTCTATGGTGTCACAGTGCGACATGCGACATGCTGCGACTGCGACACGAAAGTCGGAGAAAATCCATTCAAGATGGGTTTTTCTGCGACTGTCGCGTCGCAGTCGCAGCATGTCGCATGTCGCACTGCGACACCATAGACTCCCATTATAAAAATTGTCGCGCGACAATAGTGCGACAAAATGTCCCGCGACAAATGTTGCAGTGAAGTTTTGCCCCATTTGTCGCGCGACTTTTTGTCGCGCGACAATTGTCGTCGTGTGAACGTACCCTAAGTCAGTTCTACTTTAGACTAGTTTCATAAATGACCCTCATAGAGTAGAATTTAAATTGCTAAAACAGGAAGGTAGTTCAGAAGAACTGAAAAAATAAAATTAAAAAATAGAACAGGTAGAAGACAGATAAAAGTGGACAAGCTGGAGACAGAGAAATTCATTGCCAAAGAGAGTAACACCAACTCTTAAATGTTCTTCCGTTATATAAATGGTAAAATGTTTAAACCAGAGAGTGAGATGGCCCATTGCAGAGGGAAATGTTGTAGAGAGCGATGAGGGAAAAGCAAAGCTATTAAACCTTTTTTTCTATTAAACCATATCCTAAGAAAATTAAGTAATGTAATAGACAGACTAAGGGCTCATTGAGACGGCCGTATGCGGCCGGAAAAATGCGGATCCGTTTTTTTGCGGACAGTTCAACATGTCCGGAAAAAAAGGATTGCATTCCGTTTTTTGCTGACCCATAGACTTCAATTGGGCCGTGTCGTGATTTTCACTGTCAAATATAGAATATATATGATTCATTTGTTTTGCGGAGCCGTGGAATGGAAGAAAAGGGCCCTATAGAAGTGAACAGGGCAGCATCTGATTTGTAAAAAAATGGATCCTCATTTTTGCGGACAGCATACGGCCGTCTGAATGAGCCCTAAGGATGAGCAAACCAGTTCTGTCTGAACTTAGCTATTTTTTGGATGGTAGACAAACCCAATATTTCCAGGTACGTTTTGGATAAATCCAGTAAAATGATAAGTAGCACCATTTTAGTGAACATGTCAGTGGTAAAAAAGAAAGCACTAGGGAGGAAGAAGTGTTCTCTGAGAGGAAGTGGGGGTGGGGGGGGTGGAAAGGGATAGTGCAGGTACAGTGCAGGGAGATTGTAGAAAGAGTTTTTAGGTACTATATGGAGAGCACAGGGAGAGTGCAGGGACTGTAATCTAAAGCTGAAGGCAGGGGCGTAGCTAACGGCTCATGGGCCCTGGTGCAAGAGTTCAGCTTGGGCCCCCCTTCCCTCAGTGTTTTGTGTGTCTTCTTATGCGGCACAAGGGTCTTTGGGCCCCCTCAGGCTCCTGGGCCCGGTAGCGACTGCTACCTCTGCACTCCCTATAGCTATGCCCATGGCTGAAGGGATCCATAGGAGACAGCACAGCTTGCATTAATCCTTGTTTAAGGTACAGAGCTATCCTTGTTTAATAGATAAGCAACTCTATTAGGCCTTGATTCTCAAATTGGGGTGAATACGCTGTCTAATTTTACTGGTATTGGGGTGTGCGCCTTGTTTAATAGATTAGCAATTCTATTAGGCCTTGATTCTTAAATTGGAGTGAATAAGCTGTCTAATTCTACTGTTATTGGGGTGTCCACCTTGTTTAATAGATAAGCAATTCTTCTAGGCCTTGATTTTCAAAATGCGGTGAATAACCTGTCTACTTCTACTGGTAGTGGGGTATCCACCTTGTTTATTACATAATAAGCAATTCTACTAGGCATTGATTCTTCAATTGGGGTTAATAAGCTGTCTAGTTCTACTGTTATTGTGGTGCCTACTTTGTTTATTACATAAGCAATTTTATTAGGCCTTGATTCTGAAATTGGGGTGAACAACCTGTCTACATCTACTGTTAGTGAGGATTCCATCTTGTTTAATAGATAAACAATTCCATTAGACCTTGGTTCTCAAATTGGGGTGAATAACCTGCTGAGTTCTACTGTTAGGGGGTGTCCACCTTGCTAATTACATAAGCAATTCTATTATGCTTTGATTCTGAAATTGGGGTGAATAACTTGTGTTGTTCTATTGTTAGAGGGGTCTGCACCTTGTTTATTACATAAGCAATTATATTAGGCCTTGATTCTCAAATTGGTGTGAATAACCTGTCTTGTTTTACTGTTAGTGGGGTGTCCACATTGACATTGAATAACTTATTTTATATATACAGTTAAGTTAGTGTTACAGTATAGTATTTACAACAGACAATTGCCTCCAAAGGAAAGAGCAGTAGCAAAAATGTTGCTGGAGACGTCAGAAGTAGCAGCAAAAAAAGGGCGGTGGTACTGTTGCAGCAGCCGCAGCACAGTCAGAGCTACCACTGTCTTCCAGCGGTCATTTTGATGATAAATCCCGCTGACTTGGAATGGTTGACTCGGTCTTCAACATAATCTCAACTGACATCAACAACCACAGCCAGGAGTCAGTGGGTTCTTCTGATACCCCACTTATGCCTCATTCACACGTCAGTGTTTCACGTACGTATGCTGTAAGTGTTCTCCGCGGACAGCACACATCCCCATTCATTTGAATGTATGTATTCACACATCAGTGTTTTAGCACGATCCGTGGATCTGTGTTTTCAGCACAGATGCATGTCCTATCTTGGTCCGTGTTCCTGAATCTCTCACGTCCATTATAGTCAATGAGTCTGTGAAAACTACAGATGCAACACGGATGTCATCCGTGTTGCATCCTTGTTTAATGGATCATTAAGAATGCTTTGAAAATTATTTTTCAGCTGCTCATTGTCAGTGAAACATGGATGGCACACAGACAGCAAAAAATGGACCCAACATGGATCTGTCACGGGAGGAAACATGGATTGAACACAGTCCGTGTTACCACTGATCCAAAACTGACACTGACGTCTGCATGAGGCATTAGTTGGCATGGCCCAGGAACAGGCTCTGTGCCTTCACCTGTCCTGAACCTGCCTCTTTCCTTTGCTGCTCCTTCTGCCATGCAAGTAATGTACAGCATGCTACCAACTCTGCTCTGCTTTTAAGCGAGAAAGATATTTTGAAAGACAGCAGCTACTGGCTAGCCCAGATTGGGATGAGCGATACGCTGCTTCCTCCATTAAAGTAGAGACGATGACAGTCATGTCGGAACAGGTGTTGCAAATGGTCAGGAACGTGGGCATGAGACTGGTGAGAAGGAATGAGCGAATCGACTTTGGATGGAACATCCGAAGTCGATTCGCATAAAATTTTGTTTCAATACTGTACGGAGTGAGCGCTCTGTACAGTATTAGAATGTATTGGCTCCTAAGAACTTCAGAAAATGTTGTTTCATCCGAAGTCGATTCGCTCATCTCTACTGGGGAGGGTGACATAAGTGAGAAGCAGACATTAGGGGATGATGATGTAGCCCATCGCACGTGGGAGCCAGATGAAGAGGGGGCTTCAACATCCTCATCAGGGAGTAAGTGTGGCAGTGTGTGGCTGTGCCAGCAGGGTGCAAGAGTGGCAGTGAGCCAGCAGGGTAGGTGTGTGTGAGATCTGGAGCCAAACATGTCAGGGGTAGACCGCCTGCTACTCGGGAGCCTATTTGTCCATTAACAGCTAGCAATGCATGGCTTCATAGAGGCAGTGGCAGGTAGTCAGCACAGAACAGTGGGGGTAAAAAGCTATACTCACCAGTGTGGGAATTTCTCATCAAGTTGCTTGAGGACGTCAGTGTGCCATATGTAGAATCTTTGGCCAAAAGGTAAAGCGCGGCCAGGGTGCCAATGTTGGCACCACAGCCCTGCATCAACACATGCATTGTCACCATAATGTGGCCTGGGAAAACTGTGGCGATAATGGAGTGGTACAGCCTGACACATCTCCCAGTTGCTTCTCCAACAATCAAAGCTCCACCACCTCAGCAGAGGGGTGCTGTGTTTCCTTCCCATCGTCTACTGGTCCTGATGCTCCTCCTCTTCCTGCTAATCCTCGTCACTCGTTTCGACAGCAATTGATCACCGACACGATTGCAAAGAAACAACAGTATGTGTGTACTCATCCAATGGAGCAGAAGCTGAACGAGCTCTTGGCTAAGTTGCTGGTCCCTCCTTTTCCATGTGGTTGACTCTGCACTAGAGATGAGCAAATCGAAGTTGACGAAGTGGAATTCGATTCGCACCGAATCTGAATTTACTCACGCTCCGTGGTAACGAATCACATTTTTTCCTAAAATGGCTGCTGCACATGTTAGGACATGGAGCAAGGAACTCTGGGAATGAGGGATCACCCACAATGCCATGCATGCAGCCAATCAGCAGCCAGCCAGCCTTGTGATGTCACAGCCCTATAAATAGTCTCAGCCATCTTGGATTCAGCCATTTTCCAGTGTACTTAGTGCAGGGAGAGACGTCAGCAGGCGCTAGGGACAGTTGTAGAAAAGACTTTGTAGAAAACTTTTATTTTGCTGTATAGAAGTTCAGGGAAAGGATAGGGAGGAATCACTAGACAGTATTGAAGCAGAACAGGGTTCAGTAGGGGAGTTTACAGGCTGGGTAATAGGAACAATCCTATTACACCTTGCTGCACTGACTGGGGATACAAATTGCCATTATACAGCTCTGTAATTACAGCAAACCGTTCTTGTTATTGGGGTGCACGTGCTGTTTGATACAGCCATTAACAGAGTTTATTACAAGGAAATATTTCTATGTCTTATTTTAACTTGTGCGGTGCAGTTATATGTTCTAAAGCATTTTTGGCTTGCAAAAAATGGCTTATTAGCCGTTGTGTGGTGAAGTGGGAAAATTACATCCCTTTTTGTCGTGTATTAGTGGCAAAAAAATATATTTGCCGTACAGTGGTGCAGTAATATATTCTGAAGCCCTTTTTTGCGTGTACTAGTGGCACAAAAAAAAGTATTTGCCGTTGTGTGGTGAAGTGGGAAACTTACAGCCCTTTTTGGCGTGTATTAGTGGCAAAAATATATATATTTGCCGTTCAGCAGTGCAGTTATATGTTCTAAAGCCCTTTTTGGCGTGTATTAGTGGCAAAAAATATGTATTTGCCGTTCTGCGTTGCAGTTATATGTTCTAAAGCTTTTTTTGGCTTGTATTAGTGGGAAAAAAGGGCTTATAGCGGTTGTGTGGTGAAGTGAGAAAATTACAGCCCTTTTTGGCGTGTATTAGTGGCAAAAAAAGGGGGTCAGTCAGCACATCCCAATGTGCAGGTGCACGCTGCCATGGCTAGAAACACAAAGAAAAAATGGAAAATGCAACAGCACTCTGCAGACACAAAAATCCCCCCAATAATGCCATAATTATAGAAAACATTTTAGTGCTTATGCTACGCTTATAAATTAGAGTTACTTGGCAAATACATTTTGTACACAATTATCTGGGCCCGTCTGCCGAACGTCAAGGGCGACCTCTATCAGACAGTACCCTAACACTAAATAATACCTGTAATGTGCCAAAATGGCCATCATAAGATTCAGGGAGTGCTGGTTCCACATGCATGCTGGGTCCACTCTGCTCTTTGCCATTTTTGGTGCCATAACGGCCTCTATTAAATCCAGGGATGCAGGTACCAACATGTATGCTGACCCACTTTATACTTCTCCTGGTGCCAAATGGCTTCCAATGAATACAATGGGAGCAGGCTACAGCTTTATACTTATTCTAATTAAAATCAGCCTATGGGGCAGACAGGCTAGTCAGGGGTGCAAGACCAACTGGAGTCAGCCACATCTCCAGCTCTAGTATAACTGCAAGAAAAGGGGATCAGTCAGCACATCCCAATGTGCAGGTGCACGCTGCCATGGCCAGAAACACAAAGAAAAAAAGGACAATGCAACAGCACTCTGGAGACACAAATAAAGTACAATAATTCCATAATTATAGAAAACATTTTGCTTCTTATGCTATGCTTATAACTTAGAGATACTTGGCAAATACATTTTGTACAAAATTATCTGGGCCCATCTGCCAAACGTCAAGGCGATCTTTATCAGACGGGAACCTAACACTAAATACTACCTGTAATGTGCCAAAATGGGCACCATTAAATTCAGGGAGGGCAGGTTCCATATACATGCTGGGTCCACTCTGCTTTTTACCATTTTTGGTGGCATAATGGCATCCATTAAATCCAGGGATGCAGGTACCAACATGCATGTTGAGCCAACTCTATACTTCTACTGGTGCCAAATGGGCTTCCAAAGAATACAATGGGACCAGTAGAAGTATAGAGTGGACTCAGCATGCATGTTGGTACCTGCATCCCTGGATTTAATGGAGGCTGTTATGGCACCAAAAATAGTAAAAAGTAGAGTGGACCCAGCATGCATGTGGAATCTGCACTCCCTGAATTTTATGGTGGCCATTTTGGCACATTACAGGTAGTATTTAGTGTTAGGTTCCCGTCTGATAGAGATCGCCTTGACGTTTGGCAGACGGGCCCAGATCATTTTGTACAAAATGCATTTGCCAAGTATCTTTGAACGGATCCCATCTTAGTCGGTGGAGTCTGTTCAGCTTCTTCCCTGTGGGGTGACAGGAGGAGGGGGGAGCAGGGTCACTAGTGGGGTGGCAGGAGGAAGGGGGAGCAGGGTCACTAGTGGGGTGAAAGGAATAGAGGAAAGCAGGGTCATTAGTGGGGTGACAAGAGGGGGGGGGCAGGGTCACTAGTGGGGTGACAGGAGGAAGGGGGAGCAGGGTCACTAGTGGGATGACAGGAGGAGGAAGCAGGATCACTAGTCGGGTGACAGGAGGAGAGGGAAGCAGGGTCACTAGTGAGGTGACAGGAGAAGGGGGAAACAGGGTCACTAGTGGGGTGACAGGAGGAGGAGGAATCAGGATCACTAGTGGGATGACAGGAGGAGGGGGATGAAGGGTCACTAGTGGGGTGACAGGAGGAGTGGGGAGCAGGGTCACTAGTGGGGTGACAGGAGGAGTGGGGAGCAGGGTCACTAGTGGGATGACAGGAGGAGAGGGAAGCAGGGTCACTAGTGAGGTGACAGGAGGAGGGGGGAGCAGGGTCACTAGTGGGGTGACAGGAGGGGGGAAGCAGGGTCACTAGTGGGGTCCCAGGAGGAGAGGGAAGCGGGGTCACTAGTGGGGTGACAGGAGGAGGAGGAAGCAGGGTCACTAGTGGGGTGACAGGAGGAGGGGCAGCAGGGTCACTAATGGGGTGATAGTAGGAGGGGGAGCAGGGTTACTGGGGACCAATCACATGAGCATGGGCGTAGCTATAGGGGGTGCAGAGGTAGCAGTCGCTACCAGGCCCAGGAGCTTGAGGGGGCCCAAAGTGCCACATAAGAAGATACACAAAGCACTGAAGGAAGGGGGGCCCAAGCTGAACTCTTGCACCAGGGCCCATGAGCCGTTAGCTACGCCCCTGCACATGAGTACACGTTCTTTACCTCTCCAGCAGCCCTGTCATGTTGCTCAAGGTCCTCCGGCAGCGCGCCCTGCTCTCCTTACTACAGGCACCACGGGAGTCGGCCCCTCCTCCTTCCCCTGCCTGACCGTGCTCTGGTGCGCTCATACCAACCAATAACAAAGCTCCTTGCTGTAAGGAGCTTTGTTGTTGGTTATTTCAGGCACAGGCAGCATTGCTGCGCTGCTTGTGCCGTTCACAGCGCTCACTGCCTTAGACTTTTTCCAGGGAGTCACACCGGGCCGCATAGCAACGAGCCACACGGGGCCGTAGGTTGGGCATATCTGTTCTAAAGCATTTTTTGGCTAGTATTAGTGGGAAAAAAGGGCTTATTAGCCGTTGTGTGGTGAAGTGAGAAAATTACAACCCTTTTTGGCGTGTATTAGTGGCAAAAAATATATATATTATTTGCCGTTCAGCAGTGCAGTTATATGTTCTAAAGCCCTTTGTGGCGTTTATAAGTGAAAAAAACAAAACAATAGCTGATCTCAGGGAGACCAGCCACAAAAACACAGCGGAGCCTCAGTTAAGAGTCTCAACACAGCAATCCAAAGAGCAAAGCTCCCTGGGAAACAGTAATATGCAAAATAAATGTGGAGCCCCAGTATTGGGTCTACAACACAATGAAAGCCAGATATCCCTCAAAGGAAGGAAAACCAGTGCAAAGGGGTGTCTCCATTACAGAGATCACCAAATCCACCATATTAAGTTTTCCTTCGCTTGAGGGATATCTGGCTTTCATTGTGTTGTAGACCCAATACAGGGGCTCCACATTTATTTTGCATATAAGTGAAAAAAAGTAAGGGCCTATTTGTAGTTTAACGGTGCAGCAATATGTTCTAAAGCCCTTTTTGGCGTGTATTAGTGGCACAACAAAAAGTATTTGCTGTTGTGTGGTAAAGTGAGAAAATTACAGTCCTTTTTTGCATGTATTAGTGGCAAAAAGTATATTTTTGCCGTTCAGCGGTGCAGTCATATGTTATAAAGCCCTTTTTGGCATGTATTAGTGGGAAAAAAAGGCGCATTAGCCGATGTGTGGTGAAGTGAGACAATTACAGACTTTTTTTGGGGGGAGTTTTAATTTCCTTTTTATTTATTTATTTGATCTAACAGTATGTCAGAGAAGTGCCAGGGTCTGCAGAAGAGGAGTGGCAGACGCCTAAATTTTTCTCGCGAAGGCACAGGTCACAGCTGAGTAAGGTGTGTGGCAGCAGGAGTCGCAGAGAGAGGCCTGAGCTCCCAGTTTTAGCGGTCGTGTCTCGACCAGCAACCCAGCGGTTCTTGAATGGTTGACTCGGTCATCCACTTCATCCCAAGTGACATCAGACACCCCCAGCCAAGAGTCGGTGGCTTCGTCAGACACAGCCATTAGTTGGCATGGCCCGGGAGCAGGCCCTGTGCCCTCACTTGTCCTCAACCTGCCTCTGTCCTTTTCTGCTCCCTCAGCCAGAGAAGTATTATAGGCTAAGCTTCACTATACAGCGAGGACGCACTACTAGAGGACAGTCAGCAGCTACTGGCCAGCCAAGATGTGGAGGAAACATCCGCTGCTTCCTCCGGTAGGCGGGCAAGTAGTGATGAGGAGAGTGGCGTGGGAGCTGGTGTTGCGAGCAGTCAGGCTCCTGACCCAGAGACTGCCTGACATCATCATTTATTTTACCCTTCTTCTGATTTGTCAGAAGGAAAGAAAAATGAGAGCACAACAGATCCTGTTTATGTAACAGCTGTAAGGCCTGCATGACATGACATTTTGCATCAGAATTGGCTTATGATTTGGTAGCCAAAAGCAGGAGTGGGTACAAAACACAGAAATCATGCAAATATTCAATTCTTGTGTCATCTCTGTTTTGGATCCACTCCTGTTTTTTTTGGCTTTAGCAATACTGATGGATTATTGACCAAATGCTGACCGAGTGAAGGTGGATGCTCCACAGACAGGATCGTTTTTTGGGGGGTTACTGTTCTCATGGATCAGAGGAAAGGCAAATTAATCAGTGACGTCAACACAAACTTACTGCTGACACCCACTCCACTCTGTCAGGGGGGCTCTATTTGTATAAGCATTTACTAGAACAGGTTCTCTAGACATCTATGTGGAATCAGCTGACGACGGTGTAAAATCAGTGTGCTTCTTCTCTGCGCTAACATTGACCTGTAAGGCTGAGTTCACACTTGAGTTATTTGGTCAGTTTTGGCCCCATAACTGCCCAAATAAGTGAAATGTGCAGTGATTCTAAAAACAACGTCTGTATCGACATGCCATACTGACTCACCGTTTTTCACTACCACAGCAGACTCACTATGCATGTTACTGCAAGGCACAGTGTTCTATATCACTATAAAGGCTCTCTGCAGCCAGGAAATAGCCGTTTTTAACATGATTTGCCACGAATAAGTTCGTATTAAAAATAATTTTTTTCTGAAAATTCGCGAAGCGGCCGAATAGAATTTTTGAGAAATTCACTCATCTCTACTCGGCATGTTTCAGAGAACTGATTGCTTGTGCCAAGCCGTCACTACTTCTCTACATAATTCTCTATATGCACAACAGAGGTGGGCCAGTCCTTGGCCTGTCAGTGTTGGGTACAGTTCATGGCAGAGCTGATGTGTGGAGCAATAATTATGGTCATGGCCAGGGGTGTTGCTAGGGTCTCAAAAGATCCAGGGCACAAGCCTCAATGAATATGGCTCAGTTCTCTAAGTTGCCCCCCCTCCCCCCCACACAGCAACACATACCTGTCACATCCAGAGTCTTCCAGGTGACGTCTCCTCCGATGTAGATCTTCTCTGTCATCGTCTTCTCCATTTGGTCTATACAACTTCCTTCTGTCGTGCCTTGTCTCTGCAGAGTGTGGCACACAGACATCTTAGCTTCCTCACATTTCTATCATCATCTCCCAACCTGGAGTCCCCTCAGTGTTAGCCTGTTGCTCGCTGTGCTCCCCGAATACTATCCTGAAGAAATAACAGTGCTCCTCATAGTACCACCAATAGTAATTCCCTTCTAGAATACCCTCATTAGTAATACTGCCCCCTATAGTGCCCCCAACAGTGATAATGCGCCCCAAGAATGCCCCCATTAGTAATTCTGCTGCCTACAGTGCCCCCAACCACAATAACGCTCCCCAAGAGTGCCGCCATTAGTAGAAGAGACGTCAAGTATTAATATCCCCCAGTAGAAATAAGGCCCCGTATTGTTCCCCTAGTGGCAATAAAGCTCTCTACAGACCCCTCAGTAGTAATAGGGCCCCATAGTGTTCTTAGTAGAAATAAGGCAGATCTATAAGTCCCTCCTATAGAGCCCTCAGTAGTAATAAGAACATCTAATGTCCCTTGGATTTATAATGCACCTCCAGTGCCCCCAGTATTTATAATGCCCCCTGCACTGCACCCTGTAGTTATATTCCTCCCTCCTCCATACAGTCCTATGTAAATAACATCACTGCCCTCCCTTCAGCCTCTGCAATATATAGTCCTATGTAAATAATGCTATTTCCCTCCCTCCACCATTGAGTCCCATGTAAATAAAATCACACCATCTCTCCAGCTCCCTCCAATATACTGTTCCATATAAATAACATCCCCCTCTATCTACAGCCCCCTCCAAAATACAGTCCCATGTAAATAAAATAACCTCCTCCCACAGCCACCTTCAACATACAGTCCCATGTAAATAACATCACATTGCCCCAGCCCTCTTTAACATTCAGTCCCATGTAAATAACATCACTCCCTCCCACAGCCCCCTCCGACATACAGTCCCATGTAAATAACATCACTCCCTCCCACAGCCGCCTCCAACATACAGTCCCATGTAAATAACATAATTGCCTCCCAAAGCCGCCTTCAACATACAGTCTCATGTAAATAACATCACTCCCTCCCCCAGCCTCCTCCAACATACAGTCCCATGTAAATAACATAATTCCCTCCTACAGCCACCATCAAGATACACTCACCATAGCTTTTTCCCCAGGGTCTTCTCTTCACTGCCGTCCTCTCCTGCACTGGTCACATGATGGTGACATCATCGCAGGTCCTTCTTAACTACTGCCTGTTTTACTGGTCACATGACCTGTGATGTCATCACAGGTCCTTCAGCTCTTCCACTGCATTAGATTCAATTGTATTGCCATCCTGAGGACGGCAATACAGTTGTATCTAGCAGGCAGTCAGGACATTCGGGGCCTGGGACAAAACATCAGGGGCCCAGGCCCCTAATGTTTTAACCTAGCAATGCCCCTGGTCATGGCAATATATGTCTTTTATGGACCACTGGGTAAATGTAGTTCCTGCCCAGGCACACCAGCAACTTAGCCAGGTGATGGCAATCCTGCCTCCGTGTGAAAAATTCAATCAGGGACAGTCAGAAATCAATCAAGCTTATTGCAAGGGAAGGGAAGGGAAAGGCTAGTATTCCAAAGAAGAACTGTGTGTGTTGTTAACAATAGAGCGAAACAGGGCTTCTGACAGACAGGGAAAGAGAAGACAGGACCTGTGGCTGACTGTGCCTGCTATCAGAAGTGGTGCCTGCAAGCAAATTTTTTCATCCCCCCCCCCCCCTTCATTTTCACAGAAATCCTTTTTTTTTTTTTTTTTTCTTTTTTCGAGGGGTTCGAATCAGCTATGCTGCATATATCTGTGATTACTGCAGCAATACCCATGTTGTGGCAGCAATCTACCAGTATGTATTAAGGTGTAATTTAGCCTCAATCACCCATATACGTATATTCAGTTTCCACACAGTTGGAATTAAAACATTTTATGGGATTTAAATGTAGTTAAACCAGCCTCTCTGGAATATTCCTAGTCGGCTTTCCCAAAAAGCCATCCCTGCCTTGTACTCTCACGTGGTGGACAATGTGGGCCGCTCCCTGCGATTCTTACTGTGCAGCAAGGTACACAGCATGGTGGACACCTGGAGCAGCTCTTACAAGCAGGGACAGTACATGTGTTTCATGGCCCACTGGATCATGAAGTGGGCAGTTGTGAGGCAGCACCCCAGCAACAAGGCCAGGTCCTTTTGATCCCCCCACAATTGTGTTAGCCTGGCTCCCACACCAGGCACTTATTAGCCTCTTCCTTCTTCATGGACACGTTCTCATCCCCAACAGCAGCTGCGGAAAACGGTTGCTCGCACTACCCCTCCTTCCTATACAAGCGTTGCCACATTGTGTTGGAGCTGATCAGCCTGGAAAAGAGTAGCCACGGCAGAGAGCAGTTGTTCATGTACATCAAGCAGCAAACTTTCCACTGGCTGTCACCCTGGCGACCCCAACTGGGCAAGGTGGTCAGTAACAATGGGCGCAACATTGTGGCCGCCCTGAAGCTGGGCAAAATAACACATGCTCCCTGCATGGCACATGCCATCAACTTAGTGGTGCAGCACTTTCTAAATAAGCACATTGGCTTGCACAAGGTACTCGCAAAGTCCAGGAGACTGTCCAAGTACTCCTTGCCCAGAAAGCAGTGGGAATGGTGATCACCAAAGTGGCGCCAACGGATGATGTAGAGACCTACCTGGTGGTGTTCAAGAAGTGGCCAAAGGGGCGGATCTACACCGAGACCAGTGGGCTAAGGTCATCACTCAGTTCCTGGCATCTGGACCTCAACAGGTGAATGTGTTAATCCGGGCCCAGCAGGTGCATCGGTGGGAGTTTAACCCGGCCAAGCCAGTGAGATTCCAATATTATGACTAGAGATAAGCAAATCGAAGCTGACGAAGTCGAATTTGTTCCGAATTTCCTGAAAAATTTGATTCTAAACTAATGTGAATTTCCTCGCGCTTCGTGGTAAAGAATCGCATTATTTATTTCCTACAATAGCGTCTAAAATGGCGGATACATATTGGAGCTCAGCCCAGGACCCTCCAAGCTGGTTTACCCAGCAGGTTGCAGCAGTTACACCCAGCCTTCATCCAGAGACCTATCGGGCTGACACCACCATATATGAACTCACCATCCCTCGTCCAGCCACGTGTGGTCCGTCCAACCCGACTACCTCCGTATACTGACTATAATGCTGCCCCACAGGCATATGCCCATCATGCTTTAGTTGCTTTTGGCAGTGTCCTTGGGAAGCCTTCTCTGCCACTGACTACATGGCACCACCACATGGGCCTTTCACAGCAATGCAGAGGGACTATTGTGACAGGGACTACTGACTAATCAATTGTAGATACCTCCAGCCTCCCCCTGTTTAGGGGTCAACCAGGGGTCTAATATCTGGGAGGGTGGGGGAGGGTGTCACAGCGGACTATGTCATTTTGCTATGATTTTTTATATATCTGGTCCAAAAAAAGACCAAAAATAGGTAGGTCTCCCCAACTCAACTAACCGTCTGATTTAACCATTATATATCCCTGTGACGGTGGCAAGTACAGTGTTTTAAACACCAATAATAAGTAGATCACACCAACCCAATTAACCGGCTGAAATACTATTATATATCCCTGTGATAGTGGCAAGTGGGTCTGGAACTTTAACCCGGGAGACCGGATCTTGGTTCTGGTACCGATCATGGACAGTAAGTTCCTCGCTAGGTGGCAGGGGCCCTGCAAGATACTGGAGAAAGTAGGCTATGTAAATTACAAGGTACACCAGCCAGGTCAGCAGAAGTCTGAGCAGGTCTACCATGTCAACTTACTTAAGCCTTGGAAGGATAGGGAGACCTGTGCTGATAACAACCTGCAGCCTATGTGTTTAGGGGAAGAGATTCTGGCACCTCTTTCTGTTGCAGGGAAAATGGCTGCCACAGTACGTATTGCTGACAGCCTTTCATCTAAGCAGACTCAGGAAGTCGGGGAGTTCGTTAGTTGGAACACGGATGTGTTCTCTGACCTCCCTGGACATACTTCCGTAATCCAACATTACATTGTCACAGAGATCCAGGCGAAAGTCTGGTTAAAGCTGTACTGGGTGCCCGAGGCTTGGCAACAAGCCATCTCAGAGGAAATACAGTTGATGCTGTGGCTAGATGTGGGCCAGCTGGATGAGTTAATTGAGTGATTAGGGCAGGCGCAGTATTTTCTGTCTTGGACCTCACAAAAAGGGTACTGGCAAGTACCCTTAACGGAGGCTTCCAAGGAGAAAACGGCCTTTATCATGCCCAAGGGGCTATATCAGGATAAGGTGTTACCCTTTGGCCTGCATGGCGCCCCAGCCACCTTCCAGCATTTAATGGACACTGTGCTTCGTCTGCATCGTGGGTATGCCAAGGCATACCTTGATGGTATTGTAGTTTATAGTACTGACTGGGAGAGTCAAGTACAGGCTGTAGTGGACTCTCTCCGAAGTATTGGGCTAACCACTAACCCAAAAAAGTATGCCATAGGGTTAAAGGGGGCATGATACTTAGGGTATGTCATGGGACGCGGAGTCATCAAACCCCAGATGAGTAAGATAGAGGCGATACGGAGTTGGTCACGGCCTGTCACTACCAGGTAGGTGAAGTAATTTCTGGGATGGTGGGGTATTACATAAGGTTTGTTCCCCACTTTGCTACTTTAGCAACTCTATTGACCTGGCTCTTAAAATGGTGAAAATCGGTGATGGTTCGCTGGAATGACCAAGCGGAAGAGGCTTTTTCCGTTTTGAAGTCAGCCCTGTGCGGGTCACCGGTCCTGGTGACATTCAACATCAAAAGGGAGTTTTTAATACAGATCGATGCCTCCAAAGTAGGTCTCAGGGCTGTACTGTCTCAGGAAATTAACAGGGAGGAGCATCTCATTGTTGAGCCGCAAGCTCACCCCAGCTGAAACCAGGTACAGTATAGTGGAGAGAGAGTCCCTGGCCATCAAATGGGCACTCGAGTCTCTCCACTATTACCTGTTGGGGAGAAAGTTCCACTCAGGCTGATTCCGATTAATAGACCTTCCCTTGCTGGTTGTTTCCCATTTTGCCACTGTTGTTGTTTGTCTGTCTGTATGCCAACCATTACTTTGCACATGGTTGAAATTGAAAAAAAAATTTTTTTGAGAGGGGGAAGTTAAAATTCATTAAACAGCATACATATGTGATTACTGCATCAATAGCCATATTTTCTTACAGCTCAGGCTGATTTCGGTTGAATAGAATTGCCTTGCCTTGCAACCAGTGCCCCATCTTGCCACTGTTGTCTGTCTGCCTACTATCAGGCTCTGTATGGTTGCATGCTGCAGCCTGCATTATGATACTAATGCCTCTTAATCGTCCATTTACGTGTGATCACTTTCCACACAGTTGAAATTTAACCCCTTAAGGACCCTGCCATTTTTCACCTTAAGGCCATTTTTAGCAAATCTGACGTGTCACTTTATGTGGTGATAACTTTAAAACGCTTTTGCATATCCAGGCCAATCTGAGAATGTTTTCTCGTCACATATTGTACTTCATGACAGTGGTAAAATTGAGTCAAAAAATTTCATTTTTATTTATAAAAAATACCAAATTTCTATTTCTCTACTTTTATGATAGATAGTAATACCTCCAAAAATAGTTATTTCTTTACATTTCCCATATGTCTACTTCATGTTTGGATCATTTTGTAAATTACATTTTCTTTTTTGACATTAGAAGGCTCAGAACATTTCCAAAACCCACTTTTTAAGGACCAGTTCAGGTCTGAAGTCACTTTGTGAAGCTTAAATAATGGAAACTCCCCCCCCCCCCCCCCCCCTTAAAGGGTTTCTGTCACCAACTTTTGACATTATAAGCTGTCTGACATTAGCTATGTGCTAATGTCAGACCAGCTTGATAATGTCTTTTTTATAAAAATCCGCTGTATATATAGTCTGAAAAACTTACTTTTATATTATGTAAATTAGCCTCTAGGAGCAGGGGCGTTGCAGCCCCTGCTCCTAGAGGCAATTTACATAATATAAAAGTAAGTTTTTCAGACTATATATACAGCGGATTTTTATAAAAAAGACATTATCAAGCTGGTCTGACATTAGCACATAGCTAATGTCAGACAGCTTATAATGTCAAAAGTTGGTGACAGAAACCCTTTAAGGTATTGAAAACTGATTTTACAAACGTTGTTAACCCTGAGACCACAAGAGTTAATGGAAAATGGAGATGACATTTTTAAATTTTACTTTTTTGGCAGATTTTCCATTTTAATCATTTTTTCTGCTAACAAAGCAAGGGTTAACAGCCAAACAAAACTCAATAATTTGCCAAAAAATAGATATTGTGAAATTTCATCTCCATTTGCCATTAACTCTTGTGGAACTCCTAAAGGGTTAACAAAGTTTGTAAAATCAGTTTTAAATACCTTGAGGGGTGTAGTTTCTTAACCACCTGCCGACCGCCTAACGGCGGCAGGTTTGTTCCTCCTTGACGCGTCGGCGCGTCATCTCGCGAAAGGCGAGATTTGCTGTGAACGCGCGTGTACACGTTCACAGCACCTGAAAGATCGGAAGTTATACTGCAACCTGCTAGTGATGATCAATCGCTGGCAGGCTGTAGATGTGAAATACATCGCATCAAAGAGGTATATCAGACGCTGTTTTGTTAACAGCTTCTGATATACCTGCTACCTGGTCCTCTGGTGGTCCCATTTGCTGGGATCGACCACCAGAGGACCAGGTAGCTATGTAAAGTAGCACCAAGCACCACACTACCCCCCCCCCTGTCACTTATTAACCCCTTTTTAACCCCTGATCACCCCATATAGACTCCCTGATCACCACCCTGTCACTGATCAACCCCCTGTAAGGCTCCATTCACATGTCCATATGTGTTTTGCGGATTCGCAAAACACGGACACCGGCAATGTGCTTTCCGCATTTTGCAGATCCGCACATTGCCAGAACCACAAACCGGATTCCAAAAAAGTTGGGACACTATACAAATTATGAATAAAAACTGGATGCAATGATGTGGAGGTGCCAACTTCTAATATTTTATTCAGAATAGAACATAAATCATAGAACAAAAGTTTAAACTGAGAAAATGTACCATTTTAAGGGAAAAATATGTTGATTCAGAATTTCATGGTGTCAACAAATCCCAAAAAAGTTAGGGCAAGGCCATTTTCACCACTGTGTGGCATCTCCCCTTCTTCTTACAACACTCAACAGACGTCTGGGGACCGAGGAGACCAGTTTCTCAAGTTTAGAAATAGGAATGCTCTCCCATTCTTGTCTAATACAGGCCTCTAACTGTTCAATCGTCTTGGGCCTTCTTTGTTGCACCTTCCTCTTTATGATGCGCCAAATGTTCTCTATAGGTGAAAGATCTGGACTGCAGACTGGCCATTTCAGTACCCGGATCCTTCTCCTACGCAGCCATGATGTTGTGATTGATGCAGAATGTGGTCTGGCATTATCTTGTTGAAAAATGCAGGGTCTTCCCTGAAAGAGATGACGTCTGTATGGGAGCATATGTTGTTCTAGAACCTGAATATATTTTTCTGCATTGATGGTGCCTTTCCAGACATGCAAGCTGCCCATGCCACACGCATTCATGCAACCCCATACCATCAGAGATGCAGGCTTCTGAACTGAGCAAAAGAAAGAGCAAAAAGAACTTTGAATCGTGACTCGTCTGACCACAGAACAGTCTTCCATTTTGCCACACTCCATTTTAAATGATCCCTGGCCCAGTGAAAACGCCTGAGCTTGTGGATCTTGCTTAGAAATGGCTTCTTCTTTGCACTGTAGAGTTTCAGCTGGCAACGGCGGGTGGCACGGTGGATTGTGTTCACTGAGAATGGTTTCTGTAAGTATTCCTGAGTCCATTCTGTGATTTCCTTTACAGTAGCATTCCTGTTTGTGGTGCAGTGTCGTTTAAGGTCCCGGAGATCACGGGCATCCAGTATGGTTTTACGGCCTTGACCCTTACGCACAGAGATTGTTCCAGATTCTCTGAATCTTCGGATGATGTTATGCACAGTTGATGATGATAGATGCAAAGTCTTTGCAATTTTTCGCTGGGTAACACCTTTCTGATATTGCTCCACTATCTTTCTGCGCAACATTGTGGGAATTGGTGATCCTCTACCCATCTTGGCTTCTGAGAGACACTGCCACTCTGAGAAGCTCTTTTTATACCCAATCATGTTGCCAATTGACCTAATTAGTGGTAAATGGTCTTCCAGCTCTTCGTTATGCTCAAATTTACTTTTTCCAGCCTCTTATTGCTACTTGTCCCAACTTTTTTGGGATTTGTTGACACCGTGAAATTTTGAATCAACTTATTTTTCCTTTAAAATGATACATTTACTCGGCTTAAACGTTTGATCTGTCATCCACGTTCTATTACAAATAAAATATTGACATTTGCCATCTCCACATCATTGCATTCAGTTTTTATTCACAATTTGTTTAGTGTCCCAACTTTTTTGGAATCCA
Source organism: Bufotes viridis (assembly GCA_033119425.1). Taxonomy (NCBI): domain Eukaryota; kingdom Metazoa; phylum Chordata; class Amphibia; order Anura; family Bufonidae; genus Bufotes; species Bufotes viridis. Next base: position 209,805,292 of record CM065591.1, read on the forward strand.
GTTTGTATATAGAAAATGCCTTTTCTTGTCCGCAATTGCGGACAAGAATAGGACATGTTCTATATTTTCGCGGAACGGAAGTGCAGACCCAGAAGTGCGGATCCGCAATTCCAGATCCGAGCGGGACAAAGTCTGTCCCCATAGAAATGAATGGGTCCGCAATTCCGTTCCGCAAACAGAATTGCAGACGTGTGAATGGGGCATAAGGGTCCCTTATCACCGCCAGTTAGTTAGCTACTTGTTAGGTAGTTAGCGCCCAGCCCACCACACCGCAGTCACTGATTTTGGCAGAGATTTTTTCATCCACATTGATCGATGCGAATAAAGAAATCTGTGCCGTTCATTTTTTTTTTTTCAGCCCAGAGGCTGAACGGAAAAAAAAAATCTCATTACCCGTATGCTCAATATAAGGAGAATAGCAGAAACTCCTAATGCTGGCCATACAGGTAATGATTGCGGAGACCCTCAAATGCCAGGGCAGTACAAACACCTCACATGTGACCCCATTTTAGAAAGAAGACACCCCAAGGTATTCCGTGAGAGGTATGGTGAGTTCATGTAAAATTTTATTTTTTGTCACAAGTTAGTGGAATATGAGACTTTGTAAAAAAAAAAAAAACAATTTCCGCTAACTTGTGCCAAAAAATTTCTAGTCTCTAAAGCGTGAGAAGAAGTCTGGAATCCAAATGCGTAAAAATGCCCTGTAAAATCATACTCTGTACTCATTGGAATTTGGGCCTCTTTGCGCATCTTGGCTGCAAAAAAGTGTCACACATGTGGTATTGCCGTACTCAGGAGAAGTAGGGCAATGTGTTTTGGGGTGTATTTTTACATATACCCATGCTGGGTGAGAGAAATATCTCTGTAAATTGACAACTTTGTATACATTTTTTTAAAAAGTTGTCATTTACAGAGATATTTCTCACACACAGTATGGGTACATGTAAAAATACTCCCCAAAACACATTGCCCTACTTCTCCTGAGTACGGCGATACCACATGTGTGACACTTTTTTGCAGCCAAGATGCGCAAAGGGGCCCTAATTCTAATTAGTACCTTTAGGATTTCACAGGGCATTTTTACGCATTTGGATTCTCACGCTTTAGGGCCCCTAAAATGCCAGGGCAGTATAAATACCCCACAAGTGACCCCATTTTGGAAAGAAGACACCCCAAGGTATTCCGTGAGGGGCATGTCGAGTTCACAGAAAAAAATGTGTTTTGGGGTGTATTTTTACATATACCCATGCTGGGTGTGAGAAATATCTCTGTAAATGACAACTTTTTTAATTTTTTTATACAAAGTTGTCAGTTTACAGAGATATTTCTCTCACCCGACATGGTTATATGTAAAAATACACCCCAAAACACATTGCCCTACTTCTCCTGAGTACGACGATACCACATGAGTGACACTTTTTTGCAGCCTGGGTGCGCAAAGGGGCCCAAATTCCAACGAGTACCTTTAGGTTTTACAGGGATGCTCACAATTTAGCTGCGCCCAAAATGCCAGAACAGTAAACACACCCCACAAATGACCCCATTTCGAAAAGTAGACACCCCAAGGTATTCAATGAGGGGCATAGTGAGTGCGTGGGAGATTTTTATTTTTTTTGCCAGAAGTTAGCAGAAATGGAAACTTTATTATTATAATTTTTTTTTCTCAGAAAGTGTCATTTTCCGCTAACTTGTGAAAAAAAATGAAATGATACATGAACTCACCATGCCCCTCCGCGAATACTTTGGGGTGTCTTCTTTCTAAAATGGTGTCATTTGGGGGGTAATTTTACTATCCTGGCATTCTAGAACCTCAAGAAACATGACAGGTGCTCAGAAAGTCAGAGTTGTTTCAAAATGCGGAAATTCACTATTTTGCACCATAGTTTGTAAACGCTATAACTTTTACCCAAACCAATGAATATACACTTATTGGATTTTTTTTTTTTTTTATTAAAGACATGTAGAACAATAAATTTAGAGAAAAATTTATATAGAAATGTAGTTTTAAAAAAAAAAAATTACAACAGAAAGCGAAAAATGACATTTTTTTGCAAAAATTTCGGTCATTTTTTCTTAATAGCAAAAAAAGTAAAAATGTCAGCAGCAATGAAATACCACCAAATAAAAGCTCTATTAGTGAGAAGAAAAGGAGGTAAAATTATTTTGGATGGTAAGTTGTATGACGGAGCAATAAACGGTGAAAGTAGTTTGGGGGGGGGTGTAAATTTCTTTAAGCAGCATAAATGTATGTGCTGCATGCTGCAGTCTGCATCATGCCACTAATGCCTCTCAGTCATCAGTTTACATGTATTCAGTTTCCACATGATTGAAATGTTAAAAAAAAAATTTTTTGGAGGGGGGGGGGTTGAATTTCTTTAACCCCTCCAGTACCTAGGATGAGAATGCTCGTCCTAACTTGTGGCTACTTAATGCACTAGGACGATCATTCTCGTCCTAGAGTTAACTGGCTGCCCCCCATCTTCTGCCGTGATCAGCAGCAGGGGCCTGGATGATACTGACAGCCTGACCCCTGCTGTATCCGCCAGGATTAACCCCTGTATGCCGCGCCGATTTCCCAAAATAAAGTAAAAATAAATTGTAAAAAATAGGAAAAAAAGAAAAGTAGACCTATTAGGTATCGCCGCGTCCGTATCGACTGGCTCTATAAAAATGTCACATGACCTAACCCCTCAGGTAAACACCGTAAAAGATAAAAAATAAAAACAATGTAAAAAAAGCCATTTTTTGTCACTTTACATCACTAAAAGTGCAACACCAAGCGATCAAAAATGTGTATGCCCCCCAAAATAGTACCAATCTAACCGTAACCTCATCCCGCAAAAAATGAGCCCCCTAGACAATTGCCCAAAAAATTGAAAAACTATGGCTCTTAGACTATGGAGACACTAAAATATGATTTATTTATTTTTTTTTGTTTCAAAAGTGATGTTATTGTGTAAAACGTAAATAAAAAGAAAGTAGACATATTGCGTATCGCCGCGTTCATAAGAACCTGCTGTATAAAAATATCACATGAACTAACCTCTCAGATGAACACCGTAAGAAAAAATAAATTTTTTCTCACCTTACATCACAAAAAGTGTAATAACAAGCGATCAAAGTCATACACACCCCAAAATCATACCAATGAAACCGTCATCTCATTCCGCAAAAAATGAGATCCTTACTAAGACAATCACCCAAAAAATTTAAAAAACTATTGCACTCAGAATAGGGAGACACTAAAATATAATTTTTTTGTTTCAAAAATGTTGTTATTGTGTAAAACGTAAATAAATAAAAATAAAGTATACATATTAAGTATCGACTTGTCCGTTAGAACGTGCTGTATAAAAATATCACATGACCTAACCCCTCAGGTAAACACCGTAAAAAAAAAAAAGTCAAAAAAGCCATTTTTTGTTACCTTACATCACAAAAAGTGTAATAGCAAGCGATAAAAAAGTCATATGCACCCCAAAATAGTGACAATCTAACCATCATCTCATCCCGCAAAAATGATACCCAACCGAAACCTCATACTATGAAGACACGAAAATATGTTTCTTTTTTCCTTTTAAATGATATTATTGTGTAAAACTTAAATAAAAAATAAAAAAAGTAGATATATTGCGTGTTGCCACGTCCGTAACGACCTGCTCTATAAAAATACCATATGAACTAACCCCTCAGATGAACACCGTAAAAAAAAAATAGTGTCAATAAAGCTATTTTTTGGTCACCTTACATCAGAAAAAGTGTAATACCAAGCGATCAAAAAGTCATACGCACCCCAAAATCATACCGATCAAACCGCCATCTCATTCTGCAAAAAATGAGACCCTAACTAAGACAATCGCCCCAAAAAAAAAAAAACTATGGCTCTCAGAATATGGAGACACTAAAACATAATTTTTTTACAGAAATGTTTTATTATGTAAAACTGAAACAAACAACCAAAAAAGCACACATATTTGGAATTGCCACATCCACAAAAACCTGCTCTATAAAAATACTACATGATCTAACCTGTCAGATGAACACTGTAAATAACAAAAAATAAAAACGGTGCCAAAACAGCTATTTTTTGTACATACAAATACAGAGCAAACAAAAATCATATGTACCCTAAAATAGTAGCAACAAAACTGCCACTTTATCACGTAGATTCCAAAATTGGGTCATTTTTTAGAGTTTCTACTCTAGGGGTGCATCAGGGGGGCTTCAAATGGGATATGGTGTTAAAAAATCAATCCAGTAAAATATGCCTTCAAAAACTTACTTCTGCGCCTTGCCGTGTTCCCATACAGCAGTTTACGACCACATATAGGGTGTTTCTGTAAACTACAGAATCAGGGCAATAAATATTGAATTATGTTTGGCTGTTAACCCTTGCTTTGTTACTGAAAAAAAATTATTAAAATGGAAAATCTGACAAAAAAAGAAATTATGAAACTTCATCTCCATTTTCCATTAATTCTTGTGGAACACCTAAAGTCTTAACAAAGCTTGTAAAATCAGTTTTCAATTCCTTGAGGGGTGTAGTTTCTAAAATGGTCTCACTTTAGGGTGGTTTCTATTATGTAAGCTCCACAAACTGACTTCAGACCTGAACTGATCCTTAAAAAACGGGTTTTGGAAATTTTTTGAAAAATTTCAAGATTTGCTTTTAAAATTCTAAGCCTTCTAACGTCCCCCCCAAAAAATATAGCATTCCCAATATGATCCAAACATGAAGTAGACATATGGGGAATGTAAAGTAATAACTATTTTTGAAGTTTTTACTATCTATTATAAAAGTAGAGAAATTGAAATTAGCAAATTTGCTAATTTTTAAAAAAATTTGGTAAATTTGGTATTTTTTTTATAAATAAAAAAAATTTGACTCGTTTCACCACTGTCATGAGGTACAATATGTGACGAGAAAACTGTCTCAGAAAGGCCTGGAAAGGTAAAAGAGTTTTAAAGTTATTACTACATATAGTGACTAGAGTTGAGCAAACACCTGGATGTTCGGGTTCGAGAAGTTCGGCCAAAGTCAATGGGGATGTAACGCCTATGTGGACCTATGGTAACTGGATCGCAACTGCGGAGATGTATTGGTGAAAGGCTACTCAGATTGGGGCTCAGGCGTCACTCACAATCTAAACGGTGAGTTTGAGACCCCATACATCACAGCCAAAGTAACAAGGGCGAGTACACAATGGTTATTCCCTCATAACATGCATACAGATGAACTAATTACGATTAGTAGTGGTTAGTTGCTACTGAATGTCGGGTCTGGTTAGCAGCGTTAGACACCCACCACTAAAGAAGGCCACTTTCAGTTATTTCGGCCCAGCACCCAGACAGAGGAGAGAGGTCCCACAGCAAGGAATCATGCGTCATTTCACCCACCACTAGAGAAGGCCACTTTCAGTTATTTCGGCCCAGCACCCAGACAGAGGAGAGAGGTCCCACAGCAAGGAATCATGCGTCATATCACCCACCACTGGAGAAGGCCACTTTCAGTTATTTCGGCCCAGCCCCCAGACAGAGGAGAGAGGTCCCACAGCAAGGAATAAGGCGTCATATCACCCACCACTGGAGAAGGCCACTTTCAGTTATTTCGGCCCCAGCACCCAGACAGAGGAGAGAGGTCCCACAGCAAGGAATAAGGCGTCATATCACCCACCACTGGAGAAGGCCACTTTCAGTTATTTCATCATATCACCCACTACTGGAGAATAGCCATTTCAGTTATTTCGGCCCAGCACCCAGACAGATGAGAGAGGTCCCACAGCAAGAAATAAGGCGTCATATCACCCACCACTGGAGAAGGCCACTTTCAGTTATTTCGGCCCAGCACCCAGACAGAGAAGAGAGGTCCCACAGCAAGGAATCATGCGTCATATCACCCACCACTGGAGAAGGCCACTTTCAGTTATTTCGGCCCAGCACCCAGACAGAGGAGAGAGGTCCCACAGCAAGGAATCATGCGTCATATCACCCACCACTGGAGAAGGCCACTTTCAGTTATTTCGGCCCAGCACCCAGACCGAAAAGAGAGGTCCCACAGCAAGGAATTATGCGTCATATCACCCACCACTGGAGAAGGCTACTTTCAGTTATTTCGGCCCAGCACCCAGACAGAGGAGAGAGGTCCCACAGCAAGGAATAAGGCGTTATATCACCCACCACTGGAGAAGGCCACTTTCAGTTATTTCAGCCCCAGCACCCAGACAGAGGAGAGAGGTCCCACAGCAAGGAATCATGCGTCATATCACCCACCACTGAAGAAGGCCACTTTCAGTTATTTCGGCCCCAGCACCCAGACAGAGGAGAGAGGTCCCACAGCAAGGAATCATGCGTCATATCACCCACCACTGGAGAAGGCCAATTTCAGTTATTTCAGCCCTGCACCCAGAACGAGGAGAGAGGTCCCACAGCAAGGAATCATGCGTCATTTCACCCACCACTGGAGAAGGCCACTTTCAGTTATTTCGGCCCAGCACCCAGACAGAGGAGAGAGGTCCCACAGCAAGGAATCATGCGTCATTACACCCACCACCGGAGAAGGCCACTTTCAGTTATTTCGGCCCAGCACCCAGACAGAGGAGAGAGGTCCCACAGCAAGGAATAAGGCGTCATATCACCCACCACTGGAGAAGGCCACTTTCAGTTATTTCGGCCCAGCACCCAGACAGAGGAGAGAGGTCCCACAGCAAGGAATCATGTGTCATTTCACCCACCACTGGAGAAGGCCACTTTCAGTTATTTCGGCCCAGCACCCAGACAGAGGAGAGAGGTCCCACAGCAAGGAATCATGCGTCATATCACCCACCACCGGAGAAGGCCACATTCAGTTATTTCGGCCCAGCACCCAGACAGAGGAGAGAGGTCCCACAGCAAGGAATAAGGCGTCATATCACCCACCACTGGAGAAGGCCACTTTCAGTTATTTCGGCCCAGCACCCAGACCGAGAAGAGAGGTCCCACAGCAAGGAATCATGCTCCATATCACCTACCACTGGAGAAAGCCACTTTCAGTTATTTCGGCCCTGCACCCAGACAGAGGAGAGAGGTCCCACAGCAAGGAATCATGCGTCATTTCACCCACCACTATAGAAGGCCACTTTCAGTTATTTTGGCCCAGCACCCAGAAAGAGGAGAGGTTCATTAAAGTTTGGGTTGCACCGCAAGATCATGGTAAAGTAAAAAAATGAGGATTTAATAAAGAAGTGCCCCGGAGTACAAGAATACATGGTTGAGGGGGAGGCAGTTATAAATGTCTGTTCTGCACAAGGGAGGCACAGGTCCTGTGGGATCCATGCCTGGTTCATTTTTATGAACGTCAGCTTGTCCACGTTGGCTGTGGACAGGCAGCTGCATTTGTCAGTAATGACGCCCCCTGCCGTGCTGAATATACGTTCAGACAAAACGCTGGCCGCCGGGCAGGCCAGCACCTCCAAGGCATAAAATGCTAACTCTGGCCACGTGGACAATTTGGAGACCCAGAAGTTGAATGGGGCTGAACCATCAGTCAGTACGTGGAGGGGTGTGCAGACGTACTGTTCAACCATGTTAGTGAAATGCTGCCTCCTGCTAACACGTTCCGTATCATTTGGTGGTGCAATTAGCTGTTGCGTGGAGACAAAACTTTTCCACATTTCTGCCATACCAACCCTGCCCTCAGAGGAGCTGGCCGTGACACAGCTGCGTTGGCGACCTCTTGCTCCTCTTCTGCCTTTGCCTTGGGCTTCCACCTGTTCCCCTGTGACATTTGGGAATTCTCTCAGGAGCGCCTCTACCAGCGTGCGCTTGTACTCGCGCATCTTCCTATCACGCTCCAGTGCAGGAAGCAGGGTGGGCACATTGTCTTTGCACTGGGGATCCAGCAGGGTGGCAGCCCAGTAGTCCACACACGTTAAAATGTGGGCAACTCTGCTGTCATTGCGCAGGCACTGCAGGATGTAGTCGCTCATGTGTGCCAGGCTCCCCAGAGGTAAGGACAAGCTGTCCTCTGTGGGAGGTGTATCGTCATCATTCTCCGTATCCGCCCAGCCACGCACCAGTGATGGGCCTGAGCTGTGTCGAGTTCCACCCCGCTGTGAACCTGCTTCATTCTCATCCTCCTCCACCTCCTCCTCATCTTCCTCGTCCTCCAGTAGTGGGCCCTGGCTGGCCACATTTGTACCTGGCCTCTGCTGTTGCAAAAAACCTCCCTCTGAGCCACTTCTAACAGACTGGCCTGAAAGTGCTAAAAATGAACCCTCATTATCCTCCTCCTCCTCCTCCTCCTGGGCCACCTCCTCCTCCATCATTGCCCTAAGCGTTTTCTCTAGGAGACATAGAAGTGGTATTGTAACGCTGATAACGGTGTCATCACCACTGGCCATATTGGTGGAGTACTCGAAACAGCGCAACAGGGCACACAGGTCTCGCATGGAGGCCAAATCATTGGTGGTGAAGTGGTGCTGTTCCGCAGTGTGACTGACGCATGCGTGCTGCAGCTGAAACTCCACTATGGCCTGCTGCTGCTCGCACAGTCTCTCCAGCATGTGCAAGGTGGACTTCCACCTGGTGGGCACGTCGCATATGAAGCGGTGAGCGGGAAGACCGAAGTTCCGCTGTAGCGCAGACAGGCGAGTAGCAGCAGGATGTGAATGCCGGAAGCGCGCACAGACGGCCCGCACTTTATGCAGCAGCTCTGACATGTTGGGGTAGTTGTGAATGAACTTCTGCACCACCAAATTCAGCACATGCGACACGCTTTGCTTTGCTGTTGGCTCGGTCTCACCACTGCCTCTTCCTCTGAACTATGAAAGTCAGTGGCACGACCTTCATTCCATGTGGGGTCTAGGACCTCATCGTCCCCTGCATCGTCTTCCACACAGTCTTCCTCCCTGACCAGAGACGTGCGGACTCCAATGAGGTGGTATTCCCATGTCCTCATCATCAGGAAACATCTGTGGTTGTGCATCAGTGCATTCTATGTCTTCCACCACAGGGGAAGGGCTAGGTGGATTCCCTTGGGAAACCCTGCCAGCAGAGTCTTCAAACAGCATAAGAGACTGCTGCATAACTTGAGGCTCAGACAGTTTCCCTGATATGCATGGGGGTGATGTGACAGACTGATGGGCTTGGTTTTCAGGTGCCACCTGTGCGCTTTCTGCAGAAGACTGGGTGGGAGATAATGTTGTGAACGTGCTGGATCCACTGTCGGCCACCCAATTGACTAGCGCCTGTACCTGCTCAGGCCTTACCATCCTTAGAACGGCATTGGGCCCCACCAAATATCGCTGTAAATTCTGGCGGGTACTGGAACTTGAGGTAGTTGGTTCACTAGGACGTGTGGCTGTGGCAGAATGGCCACGTCCTCTCCCAGCACCAGAGGGTACACTAACACCACCACGACCGCGTCCGCGTCCCTTACTAGATGTTTTCCTCATTGTTACCGTTCACCAAGCACCACAATAAGGAAAAAATATTTGGCCCAATGTATTGATTTCAAATTCAGGCCTTTTTTACAGGCACCTACCACTATCTGCCTATTTGTTTATGTAGCTTATTACACTAATCCAGGCACAGCAGTAACCACTGATTTAGGGGAATATCTCTTTTAGGGCAAGTATTTAGGCCCTGGATGAAAGGTATCCTTTATGGACAGATTTACAATGGGCCTGCAACAGCTGTGACACCAGATTTAGGGTATTGCTATTTTGGCAAGTGAATTTCACCCCAGAAGAAAATATATGTTTTTGCGGATACTAATATAGTTTGCCAGGCTCAGCTGTGACACCAGATTTAGTGGATTGCTATTTTGGCAAGTGAATTTCACCCCAGAACAAAATATATGTTTTTGCGGATACTATTATAGTTTGACAGGCTCAGCTGTGACACCAGATTTAGGGGTTGCTATATTGGCAAGTGAATTTCACCCCAGAAGAAAATATATGTTTTTGCGGATACTAATATAGTTTGCCAGGCACAGCTGTGACACCAGATTTAGGGTGTTGCTATTTTGGCAAGTGAATTTCACCCCAGAAGAAAATATATGTTTTTGCGGATACTAATATAGTTTGCCAGGCTCAGCTGTGACACCAGATTTAGGGTGTTGCTATTTTGGCAAGTGAATTTCACCCCAGAAGAAAATATATGTTTTGCGGATACTAATATAGTTTGCCAGGCTCAGCTGTGACACCAGATTTAGGGTGTTGCTATTTTGGCAAGTGAATTTCACCCCAGAACAAAATATATGTTTTTGCGGATAATAATATAGTTTGCCAGGCTCAGCTGTGACACCAGATTTAGTGGATTGCTATTTTGGCAAGTGAATTTCACCCCAGAACAAAATATATGTTTTTGCGGATACTAATATAGTTTGCCAGGCTCAGCTGTGACACCAGATTTAGAGGATTGCTATTTTGGCAAGTGAATTTCACCCCAGAACAAAATATATGTTTTTGCGGATACTAATATAGTTTGCCAGGCTCAGCTGTGACACCAGATTTAGGGTGTTGCTATTTTGGCAAGTGAATTTCACCCCAGAAGAAAATATATGTTTTTGCGGATACTAATATAGTTTGCCAGGCTCAGCTGTGACACCAGATTTAGTGGATTGCTATTTTGGCAAGTGAATTTCACCCCAGAAGAAAATATATGTTTTTGCGGATACTAATATAGTTTGCCAGGCTCAGCTGTGACACCAGATTTAGAGGTGTTGCTATTTTGGCAAGTGAATTTCACCCCAGAACAAAATATATGTTTTTGCGGATAATAATATAGTTTGCCAGGCTCAGCTGTGACACCAGATTTAGTGGATTGCTATTTTGGCAAGTGAATTTCACCCCAGAACAAAATATATGTTTTTGCGGATACTAATATAGTTTGCCAGGCTCAGCTGTGACACCAGATTTAGAGGATTGCTATTTTGGCAAGTGAATTTCACCCCAGAACAAAATATATGTTTTTGCGGATACTAATATAGTTTGCCAGGCTCAGCTGTGACACCAGATTTAGGGTGTTGCTATTTTGGCAAGTGAATTTCACCCCAGAAGAAAATATATGTTTTTGCGGATACTAATATAGTTTGCCAGGCTCAGCTGTGACACCAGATTTAGGGTGTTGCTATTTTGGCAAGTGAATTTCACCCCAGAACAAAATATATGTTTTTGCGGATAATAATATAGTTTGCCAGGCTCAGCTGTGACACCAGATTTAGTGGATTGCTATTTTGGCAAGTGAATTTCACCCCAGAAGAAAATATATGTTTTTGCGGATACTAATATAGTTTGCCAGGCTCAGCTGTGACACCAGATTTAGAGGATTGCTATTTTGGCAAGTGAATTTCACCCCAGAACAAAATATATGTTTTTGCGGATAATAATATAGTTTGCCAGGCTCAGCTGTGACACCAGATTTAGTGGATTGCTATTTTGGCAAGTGAATTTCACCCCAGAACAAAATATATGTTTTTGCGGATAATAATATAGTTTGCCAGGCTCAGCTGTGACACCAGATTTAGTGGATTGCTATTTTGGCAAGTGAATTTCACCCCAGAACAAAATATATGTTTTTGCGGATACTAATATAGTTTGCCAGGCTCAGCTGTGACACCAGATTTAGAGGATTGCTATTTTGGCAAGTGAATTTCACCCCAGAAGAAAATATATGTTTTTGCGGATGCTAATATAGTTTGCCAGGCTCAGCTGTGACACCAGATTTAGGGTGTTGCTATTTTGGCAAGTGAATTTCACCCCAGAGCAAAATATATGTTTTTGCGGATACTAATATAGTTTGCCAGGCTCAGCTGTGACACCAGATGTAGGGTGTTGCTATTTTGGCAAGTGAATTTCACCCCAGAAGAAAATATATGTTTTTGCGGATACTAATATAGTTTGCCAGGCTCAGCTGTGACACCAGATTTAGAGGATTGCTATTTTGGCAAGTGAATTTCACCCCAGAACAAAATATATGTTTTTGCGGATACTAATATAGTTTGCCAGGCTCAGCTGTGACACCAGATTTAGTGGATTGCTATTTTGGCAAGTGAATTTCACCCCAGAACAAAATATATGTTTTTGCGGATAATAATATAGTTTGCCAGGCTCAGCTGTGACATCAGATTTAGTGGATTGCTATTTTGGCAAGTGAATTCAACCCCAGAACAAAATATATGTTTTTGCGGATACTAATATAGTTTGCCAGGCACAGCTGTGACACCAGATTTAGGGTGTTGCTATTTTGGCAAGTGAATTTCACCCCAGAAGAAAATATATGTTTTTGCGGATACTAATATAGTTTGCCAGGCACAGCTGTGACACCAGATTTAGGATGTTGCTATTTTGGCAAGTGAATTTCACCCCAGAACAAAATATATGTTTTGGAGGAAACACTAATATATTTTGCCAGCCACTGCTGAAACCACTGATGTATGGTATTGCTATTTTGGCAATTGAATTTAACCCCAAACCAAAATATCTGTTTTGGCGGACACTATTATATTTTGCCAGCCACTGCTGAAACCACTGATGTATGGTTTTGCTATTTTGCCAATTGAATTTCACCCCAGAAAATAATCTATCCTTTGCCAGACAGTATTATGCTTGTCTAGCCAAAGCTGGAACACCAGATTTAGGGGATTGGTATTTGGGCAATTGTATTTAACCCCTTAATAAAATATAGAAATTGCTATCCTGAGTTTCTAGGGGTGACAATTAGCACAGCCAAGCCCCTGATGGAGGATATAGCAAAAAAAAAAATAGTATTGAAGCATTGATGGATGTGTGGAAGCTTGTTCTGGAGCACCACAAGTCACAAAATGGCCGCCGATCAACCCAGAAAATAAGTGACAGAAAACGCTCTGTGCAGCCAAAAACCAGCAATCAAGTAAATAGCAGAAGTTCACTGATTCTCAGCTGCAGATCGATCCGTTCATTAGGTGCTGTTGCTGACTTTTCCCTGCCTATCTCGCCCTCACAGAAGCTGCATCCTCTCCCTACACTAGTCAGAGCAGTGTGACGTGCGGCGCTACGTGACTCCAGCTTAAATAGAGGCTGGGTCACATGCTGCACTTGGCCAATCACAGCCATGCCATTAGTAGGCATGGCTGTGATGGCTTCTTAGGGCAAGAAGTAAGACGCTAGCTGATTGGCTGCTGTGCAGCCCTTCAGAAAGCGGGAAGAAATCGACGAACACCGAACCCGAACCCGAACTTTTTTGAAAATGTCCGGGTTCGGGTCCGGGTCCCGGACACCCCAAAATTCGGTACGAACCCGAACGATGCGCGAACTGTTCGCTCAACACTAGTAGCGTGTGAAGTTAATGAAGATGACCCTCTCAGCACTTGTATATACACCTTGAGTGTAATATACCCTTTTACGGACAGACTAACACTTGGCCTGCAACAGCTGGAACACCAGATTCAGGGTATTGCTATATTGGCAAGTGAATTTCACCCCATAACAAAATATACCCTTTTACGGACAGACTAACACTTGGCCTGCAACAGCTGGAACAACAGATTCAGGGTATTGCTATTTTGGCAAGTGAATTTCACCCCAGAACAAAATATATGTTTTGGCGGACACTATTATAGTTTGACAGCCAGTGCTGGGACACCAGATTTATGGTATTGCTATTTTGGCAATTGAATTTCACCCCAGAACAAAATATATGTTTTGGTGGACACTATTATAGTTTGCCAGCCAGTGCTGGGACACCAGATTTAGGGGATTGCTATTTTGGCAAGTGAATTTCACCCCAGAACAAAATATATGTTTTGGCAAGCACTATTATACTTTGCCAGCCACAGCTGTGACACCAGATTTATGGTATTGCTATTTTGGCAATTGAATTTCACCCCAGAACAAAATATATGTTTTGGCGGACACTATTATAGTTTGCCAGCCAGTGCTGGGACACCAGATTTATGGTATTGCTATTTTGGCAAGTGAATTTCACCCCAGAACAAAATGTATGTTTTGGCGGACACTATTAGGCCTCTTTCACATGGGCGTCATGTTTGACGCCCGGATAAGAGGCGGGTGCGTTGCGGGAATATGCGCGATTTTTCCGCGCGGGTGCAAACGTTTGTAATGCGTTTTGCACACGCGTGTGAAAAATCGGCATGTTTGGTACCCAGACCCGAAGCCGGACTTCATCACTGAAGTCCGGTTTCGGGTAGAGTATTCTGGAGAATTTATTATTTTCCCTTACAACATGGTTATAAGGGAAATAATAGCATTCTTAATAAAGAATGCTTAGTAAAATGAAGATGAAGGGTTGTAAATAATAAAAGTTAACTACATTAGCCACTTGATCGCGTAGTTGCGATCTGTCTTTCTTTCCAGCATCAGCTAACAGCTACAGGACTCAGATGACGTCACATCACATGGTCCAATCACATGGTCCATCACCATGGTAAGATGGACCATGTGATTGGACCATGTGATGTGACGTCATCACAGGTCCTTTAGTTGTTAGCTGATGCTGGAAAAGAGAAGACAGATCGCAACTACGCGATCAAGTGGCTAAGATAAGTTAACTTTTATTATTTTTAACCACTTCATCTTCATTTTACTAAGCATTCTTTATTAAGAATGCTATTATTTTCCCTTATAACCATGTTATAAGGGAAAATAATAAAGATCTGGTCCCGTTGCTAAGCAACCATGCGGAAAAATCACACTGCATCCGCACTTGCTTGCGGATGCTTGCGATTTTCCCGCAGCCCCATTCACTTCTATGGGGCCTGCGTTGCGTAAAAAACGCACAATATAGAGCATGCTGCGATTTTCACGCAACGCAGAAGTGATGCGTGAAAATCACCGCTCATGTGCACAGCCCCATAGAAATGAATGGGTCCGGATTCAGTGCAGGTGCAATGCGTCCTCCTCACGCATTGCACCCGCGCGGAAAACTCGCCCGTGTGAAAGGGACCTTATAGTTTGCCAGCCAGTGCTGGGACACCAGATTTAGGGGATTGCTATTTTGGCAATTGAATTTCACCCCAGAACAAAATATATGTTTTGGCGGACACTATTATACTTTGCCAGCCACAGCTGTGACACCAGATTTATGGTATTGCTATTTTGGCAATTGAATTTCACCCCAGAACAAAATATATGTTTTGGCGGACACTAATATAGTTTGCCAGCCAGTGCTGGGACACCAGATTTATGGTATTGCTATTTTGGCAATTGAATTTCACCCCAGAACAAAATATATGTTTTAGCGGACACTATTATACTTTGCCAGCCACAGCTGTGACACCCGATTTATGGTATTGCTATTTTGGCAATTTAATTTCACCCCAGAACAAAATATATGTTTTGGTGGACACTATTATAGTTTGCCAGCCAGTGCTGGGACACCAGATTTAGGGGATTGCTATTTTGGCAATTGAATTTCACCACAGAAAATAATCTATCTTTTGCCAGACAGCAGACAGTATTATACTTGGCTAGACAAAGCTGGAACACCAGATTTAGGGGATTGGTATTTTGGCAATTGTATTTAACCCCTTAATAAAATATAGAAATTGCTATCCTAAGTTTCTAGGGGTGACAATCAGCACAGCCAAGCCCCTGATGTAGGATATAGCAAAAAAAAAACTAGTATTGATGGATTGATGGACTTGGTGGCAGCTTGTTCTAGTGCACCACAAGTCACAAAATGGCCGCCGATCACCCCAGAAAAAAAGTGACAGAAAAACGCTCTGTGCAGCCTAAAAAACAGTGAGCAAGTAACTAGCAGAAGTTGAATCATTCACAGCTGTAGATCAATCACTTCATTAGGTGCTTTTGCTGACTTTTCCCTGCCTTATCTCGCCCTCACAGCAGCTGCGTCCTCTCCCTACACTAATCAGAGCAGTGTGACGTGCGGCGCTACGTGACTCCAGCTTAAATAGAGGCTGTGTCACATGCTGCAATTGGCCAATCACAGCCATGCCATTAGTAGGCATGGCTGTGATGGGCTCTAAGTGCAAGAAGTAAAACGCTAGCTGATTGGCTGCTGTGCAGCCCTTCAGAAAGTGGGAAGAAATTGCCGAACAACGAACCCGAACCCGAACTTTTTTGAAAATGTTCGGGTCCGTGTCTCGAACACCCCAAAATTCGGTACGAACTCGAACTATTCTCGAACTGTTCGCTCAACACTAGTTATTGGCAAATGGAGATGAAATTTCAGAATTGCTAATTTTTGGCAAATCTTCCATATTAATAAATTTTTTCCGGTAACTAAGCAAGGGTTAACAGCCAGTCAAAACCCAATATTTATTGCCCTGATTCTGTAGTTTGCAGAAACACCCCATATGTGGTCGTAAACTACTGTATGGCCACGCGGCAGGGCGTAGAGGCAAAGGAGCGCCAGGTGGTTTTTGGAAGGCAGATTTTGCTGGACTGGTTTATCTACACCAGGGGTGCACAACCTGTGGCCCGGGGGCCACATGCAGCCCTCCATACCATTCTGTGCGGCCCCCAAACATCTGGTAAAAGACATGTAGATCTATGTCTTAAGGCTTCATACATGTATCTTTCATGTATTCTCCTATTAGATGGGAGTCCTAGAACTGTAACTAGACATTTATAGTATATACTGTATGTTCAATATGCCAAAAATACAGTATTTCAGTTGGTAATATCCATTTAAGTTTTATTTTAGGCCCTTGGAATTGGCTCAGGCTGACAATGTGGCCCCCAACCAGAAAAGGTTGTGCACCCCTGATCTACACCATGTCCCATTTGAAGCCCCCCTGATGCCCACCTGGGGTAGAAACTCCATAAAGTGACCCCATCTAAGAAACTACACCCCTCAAAGTATTTAAAACTGATTTTACAAATGTTGTTAACCCTTTAGGTGTTTCACAAGAGTTATTGGCAAAAGTAGCTAAAATTTCTGAATTTTTATATTTTTTTGGCAAATTTTCCATTTTAATCAATTTTTTCCAGTAACTAAGCAAGGGTTAACAGCCAAACAAAACCAAATATGTATTGCCCTGATTCTTTAGTTTGCAGAAACACCCCATACATGCTGTAAACTGCTGTATGGCCAAACGGCAGGGCATAGAAGGAAAGGAGCGCCGTGTGCTTTTTGAAAGACAGATTTTGCTTGACTGGTTTTCAGACACCATGTCCCATTTGAAGCCCCCCCTGGTGCACCACTCCAAAAAAGTGACACGATTTTGCAAACTACGGGATAAGGTGGCAGTTTTGTTGGTACTATTTTAGGGTAAATATGATTTTTGGTTGCTCTATATTACACTTTTTTTGAGGCAAGGTAACAAAAAAAATAGAAATTCTAAAATTTCATCTCCATTTGCCAATAACCCTTGTTGAACACCTAAAGCAGGAATGGCCAACCTGTGGCTCTCCAGCTGTTGCAAAACTACAACTCCCAGCATGCCCAGACAGCCTACAGCTATCAGCCTACAGCAGGGCAAGGTGGGAATTGTAGTTTTACAACAGCTGGAGAGCCGCAGGTTGGCCAGCCCTGACCTAAAGGGTTAACAAAGTTTGTAAAATCAGTTTTGAATACCTTAAGGGGTGTAGTTTCTTAGATGGAGTAAATTTTTTGGAGTTTCTACTGTAGGCGTGCATCAGGGGTCCAGCAAAAACTGCCTTCCAAAAACCATATGACGTTCCTTTCCATCTGCGCCCTGCTGTTCGGCCTTACAGCAGTTTACGACCACATATGGGGTGTTTCTGCAAACTACAGAGTTAGCTCAATAAATAGTGTGTTTTGCTTGGCTGTAAACCCTTGCTTTGTTACTGGAAAAATGGATTAAAATGGAAAATTTGCAAAAAAATAGCTGTTTTGGCTCTGTTTTTTTTTTGTTATTTACATCGTTGATCTGACAGGTTAGATCATGTGCTATTTCTGTAGAGCAGCTTGTTACGGACGCGACAATACTGAATATGACTACATTTTGGGGTTTTTGTTTCAGTTCTACATAATAAAGCATTTTTGAAAAAAATCATTTCTTGGTGTCTACACATTCTGAAAGCCATATTTTTTTTCTCTTTTTTGGGCGACTGTCTTATGTAGGGGCTAATTTTTTTCGGGATGAGATGTCAGTTTGATTGTCACTATCTTGGGGTGCATATGACATTTTGGTCGCTTGCTATTACACTTTTTGTGATGTAAGGTGACAAAAATGGCTTTTGACACAGTATTTATATTATTTTTTTTGCTGTGTTCACCTGAGGAGTTAGGTCATATGATATTTTTATAGAGAAGGTTTTTACAGACGCGGCGATACCTAATATGTGTAGTGTATTTAATTTTTTTAATTTTTATTCATTGATAAATGTGTGTTTTTATTTTGGTTCTTGAAGATCCAGTGGGTTTGATGTCTGTATAATACAGTACAGTACACTATATAGTGTACTGTACTGTATTCTTTACTTTAGAAGATCTGATCAGACTTCTGACTTTAGCAGAAGTCTGATCAGAGTTACCATTACCATGGCAAGCGTCTAAAACACCGGAATTAATAAATGACCCTCTATGAGAATTTTACTATATACCTGTGGAGCCCTGCCAGAGGCGGGGTCTCAATAGAAACCTATCTGCTGCAGCCTGGGATCATTCAGGAGGACTGAGGCTGGTGCACACTGCTCCATCTATCCCCACTAGAAGGAGCCATTGCACGCTTAGGAGCACAAGCTTCTGGGTGTTTGAGTTCCCAGATGCTGTGGTCACATTTGACCATGGCATCTGAGAAGTTAAATGTGTGTGATCGACGTTACCATCGATCCCATACATTCATCCCAGGTGTCTTCTGTTTAAAACAGCAAGCACCCAGCGGTTTTTGCAGGGCTCAGAAGGGAAGGAATGGCATCTGAATTTTTTAACATGAATTTTTAAGGTCATAACTTTTTTTTGTTGACTGAGCTGTGGGCTCCTTTTATTTGGGACAATCTATAGTTTATATAGGCATCATTTTGGGGTACTAATGGCTTTTTCGATCGCTTTTTATTTCATTTTTGATACCTTTTTTTTTTTTAAATGTCATTTTACATGTGGGATAAGTAACATGATCATTTTATAGATCAGGTTGTTACAGATGCAGCAATACAGATGCAGTTTATTTTCTTTTTTAATTTTTTATAAAATGATAAATGAGCAGATATGGGAAAAAAGCTATTTATTTTTATTGATTTAGTTTTTTTTTTCTTGAAGATCAAATGGAACGCTTTGGTACATGCAAGCGAGGAGGCTTTTGTAAGGCCTCCGGTTGCCAAGGCAACCATTGGGACCCTGTAATCTCATTGTGGGTGCCCTATGGGGGAGAGTGGGAGCTACTTCCCTCTGTAAACCTCATGGATGCCACAGCAGCTATTGACCAGTGCATCTAAGGGGTTAAACGGCCAGAGTGTATGTTACAGATGACACCCAATGCTGAAGGTAATGGCTCAATTACTGAGCCACTGCAATCTTGATCCTCTGTGGGGGCAGCATGGCGCATTCAGTGGAACTGATGGGGCACAAAGGAGTCGCTGAAGGGGCACAATGGGGGCTCTAGGGGGCACAGAGGGGACAAGCATTACTTTTATTCAGGCTTTGATGTCCACCACCACGAACGATGGAGATCAGAGCCTGAAGCCAGCATATTTAACCTTTCTAGGAATGATTGGTTAGTCTGCACAAACTAACCAATCAGAGTGATTGCCGGAAAAGCAGTACTCTTATTGTTCACTTGCCGGCTACTCCAGTGTGTCCACTGTCTGTGACAACAGAGACTCTGGTGCTGTGACAATTGTCACAGCATCCGGTAACAGTTCGGATGTAACTGTTCATCCAATTGCAGAAACTTACATGCAATCTGGACATACAGATACGTCTATTTGCGCCAAGGGGTTAAGATATCATATTTTAATGGTACTACTGTATATATTTATTACTGCCCTACTGTATATCTTACTAAATGAGAGTAAATTATAAAAAAGGGTTTCTGTCACCAGATTTAACCCTAATAAACTGGCTGACATTAGCGATGTGCTAATGTCAGCAGACCCTAACGCTAGGTTCACACTTGAGCATATTTGATACGCCCGTTTTACGCGCGTTTTTGTCACGCGTATTATAGCGCATTTTTGGAAATAGGAAACGCGCGTTAAACGCGCGTTCGTGTGATTGACCACTCTGGCGTCAGTCACAATACGTGCGACAAAACGCCCCAAAGAAGCTTCTGTACTTCTTTGGGCGTAGGGCGTTTTACAGCTGTAAAACGCTCAGGTGAGAACCATGCCCATAGGGAAACATGGGTTTTCGCCTGTTGAGCGTTTTACAGCGCGTAGGAACGTGCTGTAAAACGCTCAGGTGTGAACCCAGCATAACTCTCCTAATCTTATGCTTCTGAATGCCCCCGTTACTGCACAATTTTAGCTTTTATAATATGATAAGCCTTTAGGAGCAGGGGGGGGGCCTTGTTCCTGCTCTTAGAGGCTACGTTCGCCCACCTCAAGTCACGCCCTGCCATCCTTGTTTGACAGAGCCAGCGTTCGTCTTCTCCGGCTGGCCCTGTATGCTGAATAAATCTCACACATGCGCAGTCCGAGCACACAGGACGAGCAGGAGGAGACGAGCGCTGCCTGGCTCTATCAATCATGGACGGCAGGGCGTGTTTTGAGGTGCGGGAACGGAGCTTCTACGAGTAGGAGCAATGTCCCCCCTGCTCCTAGAGGCTAATTAGCATATTATAAAAGTTAAAGTTGTGCAGTAATGGGGGCATCCAGAAGCATAAGATTAGGAGATTTAGGGTCTGCTGACATTTGCACATTGCTAATGTCAGCCAGTTTAATAGGGTTGAATCTGGTGACAGAAACCCTTTAATATAAAGGTTCATTTAACCTGTTCTATTCATTTAGAGACAACCCATTGAACATGTTATATATTTAGAGTAAGAGAATGTTCAGACATTTATGGTATGATATGAAGTGTGGATACGATTCCAAAATCCTCAGCAAATTGTCAGCCTCAGATTACTGCTATGGATTTTTTGCGAATAGTGAAAAAATCTGAAATAGTGAAAAGTGAGCATACCCTTGGGCCTTGTCCACAGTTCACATGTCATTTTCAGGCATCCGTGTTTCATTTGTGAAGATGTCCGTGAAGAATCCGTGTTTGATCCTTGTGTCCGTTTTTATCCCCCATGTGTAATCCGTAATCCACAGATGCTGCTCAGCTGTGTCCATTGCATCTCCTATCGATCTTCAGTGAAAAATAGAATTATCCGTGTTGTGTCTTCAATAGACTTCAATGGGTGTGTTTGGTCTGCATCATGGACCAAAGTAATGCATGTCTCCATGACTTTTTTTACTGACCCACAATCAGTAAAAAAATACTGATGTGTGAACAGACACATTCAAATTAATGGGTATGTGTGCTGTCCAAAGAAAATGTACACAGCACATATCAGTGAAAAATGGATATGTGGACGAGGCCTTAGAAGAACAAGCAGAAATTCTTGAAATTAACACAGTGACTTTTAAACTTCAGGATGCCCACGAAAAGGTAGCATGCCTCCAATATCTCCAAACCAAACTGCCTAATAGTAAATTAGTCTTAGTTGTCCATAGCAACCAATCAGAGGTCAGCTTTTAGTTCCTACAGGGCTCTGAAAAAATCAAAGCTGAGCTCTGATTGGTTGCTATGGACAACTAAGACAGATTTACTATTAGGCAGTTTGATTTAGAGATATTGAAGGTGGGCTATATTTTCATGGGCCACCCTATATAAATATATTTGGCAATTGTTCACAATCAAATGCTACAGACAGTAGAAACATGTAAAACACTTTTTTGCTCATGACATGAAACTTCTCTTCTTTATAGACAAACTGAAGTATGTGGATCTCTCAAGTAATTTTCTCACCGAGATTGATGATGATGCTTTTCACCTGCTGCCGTCCCTCCAGGAACTCATTCTATCTGAGAACCAACTGAGGCGCTTGCCTGAGTTGCCCTCAAGTCTTGTTAGACTGAATGTCCAATACAATCAGCTTCAAAGCTCTGGAATTCGGACCGAGTCTTTTAAGGTGACCTACTGTACTCAACAATAAGTCAACATAGCTATTTAAGAAAAAAAAATGGTTTCTTTTTATATATAAGTATATGTGTGTGTGTATATATATATAAAATAAAAGATTCCACGGCACCTCCAAGTAAATTTGTGCGTTTATTTACACCAATGCGACATTTCGGTCCTCTCTATGGAACCTTTCTCAAGCTTTCTCAACCTCTCTATGGAACCTTTCTTTGCTTGAGAAAGGTTCCATAGAGAGGACCGAAATGTCGCATTGGTGTAAATAAACGCACAAATTTACTTGGAGGTGCCGTGGAATCTTTTATTTTATATACATTATTGGGACAGAGGAATGACCCGAAAGCCGCTGGCACTCATTCTCCTTTCAAGTGTGGTGCTGCTCATTTCTTATATATATATACAGTATATATATTGTAAGAGGGTGCAAGGTGTCATATTCGATGGCAGGTACGTGTCACCGAGGTTGCTGGCCTCGGTGAGGTAAGAGCCGGGTTTTTTTTGGTCTGCAGCAGCTAGTGCTGCTGGACTCTGTTACTTAGTTTGGCTGCAAAGCTAATCCGGGCCGGCTCTTACTGGGAGTAGGCAAAGAGTTGGGTGGGTGCCTACTCCCCACGGTCCAGGCCGGACTTTATCCGGGCCTTTAAAAGGCAGCCTCCTTAGCAGCTGAGTGTGGTGATTATCCTGGAGCCTGATAACAGGGCTGTGGAGTTCTGTCCTGGAGGAAAGAGCTCAGCAAGGAGGTGGCTTTTGTTCCTGGCTACCTGAAGGTGGATTCTCCTGCGGCTGGGCCGACAGCCTGGTGCGAACCTGCACCTACACCTCCCAGGTGACTGAACCTGTGTTGGCCTGTTTTGTTTTGCCTCCTTGTTTCTGACATGTGTGAATTACCACCAAAAGACTGTTTGCTGTTTATTTTTGTGTCAGTGTGAATAAAACACTGTTTATTGCACATCCTGGACTCTTTGTTTTGCCTCGGTACTGCACCCGCACCGCGGTCTACCAGAGCGACTCCCCAAAATATATTATATATATAATCATTTAGCAAATTGTGAAAAGTATCAACATGTTTGTTCAATTTTTTTCAGGACCTTACACGTCTGCAGTTTCTATACCTTTCAAACAACAAATTGGATTTTGTACCTGTACCTCTTCCTGACAGTCTTCGTTCAATTCATCTTCAGGTATTTAGACATAAAATTTATGTAATTCAGGTTCATTGAAATTTTTTCTTTCCAGCACCTGAACGTAACTGTATGTCCACTTGAGCGTACAGTTGCATCCAAACTTGTAACTGACACTGTTGTATAGCTCTGAAATATCACCTGTGCTGAACAGCTAAGTCTTCAGGGCAGGTCATTTACATGCTTTGATCTCCTTATTTCATGTAAATAAAGTGAAGAGATCAGAGTTTGTATTGTCATGCTTGTGGCAGGCACAACACTATGAAATGCCTTTTGCGCTGTGGCATTAGAAGAATTATGATATCTCTGACTTTTAGTCTAACCAGACTGTCTATTAGGCCTCATGCACACGACCGTTGTGTCAACCGTTTTTGTTCCGCATCCGTGGTCCGTGTTTTCATTCCGTCAAAAAAATAGTGCATGTCCTATTTTTTTCACGTTTGCGGACAAGGATAGGCATTTTTACAATGGATCTGCCATAAAAATCGGATCCGTCAAAAAAAACGGTCCGTCATCTGTTTTTTTTTACGGACGCAAAATTTCAAGGAGGAGCGGACGCGGAGGCAAGCAACGGTCGTGTGCATGTAGCCTTACTCTGTAATTCCTCTAGCGCCGTTCTATGGAAGCAGTAGGTTTAAAGAGCACACCAAAGGCTTGAAATAACTTCTTTAATAACTTCAACTTTTCTTCATATGCTTCTGCAGCAGGTAGTCCATGTACAAAACACGTTGTGAATAAAGTATCACAAATAGAGATGTCCTGAACTGTTCGCCGGCGACCATAGCATGTTCTGGTTCGCCGCGGCGGGCGAACATATGCAATGTTCGATTCGCCCCCTATACTTTATTATTGAGCAAACTTTGACCCTGTACCTGACAGTCAGCAGACACATTCCAGCCAATAAGCATACCTTCCCTCCCAGACCATCCCTCCTATCAAAAAGCAAGGACAGCATCCATCTTAGATTTATTCTGAAGCTTGCGGATCCGCAAATTGCGGATGTGTGAATGTGGCCTTAGGTCCGGATGCGTTGCAGATGCGTTCAGTGAAAACTGTGCGATTCCACAGTCAAAGACATTCAGTTTTGCCTGCGATTGCGTTCAGTTGTTCAGTTTTTTCCGCGCGGGTACAATGCGTTTTGATGCGTTTTTCACCCGCGTGATAAAAAACTGAAGGTTTACACACATGATCTCCTAGCAACCATCAGTGAAAAACGCAACGCACCTGAACTTGCTTGCGGATGCAATACGTTTTTCACGCAGCCCTATTCACTTCTATGAAAAACGCAGAATATAGAACATGCTGCGATTTTCACGCAATGCACAAGTGATGCGTGAAAAGAACGCTCATGTACACAGACCCATTGAAATGAATGGGTCAGGTTTCAGTGTGGATGCTATATGTTCACATCACGCATTGCACCCGCGCGGAAAACTCGCTCGTGTGAAAGGGGCTATCTGCTGTAAGGACAGCGTCCTGACAGCACCCCAAAAAGCACTTTTTAGGGCTGGTACATCAGTCTGCTTTTATTTATTTTTTTCTATATATTGTGGCAGTGGAGCTGCCAGAAGGCCATAGGAAGGCCATTCAAGTGGCGTATCTCGCCCAGAGCAAGCTGGGTGAGAACAAGAAAGGTTGGGAAAATTTGTTTTTTTCCACTGTCTGCAGCAGCCAGGCTGGTAATGGGGATAATTATCAGCCAGCTGAGGAGCTTGGATAAATCTGGGCTGAGCTCCTCAATCAGGGCTCCCAGTCTGGGAAAGGAGCGTGCTGTGTCAAGGCCTGTGGGAGCCGAGACCCTCTAACCCTGTGTGTGGGTAAGCACTGTGGTGTTTTTGGGGAGCTGGGTGGTAGACCCGGATCCCGCTAGAGAGGGAGTATATATATACTGTGTAGTCAGTGGCCAGACGGCTGAGGTTTACTTTTATAATTTTGTTGTACTGCTGTGATGACAATAAAGCTGGTTGTGGCCAGTTTGCACTCGAATCTACAGTGGTGAAGTCGCTTCTTGATGTGTGCTAACCGTCTAAGGTGTTAAGACGGCGATCTGGAAGAGCTAAATGACCCCGTGTTGTTACAATATATATATTGCAGTTGCCTGCCCGTGTGTGAGAGGCCGCAGGCCCACAGACTGTACTGTGTGCACACCACTCATATAGGGTGGAACAGTACCTTGCAGATAAAAAAAGTCATTTAATTTTTACCCTTTAATATAATTGCAGTTGCCTGCCAGTGTGTGTCAGGCCCACAGTGAGCATCAGTGTCAGTCAGCATCAGTCCGTTAATGTCAGTCAGCGTTAGTCTGTCAGTGCCAGACTGTCAGTGTCAATCAGCATCAGAATGTCCCTGTCAGTCAGCATCAAACTGTCAGTGCTAAGCCTCATTCACACGTTAGTGTTTTGGTCAGTGATTTCCATCAGTGATTGTGAGCCAAAACCAGAATTGGAGCCTCCACAGACACAAGGTATATGGGAAAGATCTGCACCTGTTCTGTGTTTAAAATGAACTAGATTTTGGCTCATAATCACTGATAGAAATCACTGAACAAAGACTGAAGTTTAAATGAGGCATTACAGTGTCAAGCTACTTTCACACTAGCGTTTTAGTTTTCCGGTATTGATATCCATCATAGGGGCTCAATACCGGAAAAAAAACACTTCAGTTTTATCCCCATTTATTGTCAATGGGGACAAAACTGTACTGAACGGAATGCTCTAAAATGCAGTCCGTTCCGTTTAGTTGCGTTCCCATACAGGAGAGCAAACCACAACATGTTGTAGTTTGCTTTCCATTCTGGGATGTGGAGCAAGACAGATTCGGCATGATTCCCAATGCAAGTCAATGGGGATGGATCTATTTTTCTCTGCCACAATCTGCCATAATAGAAAATGGATCCGTCCTCCATTGACTTTTAATGGAGTTGATGACGGATCCGTCTTGGCAATGTTAAAGATAATAAAACCGGATCTGTTCATAACTAATGTAGGCGGTTGTACAAAAAAAAAAAATGCAACAGCACTCTGCAACCAGAACTCAGCCCAAGATAGAAGCTATAAGAGGACATTAGTGTACGTTTTGATCAAAAGGTAATAAGCCACTCGCCACGCCAAGGCTGTCCCGTGAGTGGTACTAACGCTGAATCTTACCTGTTATGGGCCATGACAGCCACATAAAATCCAGGGAGTGTGGGCCCAGCATGCATGCTGGGACAAACCATACTTATTAACCCTTTCTGGTGCTGTAACAGCCTCCATTAGATCCAGAGATGCAGGTACCAACATGCATGCTGAGCCCACTGTGCACTCCTCCTGGAGCCAATGTAGGCGGTTGTACTATCAGTAACGGAAGCGTTTTTGCTGAACCCTGCTGGATCCAGTAAAGGTGGTGGTGTGAAAGTAGCCTCAGTCTGTCAGTGTCAGTCAGTGTCAGACCCTTAGTGTCAGTCAGCACCAATCCTTCAGCATCATACCTTAACTGTCAGCATCAATCTGTCAGTTCATCAGTGTAAGTCCTTTACATTGTCAATGTCTGAATTTCTTCATTGTGAGTGTCTTTTTGTCAGTGTATTAGTTACGTTAGTGTTAGTAACTGTTAACGTAAATAAAAATGTCTTCTTAGTGTACATTAGTGTTAATACGTTTTAGTGTTTTATGTAAAATAAAATCTAAAAATTAAGTTCTATATTATATACTTATTGGCAATGCAAATTAGCTTTCATTCCTAAGGAAGAGAAAGCCTCTGATGCCAACAGATGATGGCTGTCATAGCTAAGCCATTTAAATAGACCTTGTAGCATAACTTTGCCCCTCATTAGTGCAGAGCAGAGTGACCTGGCTTAGCTAGATGAGAGGCCTTGGTTGGGATCCAAGGGTACTATTTCTCAGTATGGAGAGCACCTAGTAGCTTTCCTTCCTAAAGGAGAAGAAAGCTAAGGCCTGGTTCACACTTTAGTCTCATGGATGTGTGCAGTCTGTGTTCTCCACAGTCAGTGGAAAAATCTTGTCAGCATGCACTACCTTGGTCCATGATGCGGACCAAACACATCCATTGAAGTCTATGGATCCATGAAAAAACAAACAAACGGTAAACCACTGACACAACACAGATGGCATCTGTGTTCTGTCAGTGATTTTTTTTTATGGACCATTGGTAGGAGATGTGTTATATGGGTGATTCATCTCCATTGCTATTAAGAATATTATTAATTGAGCTACTACTACTACCATTTCTGCTTTCACCAATCCCCTAGCTGTGTGCAGTTGCATGGCTGCTTCTAATTGTAATCAGCTTCTGCTATAAATGGTGCTTTGCCCTCGTGCTCCTTGCCAGAACTTAGGTTCCTAGTTGTCTAGTTAACCAGTGAAGGTGTGCTCTTCAAACTTACTTGTACTGAACCTCTGCCTGTTTAACAGGTACTCTGCTGCCTGTGCTGACCTCAGATTGTTTCCTGACTTTGAGTTTCTACTAATCCTTGATTCAGCTGCCAACTATACCAGCACTACTCCAGGAGGTAGGGGGCTGGTTTGTTCCCTGCGGCAAAGTCCACATTTCTGTACAGGAGTTAAAGGGTTACTAACAGGTGACAACCAGCACAACACCTTTAGGTGTTGTAATGGGTTCAGATAAAAAAAAAAATAATAATATTCGTTTTTAAGAATATATATCACACTATATTCCACATATTCGCGAATTCTAGCAAGCCAACCCAATAGGAAACTTGCCTTTAACCCGCCCTTACTCGATTAACGCGCATATTACATTGCCAATTTTTTGCATAAGATAAAATAAATTAAATAATGAAGGATATTAAAATTCAGTAGTGAATTAGAATATTCTTGATTATTTAATTTATTTTAGCTTATGCAAAAAACGGCAATCTAATATGCGCGTTAATCAAGTAAGGATGGGTTATAGGCAACTTTCCTATTGGGTTGGCTTGCTAGAAATCGCGAATATGTAGAATATAGTGATATATTCGTAAAAACGAATATTCGTGTTTTTTTTTTTCATCTGAACCCATTACATTTACTTACGTTAATACGAATATATTACTATAGTCTGCATATTCGCGATTTCTAGCAAGCAACTCAATAGAAAAGTTGCCTATAATCCGCCGATACTCGATTAACGCACATATTAGATTGCCGATTTTTCGCAAAGGATTAAATAAATTAAATAAGGAAGATAGAATATTCTAATTCACTACAGACGATATTGCAGCCTTCTCACATTGGCCCACAAGCAAGAAGCAGGCAGGAAATGGGTACAGATGAAAGACAAATATTTGTTTTAACGAATATATATCACTATATTCAAAATATTTGCGAATTCACGAAATGCCGATATTCGCGATAAAAATTTGCAATTCGAATATTCACGCTCAACACTAGTAACAGATAGGTCTGGCCATGGATAACACAAGCGGGTTTGTCTGAACTGATTCAAGAGTTAACTCTACTGTCAGACTGCTATGCTCATTTGCTAGTTGTTATGCACGACAAGTCCACCCACTTGAATGCCCTGACAATTGCTGTAGCCACCAGCAGCATGTCCACTGCACCAATACTACTTCTTCAAGCTACTCCCACAGGAAGTTCTGGCCCTCTTCTTTCACTTCCCCCACGTTTTGAAGGTGATCCTAAGCCTATGATTCATAGGAGAGATGGGTGAAGACTCACTTTCTTCGAAGTTGTCTGTTCCTTTACCATGCACGCCCTCTTAGACTCCAGATTGTCAGATAATTTCCTGCATTAGACCTTGGTGACTCAGTATAATATACCAGTTCAACATCTAAATAAGTAACATCAGTTGATGGAAGGTCTCTCACTGAGTCCAGGCAGTACGTCACAGAGCCCTTGCAGCTTTGTATGGGCGCACTCCAATCAGAAAAATTACCTTGTACATCCTGCTGGTCTCCACTAGTTCTCTACTTCCGAGGCTTCCTTTGCTTTGCCTGCATTATCCTTTCTTGGATTGGAACTCTGGGAAGATTCTGCGATCGAGTTTTATATGTCACATCCAATGCCTGACCACTGTTCTACCTGTTTGTACCCCACCCTTTCCACAAAAGCTCCATGGGTTACCAGTCGCCTACTCCAGCTACACATGTGAAAGCCTTGACTCCTGATCACTCCTATTATTACACTATATATATATATATATATATATATATATATATATATATATATATATATATATATATATAATATATATATATATATTAGTTTCTGATACCACTCCCCCACAAGGTTAAGTTTACCTCCTATCCATACCAGAGACCCAAGCCAGGTCCGAATATATCAAAGAAACCTTTAAAGAAGGGTTTTATCTGTAAATTCTGATCACCGGCAGGAGCTGCTTTTTTCTTTGTGAAGAAGGACGACAGATCCCTCAGACCTATTGTGGTCTAAACAAAATTACTGTAAAAAGTAGATTTTCCTTATTGCTGATCCCTGAGCTCTTTGATAGGCTATGTTGTGCTAAGATCTTCTCTAAATTGGATTTACACGGTGCCTACAACATGATGAGGATCTGTGAAGAAGATGACTCGATGACCACTTTTAATAATTGTGATGGCCATTTATGAATACCTGGTCATTCCACTCATGCTCAGCAAGGCCCCAGAAGTCTTCCAAGAATTTGTAAATTACATTTTCCAGGATCTCCTTTATACCTGTGTCATTGTCTACCTAAATGATATCTTGATATACATCTTAACTGCCTTTTTAAAATTAGACCTCTGATTTAATTTTTGTCCCATACTAATTGGAGCTCTGAAACATAAAAGGTGGAATCTGATTGGTTGCTATGAACAACTAAACCAGTTTTTCTTTACAACAGTTTTGATAAATCTCCCCCATTATGCTTCGAGTACAGATAATAAATATTTGTACTGTCAGTTCTGAAACATCAGAACTGTAAATATAGTTTGTTAGTAAACCATGTAGTGTAGTAAAGGCACTGCAACAATTCACTTGTGCATGCCCGACATCATTATTGATGAAATTATGTTCTGTGTTTAGGACATAGAATTAGCTTTTGGCATAGAGAGTGCTTGCATCATCTGAATGCAAGGAATTTAACCTTTCATTCTCCCATTATCAAAATGACTCATGAATAAAGATGAGCTAATCAATTCTAAACTAAGGGGATATGTCACAAATTGTGTGGCAGGTGGTGTCCTTACACACAAGCAAAAAGTTATCCTCCAAAAGTGTAGAAGACTTCACATGACATCACATCTTTCCCAATGATTCCAGTGCTGCTGTCTACCTGATCATCCTTTCCATACTGTATTGCTGGTGTTGCCACAGCTGCTTCTCCCTCTACTGACACTGCTATCCCTACACAACAGACATCTTCTATCCATCAGATTCTATACTTTACTGCTGCCTCCACTACTATGGATATTACTGCCACCACTGCTACCCCTATATGTCATATTTTGTGCTGTATGTCAGGTTCCAAACTGTGCTGCTACTGCTGTCCCTTCTGTTGGCCCTACAGAGATGCACTTCTCCTGCGTCATCTGTGAGGTCCACATTGACACTGCATTGCTGCTGTTCTTAAATAAAAAATTTGGACACTAACTCAGAACAAGCCCCTGCCTCTTGTGATACTACCATATATGTGTAGAAACATGGAAAGGCATCTGCCCCTGTTAACGCATACGTTTTGGACCACTTGGAACAAGCCATCTTCTGATGCTACCATATACGACAGGTGTTCAATAAGTTATCTACTGTAGCATGTTCTGTCAGTATTAGAGAGCTGAGCTTGTCTATGCAGTTTGAGACAGGTCTAGACATGGAACACACACAGTAGCAGTTTATTTTAATGAATGCACTGGAAGTGACAGGATGGCAAATGCAGTACAGTTCAGGTCTACAAAGATAGTGAAGGACTTGAAGCTTTGTTCCGTGATTAAATTTCTTACAAAGGAAGAAAAGAAGCCCAAAGAAATCCAATGAAAGGATGATTGCAGTATATGGTGATGATGTACCTTCCTAATACCAAGTAAAGTTTGGGGCCAAACAGTTTAAATGTGGTAGAAAATCAATTGAAGATGACACCCATTTAGGGCGACCTGTCAAAGTATCTTCAGAGGAAAGTGAAGGTTATGATTTTGGAAGATTGTTGGGTCAAAGTCAGTGTTTACGAATTAGGCATTTCAGTTGGCACAGTTTCCAGTATCATTCATGATGTTTTGATGATGTCGAAAGTCAGTTCTCTTTAAGTGTCACGAATGTTGACGACTGAGGAAAAAACTTGTCAACAATTTAGCCAAGAGAATTTAGACATCCTTAGAGAAAATCCAGGATACTCTTATTCTCAAATTATTATGGTTGATAAAACATGGGTCCACCACCATGATCCTGAGACCAATCAAGAGTTCATGCAATGGAAGCACAAGGGTTCACCAACTAAAAAAATTTGAATTTGCAGCAGTCAACTGGAAAGATCATGGCAACGGTTTTTTTTGGGATGCGAAAGGCATTTTATTTCTAAAATTCACGCCAAACAAGACAACAAGTACTGGAGACACCTATGCTTCAATAATGAAGGCATTACATAAGCGAGTGTGACGAATACCGCACCTCGCGGCCCCCCTGACGTCAACTATGTCGAGCCCACGAGATACGGTTCCGTCACTGGTTTCCAAGACGTGACGTTACGCCCTCCCCAGAGCACGTAAGGTCAGTTTGATACAGTTTACTCAGACACATCCTGTCCACGCAGGCACAGAGAGTCAGGGGGGTGACCGCCGGTGTTCCATGCGGCCACCGTCATAACTCCACACTCGCTCACAATCCTGACAAGCTGAGAGAGATTTTTCACTGCCCCAGTGAAACAAAGCTTTCTCAGCCCGGTAGACTGCCACCAGTTCCTTCGTTTGATATAAGCCCGGTCCACTAATGGGATTATATAGGGTGAGAAACCCTGGGGATTCGTGATCGAGATACAAGCACAGCACAAGATTAAATTATATATTTAATTGCCTTAAGGGCGCACTAGACAATACACGATATACACAGATAATATATACAGTGGTCAGATGTGCAAATACAGGTGGTATGATACAACAGAATTAACAGAGCAAGGGTCAGTTACCAGATAACTGAGTAGTCCTCTGGGTTATGATAAGTTCTGAGGTGCAGTAATGCTTGGCTGTAGTCACCTGGGGGCAATGATGTCAGCAGTTTGTCCACAGTCTCTCCAAACACAGTACTCAATGTGACCCCCTTCAAAGAAGGACACTGGCCTCTGGCCTGCATTGGCCTTTTCACCTGTAGTCGGCCATTCCCATTCCTCCTTTCTGGTCCTGGTAGCCAAAGACCCACAAAACCCATTAAGGCCCATAGCTCCAGACCGGAAGGTCACAAGGAGATGATTCTGGGACCAACGGGTCTGCCTGGATTCTGGCTACAGGTGCAGACCAAACATGGCACTGTTATTGGGTTTCTGCAGGGAGATCTCTGTATCTCCCCTTCCTGGTGCCCATCCCCAAACTACGGCCATAGCATGTCCGTCTTGGCCCCAGGGTCGCAGATATATGACTGGTTTATGCCCGTGATGGACAGGTAATTCATAATTCCTTATGAATCCCTGGTTCCATAATGTCTGGCCACCGTGTTGGCTGAGTGAGGTGTGAATTTGTACACATGTGGCCTGCTTGAAGCCAGGACCCCTGCAGAGTTCATCCCCTCTGCTATCTGACAGCAAATGGCTGGAATTAGATCATGGCTAGCATTAGATCATAATTCCACATTCCTCACAGGGAGTCAAAGGGAAACGCTATGGGAAGTTGTTAGTGGGTGTGTTGCTGATTCTTGAAAATGCGCCAGCTTACAAGTCTAGCAAATCACAAGCTACTATCAGGGAATGTGGCTTCATGGAGCTTAACCATCCACCCTACAGTCCAGACTTGGCTCCCAGTGATTACTTTCACTTTTGGAACATGAAGAAATTTCTCAGTGGTCAACAATTTCCAGATGATATTACAGTCAAAGAGGCGGTAACAGGGTTTCTGCAGCAGCAAGAAGTCTACTTCTATTTTGAGGACAGCCAATCACAGGAGCAGTGGCGTGCCTAGGGTATTTGGCACCCGGGACGGGTCCTCTGGAACCCCCCCCCCCCAATACTTGTACCCCCTCACAGTAGTCTTGACCGCATTGTGACCTCTCACAGTAGTTATGCCCACATTTCACCCCCCTCACAGTACGTATGACCTATATGTGCCCCTTTCACAGTTGTAATGCCCTCTTTGTGCCCTCTTCACAGTGATAATCCCCATTGTGCCCCCTTCACAGTAATAATCCCCATTGTGCCCCCTTCATAGTAATAATGCCCATTAAGCCCCCTTCACAGTAATAATACCCTCTATGCCACCTCCATGGTAGAAATCCCCACTGTGCCCCCTTCACAGTAATAATGCTCACTGTGCCGCCTTCACAGTAATAATGCTCACTGTGCCCCCTTCACAGTAATAATGCTCACTGTGCCCCCTTCACAGTAATAATGCCCTCTGTGCCACCTTCAAAGTGGTAATGCCCTCTGTGCCCCCTTCATAGTAAAAATCCCCATTGTGTCCCCTTCACAGTAATAATGCCCATTGTGCCCCCTCCATAGAAGAAATGCCCTCTGTGCCCGCTTCACATTAGTAATGCCCTCTGTGCCCCCCCATAGTAGTAATGCCCTCTGTGCCCCCTCCATAGTAATAAAGCACCCTGTGCTCCCTCTGCATAAAAAAAACCCCACTGTAATTACTCACTTTGTCCCGTTCCTGAAGCTTACATACCTCTCTTCCCTGCAGGCACAGATCACTCTACAGGACTGTGTGGGCAGAGGTTATGCAGATTTCTGGGCTGCAAGCTCCACCCACACAGGTAGGCAGTGCAATCTGTGTCTGCAGGATGAAAAGTGGAGCAGGGAGAAGTCTTCCTGCTTCACCAATCTGCGGCCTAAAGGTGGGGAGGAGCACTGGGAGCCATGCGGTGAGTGACAGGACCGCAGCTGCCAGCGCTCCAGCAATGAGCGCTTCTATCTGTATTGATGGAAGCGCTCATTGCTTATGGCACCCGCTGAGGGCCGGCACCCGGGGCTGACCGCCCCCCACGACACCTTCTTAGTACGCCACTGCACAGGAGGCGAAGTGCAATAAGTGTGTTAAAGTCAAGGGGTATTACGTTGAAAAGTAGGGAGTTTAATATTTTCATAAAAACATGGGCAGGCATCTAACCCTGTTAAGGCATAACTTTTGGACCATTTCAATTGCTTGTTCAGATTAAGGCAATCATTTTTTCCGATATGACCATGAGTGTGTGTCCGTGTGTGTGTATAGTAACACAAGCAGGTATCTGCCCCTATTAAAGCATAGGTAATGTTTGGACCTCTTGTTCAGAACATGCCACTGCTTCTTCCAATGCTACAGTGTGTGTCATTTCAATACACCAGAAGGCATCTTCCCCAATGGTCTATTTTTGGAATTTTTCAAATTTTTATAAAGCATAAAAAATATGATGATGCAGTCAACCATGTGTTTACCTGTAGCTGTGCAGACTGCATCTGATGATCCAGTCAACCATGGTTTTACACGTACTAATGCTGTCTTTGAGTTCAAAATCTTAAAAAGAGGTGAAAGACGAGAGAAAAAGAGTCCAAGGAGAACTTGGTGTCATACATCAATTTTTAGGTCAATTGGAGCACTTTTTATTCAAGTTGAATTTATGCTCACCCAAATCAAATCTTCTGACCAGTTTTGTTAGTATTGGACCCCAAAAGGAATTTCAAGAAATTCACTGATCTCTGCTTATTGCATAAACTCTCCTGTGAACCCTGATAAGGTGTGATACTCTTCCAATGCCTATGGGTGCTGAATAATGGCTTCATACAACTCAATATAAGAGTTTATCCCACATCTGCCTACATATCATACAGTACACAGTAATTTTTTTTTTGTCAGACCCAGCCAATATTCTGTAAGTGTCTGTGGTGGGAAGGTTGCCATGCTGACCAGTCAAGCCCCAACTGTCGATCTAATCAGTGAGGCTGGAAGCCCAGACAATCAAGTTTCTGGCTCAGTATCCAATCCCAGCACTAGGCGGGGAATTTTAGTCTGATACTCAGTCATGAACAGCTGCTGGTGATCATGTATAGGTTTCCTGGCTCTTAGCCTCTGTTCTTTGTCCCTAGACCTACTCGTAAACTCTCTTTGTATTAACCATGGCTTGTTTTCTGGATCAAACCCTTCATCTGCTGAATTAGCTTCTACTGATTCTCCTGATATTCTGACATAAGCTAGTTTCTGGATTAACCCCTAATTTGCTGTTTGGACTCTATCTGTCTTCCTGGTTCTGACCCAGCTTGTCTACTAGTCTTTGCACTTCGGTCATTCTGGTAGGTCAGCTTCTAGCAAGCTCGCACCATTTTTCTGCAACTATACTCTTCAGACGTAATCTGCGCCCCTAGCTGAAAATTGTTGTCTTCACAAAATTTATCAGCATTGTGTACATGACATTTATTTATTTGATTTAAAAATCTGATATGATGATCACATGTGTAAAGAAGATATGCAGGACAGGGGGTGAAGGGGGTGTATTTATTTATGTTTTTAATATGAGGAATAAAAAATTATTTCATATTTTTTAAAATTTGGCATAGACTATGACCAAAGGTGATCCTGGGAATTATATTCAGGCTGGTGGTACCCAAGAACAAAAAGATTAAGAAACTCTGCTCTAGAGAAGACAGCAGATACATTAGCTATATGGAGTGCAGAGGAGTCCTGCACTGGAATTGTGGTGCCTGATGGGGCACAAAGGCTTGTCTTCCACATAAGACACCAGGATTATAACGTGCTAAAAAGAGGTTGTCCAAAACAGACAACTTTTGAATTTTATAGCTGCAACATATTGGACGAAATGCTAAGTATGCTACATACAGTATTTGAATGTGTTTAGTGTTTCAGTTTAGTAATTTTTTTTATTTTTTTATTCCCAGAATAACAACATCCAGGCAATGTATAAAGATACGTTCTGCGATAGCCGGGACCTCACTTTCATCAGGCGTGCTTTGGAAGATATCCGACTGGATGCTAACCCAATAAACCTCAGCAAATTTGCAAATGATTATTTTTGTCTACCTAGGCTTCCTACTGGGCAATACTACTGAGCAGAGCAAGTTGCTAATCTGCAGAACTAAATATGGTTCACTACAATAAATATTATTGTTTTATCTGTGTCACAATTAAAACCAGAACAAACCATAACATTTTGTCTATTTTTGTATAATATGACATTGAAATTAAGCTTTAAAGGAAACAAGAGATGCTAATATATTCTGTATTTGTACATTATATTTAGAAATCAAGATTGGGGTTGAGCGAACCCGACCTGCAAAGTTCGGGGACCCGAACCCGGACTTTTTCACTGAAGTTCGGTGTTCGGGTGATTTTATTTTCCATTATGACATGGTTATAACGGAAAATAATAGCATTCTTAAGACAGAATGCTAAATATAATGCCCATTGAGGGGTTAAAAATAATAAAAAAACTCACCTCATCCACTTGATCGAGCAGCCAGTATCCTCTTCTTTCTTTTTTCTGCAGTACCTGCAAAAGGACCTGTGATGGCCACGTGGTGAGCTCGGTGAGCTTGTTTTTGGGTTTGAATATAAAAGGCATAGATTGGCCAACAAAATCATGTGAATAGATCTAAGCCACATGCCTCAAACATTTATCTTTCTGCTTACATAATAATCTCATTTGCCCCTCCATATACTGATAGAAGTGGGATTCCCCTGTCCTTGAGGTGACTACTAGTGTTGAGAGAATCAAAGTGAAACAAATGAACTTCGATCTGGATTTCAGAAAAAAATTCTATTCACCACGAATCTGAATTTCCTCTCACTTTGTGGTAACTAATTGTTTTTTCCTAAAATGTCAGCTACACATGATACAAAGTGAAAGTAAGAAGCCCAGAAATGCAATATGACCCATAATGCTGTGCAGCCAGCCAGTCAGCCATCCCCTGTGATGTCACAGCCCTATAAAAGCCTTATCCCGCCAAGTTTATGCCACTTTACTGTGAGCTGAGCATAGTGACAAATGTGCAAAGCACTAGGGACAGTGGTTAAAAAAGCTTTTAATTGTAGAATATTGGATAGGGACAGTGTAGAGAGATTATAGGGAGAATTTTCATGCACTTACTGTGCATCAGACTCAGCGTCAAAAGACTGTATAATATATAGGCGCGTTCATCTAATTCACTTACTGCGCCATTAATACTGAATCTGTTCTGTTATACGTAGACTTACTGTGCATCAGACTTAGTCTCAACAGGCGGTCTTATATATAGGTGCGCTTATCTAGTACATTTAATGAGCCATTTATATTTAATCTGTTCTGTTATACATAGGCACTGTGCATCAGACTCATTGTCAACAGGTAGTCTAATATATAGGCGCACTTTTCTAGTTCATCCGCTGCATTATTCATACTTAAACTGTTGTGTTATACATAGACTTACTATGAGTCAGACTCAGCATCCAAAAGGCAGTCTAATATATAAGCACGTTTACTTGGTACACTTACTTCCATTCATACTTAATCTGTTACATTACTGGTTCAGTTACTGTACACTATGGCCAACAGACAGTTGCCTGGGCATTTAAAAGGAACTGACAGTGGCAAAAATGTGGCTGTAGCCATCACAAGTATCATCAGAAGAAAGGGTGGTGGTAGCAGCAGCTGCAGACAGGCCAGAGCTGCCATTGTCATCCAGCAGTCATGTTTTAACCAATAATGCAGCTGTACTGGAATAGTTGACTCGCTCTTCAATGTCATCTCAGATGACAACAGAAACACACATCAAGGAATTGGTGGGTTCCTCTGACACCACACTTAGTTGGCATGGCCCATGAACAACCTCTGTACTCTCACCTATCCTGAAACTGCCTTTCTTTTGCTGTTCCTTCTTCTCAGAAAGTAATGCATGCTGCTAACTCTTCCCCACTTTCCAGTGAGGACCAGCTTAGTGAGGATAGTCAACAGCTACAGGCCAGCACAGACTTGAAGGAAAGGTCTGCTGCGTCCTCCATTAGGCATCTGTAGGGGAAATGCAAAAAATACTCCAAAAACATTGGAAGAGCCTACTTTCAGATAAAGAACTGAGAGAGGTTCTAAATCCGCATCCTAGCATCACATATCGGAGAGGACCAAATTTAAGAGATCTATTGGTCCATAGCCACTATCAAGAACAGTTACAGAAAACAGATGGCAGAAAAGAAAAAATAGTGGGATCAATGCTGTGTGGTGACTGCACCTTTTGTAAACTCATTTGGAAAACAAAAACTATTGAAAATCCAGTTGACGGAAGGAAATACGAAATAAGACAACTAATCACTTGCAAAATGAAGGGAGTGATTTACATCGCAGGTTATATCTGCCCAAAATTGTATGTTGGAAAAACAATACAAGCATATCGAAGAAGGATATCTGGCCATTTAAGTGCAATAGAAACTAAAAAAGACACCTCAAATTCCAGACATATTAGATATTGTCACAATAACAATCCGAATGTTTAGAAATTTTGGGGCATAGAAAAAATATCAATGGGACCTAGGGGAGGAAACCTGGATAAAAAGCTTCTTCAGATAGAAGCAAGATGGATAGACAGACTAAATTCAATGAGCCCCAGTGGATTAAATGAAGGGTTCTCCTTCTCAGCTTTTCTATAAAAATTATCATATACACCAATTTGCCACACTGGAAATTGAAATAATTACTTTATTAGTATTTCTATAAAACAATTCATATTAAAATTTTATATAGTCTTGGTTAACATGATTGGTGGTACAAATGACAGCTAGAAACCTTTACACAGGGGTATATATGCATAAGTATGGAGATGATGACATCACAGTTACCACTGACAATTTGTGCGCACACATAATTACGATATCCCCTATGGTATGGGGCCACAAATGTACTAATAGCCCAAAAAATAATAATACGTAGTATATAAATGCATGACAGAAAAGTGCCAATAAAGTGCTAGTATTTGTACAAACAAAAATCATATGTGTCCATGTACCTGAGTGCGCACAGAATATCAGTGTCTCCCCCGTGTCCCGACGCGCGTTTCGCCTGCTCGGCTTTCTCAAGGGAAAGGTAGACCTACCTACCTTTTCTGTCATGCATTTATATACTACTTATTATTATTTTTTGGGCTATTAGTACATTTGTGGCCCCATACCATAGGGGATATCGTAATTACGTGTGCGCACAAATTGTCAGTGGTAACTGTGATGTCATCATCTCCATACTTATCTATATATACCCCGGTGTAAAGGTTTCTAGCTGTCATCTGTACCACCAATCATGTTAACCAAGACTATATAACATTTTAATATGAATTGTTTTATAAAAATACTAATAAAGTAATTATTTCAATTTCCGGTGTGGCAAATTGGTGTATATGTGTATGTGGGATCCCGGATATTTTGGTGTCATCCCAACACCAGATTTTGGTTTGTTATAAAAATTATCACCAGAAAATAAGCACAAGAATAATATAGGTAATGAAAATTATATAGAGTCAGTCCTCCCAAAAATTCCAATAGGGACATAACCTCATTAGCTGACCCATAGCTTGAAATAAAAAATTTAAAATAAAGTAATAAATTATATGGTGATCTAAAGTAATATCCATTCCTAATTGGTAGGACAAAGATATATATTTCTCTCCATGGACTAGAAACAGAAAAGAAAATAATATAACAGAAAATAAGACAAAAGTGCATAGCCTGTTAAAGGAAATAAACATAGAGAGGAAAGTAGTTAAGCAAGGAGTGCATAGAAGAAGAGTCATTGTGAAATAGACCAAGTCCCGCAATATGCGCATAAATAGGCTAAAATCGTAAAATAGAAATAGACGAAGTCCACCGACATGCGCATAAACAGGTTAAAATCGTAAAATAACCAAGTCCCCGGACATGCGATAAGGAGAAAAGTTTGATCTGAAAATCAAGTGTGGGAGCAGGCGCATTAGAATAAAGTGAACAAGCGAAAAGTTGAAGTCCCGGAGGATGTGCAAAGAAGAAGATCGAGTGACGAAAAACTAAGTCCACAGACATGCGCACAAAAAGGCAACACATATGGGACAGATGTGCCTAATAACTAAGTCCCCTGACATGCGCATAGGTCGGGGATAGAGCCTGGAGAACTTAAGTTCCTTGACATGCTCATATGAAGAAACCATTTCGGGGAGAGATGTTAAAGTACCGGGGCATGCTCAAAATATAAAAATGTGAAGAGACAAAGTCCGGAGACATGCGCAAAAGTTAAAGTGCGCATGCCAGAAGGGAGACTGTGGATTGGAAAGAAAAAACCCACATAGGGATTGGTGAAAGGTAATGGACCGAATATTGACCAATACAGGGTCAGGAATGAACAATGCCCCATGGAGGGAACCTCCTCATTGGACTTATAGAAATAGGTGGGACATAAAGAGGGATAAAACCCCGCAACAGGAGGCAATTGGTTTCTGTGCTCCTGCACCCTGACGAAGCCACGTATGTGGAGAAACATGTCGGGGGAGCAATAGGGAAAGAGTTTTAAAATCTGGGTCTAGGGATAGTTAGTGAGAGGATCTCCTAATAGGAGATAATATAGATAGAGAAGAAAAAGAGAAGACTAGAGAGGGATAGAGAAAGGCATTTGAGTGGAAAACAAGGAGGACAAATTAGTACCCCAAAAAAGCGGTATTTAATGACCGCAAAACACACAAAGGAGGTGAAATAGAGATGGTGTGAAGTTAACACTAATCTCTATATAAAGAGGAGTTTCCTATAAGAAAAGAGAATATTCCCAATGCTGAAAACTATTCCAAACCTCTAGGAAATAAATACATCTAATCGAAAATAATAAGACAAAATAGAATATCCCTGCACCCAAAGTTTTTAATATAATTTTTTTTGGAAGGTGTAGAAAAAAAGAATAATGGTTTTAAAAGAAGACAAAATAAAAGTTACATTTTATTAGGGCCATAAACAGAAAATTTGTGACTGAATCAGCCACTCCAGTGTGTCTCCATTAGGCATGCAACTGGCAATGATGACAGTCATGTGGAAGCACATGTTGCGAGCGGTCAGGGACGTGGCCATGGGACTGGTGAGGGTAACATAAGTGACAACCAGACATTAATGGATGATGATATAGCCGATTGCACATGGGAGCCGGGTGAAGAGTGGGCATTATTATCAGGTAGTGGGGGTGAGGGTGGCAGCAGGCCCGTGAGACGGCAGCATGCCAATGAGCCAGCAAGGTGCAAGCAGTGGAAGACCTAGAGCCAAACGCACCCAGCGTATATTGTCTGCTACTCAGGAGCCTACCTGTCAGGAAACAACTAGCGGTGCATGAGTTCACACAGGCAGCGATAGGCAGTCAGCACGGAGTGGTGGGGGTAAAATGCCACACTTGGCAGCGTGTGAATTTTTTTTTCCAAGTTGATGGAGGACATAAGCATAGCGGTGTGCAGGATATGTGGGTAGAAGGTGAAGCGTGGTCAGGGTGTTAATGTTCGCACCAAAGCCCTGGTCAGCCTGCGGGAACCGTGTCACAGTGGAGAGAAACAGCTCCGCGTCATCAACCAAGAAATCGAATCCTGGCTGTCTCCTGACCAACTGGAGATCGGAACCATGATCACCAATAATGGGAAGAACATTCTGTCTGTGTTACATCAGTGAGAGCTGACCCCAGCTGGCCTCTATCACACGGTCAGTATTTTCCATCAGGATTTGCTCATGATTGGGAAGCCAAAAGCTGGAGTTGGTACAAAGCACAGAAGACATGCTAACATTTCCATCACATGTTAACCTTGTTTTAGACCCACTCCTAATTTTGCCTTACAAATACTGATGGTTTGAAGGCGGATGTCAAACTACAGGATCCTTTTTTTTCAGGCTGTTATTCTGACAAATCATAAGAACGGAAAAATAAATAGTGATGTGAACACAGCCTTACTTCTGACACCCTCCCCACTATCATAGGGCCACTACTTAAATCTTGGGCCACTACACGGTTCAGTCCATGCCGATAAATTAGATCTGTTGCTAACATTAACCTGTAAGGCTGAGTTCACACTTCAGTTATTTGGTCAGTTATTTTTATCTAGTTATTTTATTTAGTTTTTGTGAGCCAAATTCAGGAACCGAGCCTACTATCCGATTAGATATCATGAATAGATCTACACCTGTTCTGTGGGTTTGACCCACACCTGTTTATGGCTGA
This sequence comes from Bufotes viridis, assembly GCA_033119425.1. NCBI lineage: Eukaryota > Metazoa > Chordata > Amphibia > Anura > Bufonidae > Bufotes > Bufotes viridis. The sequence continues at coordinate 209,847,791 of CM065591.1, forward strand.
CAATAAAAGATGAGAATAACTGACCAAATAACTAAAGTGTGAACTGAGCCTAAGGGCTCATTCACATGGCGATAGGTGGGCCGTTCCATGCAATGGGAACGGCAAATTTGCAGTCCCCAATGCACGGGCAACCTCCGTACAGGAACTTGATATTGGCCTATCCTCAGGATAAATTATCAATATCAGATTGGAGGAGGTCCAACTGCCAGCACCCCCACTGATCAATTGTTGGAAGTGGCTGCAATGCTCCATGAGCGCTTAGCCCTTTTCCTAGGCCAGTGACATACCCATACACTGGTCATATGGCATAGGCGCAGTTCAGTCACATTCACTTGCCTACCAAGCATAGCTGCTATACAATGTACAGCAGTCTGCTTGGTAAGCTGTGAAGAGACTGCAGCACACACCTGAGGATAGGTCATCAATATCAAATTCCCGGATAATCCCTTTAACTATGGTGTCATTCAAAGTGATATATTTGGGTAGTACCTTCTTTTTTAATTAATTTTTTAAGGGATTTTCCAATTTATTAGAATATTTCCACAGAGACCCTACATGTAATAAAATAATAAAAGATACCCATACAGTGGTATGCAAAAAGTTGGGCACCCCTGGTCAAAATTACTGTCACTGAACAGTTAAGCAAGTTGAAGATGATATAAACCCCAAAAGGCATAAAGTTAATGATGACTCATTACCTTTGCATTTTAAGCAAAAATATTTTTAATTTTCATCTTTTACATTTTCAAAATAACAAAAAAAGGAAAAGCGTCCGAAGCAAAACTTTGTGCACACTGCATGGTAGTCTTTCAACTCGTGTTTGAGGGATTTTCATCATTCTTCCTTGAAAAAGTCTTCCAGTTTTGTGAGATTCCTGGGCCATCTTGCATGCATTGCTCTTTTTGAGGTCTATCCACAAATTGTCAATAATTTTCAGATAAGGGGGCCGTGAGGGCACAGATTGGGCAGCACAGATTGTTCATGATACGATTTTATCTTTGTATTTTTGTGAGTATATTAAACCATTTTTATCTGTGACAACTGGTACGTACTTCACTATCCTTGCGCCCTCCTTCCTTCGAGATCTATGGAAGTGTGAGTTGGGTGATATCTTCTGCAAGTGGTGCTCTGTTGGTGGGATCGCGGTTTGGATCAAAATCCGCTGAAGGTGAACCTACGGCTCTCGGTCTTCGTTCTCTCCACGGATAAAGCTCTCCTGTCGAAGTTACACAAGAGAATTCCATCTACGCATTTTGCAAGTGGAGTCTTGTGAGTATACCGCACCCATTAGGTGCGATAGGTGTTCAGAACATCCTACACCAAAGTGCGTCTTGTTACTATATTTTAGGTTTCCATGCCATTTTTGAGAGTTATTGAGTGTATGTGGTCCGTTTAACTGAAGAATACTACAAATATTAGAGAAAGAAAAGAAAAATAAAAGAATCTTCTTTTGTAGCGCAATCCCCACTTATATGATTTACATTTAGAGGACTTTTTTACCCACATCGTTCTAGGATTTGCAGCATCTGAGGGGACAAATATTCCTTACAGAGACTTTTGCTTTTTATTGGAATCATTATCCATTTGTAGAAGTCGTCCTCTTTTCAACTTCAGATTTTTTACAGTTGGTTTTATGTTTGCTTCCAGAATTTGCTTCAATTTCATTGAATTTATTCTTCCCTCTACCTATGAAATGATCCCTGTGCCATTGGCTGCCACACTACCCCAAACATAATTGATCCACCCCCATGCTTAAAGGCTATGTACACCTTCGGATGCAATTTTTGTTTATGGTTGCATTTTACTCATTTTTTTTGCTAAAAATCATATTTTCATTTGGCCTTTATTAAAAATATTGAACCATTCTGTCACAAAAGGTTAACTGTTTTTCTGAATCGTGACTGGTACTTTAACTTTCACTTTGTGGCGGTCATCTACCAAGAGGTTATAAACACTTATTTAAGCCACATTCTTATCTGTAAGATAAGAACTAAAAGCTATAATGAGTGTGTCAGAGAGCAGATATAAAGAGCCTGTCAGCTCCCCAAATGACAGAAAAGACAGAAAATCCACAGGCTGCTACTACAGCATCTCAGCTATGTACACAAAAAGGAATTAATGTTTTTAATAAAGACCAATTGTAAAACTGATTTTTAGCTCAAAATAAGTACAATGCAACAATTAAAAAAAAATTGCCCCCAAAGGTGTACACCGCCTTTAATAGTTTGGAGAGATGTTCTTTTCATGAAATTATGTGCCATTTTTTCTTCAAACATACCTTTGCTCATTTTTTGAGAAAAATTTGATTCGATCCGAATATTTTCGCAGCGAATTACATTAAAAAACGGCTATTTCCTGGCTGCTGAGAGACTTTATAGTGGTGTAGAACACCGTGCCTTGAAGTAACATGCATAGGGAGTCTGCTTTGGTAGTGGAATAATACTGTGAGTCCCTATGACATGCAGATGACAGGAGTCGCTCTTAGAATCACTGCATACTTCACTTATTTGGGCGGTCACAAGGCCAAAACTGACCAAATAACTCAAGTATGAACTCAGCCTTACAGGTAGATGTTAGCGTCAAGAAGAAGCGCACTCCTTTTATACAGTCATCAGCTGATTCCACATCGATGTCAACAGAACCTGTTCTATTAAAGGCGTATACAAGTAAAGCCCACCTGACAGAATGGAGACAGTGTCAGTAGTAAGTTTGTTTTGACGTCACTGATTAATTTTCCCTTCCCCTGATCCGTCAGAACAATAACTTCCGAAAACGAATCCTGTCTGTGGAGCATCCGCCTTCACTCGCCATTTTCTCAATAATCCATCAGTATTGCTAATGCCAAAACAAAAAAAAAAACAGGAGTAAATCTAAAATAGAGATTACAGGTGAATGGAATATTTGCATGTCTTCTGTTTTTTGTACCCACTCCTGCTTTTGGCTACCAAATCATAAGCCAATTCTGATAAGACCATACAGGCCTTAAAGCTGCTACACAGACAGGATCTGTTGTTTGCTTCTTTTTTTCTTTCCTTCTGACAGATCAGAATAAGTGTCAAATTTATGATGATGTCAGCCAGGCCGAAAGCCAAAATAGTGGACCAGTCATCAAGTGGGGAGGGTGGGAACAGCTTGAGAAGTCCACAGAGTGGCCCTATAACATAGTGGTGAGGTGGAAGCAGCATGAGGAGACCAGAGAGTGGCCCATTGACAGGGTCTGGAGGTGCAGCAGCATGAGGAGACCACAGATCGGCACAATGACGCAGTCTGGAGGTGGCAGCTGCATGAAGAGACCACAGAGCGGCACAATGACACAGTCTGGAAGTAGCAGCAGCATGAGGAGACCACAGAGCGGCACAATGACAGTCTGGAGGTGGCAGGAGTATGAGGAGACCACAGAGCGGCACAATGACATAGTCTGGAGGTGGTGGCAGCATGAGTAGGCCACAGAGCGGCACAATGACAGAGTCTGGAGGTGGTGGCAGCATGAAGAGACCACAGAGCGGCAGAATGACAGAGTCTAGAGGTGGCGGCAGCATGAGTAGGCCACAGAGCACCACAACGACAGAGTCTGGAGGTGGCGGCAGCATGAGTAGGCCACATAGTTGCACAATGACAGAGTCTGGAGGTGGCAACAGCATGAGGAGACCACAGAGTGGCAAGGTGACATAGTGTCGAGATGGCAGCAGCAGGATACCACAGAGTGGCACCATGACTAGTGTGGAGATGGAAGTAGCAGCAGCAGCATCAGGAGGATACCACAGAGTGCCAAGGTGACATAGTGTGGAGATGTCAGCAACAGCAGCAGGATACAACAGAGTGGCACGGTGACATAGTTTGGAGGTGGCGGTAGCATCAGGAGACCACAGAGAGGCAAGGTGACATACTGTGGATATGGCAGCAGCATGAGGAGACCACAGAGTGGCTAGGTAACATAATGTGGAAATGGCAGTAGCAGCAGCACCAGGAGGATACCCAAGAGTAGCAAGGTAACATAGTTTGCAGTTGGCAGCAGCACCTGCATCAAGAGACCTTAAAGTGACCCGGTAACAGAGTGGGGTGGTGGGTGGCAATACCAGTATGCGTACCAGTAACCAGTACCCGCTGACGAAGGTGAGTGAAATAAGGAGCAATTGGCATCAGATGTGTGGCAATAAGCGGGTTGCAGCATCAAAGTAGTAGCTGAGGCAGGTAGTCAGAAGAAACCGGTTTCTTGTATCAAAGTGTGGGTGTGGCACCATGGATGATCTAATCCAGGGATGCTCAACCTGTGTCCCTCCAGCTGTTGCTAAACTACAACTCCCATCATTCCCGGACAGCCTACAGCTATCAGCCTACAGCAGGGCATGGTTGGAGTTGTAGTTTTACAACAGCTGGAGGGCCGCAGGTTGAGCATCCCTGATCTAGTCTGATGCATCAGGAATTGGTGGTTGGAAATCCTGGCTGATCCACGCCTGATTCATCTTGACAAAGGTCAGTCTCTCCACATTTTGGGTGGACAGGCGAGTTCTCCTTGGGGTAACTATGAGCCCTGCCACACTAAACACCCACTCTGATGCCACACTACTGGCCGAGCAGGACAGCTTTTCCAGGGCAAACTCTGCTAGTTTCGGCCACAAATCCAGTTTGGCTACCCAGTAGTCCAGCAGATCTTCAGTGTGGGGTGGCAGAGGGCTGTCCAAGTATTCCACCACCTGCGGGTTCAGGTCCTGCTCCAGGTCTACCTGCTGCTGGTGAGTAGTTTCTTCACTATGCGGGTGAAGAAAGCTGCTCATCAGCAACTGTAGACTCAGGCTGCTGCTGATGGAGCTGGTACTGCCCTTGACACCCCACCCCTCCCCAGCAGCCATGACAGTGGAACGTGAGTGCAGAGGGCCCCCCGGTCAGACCTGCGAGAGGATGGACGATGGCGCAGATAGGCAGCAGCCAACAGACTACATAGAATGTCTCGATAGTATTTCATTTTGTCCTCCCTCTCAGCGGGTGTAAAAAAAGCACCCATTCTGGACCGGTAGCAAGGGTCCAACAAGGTGGAGAGCCAGAAGTCATCCCTCTGACGAATGGTGACAATTCGGCTGTCACTACGCAACCAAGTGAGCACGCATCAGGCTATTTGTGCAAGTGACTTGGAGGGACTCCCTGCCTCCATCTCCACTGCATACTGCCACGGTGTGTCCAGGTCCTCTGTCTCATCTTCCTCACTGCCCTGTAGCTCCTGTGGCTGCTCCTGCTCCTCCTGTCCTGTCAGCTGAATAGAAAAACCACCCACTTGGCTACACATTGACTGTGCTCCAATGTCCTCCTTCCCCTCCTCCAGTTCAGCCCCCACAGGGCTCATGTGGCCGTGAGATCGAGGCGCCATGTCTCCTGTCCCCTGACCAGCCATTGTTACCACAATATGTTCCAGGACATGAAGCCGTGAAATGACGTTGTTCATCCCGTAGTCCTGGCGATTGACAAATATCATGGCAGGTGTCACGCATGAGCTGCCACTGGCTGTCACCGAAGTAACACAGGGGAGTACTCCTATCTGCTTGCATCATCAAGAAATCGTTGATGGCCTTTCTCTGTTGTCGGTCCAACATATGGAGGGTGGAATTCCAACGGGTGTAAGCATCAAATATCAGCCTATGTTGGGTGATGCCGTTCTGCCACTGCAGCTCAATGAGGATTTGCTTTTCTGTGTACGAGTGGCTGAAGTGCATGCAAAGTTTAGTGGCCATTTTTAGGATATCTTGCAGATAGATGGAAAACTTCAGGAACTGCTTGACAACCAGATTGAACATGTGTGTCATGCAGGGCGCATGGATCAGCCTTCCTTGACGCAGCACCAACACCATGTTCTTCCCGTTGTCGGTCAGCATAGTTCTGATTTTCAGTTGTTGCGGAGAAAGCCAGGATTCGATTTCTTGATGCATCACACGGAGCAGTTCCTCCCCTCTGTGACTCCATTCGCCAAGGCAAACCAGGTGCGGAACAGAGTGACACCGCTGAGCCCTGCACATGTGGTATGCTGGAGGGGCATGGTGACATGTCTATGCAGTGGAGGCTGAGGACATGGTGGAGGATGAGGAGGCAGAGGCAGACATTGTCGCAGGACCAACGGCGTGAACTGTCCAAGTTGCTGGTATGGCTGTGCAGGAACCACATTCACCCAGTGGGCCGTAAAGGACATGTACCTTCCCTGACTGTTGTTACAGCTCCACACGTCGGCGCTGCCATTTACTTTGGCAGCCAAAGACAGGCTCAAGGACTGGCACAACTTCTGTTCTACATCTGTGTGCAGGGCTGGTACTGCCTTTTCGCAATGAAATGACGGCTTGGGACTCTCCACCTCGGCTCGGCACAAGCCATCGGTTCTTTGAAAGGTGCAGAGCCCACCACTTGGAAAGGGAGGGACTGAATCACCAGCAACTTGGACGGGAGCACGTTCAGCTTCTGCTCAGTTGGATGCGCGCACGCATACTGTTGTCTCTTGGCAATCGCTTCGGTGATTGATTGCTGACATAATTACTGACGAGGAGTAGGACTAGCAGAAGATGAGATTGACAGACAGCTCCCTTTTGGCTGAGGTGGTGGAGCCTTGACTGGCTGAAACAGGGTGCGTGCCACTGGGTAATGTAGCGGTAGCTGCGGCAGGCTGGACTACCACATGGGAGGGATGGTACTCCCAGGCCACTTTATGGTGACGCTGCATATGTTGACGCAAGGCCGTGGGTGCCAAAATTGGCACCCTGGCCAATCTTCATCTACTGCCCACATATTCTACATATGTTGACATCCTCCGGCGGCTTCACAAAAAACTGACACACCACGGAGTACCTGATTTTCCCCCCAACACTACTCACTGGCTGACTGCTACCGCTGCTGCTTCCGTGAACCTGTGCATCACTCCTTTCTGGGCAGGTAGGCTGCTGCAAAGCGGGTAGTCTACTTCGTGCCCATTTGGCTCCAGACCTCCCACTGCTGCCACCCTGCTGACTCCCGGCCACGCTAGCAACTTGCTGGCTCAGCCACTGCCTGATGGGCAAGCTGCCACCCTCTTCTCCTGATGACGACAAAGCGCCTTCTTCACCCGGCTCCCAAGTGCGATCGGCTTCATCATCATCAAGTAGTGTCTGCAAATCACTGATGTCCTCCTCAATGGCCTCTGTGTCAGGAGCCACTTGCAACACAAGCTCCCGTGCCACTCTCCTCATCAATACTTGCCCGCCTAGTGGAGGAGGCGGCAGATGTCTCCCCCACATCTTGGCTGGGCAGTAGCTGCTGACTCTCTTCTAGTAGCTCTGGCTCGCTGAAAAGTGAAACTGAGTCAATTGCATGTAGTACTTCTCACAGTGAGGGAATAGAATAGGCCAGAGGCAGGTTAAGGACAGGTGAGGGCACAGGGCCTGCTCCCGGGCCATGCCAACTAAGGGTTGTTTCTGACGAACCCACAGACTGTTAGCTGGGGGTGTCTGATGTCACTTGGGATAACATGGATGACTGAGTTAACCAATCAAGAACCGCTGGGTTTCTGGTCAAGACACGACCGCTACATGACACCAGCAAGTCAGGCCTCTCACTGCGACTACTGCTGCCACGCCCCCTTACTTTGCTGCGAACTCTGCTTGCACTAGAAACATTCAGGCCTCTGCCACTCTTCTGTGCATGGCCTGGCACTTCTTTGCCTTACATACTTGTAGCTGAACTAAAGAAATTAAACAGAAATTAAAACACCCCTGTGACAAATCCCATGTTTTAGGAATGCCCAGCATTTTGTATTTCCTTTGCTGTTTGGGTAGTTGGCCGAATTTTGCCCTTTAAATGTGCACCGGCCACCCCCCTCTGCCTGTGACACAGTTGCCAAACACAATGGGCATTGACCGTGATGCAATTAGCAAACATAATGGGCATTGCCTGTGATACATTTAACAAACACAATGGGCCATTGTAAATGGACGAACGCCCAGCGGGGCTTGGTCGTCGACAGCATGGGACTATGTCCGGCCCCTTTTATCCAATTATCTCCAGGATAGAGAGGAGGTATTTTACTGTTCATGTGGGAGTATGTTATATCTTACTGTATATTGATTGGTCGCTATATTTTGTGTGCCTGTCCTCCACACACAAGATCCCCGTGGGAATATCTCTTGCTGGGGGACTTGCATAAAAGGCCGGGCTGTGGCCATCAATAAAGAGTTTGTGTTACCCCTTCCTGAAGTCTCGGCTCCTGTTTGGGAGGGATTGGGCGCTAATATTTAGAACACCTTCGGATTTACTCAGTGTAAGATATCTGTAACAACCCCTAAAAGCGCTGAATATATTTTCCTTTTTGGATTGAAATAGGCCACTAAACGCTTTCACCACAAATAACTGTGGAAATGCACTGAGAATATATATTTCTTGCTGTTATAAAATATGCCCCTATACGCTTTCACTAGAAATAACTGCAGAAGTGACCTGAGAATATATATTTCCTGTTGGACTGAAATAAAACTATACGCTTTTAACAGAAATAACTGCAACAGTGTAGTGCGTATATATTTATCTTTATTTACTGAAATACGCCTCTATACGCTTTCACCAGAAATAACTGCAGAAGTGACCTGAGAATATATATTTCTTGTTGGACTGAAATAGGCCACTATACGCTTTCAACAGAAATAACTGCAACAGATTCCACCTTTCATTTTTCACAGCTCCTTTGAAAAATGAAAGGTGAAATCTGATTTGTAGCTAAGTGCAACTAAGGGTCCTTTTACACTTGCGTTCTGAGGATCCGGCAGGCACTTCCGTCCCGCCGGATCCGTCAGAATACAAGTCGCCTGAAGCATTAGAAGACTGATCAGGATCCTGATCAGTCTTCGAAATGCTTTCAGGTTACTATGGCAGCCAGGACGCTATTAAAGTCCTGGTTGCCATAGTAGTAGTGGGGAGCAGGGGAGCGGTATACTTACAGTCCGTGCAGCTCCCGGGGCGCTCCAGAATGACGTCAGAGCGCCCCATGCGCATGGATCACGTGATCCATGCGTGTAGGGCGCCCTGACGTCACTCTGGAGCGCCCGGGAGCCTCACGGATGGTAAGTATACTGCTCCCCCGCTCTCCACTACATTTTACCATGGCAACCAGGACTTTAGCGTCCTGGCTGCCATGGTAACCATTGAGAAAAAGCTAAACGTCGGATCCGGCGATGCACCGAAGCGACGTTTAGCTTAAGGCCGGATCCGGATTAATGCCTTTCAATGGGCATTAATTCCGGATCCGGCCTTGCGGCAAGTGTTCCGGATTTTTGGACGGAACAAAAAGCGCAGCATGCTGCGGTATTTGCTGCATCCAAAAAACGTTCTGGTCCTGAACTGAAGACATCCTGATGCATCCTGAATGGATTTCTCTCCATTCAGAATGCATGGGGATGATCCTGATCAGGATTTTTCCGGCATAGAGCGCCGAGGACGGAACTCTATGCCGGAAAACAAAAACGCCAGTGTGAAAGGATCCTAAGCTAGTTCTACTTTACACCAGTTTGATAAATTTCCACCAGAGTCTGTGTGCAGGCAGGCCAAATATACAGAAGTCTGGCTATCCGATAGCTTTGGCTGAGATTTTTCTGCAATGGTTAACGCTGTACACATTTTAAAGTGTATTTAAAAATGACAGGCGACTACTAATGGCCCTCTGCGTCCTGTGTTGTCACAGTGAATGCACAGGCAGTATGTCCTCCTCTAAAGGCTCATGCACATGGACGTAGCCATCTTTGCTATCTGCAAATTGAGGATCCACAAAACACGGATAGTGGCTGTGTGCATTCCACATTTTGTGTAACTGAACGCACGGTCCATAACAGAACAGTCCTATCCTTGTCCACAATGTGGACAAGAATAGGACATGTTCTATATTTTTGCGGGTGCCACAGAACAGAAAAATATATGCGGATATCACACAGCGTGCTGTCCACATCTTTTGCAGCCCCATTTCAGCGAATGGGTCTGCATCCAACCTGCAAAAAAAGTGAATTGGATGCGGACAAAAAATACGTTTGTGTTCATGAGCCTTAAATATGATGATGACGTGACTCTAATCTTGGAATTACAAATAATTCAGGACAAAATCAGTCTCTCTAGTGCCACTTATTGGATGGCTACCCAATAAGTCAATGTCTAGAGATTTTAAACAGGTCTTGGAACAATTGGGAAATACCGCAATCTTTTCCATAGGAAAAAGATACCCATCCGACGAACATAAGGGCTAAGTGCCTGTATTGCATATTAAATGGATCCGTGATCGGCAAGATACGGTGAAAGATAGGACATGTTCTAACGCTTGCATAGCAGAGGCACGGATCGGAAGCCCACGGAAACACTGAAGTTTCCATGGGCTTTTTGGTCCGTGCTTCTGCACCACAAAAGATTGGACGTGTCCTACCTTTTGCTATTCAAGTTAATGGGTCCGCATCCACATCACGGAGTGCACACGCCAGTGGCCGTAAATTGCAGACAGCTTTTTGGGGTCCGCAGCACAGGCAAGGAGCCCTTACATTTGTCTGAATGAGCCCTCATCCAGCGATTGACTGGGCAATAATCCCTATTTGCTGGTGTGGAGAAACAGAGCTGGAACACCAGTACAGTCGTAATAGCAGCAGTAGTGTATCGACTGAGTGTAAATTGTTTTTTGTTTTTTTTGGTTTGTTTTTTACAACAGGGGCTGCCCTTGAGAAAATCTTTTGTGTCGGGCTGCTCGCTGACTATATGATCTTATGAGTGCAGGACAATAGTCCCGTGGGCGGCCCGAGATTGTAATCTATGATGCTATGTGCTCCGGTGTGCATGATCAATGCCGCTCCGGGACATATGGCCCGCTCACAGAAAGTATGTCTCGGAGGACATACGGACGTGTGCAAGGGCCCTAAAGCTGTGTATAGTCCTCCTCATTACTCACAGTTAGGGCTTGTTCACACGACCGTATGTGTTTTGCAGTCTGTTTTTCAACGATCCATTGTTCTGTTTTTTGTATCCATAGTGTTTCCGTTCTGTTTCCATTCCGTATTTCTGCAAAAATTCTCACTATGGTTTCCATATGCGATCTGTTTTTTACGGATCGCAAACGGAAACAGAAAATTTGTAATCATTATTGTAATGTACTGTAATGTTTGTAAACAGTAAACACATGGGCAAAGTGGGCATGGATCCACAAAATAAGGATGACATACGGATGTGTTCCGTATGCATTCCGTATTTTTTGCGGACCCATTGACTTAAATGGAGCCACGGAATGTTATTTGCGGACAATAATAGGACATGACTCAAAATGTTGCGGAATGGAAATACGGAAATGGAATGCACGCAGAGAACCTTCCGTTTTTTTTTTTGCAGACCAATTGAAATAAGTGGTTCCGCATACGGTCCGGAAAAAAAAACAAAGCGGAAACGGAAAAAATTTACGGTCGTGTGAATGAGCCCTTAAGCAATAGCTTGCACTCGTGGTTCTTCTTATACCATCCTTTTACTATATGAATGATTATAATTTTATAACATTACTGATGCAATCCACATAAATTTAATTACAATTATCAAGTGCAGTAATACCAGCAATTAAAGTACAGATTACATTGTAAGGACAATTTAGACAACGTCATCCAGCTCCAGCACACATCCTTGCAGTTTTTAGAGCATATACATATTTGCATTGATAACAACATACCTACTTCAGGCAGGCAGGCCAAACAACACAAATGTCATGGTTGTGCTCATAGCTCCCAAGCTCACACAACATAGCACACATTACCCCCTCCTCCAGTTTGGTGAAGGTGACTTTCAGGCAGGATCTTACATATTGATTAGCCTGAGTGCTGAGCTCAGGGGCACATAGATTGTTGCAGAGGAGGCAGTCTACTGATAAAAACAGAACATATCATACAAATGAAAGAGATGAGCTAAAAAAATAATACACAATAAAGTACACAATAATTACATCTAAAAACATTTGCAAGTATCCTGGAGCATCCTCAGTTTGAAATACATGAAAAGAAAGCTGGCGCTTACAGAAGAAAGAAAGTCATTGCTCAATAAACAGCACAAAATAATTGAAATGCACATTCTAAACTACCTGCTGTCACTGGGTATATTTCTGCAATCTGCACCTATAATTGCATACTTTCTGATAGTACCCAAACACAAATGCACATAGTCTGGTCCCTATATTTCAGGGTCAGGTGACCTTATGGAATTGGAGACCTCGTAAAGTGTGCTGATGCGAAGACAGCTGTGATGATGAGCAATGCGCACAAGTCCCCTCCTTGTGCCGCAGAGTGAGCACTGACATGTGCTGAATGGTGGGGGAGGCAGACTGGAATCTCCCTGTGTTCTGCAGGCATCTCCTGCTCACATTAGGATTCTGTGCACACTGGCTGACTAGGCACATTAAATCAGTCTGCAGAACATAAAAGAAGAAGGGAAACCCCAGAGAACTGGAATAGACCAGAATCAACAGAGTAGTACAATGTGACACCAGGAAACAGAATCCTTCTGAACAAGGAGAAATCCTGCATTGCAAAACTAAATTGCTCATTACACTGAAAGTGGCTCTTTTTTCTGGGGGGTTCTCAGAAAGTGAATTTTAGTTTTACACACAAGAATTTGCACTTGTATCTTATTGCATACATTGTGTATGCATTAACAAACCCTCATTTCACTATTTTTTTTTTTCCTGTTAGGACTATTGTTGAGAGAACTTGTGTTTTCAAGTTCGGCATACAAGGTTCAGGTTCGGTTATCTAAGAATTCCGTTATGGATTCCTGTACTACAGACCAAAACTTATGGTCTGTGGTAGCAGAATCCATAACGGAATTCTCTGATAACCCGAACCTTGTACGCCGAACTTGAAAACACAAGTTCGTTCATCCCTAGTTAGGACTTGTTCATATGTGTGGTTTTAGGCTACATGCACACGACAGTTGTTTTTTGCTGTCCGCAAATCGCGGATCCGTCTTCCTTTTTTTTTCACATCAACATCCGTTCCGTGTGTCCGAAAATTTTGTAGGTTGTGTTTCCGTGTGTCTTCCATTTTTTTTTGCGAATCCGCAAAAAAAACGGAAGGCTTGAAACAGTTTCTTAAAGTACCTGCACAAGTGCCCTGGTTTGCAAGCAACCATCCGCAAAAAAAACGGATGCGGATGGAAAAACGGAAGGCTTCAGTGTGGCTTCCGTTTTTTTTTTGCGGAACCCATTGACTTCAATGGGTCCGCAAACCGTTTTTTGCGGACAAGAATAGGACATGCCATATTTTTTTTGCGGACGTGAAATGCGGAATACGGACGCGGACAGGAAACGGAAGAGGCATCAGTTTTTTTGCGGATCCATAGAAATGAATGGGATCCGCAAAAAAAACGGAACGGAAGCCGCAAAAAAATACTGTCGTGTGCATGTAGCCTTAGTCAGCATTTGATCAGTGATTGTGAGCTAAAACAGGAATGAAACTTAGGGCTCATGCTCACTACCGTGTGCTGGCACGGACACCTACCATGGGACCGCCGCATGCGGATCGCGAACCCATTCACTTGAATGGACTACATGCACTACTTTTTTGCGGTGCGGAGGCACTGACAGAAAACCCACGGATCCGATTCGTGCCTCCGTTCCACACTGCACCGCATCTCCCAGATTGCGGACCCATTCAAGTGAATGTTTCTACATCCGTGATGCGGTGTGCACACGGCCGGTGCCCGTGTATTGCGGACCCGCTGTATGCAGGCCGCAACACCGTCACGGCTGGGTAACGGCCGTGTGCATGAGCCATTACATAGAGATAAGATATAACAGAAAAGATCTGCACCTGTTCTGTGTTTTTAACCTGAATCTGGTTTTGACTCACAATCAGTTAATAACCAAGACACTGGAGGAGCCTTCACACACGGCAGATTTTGTTGCAGAAAATTCCACTAATGAAAATCAGTTTCATTTACCTAAATAGAGCTTGCATAAATCCATGTGCTTGCTTCCCTATTGAAATGAACAGAACTGATTGTAAGTCCCGTAAAGTTCTTCAACAAAATCTGCAGCACGTGAAGATACCCTGATGGATGAAATAAAGATGTCTGCCATTTTAAATATCACAGTACAGTATTGAGCTCAGCATTGCAGGGAAAATAAAGATGAAGGATCACATGCCTCAGGACAGGGCTATTTGCTGGTGGGCTCATCTATAATGCCTTGCAGTCATCAGGAGTTATGACATAAACAAAAAGTTAAAGGGGTTTTGTCAGTTCTGCAAGTGGCATTTATCATATAGAGAAAGTTAAAGCCTCATTGTTCTGCCCAGCAGGGTTAGGGAAAATGATTCCAGATCACGTCTGCCTTAGTTTTGGTATTTCTGTAGTGATTAGTGTGGTTATAACACCATCTAGCGGTGTTAAATTGTATTTCACTTTGTTTTTTTGTTACAAAGACTGCTGCATTGTGGGTGGTGCAAAGCATTATGGGAGTGCAAAGTATCCTGGGAAAGAGAAGGCTCTAGTCTCCAGGGCACATCAGCAGAGCTGTCCTTCTGCATATCTCCTTCTTAAACTCTACCATCCTTGTAAAAGCATATTTGGTGAGAGATCTACCTTTGCTTCATCTTTGACTCTATGTTATGCAGAGCTGTTCAGCTATTATTAGTTATCATTGTTATTCAGGTTGTTATTACTGTTAGCTAGCCATGCAATCTTATGTACAGGCAGCCATTTTACCATGTGCTTCATTGTTATGCAAATGTTATAGTACATGCAAGCTATACTTATACATGTTATTTGTATTCTTGTAGTTTTACCAATCAACAAATACTCCTGTTTTACCAATAAACAAGTTAGAGTACAAAGAACAGTCCTCTTATTTTGAAGACAAGAATAGTTTATGATGAATGTCAGACTGCACACTGTGCGAACATGTATGAAGACAGAACACTCATCATATGCAAGCTCAGAATGACTTAAATGGGTTGTGTCACTTCATTAAATAGCATTTATGTAGAGAAAGTTAATACAAGCCACTTACTAATGCACTGTGATTGTCCATATTACCTCCCTTTCTGGCTGGATTCATTTTTCCATCAAATTACACACTGCTTGTTTCTATGGTGACAACCACTGTGCAATCCATCAGTGGTGCTAGTGCTCGCACACTATAGTAAAAAATACCAGCCTCTGGTGACTGGGACCATGGGAGCACGCAATAGGCTAATGCTTTTTGTAAAGTATGCAAGCACGGTCACTATTGATGGATTGCAGCATGGTCATAACCATGGAAACGAGCAGTGTATAATGTGATTGAAAAAAGAATCTAGCCAGCAAAGGAAGCAATATGGACAATCACAATACAGCGAATTCAGAGTCATGCCATTGACAATATATTTTTGCTGCAGACTTTGTCCAATTGCACTAACAAACTACTTACAAACTAAGCCGTAGTTTTGGCAATTTAGTTTGGGTGAATAGAACAAAATCGCGCCTGCTATTTTGCACATCAAATTTAGTACAGTACTGAAGGAAGCAGGGCAGAGAAGATGGAGACGGAGGATCACATGACCTTTGGCAGGACCTTGGCCAGTGGGCTTGCCCATAATGACTTGCAGTCAGCCTCACAGCCAATCAGGAGAGATGATATTGAGTTGTCATTAGGCACTTTATAAGGCCCCCAGGAGAGACTCCATTCACAGCTCAACCACTGATGTGACAGGACATGTCTGTCACAGATACAGCAATTAGGCTTTGTTCACATCAGGAAGATTTTTGAATCATCTTCTGAGCGGAAACCTAACGGACCCTATTATATTCTATGGGGTCCTTAGGTTCCGTACGGGTCAGTTATGTGCCGAATCCGTCCTTTCCATTCTCCTGCTCCTAAATGGAGCAGGATAACAGAAAGGCTAAACGATGATGTGAACGAAGCCATAGACACAATGTTAGGGTCCATTCACATGTCCGTAGTGTATTGCGGATCCGCAATACAAAGGGCCGGCACCCCTATAGAAATGCCTATTCTTGTCCGCTATTACAGACACCAGAAGTACGAAGCCGCGGACCGGAAATGCGGATACGGACAGCACAATGTGTGCTGTCCGCATCCTTTCCATCCCCATTGAGAATAAATGGGTCCGCACTGGGTCTCTGCCATTTTCCTGTGAACTTAGTCCAGGGAGAGACGTTACAGGCACTAGGGACAATGTTTAGGAAACACTTTATTCACCAAATATTACTATTGAGCAGTTTGAAATTGTGGCCTGAAACTACTGCTCTTTTACCCTTACAGTTTCTGTTACAGTACAGTATGCCAACAGACAGGTGACAGGCCCTTCTAAGTGAACGGGCACTGGCCAAAATGTTGATGGTACAAGCAGTCGCAGCGACAGGTCAGAGCTCCCAGTTTCATCTAGCGGTCTTGTTTTGACCAGCAACCCAGCTGACCTTGAATGATTGACTCGGTCTTCAAGTTAATCTCAAGTGACATCAGACACCCCTAGCCAGGAGTCTGTGGGTTCCTCTAACACCACTTTTAGTTGGCATGGCCCAGGAACAAGTTCTGTGCCCTCACCTGTCCTTAACCTGCCTCTTTCATTTTGTTTTCCTTCTGCTTGAAAAGTAATGTACGCCGTCAGCTCGGCTCTCTTTTTCAGTGAGACCGAGCTTCTTGAGGACAGTCAGCAGCTACTGCCCAGCCAAGATGTGAAGGAGATCCACTGCTTCCTCCAATAGGCGGGCAAGTAGCAATGATGAGAGTCGCGTAGGAGCTAGTATTGCGAGTGGTCAGGTACGCGGTCTTGAGACTGGTGGGGGGTGACATCAGTGACATATAGACAGTAGAGATGGCCCGAACTATCAGCCGGCGAACATAGCTTGTTCGCGTTCGCCGCAGCGGGCGAACACATGCGATGTTCGGTCCGCCCCCTATACATCATCATTGAGCAAACTTTGACCCTGTACCTCACAGTCAGCAGACACATTCCAGCAAATCAGCAGCATACCCTCCCTCCCAGACCCTCCAATCTCCTGAACAGCATCCATTTTAGATTCATTCGGAAGCTGCAGTCTTAGTGAGAGGAGGGAGCGTGTAGTTGCTGCTGATTTAATTGGGAAATCGATAGCTAGGCTAGTGTATTCAGTGTTCACTCCAGTCCTGAAAGACTCATCTGATCTCTGCTGTAAGGACAGAGTCCTGACAGCACCCCAAAAAGCCCTTTTTAGGGCTGCAACATTAGTCTGCTTTTTTTTTTTTCTCCATATATATATTGCAGTTGCCTGGCCTGCTAGTGTGTGAGAAGCTGCAGGCCCACAGACTGTAGTGTGCCCACTGCCAGTGCCCACCCCTGTCATCCCGTGTGGCACAGGACTTTGCATCAAAAAAAGGCATTTCATTTTTACACTTTAGTGTAATTTCAGTTGCTTGCCTGCTAGTGTGTGTCAGGCCGACTTCCACTGACTGTAGTGTGCCCACTGCCAGTGCCCACCCCTGTCATACCGTGTGGCACAGGAATTTGCATAAAAAAAAGGCATTTCATTTTTACACTTTAGTGTAATTTCAGTTGCTTGCCTGCTAGTGTGTGTCAGGCCGACTTCCACTGACTGTAGTGTGCCCACTGCCAGTGCCAACCCCTGTCATCCTGTGTGCCACAGGACTTTGCATCAAAAAAAGGCATTTCATTTTTACACTTTAGTGTAATTTCAGTTGCTTGCCTGCTAGTGTGTGTCAGGCCGACTTCCACTGACTGTAGTGTGCCCACTGCCAGTGCCCACCCCTTTCATCCGGTGTGGCACAGGACTTTGCATCAAAAAAAGGCATTTCATTTTTACACTTTAGTGTAATTTCAGTTGCTTGCCTGCTAGTGTGTGTCAGGCCGACTTCCACTGACTGTAGTGTGCCCACTGCCAGTGCCCACCCCTGTCATACCGTGTGGCACAGGACTTTGCATCAAAAAAAGACATTTTATTTTTACACTTTAGTGTAATTTCAGTTGCTTGCCTGCTAGTGTGTGTCAGGCCGACTTCCACTGACTGTAGTATGCCCACTGCCAGTGCCCACCCCTGTCATCCGGTGTGGCACAGGACTTTGCATCAAAAAAAGGCATTTCATTTTTACACTTTAGTGTAATTTCAGTTGCTTGCCTGCTAGTGTGTGTCAGGCCGACTTCAACTGACTGTAGTGTGCCCACTGCCAGTGCCCACCACTGATACCGGGCGGCACAGTCGTTTGCTGGTAAATAAGGCATTTAATTTTTACACATTAGTCTAATTTCAGTTGCTTGCCTGCTGCCAGTGTGTGTCAGGCTCACTTCCACAGACTGTAGTGTGCCCACTGCCAGTGCCAACCACTGATACCGGGTGGCACAGTAGCTTGCCGATAAATAAGGCATTTAATTTTTAGACAGTAGTCTAAATTCAGTTGCTTGCCTGCTGCCAGTGTGTGTCAGGCCCACTTCCACTGACTGTTGTGTGCCCACTGCCAGTGCCCACCCCTGTCATCCGGTGTGGCACAGGACTTTGCATCAAAAAAAGGCATTTCATTTTTACACTTTAGTGTAATTTCAGTTGCTTGCCTGCTAGTGTGTTTCAGGCCCACTTCCACTGACTGTTGTGTGCCCACTGCCAGTGCCCACCACTGATATCGGGTGGCACAGTAGCTTGCCGATAAATAAGGCATTTAATTTTTAGACAGTAGTCTCCTCTGACAGCTCTCCTCCTGACGAAGCAAACACGCGAAACGCGCGTAGAGGGGGCGCCATTCCTGCACAGGAGCACTTTTCAAGGGTATGCTATCTCGATCTATTTATTAATGCTATATGGGTCAGCCAGGTTCATTTACTGAAGATAATGATACAGCAGTTTATGTATGTTGATGCCTGATGGTGCCATACCTGTGATTTATCCTATACCAATGTTTAAGGGCTGTACTATAGAAAGTAGGAGGACGATCTAAGTTAGGACATAGTTAAGATTATCGTGGAGTAGTTATACTGGGCGTATTTACCCTGGGTACAACTTATTTGCAGGATGTTTTGTGGCGCTTTTATGAATGGTTTCCCATGCATAATGAATTGTAGTGTATGTTTTTAATAATGTTATCAATAAACTATTTATTTTAATGGAACTTTGTGCCATCCGTATTTTTGAGATATAGTAGTCTAAATTCAGTTGCTTGCCTGCTGCCAGTGTGTGTCAGGCCCACTTTCACAGACTGTAGTGTGCCCACTGCCATTGCCAACCACTGATACCGGGTGGCACAGTAGCTTGCTGATAAATAAAGCATTTCATTTTTAGACAGTAGTCTAAATTCAGTTGCTTGCCTTCTGCCAGGGTGTGTCAGGCTCACTTCCACAGACTGTAGTATGCCCACTGCCAGTGCCAAGCACTGATACCGTGAGGTGGCACAGTAGCTTGCCGATAAATAAGGCATTTAATTTTTACACATTAGTCTAATTTCAGTTGCTTGCCTGCTGCCAGTGTGTGTCAGGCCCACTTCCACAGACTGTAGTGTGCCCACTGCCAGTGCCAACCCCTGTCATACCGTGTGGCACAGGACTTTGCATAAAAAAAAGGCATTTCATTTTTACACTTTAGTGTAATTTCAGTTGCTTGCCTGCTAGTGTGTCAGGCAGACTTCCACTGACTGTAGTGTGCCCACTGCCAGTGCCCACCCCTGTCATCCCGTGTGGCACAGGACTTTGCATCAAAAAAAGGCATTTCATTTTTACACTTTAGTGTAATTTCAGTTGCTTGCCTGCTAGTGTGTGTCAGGCTGACTTCCACTGACTGTAGTGTGCCCACTGCCAGTGCCCACCCCTGTCATCCGGTGTGGCACAGGACTTTGCATCAAAAAAAGACATTTCATTTTTACACTTTAGTGTAATTTCAGTTGCTTGCCTGCTAGTGTGTGTCAGGCCGACTTCCACTGACTGTAGTGTGCCCACTGCCAGTGCCCACCCCTGTCATCCTGTGTGGCACAGGACTTTGCATCAAAAAAAGGCATTTCATTTTTACACTTTAGTGTAATTTCAGTTGCTTGCCTGCTAGTGTGTGTCAGGCCGACTTCCACTGACTGTAGTGTGCCAACTGCCAGTGCCCACCACTGATACCGGGTGGCAGGGGCGTAGCTAGAAATGACTGGGCCCCACAGCAAATTTTTGTATTGGGCCCCCCTACCCGCGCGTTTCTCTCCCCCTCTATAATGTGCCAGCCATATAGCCCCCCTATAATGTGCCAGTAGTCAGCCATATAGCCCCCAGCCCCCTATAATGTGCCAGTAGCCAGCCATATAACCCCCTATAATGTGCCAGTAGTCAGCCATATAACCCCTCCTATAATGTGCCAGTAGTCAGCCATATAACCCCCCCTATAATGTGCCAGTAGTCAGCCATATAAACCCACCCTATAATGTGCCAGTAGCCAGCCATATAGCACCAGATGCCCCCATAGTGCTCCTCTCCCCATAGTGCCCCCTATAATGTGCCAATATCAAGTGCCTCTGTCTTCCCCCATCCCAATATCATAGTGCCATCCTCTCCCCTGCCCTCTAA
The DNA here is from genome assembly GCA_033119425.1 of Bufotes viridis. Classification (NCBI taxonomy): domain Eukaryota; kingdom Metazoa; phylum Chordata; class Amphibia; order Anura; family Bufonidae; genus Bufotes; species Bufotes viridis. The sequence goes on from CM065591.1 coordinate 209,868,313, forward strand.
TGTGTGTGCCAATATGAAGTGCCTATCTCTCCCCCATTTGCCAATATCATAGTGCCAATAGCCCCTCCTCCCTGTGGCAGTAAAGTAAAAGTCCAGTATTTAAAAAAAAAAAAAAAAACACATATACTTACCTCCATGTTAGGCAAGCCTCATTTATCCTGTCTTTCAGAAAAGTTTGTGAGGGGAATCGAACCTGTGACCATTAGGATGAAAGGCAAGACACTTATCCACAAGACTGTATCAGCTGCATAGCCAGGTAGCTAAAAAAAAAATAAGACCTCTAGATAAGGAGAACTTTGATAGTGTATCTATACACATTACAGCTGCCCCAACACACCAAGCTCTGCTACATCCATATACAATGTGCTGGTGCAGCTGTAATGTGTATGGATACACTATCAAAGTTCTCCACATCTAGAGGTCTTATTTATTTATTTTTTAGCCTATATGGCTATTCAGCTGATATAGCCTTGTGGATAAGTGTCTTGCTTTGAACCTAATTGTTGCAGGTTTGATCCCCAGGGCAAGCTTTTCTGAAAGAAAGAAAAAATAAGTTTTAAATAGACAAGGGCGAGAGGACACTGTGATTCACTGTGTAATTAGCGATCGGGAGAGGAGTGAGGACACATGCTGATTACCCAGGGGAGGAGAGGAGTGAGGACAACAGTAGCTTGCCGAAAAATAAGGCATTTAATTTTTACACATTAGTCTAATTTATTATTTAGTATGAGGAAGAGGAGGAATGTGGCGGCTTTGAGGAGGAGGAAGACCAACCACAGCAGGCACCCCAGGGTGCTCGTTGTTGTCACCTATCTGGGACCCATGGTGTTGTACGTGGCTGGGTGGGAAGAACAGACCGTCAATGACATCAGTGAGGACGAGGAACGGGAAATGAGTAGCTCTGCATCCAACCTTGTTCAAATGGGGTCTTTCATGCTGTCATGTCTGTTGAGGGACTATCGTATAAAAAGGATGAAGGAGAATGACCTATACTGGGTGGCCACGCTACTAGACCCCCGGTATAAGCAGAAAGTGGGAGAAATGTTACCAAATTGCCGAAAGTCGGAAAGGATGCAGCAGTTCAAAACCAAACTAAAAAATATGCTTTACACAGCTTATAAGGGGGATGTCACAGCACAACGGGAATCTAACAGGGGAATAGGTAAGTGTAATCCTCCTCCTACCACGGCGGCAAGGACTGGACGATTTACAAATTTGTGTTGTTGACGGAGGACATGCAGAGCTTTTTCAGTCCTACTCATCGCCACAGCCCTTAGGGATCCAGCCTTAGAGAATGACTCGACCGACAGGTAGCAGACTACCTCGCCTTAACAGCAGATATCGACACTCTGAGGAGCAATGAACTCCTTCACTACTGGGTGTGCAGGCTTGACCTGTGGCCTGAGCTATCTCAGTTTGCGATAGAACTTCTGGCCTGCCCTGCTTCAAGTGTCCTGTCAGAAAGGACCTTCAGTGCAGCAGGAGGCATTGTCACTGACAAGAGAAGTCGCCTCGGTCAAAAAAGTGTTGATTACCTCACCTTTATAAAGATGAATGAGGGATGGATCCCGAAGGGACTGACAGTGGGGGATATGTTTGACTAACAAAAGGCCTGATTACACGCCGTGGCCTCAAAATGGTCCCCACGCTGCTGTATTTAATGTCTGCATACCGGATGACTTTCGTGAATTCTCCACCACCAACTAGGGTTCAAGCCGTAATGTTTTAGTCACTTTTCTGCCTGGAAAACATCAATTTTTCCAGCCGCTGCTACAATAGCGGCTGCAACAATGCCATTATTTTTCAGGCATGTGTACATGCCTAATTTTTCTGTCCTATGGTGCAGCACTGTGGCTGCAAAAACAAACCAAAAAGTGTCAATTCCCCTTCGTGATCGTTACCTTGTTGTGGTGAAGGGGCTTGCGTATCACAATGAAGCAATCATCACCTCTATGAGTGTGTTGGCAATGTTGCCACACCCCAGATGATAAGGCCGTTGCTTCATTATGGTCAGACCAAAAGCGATCGGACGGCTGGATAATATTTCATAGAAAAAACATTAATTTACCTTTTTTTTTTAATACATAAAATAAAAAATCATAATAAAGTCTCTTAATAGTTTATTAGAAATAATGCAGACAATTGAAAAAATCCCCATCAATTCAAATACAAAGCAAGTACAGAGCTCAGAACTAAATTATTTCATGATGTCATAATGGATCATTAATTCAAAAATGTTTAATCAATTCGACACACGTCCCCAGATAGGGTCCATAACAGGGATTAAACTGATAGGAATAGTACTAGTTAAGACACCACTCATATAGGGTGTCACAGCACGTTGCTCTGTGCACGCGCAGTGCCCCAATTTGGGAGTAAGAGGACCGACCAAGTTGCTTTTTCCATCTCCCGGTTCCTGAAATCAATTCAGTTTGGTGTATGAGAGTTTGGTCTGTCACTGTGAAGGCAGTCGAAGGTACCCGGCCTAAATTTTTTTTCACAAAAGGCAATCCCTGATATGGGATGTAACAGGGATTAAACTGATGAGAATAGTACTACAGAAAATACCACTCATATGGGGTGTGACATTAAATTGCATGGCACAGACGCAGTGACCGTGGATTAAAACAGAGTGGAGGGAGCCAGCATTTTTTTAACCATCTCCCCGTTCGAAAAATCAATTCAATAAATGGACCCCAGATTGGGGACGTTAGAGGGATTAAACTGATGAGAATAGTACTACAGAAAATACCACTCATATGGGGTGTGACAGTAAATTGCACGGCGCAGACACAGTGATCGTGGATTAAAACAGAGTGGAGGGAGCCAGTTTTTTTTAACCATCTCCTCGTTCGAAAAATCAATTCAATAAATGGACCCCAGATTGGGGACGTAACAGGGATTAAATTGATGAGAATAGTACTACAGAAAATACCACTCATATCGGGTGGGACAGTAAGGCCTCTTGCACACGGGCGTCATGTTTGACGCCCGGATAAGAGGCGGGTGCGTTGCGGGAATATGTGCGTTTTTCCCGCGCGGGTGCAAACGTTTGCAACACGTTTTGCACGCGCGTGAGAAAAAACGCCATGTTTGGTACCCAACCCGAAGCCGGACTTCATCACTGAAGTACGGTTTCGGGTCTACTGGAGAATTGATTATTTCCCCTTATAACATGGTTATAAGGGGAAATAATAGCATTCTTAATAAAGAATGCATTGTTAAATGAAGAGGAAGGGGTTAAAAATAATAAAAGTTAACTTACCTTAGCCACTTGATCGCGTAGTCGCGATCTGTCCTCTCTTTCCCTGCAGCATCTATGATCTAAAGGACCTGCGATGACGTCACATAAACATGGTCCAATCACATGGTCCATCACCATGGTAAGATGGACCATGTGATTGAACCATGTGATGTGACGTCATCACAGGTCCTTTAGATTATAGATGCTGCAGAAGAGAGGACAGATCGCGACTCACGCGATCAAGTGGCTAAGGTAGTTAACTTTATTATTTTTAACCCCTCCTCTTCATTTAACAATGCATTCTTTATTAAGAATGCTATTATTTCCCTTATAAACATGTTATAAGGGAAATAATAGAGATTGGGTCCCGTTGCTAAGCAGCAATGCGGAAAATGCAACGCATCCGCGCTGGTTGCGGATGCTTGCGATTTTCCCACAGCCCCATTTACTTCTATGGGGCCTGCGTTGCGTGAAAAACGCAGAATATAGAACATGCTGCGATTTTCACGCAACGCAGAAGTGATGCGTGAAAATCACCGCTCATGTGCACAGCCCCATAGAAATGAATGGGTCAGGATTCAGTGCGGGTGCAATGCGTCCACCTCACGCATTGCACCCGCGCGGAAAACTTGCCCGTGTGAAAGGGGCCTAAATTGCACGGCGCAGACGCAGTGATCGTGGATTAAAACAGAGTGGAGGGAGCCAGTTTTTTTTTTAACCATCTCCCCATTCGAAAAATCAATTCAATAAATGGACCCCATATTGGGGACAAAACAGGGATTAAACTGATGAGAATAGTACTACAGAAAATACCACTCATATCGGGTGTGACAGTAAATTGCACGGCGCAGACGCAGTGACCATTGATAAAAACAAAGGGGAGGGAGCCAGCGTTTTTTTAACCATCTCACCGTTCGAAAAAATCAATTCAATTCACCTTTCGGGGACCCTTGGTGTTGTACTTGGCTGGGTGGAGGAAGAAACCTTCAATAACATCACTGGGACATGGCTAGCTTGGTATCCAACCTTGTGCAAATGGGGAGTTTGCGGTTGTGCAAATGAACTGTTTGCGGTTGTTTGCGGTGCATTAAAAGGGGAGTTTGGTCTGTCAATGTCTGTGAAGCGGGCGTAACCCGTACACTACCTGATCAATACAACATCATACCTGATCGTATACAAACACTGGATGTTTTAAACCACGTTGTTCAAAAAAATTTAGGATTGTTAGGTGATTTATGCCTTTTGTGGATTAAAACCCAACTCTGCGTCAACTATGTAATTTTCCATGGGAGTTTTGCCATGGATCCCCCTCCGGCATGCCACAGTCCAGGTGTTAGTGCCCTTAAAACAACTTTTCCATCACTATTGTGGCCAGAAAGAGTCCCTGTGGGTTTTAAAATTCGCCTGCCTATTGAAGTCTATGGCGGTTCGCTTGGTTCACCCGTTCGCGAACATTTGCGGAGAGTTCGCATTCGGCGTTCGCGAACGGAAAATTTTATGTTCGCGACATCACTAATAGACTGTAGTGGATGATGATGTAGCCGAGCGCACATGGGAGCCGGGTGAAGAGGGGGCTCCATCATATGGTGAAGAGGGTGGAAGCTTGCACGTGAGTCAGTTTCTGAACCAGCAGGGTGGTAGCGTGGCCGTGAGTCAGCATGGTGGCAGCAGTGTGGAGTCTTGAGCCAAACATACCTGGGGTAAACCGTCTGCTACTCAGGAGCCTACCTGTCCTGAGTAGGACTAGCGGTGCACTGGTTCACAGAGGCAGCGGCAGCAAGCAGTCAGCTCCAATTTGTGGGGAGAAAATACCATACTCGGCAGTATGGGAATTTTTCATTAAGCCGCCAGAGGACGTCAGCGTGGAGATTTGTAGAATATGTAAGCAGAAGGTGTAGTGCGGCCAGGGAGCCAATGTTGGCGCCACAGTGGCCAGCACCTCTTCTCCAGCAGTCAAGGCTCTACTACCTCAGCATAAGTGAGCTGTGTTTCCTTCACATCATTTACTGGTCCTGATGCTCCTGCTTCTCCTCCTACTCCTTGTTACTTATTTCAGAAGCAATCACAGAGGCGATTGCAAAAAGACAACAGTATGCGTGCACGCATCCAGTGGCGCAGAAGCTGAACATGCTCTTGGCCAAGTTGCTGGTAATATAGTCCCTCCCTTTCCATGTTGCGGACTCTGCACCTTTTAAAGAACTGATGGCTTGTGCCGAGCCAAGATGGAGAGTCCCAAGCCGTCATTACTTCTCCAAAAAGGCAGTACAAGCCCTAGACACATATGTTGAACAGAAAGTGGGCCAGTCCTTGAGTTTGTCAGTGTCTGCTAAAGTTCACAGCAGCACCGATGTGTGGAGCTTTAACTACGGTCAAGGAAAATATATGTCCTTTATGGCCCAATGGGTAAATGTGGTTCCTGCCCAGCCACACCAGCAACCTGGCCAGGTGATGCCACTGCCTCCTCGATGTTCTCCAGCTTGTCCTCAGCCTCCACTGCAGGCACAATTTGGAGTGCTACTCCAGCATACCAACTGTTCAGAGCATGGCAGCATCACATTATTCTGCACCTGGTTTGCATGGGCGAATGGAGTCACACCAGAAAGGAACTGCTCCGCGTCCTTCAAGGGTAAATTGAATCCTGGCTGTCTCCTCACCAACTTAAAATCGGACTATGTTCACCAACAACGGGAAGAACATTGCGTCAGCGCTGGGTCAAGGAGGGCTGACTCATGCGCCCTGCATGGTGCATGTCTTTAATCTGGTTGTAAAGCATTTCCTGATGTCTGCAAGACATCCTAAAATGGCTTGGAAACTGCATGTACTTGAGCCACTCTTACACTGCAAAGCACGCCTTCCTTAAGCTGCAAAGGCAGAATAGCGTTCCCCAACATCGTCTGATATGCAATGTATCCAAATGTTGGACCGACTATATGAGTACAGGAAGGCCATAAACGATTTCTTGATGATATAGGCGGACAGGAACACCCCCTGTGTAACTTCGACATTAGCCAGTGGCAACTCATGCGTGACACCTGCTGCTTGCTCAGGTCCTTTGAGGAGGCCACTTAATTTGTCAGTTGCCAGGACTAAGGAATGAACAACATCATTCCACTCCTTCACGTCTGACTGGCCAGAAGACGTGGCGCCTACATCTCAAGACCATCTGAGCCCTGTGGGGGCTGAACTGGAGGAGGAGGAGGACATTCATGCACAAGCAATGAATACAGAAATTAGTGGGGGGGGGGTTTACAGGAGAGGAGCTAGAGGGTGATGAGGAAGACCAGACAGATGACTCAGACACACCATGGCAGTATGCAGTGGAGATGGAGGCAGGGAGTCCCTCCGAGTACCTTGCGCAATTGGGCAGATGCATGCCGAGTTGCTTGGGTAGTGACAGCCATATTATCACCATTCAGCAGAGGGATGCCTACTGGCTCTCCACCTTGTTAGACCCTCGCTACTGCTCCAAAATGGGGGCCTTTTTTCCACCCGCTGATAGGGAGGATAAACTCAAATACTATCGAGACATCCTATGTAGTCTGTTGGCCGCTGCTTATGTGCGCCATCGCCCATCCTCACAAAGGTCTGACCGGGAGGTCCTCTGCGCTCACGTTCCACTGCCATGACTGCTGAAGAGGGTGGTGGGGCAGGAGCAGCACCAACTCTATCAGCATCAACTTAAGTTTGGAGTCTCTAATGAGCACATTTCTTTACCCACCTACTGAAGAAACCACCCACCAGCAGGTGGTGGCATACTTGTACTCCACGCTGCCACTCGACATCCAAGATCCCCCGAAGTACTGGGCAGCCAAACTTGATCTGTGGCCGCAACTGAAAAAGCTTTCTGACTAGTGATTTGTAAAGTGGCAGGACTATGTTCTCATCAAGGGCATCTATGTCCCTTTTGATGCAACCCATTATCTTATTGGCTTTGTCAGCAGCTGCCTGACACTGGTTTCTACAGCTTAGTTTTCTGTTCACTAAAATTCCTAGGTCCCTTTTGCATGTCAGTGTTACCCAGTGTTTTATCATTTAGTATGTATTGGTGACTTGCATTATTACTTTCCATGTGCATAACCTTAGATGTGTCAGTGTTAAACCCCATCTGCCATTTCTCTGCCCAAGCCTCCAATCTATCCAGAACCATCTGTAGAAGTATACTGTCCTCATCAATGTTAATTACATTACACAGTTTAGTGTAATCTGCAAAAACTGATATTTTACTGTGCAAGCCTTCTACAAGATCATGAATAAATATATTGAAAAGAATAGAGCCCAATACTGACCCCTGTGGTACCCCACTAGTGACAGTGACCCAATCTGAGTGTGTACCATTAATAACTATCCTCTGTTTTCTATCACTGAGCGAGTTACTTACCCATATACAGACATTTTCCCCCAGTCCAAGAATTCTCATTTTATATACTAACCTTTTATGTGGTACAGTGTCAAATGCTTTGGAGAAATCAAGATATACAACATCCATTGATTCGCCAAGGTCAAGTCTAGAACTTACCTCCTCATAGAAACTGATTAAATTAGTTTGACATGACCAATTCCTCATGAAGCCATGCTGATATGGCATTATTTGCTTATTTTCATAGAGGTACTTCATGATAGCATCTTTTAGAAAACCTTCAAACAGTTTACCCATGACAAATGTTAAACTTACCAGCCTATAGTTTACGGGCTCTGTTTTTAAACCCTTTATGAATATTGGCACCACATTTGCTATACGCCAATCCTATAGAACACTCCCTGTTAGTATAGAGTCCTTAAATATCACAAATAAGGGTCTGGCTATGACATTACTGAATTCTCTTAGGATACGGGGATGTGTGCCATCTGGTTCCGGCGATTTGTCTATTTTAATCTTTTTAAGATGCCACTGTACTTCTTCCAAAAAATCTTTTTAGTGTGCCTGCAAACCAAACTGACTTTATGCAAGCTCTTCTTTGTCCAACTGAGGACCTTTTTTTTTTTTTTCAAAAAATGTAAAAAAATAGATTTGTCATCAAAATTGTGTTCATGACTTCACTTAAAGTGTATTGGACTTTGTCTAACTGGGGCTTTTTTGTAAAAAAAATTATGAAAATTGCCTTAAAAATTATTGAAAGTTTATTGTCTTTTATTATTTGAAAAAAATCTAAATATCCCTGCCTAAGGCTAGAGCTGCGCAACATATAGCGTAGAACTTCACTGCACCAATGCTGGGTGACATATTTCATAATGCTAGTCTATGGTGTCACACTGTGACATGCTGCAACTGCGACATGACTGTCACACAAAAATCTAGCTTGGATGGATTTTTTGCGAATTGTCAGAACTTTTTGGATTCAAAAGTCCATCAAACAAGGCTTACACAGTTAGATGTATATAAAGCTGAATAGAAGCCATTTTGTTCATGGAGCTGATTTTAGAAGGCTAAGAGGAAGTAACTTGTCTGGGTTAGATGAGAAATCCCTAACTAGAAAGTTAGCTATCTGTGGAAAATATTTGCCATGTCTGGTCTTAGAAGAAGGAGATTGCAGACAGGTCATAAACATCTTTAAATTGAATTTCACAAGAGATAGGACAGATGGAATGATATTAGTCTGTATTATGTTTTTGTAATCTATAAATGAATAAGATTTTGGTGTAGGGGATAAATGTTAAAAGGTGTCTGTCTTAATTCCTAAAGGTATCCTATTAATGAAATATTTTGTATAAATGTATTTAACTGGTGGTGTGATATGAGGAAACTATAATTTTGCTGAGATGGTGTTTGTTGAAATTCTTTGACTAGTTGGAGTGGACCCAGGTGTGATAAGAGCAAACCTTAGATCTCATCTAGACAATGGACATAGTAGTGGAGTTGTGTATTAAGGATTAGGTATGTCTGACCATGAAACCAAAAGAACACAGCAAGTAATTGGCCCATTGTTTGGAGAGTTTCTCAATGTTTGGTTAGCTGGACACCGAGTCAATGAGTATCGTTAATTAACAGGGGATAGAAAGTAAATTACCAATTTTGTCTAAAACTGTCGCACGATGCACTAGTGGCATCTAGTGTTCGGACAAGGTTAAGATTTGGATTACGAAATCAGAGGAGGAGGTCTTGGGATAGTAAGAAAACTCCTCTGATGATGTCACTAGTTAATGAGTAAAACAAGGCCAGGCCCAAGGTTTTAGAAAATAAAAAGAGGGTCTTGAGATGAGAGAAAAAAAAGAAAGAGGAAGGAAAGAGAAAAAGGAGGACACAAGAAGAGGGGACAAAAAGAGAACCAGAACTCCATCCTGTTAAGACGACCATTTTAAATCCTTGAAACTGACTTCTGATAGCCGATAAACTGGTACAGTATAATTCTAACTCAATTTGATAGTACCATAGATTGTCATTGTATATATCTATATATATATATCTGATTAACCATACAGTTAGTATCTGTTTTGGAATAAGGTTGGGGTGTAACTGCAGTATCATTCTATACTTCTTCCAAATCAGGGAGAACTATAATACCATTTATAATACGGTATCTTTCTCCAAACGAACGGAATTCCGTTCTAAGCTGGTTAATTACTGGATATTTATATGTCTAGATAAATACAAAGGAAATCTGATGTAGACCAGATTTGGGTCTAACCAGAGATTTGTCGGCTGAGAGAAAATCAGGTATCAGAATAATCAAAATATCACTTAAATATATTCGGTATCTTTTATATATATATATATATGTGTATCCCAGTATATTGTTTCAACCTGAATTGCATATCAATGATTGTTATTAGATTTCATTGTCACTAATTTTTATATCCATTTGCATTTTAATTTTTCATTATTTAATAAATATATATATTTTGATTTACCACTGCCTTGTTTTTGTCGCCTAACTCAGCGCAGATCACGAGCTCTGATGAGCTGGTATTTATGTTAATAAGATAGAATCTCCTATTTTATAGATTCTAATTTATTCACATAAATTATATAGACTGTTATCGGAAACAGTATAAATATCCCGACATATAATCTGGAGGTCCCACCGAGATCTGCCTAGTTGACACAAAAATTTTGGGGTGCAAAATATATATTTTATAGAGGTCATTGTGGTACTTGTAGTGCGAAAAGTGTGAACATGTCTGAAACCAATAGCGAGGTTAGCCAAGGCATGCAGGCTGCTGCTGCAGTGGTAAAGACTGATATGCATGATAGAAAGACTCAAGAATTAATTGAACATATTGTGATGTGTTATATGCATGATAGGTTGGATATTAAGAGAGAGCTAAAGGATTGGAGGGTTGAACTGGAACAGAGAGTTGTAGAATATGCAGATGATGTTTGGTCTGATAAATCCCGGTTTGCTGATTATCTCTGTCACATTTCCCAAGCTAAACATAAGAAAGATAAGGATTTATTAATCCTTCAATCGTGGCCTGAATTTGTATATTTAATTTGTGAATTAGCTGAACAATTGGAAAAAGCAAAATATAAAAATGTTGAACAGGCATATGAAATTGATAAATTTCAAAAAGACCTATCTGAAATGGAAATTAAGGCAGCCACGGTTTCTGGTGAATTAGCACAATGGTCTGCTAAATTATCAGAATATAATGACAGAGACAATCAACAACAAGAGGTGATAAGAACTCTGGAATGGAAATTAAGTCAAGCTACTAATGAACTGTCTAAATGTCAATTGTCTATGGTGGATCTAGATGAGAAATGTAAAAGGCTGTATAAGGAAAATAGAAGTCTACAAACAGAGTTAGATAACAGGGATCCTGACCCTTTACAATTCAGACAGCCTGAGGATTCTAATAGAATGAAGGTAAAATATTCCAGGGGGAATTAGATGCAGAAAGTAAATATGACAACCCCTTTAATGGAGAAGAGCTAATATTTCTGAGAGAAAATTCTCTTCATAAATTAAAACCAATTTCACCTCCTAGGTCCTCTAAAAACTCATCACAGAGAGCTTCCCAGCCTATAATAGACACCACTAAAGTAATTAAATTTCTTAAAGAAACGGTGGGTCAATTCGCTAAAAGGGATCCCCTCTATAATAAGTCATTTAGAAACCTATGAGGAGGCCATGAGAACTTTACAGCTAGAACAGGACAGACAGAAGATTGAATTTGTTACCTGGGTATTTGAACCAAAACACCGGTACTTCTTTAATTCCCTCAGAGATATGGGTAAGAATTCATGGTCAGAAATGGTAGCAGAAATCAAAACTGAATTTGGTCCCTATAAGTCAGCTACAGCTGCAAGGAGGGCCTTATTCACTTTAAAATGCCGGCCTAATCAAAGTCCCAGGGAGTTTTTGTCAGTTCTTAAAAATGCATACAGCTTGTCTGAAAAAGATCCCAATTTTGAATGCCATGAATTCATCCAGTTATTTTATGAGGCATTGCCTAATAAAATAAAATTTATTTTGGCCAGGGATTACCATTCCAGAAGGAATCTGGATTGGTTGCTTACAGAGAGCACAACATTGTATGCTGCTCTCCAAAATGCAGATGAGTCTCCTGATAGGAAATCTAAAAGAGCTAATGAGGAAATAGCTGCCAATCAGATAAAAAGAGATCAGGGAAAATTTGAAAGTCCAAAAAGGAGTTATGCGGAAGTCGTACAAACTTCCAGGCCTCCCCAGCCAAAACAAAATCAGCCTAGGCCAGAAGAGAGCAAGGGCCCAAAAGCTGCTGAAAACCCTAATAATAATAAAAATTATGAGTTTAGAAATAGGCGGTTTCCTCCTTTTCAAAATTATCAAAGAAATTATTATAGGGGATTTCAACGTAGGCCTGAAAGGGTTCAAAGTGGTTCTGAATCAGATGGTTCAGGAAAACCCCAATCATATAGGTCACAAAATCAATCTCCAAGAGATTTTGGGAGAAAGAGAAGTAACCTATATGATCGCATGGATCAAATCCAAAATCAGTTTGGAATGTTAATGCAACGGATGGAAGAGCTGTCCAAAGCGGTCACTGCTAACCCTAAAAATCCTTTTTAGGGACAAATCCTCCTGTAGAAAGTCCTCCCAATTATAAATGGGGAGGCAGGTAAGTATGTCAAATGTTGCCAATGCTGATTCAAGTGTGTGTAAAATGGAGCAGGCTAATACAATTGTCTTTTCCCTGAAAGGAATTTAACTCTTCCGAAGCCACCTGGCAAGGGGGAGGGGAAACTTGTTTGTTCTATCTTACAGCCCACAAAGTCTCCAGCTGTGCAGATGACATGCAATCCTGCTAAAAAGAAGAAGGAGGAGTCAAGGATAAGTATGACTGCCAAGCAGGAAAATAATTTCATTAATCATTCCAAATATCTTTGTTCCTTACAGGAAATAGAACATCGATATTATATGAAAGTGGAATTGTTTGATAACTTTCCTCCCATATTAGCATTGATGGATACAGGTAGCCAAGCAACTTTGTTATCTCAAAAGTATTTCCAGCAATTGCAGGAGGTATCTTCTGAGAGATACAAGTTAAAAAGTTTTAATGCTAACCTGGTGAGTGTTTCAGGCAATGCCCTCAAGGTTATTGGCAAGGCTTGGCTAGATCTAAAAGTGGGAAATAAAATACTTAGCCATCCCACTTTGATCGTGGATATGCCCATTGATCGATTGATTATTGGCATTGATCTCCTTAAGAGATTAAGCCCTGTTATAGATTTGGTCAACAAGGTCATATGGTCCCAAGTGAGGATGCCCATCAATTATGAGCAATCACAATCCCATCACAGTCGGCATAGCTGCCATGTGATAGAGGAAAGGCCGGACTCTATTGAGGTCCATTTCAGAAACAGCCAAGTCCCTGATGTCTCTTTCCTACAAACAACCCCGAAGTCCACTATAGGTGAACAGGAGGAGAACACCATATGTGTGTCCCCTGAACGAGTGAAAGATGTTTGTTTGGAAGGGATATTCTCACAATCCACCTTCACCCAGAGTCTACCGACCCTAATGGGTTTAGTGGCCATGAACAATTCCTAGTGGGAATTGAAAAAGTGGATGATGAAATATTCTTCCCAATACAAGTAAATAACATCGGAAGAACTAAAAGGGCTAAATTGGACTTGCGCCATGAGAATAGTTACATTAGTAGAGATCTACTAAATCAATTGGCCAATCCAAAGTAATCAGGTATCCAAATCCCCAAGATAATTGGATACACGACTTGGATACTGGATCTGATAATCATAACATCATTGCGAAATGTATGTTAACTATTTCCATTGCAGGTAAATCAGCAACTCATTTATTCCTGGTGCTAAATGAACCCCGATATCCCATGTACATTGGCAACGATGTATTACATCGTTTTGCCATCCATGTGGATATAGTAAATTCCACCTTGTGGACAAGATTAAAAGGAAATCCTGATGATTTTATGGATGAATTTGAAGCCCTCAAGTCATCCCAGACACTGCCATATGCCGTCAGTATATTAGTACCACGAGATATAATCATACCTCCAGGTGCTAATAATTTCCTGTTGCCCATTCAGGTATCAAGAGGCCAAAAATTAAAGAATTCTGATGCATTGATCTGTTTATCAAACAGAATGCAACAATTAGGTATTTCAGTAAATCCTACCCCTATGGTGAATTTACAAAACTTTAAAACCCAAATAATCGTGAATAATGGCATGCCAAATGAAGTCCATTTGTCTAAAGATACTATCATTGGTATGGCATTAGATTCAGATTATTACACTTTTGGGTTGCAGAATGTAATTATTGGCCTAATACCTGAATCGTATTTAACAGAGGAACAATTGGTTGAACAAACATTCCATTCTTCTCCTGAAGGACTGTTTACAATCAGTTCAGTATATCCTTTTAATCTTGAAGAAGGTACCTGCAAGGTTGAGGAATCCTCCCTCACCTTTGATCATACAATTAATGAGCAGGAAGCTCAGGAATATCATGAGTTTGTTGAAAAGACAGGTAAGTCAAATCATGACCTCACTGACAGGTTGGAGGAAGCCTATGAAATAGGTCAACCTGAAGTTTTCCCAGGGTTTATGGAAATGGTCCAGCAACAACTATTGTTAGCTGACGGATGCTCCAATGACTCAGAGCGCCAACAACTAAAGGAAGTTTTATTAGAATTCAAGGATATCTTTGCAAAAGATTCCTATGATTGTGGTCTGACTGACATACACGTTGCCAGGATTCAGACTGATCCTGATGCGCCTCCCGTTTATATCAAGCAATATCGCCTTCCACTAGCTTGTTACGACTCGCTAGCGGAAATCATTCGAAATCTCAAGGAGAGAGGTATTATAAGACCAGTGCACAGTTCTTATAACAATCCGGTCCTTGGAATTCTCAAACCGAATGGTCAATGGCGTTTATGTGCTGATCTGCGTCAGCTAAATAAACGTGTATATATGTCCGGCTGGCCCGTGCCATATATAGACCAATGCTTGGTACAAATGAAAGGTGCTAGGATCTTTACCACTTTAGATTGCGCTCAGGGGTATTGGACCATCAAAGTGAGTCCCGAGGACCAATACAAACTGGCCTTTACATTTGGTAAAGAACAGTTTGCCTGGACCAGATTACCGTTTGGGTACATAAACTCAGGTCATGAATTTGCTGTATTTCTACATAAAGCTATGCCTGATGCCATGGAAAGAGGAAATTTGACGTACGTGGATGACATTTTGATGAAAAGTACATCATTTGACAACCATATCCAGGAGATTAGACATGTACTGACTCAGTTGAAGGAGGCAGGTGTAAAATTTCTTTACAGAAAGCCCAGTGGTGTCGGACCAAGGTCAATTTCCTTGGACATGAGGTAACTTCTGAAGGTCTGAATCCTCAGAAGAAAAAAGTGGAGGCAGTCATGAAATCCAAGACGCCTACCAATGTCAGTGAATTGAGGTCATTTTTGGGTATGATGAATTATTCACGCAAATTCATTGATAATTATGCTGAGATCAGTAAACCGTTGTTAACATTGTTAAAGAAAGGTATACCATGGACATGGGGGAGGATCAGGAATATGCCATGAATGAGCTTAAAAGAAAACTGACCCAAGCACCATGTCTCGCATATCCAGAGGGTGGTAAACCCTTTTATCTGGAAACTGGTTTCACAGATCTCAGTATTAGTGCTGTCCTATGCCAAAAACAGGATAAATTGCATAAAGTAATAGCTTATGCAAGTAAGTCCCTATCACCAGTAGAAGTAAAGTTTAATGACTGTGAAAAAGCTTTATTAGCCACAGTCTGGGCACTTCAAAACTTTAGAAGTTTTATACAGGGTGAGAAAATCATTGTTGAAACGGCTCACCAGCCCCTACAATATTTGCAGAGTGACAAAATTAGGGATGGTAACTTATCCAATAGCAGAATTACTGCTTGGACCTTGTCTTTACAAGGATGGCCGTTAGAAGTTCGGTATAAGCAAAATAAAAAGTGTCCCGTAGCACAAGGGCTAGCCGATCTTCATGACTGTGCTGCTCATTCTCCTAAAGAAGAGCTGGTAGATGATTTTCTAGAAGAACAAAAATCTTCCCCTTACAAGGTATATGAAGAAGATTATTGCTCTCTACTTCCCTGTGCATATATAGATGGTTGTGCTTATCACACCATAATAGAAGATGATAGGAAACTAGTGGCAGGAATTGGCATTACTTGGGTAAATGAAT
Organism: Bufotes viridis; assembly: GCA_033119425.1. Lineage (NCBI taxonomy): Eukaryota > Metazoa > Chordata > Amphibia > Anura > Bufonidae > Bufotes > Bufotes viridis. The sequence continues at coordinate 209,884,198 of CM065591.1, forward strand.
GTCCTAATATTTCAGTAGGTTACAGTATAGGTGCTAAAAGTAGCCAAGTAGCAGAACTAGCAGCTGTATACCAAACTGTCAAAATTGCTATTGAACATAATATCAAGGAATTCGTAATCATCACTGATTCCAATTATGTTCGTAACAGTTTTGTAGAATATATGCCCGCCTGGAAGAGAAGTCAAATGTTACGATCCAATAATAAACCTGTGAAACATGCCAAGTTATTTTGTACCATAGATAAATTGGTCCTAGATAATGGTCTAACCATTTATTGGAAAAAGACTAAAGGTCATTCCAAAACCCAGAACATAGATAAAGAAGGTAATGATTTAGCCGATAAATTGGCTAAACAAGGAGCTATAAATGGTGAGCAAATTGAAATAGATCATTTATTAGAAATGATCCCTATTGATGCTATCACTAGACAACAGGCTAAGGCCCTAACTGAAAATAGTGTAGCTCAATGGAATCAAGAATCTACTAGTGAGGATCTAATCAAGAGTCAGAAGGAAGATCCGATAATAGGAATCTTCTATAAACATATTGAGGATCCTGATAATAATCCCATATCGGAGGATGAGTATGCCCAAAAGGAGGATCTCCGATTACTTATGAATACCAAATCCCAATTTAGTATTCTAGATGGATTATTGATGAGGACATCTAAAAATGGTATTCGACAATGGGTAGTCCCTACTTCATTTAGAGGTTTGATGCTACAGCATGCCCATGATGCCCCTACAGCTGGTCATCGTGGAGTAAAGATCACATATGAGTCACTACGTGATTATGCCTACTGGCCTCATATGTTGAAAGATGTACAGAGCTATTGTCAAGGTTGTTTGGTATGTGCGCAATTTCAACCTCAAGGTCCTAAACATCGCGCACCACTTCAGAAGAAAGGTTTTTCATTACCCTGGTCTGACATACAAATCGATTTCATTGGTCCTGTTACCCGGTCATCCCGAGGAAATAAATACATGTTGACTGTCACTTGTGTGTTTACAAAATGGGTAGAGTGTTTACCGGCCCGTAATAACACCGCCGAAACATGTGCCACTTTGTTGATTAACCATGTGTTTTCCAGATTTGGGTTACCACTGAGGATCGACTCAGACCGTGGTTCGCACTTTGTAAGCGAGGTAATGACCAAGATGTGGAAGATCTTGGGGGTGAAAAGGAAATTACATATTGCCTATCGTCCAGCATCTAGCGGATCCGTGGAGCGCTATAACCAGTCCATAGTTAACATCCTTAAGAAGTATGTTAAGGAGTCAGGTAAAGACTGGGATATAAGGTTACCATTAGTACTTATGGCCATTAGAGCTACTCCAAGTACAGCTACCAAAATGTCACCGTTTGAACTGATGACGGGAAGAAGAATGGTACTTCCTCAACATCTGTTGTATCGTACATCGGATCATAACCTGATCAATGCGGCCACGACACATCAGTATGTGGAGGACCTTCGTAAGTATCTTCAGCATGCGTTTGCTTTCGCGCAGAAGAATCTAGAGAAAGCTGCAGTAAGTAATAAAGCTTATTATGATTTAAAAACAACCAAGAAAGAATACGAGGTAGGTGATAGAGTATATCTCTATAACTTTGCCCGGGACCGGGTAAAAGAAAGGAAATTTCTTCCATCATGGAAAGGTCCTTATGATATTATTGATAAAATATCACCTGTAGTGTATAAGGTAAAATTTAATACCAAAGATGGTTTTATAGAAAAATGGGTTCATGTCAACCAACTGCGAGTATGTCATCCTAAATCACAGTTGAGAATATTAGAGGGTGATGCTGAAGAAGAAAATGAGTAAGGGTAGCATGATGCTAATTTCTCTCAGTTCGCAAATATTCAGATTTCTTTTATAGAAGATGTTACATACCCAAATTAAGAAACTATCATTGTTAAGTGTTAAAATCATATACTTATATTCTTGATTTCTTTTATAGGCTTGATAGTCTGAGAAAAGACGATAGCCCTTCCGAGAAAGGACAGACCGAACTGAGACGTCGACTCTCCGAGGTGACGATGACTTACAAGACTACAGCCATTGTTTGGATGGTATTAATCCTTGGAGCCCAACTTCGGATGGAACCCATCATCAAATCCGGACCATCTTCGGGAATAATGATACAGGATGCTCCTGGATTCTTGTTGGTAGAAAAGAAAATTCTGTCACAGAAAATTTTTGTGAGTTTGGATCCCAGAACCATTATTGAGAGAAAATATAACATTTCACAATTTCAATTAGAAGAGATGCAAGAATGGTATAAGATCCACGTGAAGCAAGCTCAAATGAGAGTGCAGGAGATTTTGGAGCATGCAAGGAAACCTTTTGTTTTACAATCTATCCCAAGATGAAGAATTAATGGACCAAAATAAAGTTCTCCTGAATTTCTTCCCAATTATGTTTAAGCTGACACTTACATCACCGGGAAGAAAGGGGGGATTTGTCAGAACTTTTTGGATTCAAAAGTCCATCAAACAAGGCTTACACAGTTAGATGTATATAAAGCTGAATAGAAGCCATTTTGTTCATGGAGCTGATTTTAGAAGGCTAAGAGGAAGTAACTTGTCTGGGTTAGATGAGAAATCCCTAACTAGAAAGTTAGCTATCTGTGGAAAATATTTGCCATGTCTGGTCTTAGAAGAAGGAGATTGCAGACAGGTCATAAACATCTTTAAATTGAATTTCACAAGAGATAGGACAGATGGAATGATATTAGTCTGTATTATGTTTTTGTAATCTATAAATGAATAAGATTTTGGTGTAGGGGATAAATGTTAAAAGGTGTCTGTCTTAATTCCTAAAGGTATCCTATTAATGAAATATTTTGTATAAATGTATTTAACTGGTGGTGTGATATGAGGAAACTATAATTTTGCTGAGATGGTGTTTGTTGAAATTCTTTGACTAGTTGGAGTGGACCCAGGTGTGATAAGAGCAAACCTTAGATCTCATCTAGACAATGGACATAGTAGTGGAGTTGTGTATTAAGGATTAGGTATGTCTGACCATGAAACCAAAAGAACACAGCAAGTAATTGGCCCATTGTTTGGAGAGTTTCTCAATGTTTGGTTAGCTGGACACCGAGTCAATGAGTATCGTTAATTAACAGGGGATAGAAAGTAAATTACCAATTTTGTCTAAAACTGTCGCACGATGCACTAGTGGCATCTAGTGTTCGGACAAGGTTAAGATTTGGATTACGAAATCAGAGGAGGAGGTCTTGGGATAGTAAGAAAACTCCTCTGATGATGTCACTAGTTAATGAGTAAAACAAGGCCAGGCCCAAGGTTTTAGAAAATAAAAAGAGGGTCTTGAGATGAGAGAAAAAAAAAGAGAGGAAGGAAAGAGAAAAAGGAGGACACAAGAAGAGGGGACAAAAAGAGAACCAGAACTCCATCCTGTTAAGACGACCATTTTAAATCCTTGAAACTGACTTCTGATAGCCGATAAACTGGTACAGTATAATTCTAACTCAATTTGATAGTACCATAGATTGTCATTGTATATATCTATATATATATATCTGATTAACCATACAGTTAGTATCTGTTTTGGAATAAGGTTGGGGTGTAACTGCAGTATCATTCTATACTTCTTCCAAATCAGGGAGAACTATAATACCATTTATAATACGGTATCTTTCTCCAAACGAACGGAATTCCGTTCTAAGCTGGTTAATTACTGGATATTTATATGTCTAGATAAATACAAAGGAAATCTGATGTAGACCAGATTTGGGTCTAACCAGAGATTTGTCGGCTGAGAGAAAATCAGGTATCAGAATAATCAAAATATCACTTAAATATATTCGGTATCTTTTTATATATATATATATATATATGTGTATCCCAGTATATTGTTTCAACCTGAATTGCATATCAATGATTGTTATTAGATTTCATTGTCACTAATTTTTATATCCATTTGCATTTTAATTTTTCATTATTTAATAAATATATATATTTTGATTTACCACTGCCTTGTTTTTGTCGTCTAACTCAGCGCAGATCACGAGCTCTGATGAGCTGGTATTTATGTTAATAAGATAGAATCTCCTATTTTATAGATTCTAATTTATTCACATAAATTATATAGACTGTTATCGGAAACAGTATAAATATCCCGACAGAATGCCGTGTAGGAGTCGCAGCATGTCGCAGTGTGACACCATAGACTAGCATTATAAAATATGTTGTGCGACATCAAATGTTATCGTGTAGCCCTAGTCTCATACTTTTACTTGATGGAGAATGTGGTCTGTTTTATGGAATTGTCATTTTGTGGCAAGGTGCATGCCAACCATTGACTGTGGAGAAGATGTTATGACTAGGGACAGGACATGTCTTTCAAGGCCCCCAGGGTCAATGTTTTGCGTGGAAGTGGCGACACTGCACCACAGCAACTAGACCAGGTCTTGTAAACACCTCCATGCTTATAAATAAATAAAAACTGTGCCAGAAAAGTCCTTTTGCCACCTGGCCTTAGAAAATGCGTAATATCAAGTGATCAAAAAGTCATATGTACCCCAAAAATTGTACCAATGAAAAAATCACCTCATCCTGCAAATAATGATCTCCCGATAAGACAATTGCTGAAAAGATTTTAAAAAATCTATCAAAATCTGCCCTGCAAAAGCCATATGGAGCTCCATCTCTTCTGAGTCCTGCCATGTGCCCCTAAAGTAGTTTACCACCACATATGGGGTGTTGCCGTATTCAGGTTAACAAATTATGGGGTGCTTTTTCTCCTGTTATCCATTGTGAAAATGAAAATTTAGGGCTAAAGCAACATTTTATTGGAAGAAATTAAATGTTTCATTTTCAAAGTCAAGTGTTTCACATCCAAGTAAACTGCTGTAGGAGCACATGGCAGTGGTCAGAGGAGCGCCCTATGGTTTTAGGAGGCAGATTTTGCTAGAATGATTTTTGGGCACCATTTTGTATTTGAAGAGACCCTGAAGTTCTCCTACAGTAGAAACCCTCAAAAAGTGACCCTATTTTAGAAACTACACCATTCAAAGAATTTATTAAGGAGTGTACTAAGCAGTTTAAACTCATAAGCATTTTACAAAATTTAGAAACACTTGGTTGTGAAAATGAGAAGTTTACTTTCTTCCAATAAAATGTTGCTTTAGCCCTACATTTTTATTTTCTAAGGGGTAACAGGAGAATTTAACTTTTGAGTTATTGTCTTATCTAGGGGTTCATTTTTGCATGAGGAGGTGACGTTTTCATTGGTACCATTTTGGGATAGATATGACTTTTTGATCACTGGATATTACGCATTTTATAAGGTGAGGTGACAAAAATTACTATTCTGGCACAGTTTTTATTTATTTATTTTACAGCCTTACCAGATAAGGTAGATCATATGATTTTTTATAGAGCTGGTTGTTATGGATGTGGCAATACCTAATATGTCTATTTTTTATTTTTGTTAAGTTTTACACAGTGAATAATAAAATGGTGGTGCTGCCCCAGGTTCTTTATGTTCTTCGTAACTTCGCCTGTATGGATTGAAGATAAGTACTTTAGATTGATAGAGCGGATGATTAACGATTTACTATGGGGAGGAAACGCGTGAGATTAAAGGCGCTCTATTTTTCTATGCCCTATAATCGGGAGGTCTTAATCTCCCTATTTTAGGGGTTATTTTATGGCCTCTCAACTTTGCTTTTTAATGACTGGGAGAATAGCCATCTCTGCAGAAAATTGGTGAAGGATTCAGGTTTTCGGATTTATTCACAGTACTAGAGTCTGATTATTTACTGAATACACAGACTGGCTATAAATTTTTCTGCAGAATGGCTACAAAAGCCTGGCTTGTTATAAGGAGCTGGTTTAAAGTTGAGGCATCACTTGTCTGCACTCCACTATGGCATAACCTAAAGCTTCTGAATTTGGAGGATCTGAATTGTCGGCAATATTGGAGGATGAGAAATATTCAATATTTGAACCAAGTGGTTAAGGGAGGACAAATCCTGTCTCTTATGGAGCTAAAGCAAAAGGAAAATGTAGGTGAGGTGGCTTGGTATGCGTATTTTCAGTTGAGGTCGGCACTTTCTAGTATTCACTCACTTAATGTAGACACCCCTGTATTTTTACACGATTTGATTTCTAAGAAAGGTAGTATGAAAGTTAAACTATCACATTGTTATAGACACTTGATGAAAACCTTTTTTTTTAATGTCTTTCTCCAGGACAGCGATCCTGGTCTGTTTCACTGTTAGAGGTGGGCTCCCGGATTGGGAGAACGTAACGGATAATTTAAGTCAAGTTTCACATAATTTTAATCATATTGTTGTACAGTTTAATATTATACATAAAATATATGTGACACCTTTATGGCTCCATAGGAGAGGATTTAGAGTTTCCTCCGATTGCCCCCGTTGTGGTGACCCCAGGGCAGATCATTTACATCTGTTCTGGGATTGCCCGACGGTGAGCAATTATTGGAGAATGGTTCAAACAATTTTGACCCAGAGACTTAAAATTGATATTCCTCATTCTCCTAAAGTTTGGGTCCTGGGGATTTATCGGAGGTTAATTGTCAACTTATAAAGCGCCGTTTTTGACCAAAGTGATGTTTTTAGCTAGGCTTCTTGTATCCAGAAACTGGTGCTCTTCTCTTGCCCCAGATTGTAAGAACTGGTTAAGTTTGGTCAGGAAGGTGAAAAGCTATGAGAAGATCCTGTACAGCCAAAGATGGTCCTATGCAAAGTGGGAGAGTACCTGGAAGGAATGGGATGGTTAAGTAGTTATGTGTTTTTTGTTTTTTTGTTTTTTTCTATTCCTGCAAGGTGGGGAGGGGGGTTGTGGGTTGGGTTGGGGATGATTGTGTAATTTTGTTCTTTTTACAAATTTGTACTTTTTGAGATAATAAAAACTTTATAAATAAAAAAAATAAAAAAATAAAAAGTTTTACACAGTGAAAGCATTTTTGAAAAGAATAAAATCTTGCTGCCATTTCCTGAGACCCATATAATTTTTTCTTTTTTAAGTGATTGTCTTGTGTAGAGTCTAATAATTTGCAGGATGAGATGATTGATACCATTTTGGGGTAGATACAACTTTTTGATCGCTTGGTACTACACTTTTTGGCAAGGTGACTAAAATTGGCAGTTTTGGCACTGTTGTTTATTTTTTATTTTTTTACGGCATTCCCCTGATGTAGTGGATCATGTGATATTTTTATAGATCCGGTTTCCAATTTTATATAATTTAATTATGGGAAAAGGGTGCTTTTTTAACTTGGAATTTTTTTATTTATTATGTAAACACTTTTTAAACTTTCTTTTTTCCTTTTTTCTTTTTTTTTGTCCCACTCTGCAATTCATTAAAATGCATGTGTATTGTAATGCATTGGCTGTCAGTGTATTACTATTTTAATACACTGAAAGCTTGCTTGCCATTGAGACCAAGGGGCCTGGGTCTCACAGGCTTCTGTAGAAGGCAGCCACGATGCCTATGGAAGGCATCGGGCTGCCTTCCCAGCCATCCGTTCCCCGTCACCGCAGAGCAGGGACCCGATGGAGATGGGAGGGAGCCCCATCCCCCTACTAACCAGGTACATGCCACGGTCAGCACTGACCCTGGCATAGCAAGAGTTAAAGTTCCTGTATCGGTGTTTTCACCCGATCAGCGCGCTGTATCTGTATGACGCTGGGGCCTAAATCACGTCCTGCAGTGCCGTACATGTGCGGCAGCAGTCGGGAAGGTGTTAAGCACACTCAACGACACCAATCCAGCCAGTAGTAGTAAACCATATTCGCCCTTGCTTCCGATAGGTGACAGATTATTATTGTAAAGATTGTATGTTAATGCATTTATTTTAATGGTTTTTACGAATAAATACAATTTTACAAGACACCAGTGCAGCGTCCAGACTTTCCCAACTTTTTCCACTTACCTCTTCCGATTATTATTGTAGTCTTTGTGGCAGTGCAACTGCAGGGAGCCATATGAGAGCCATTGAAATGGTGTATCTCACCAGAGGAAGCTGGGTGAGAACAAGACTTGGGAAATCTGGTTTTCCCTCTGTGTTTATCAGCCAAGCTGTTAATGAGATATATTTAGCAGCCAGCTCAGGAGCTCAGGTATATGTGGGCTGAATGACTTCAGCAGGGCTCCCAGCCTGGGGAAGAAACAGGCTGTGCCAAGGCCTGTGGGAGCCAGGATCCTCTGATCCCATGTGGGATAGCCACACTGAGTTGTGTTTTAGTGAGTTGGGTGGTAGACCCAGATCCCAATAGAGAGGGAAAACTACTGTTTAGTTAGTGGCCAGACAGCCTAGGATTTATGTTTATGTTTTGACTGCTGTAAAAGTAACAATAAAGCTGGTTGTGGCCAGTTTGCACCCAAATCTGCAGTGCTGGAGTGGATTCTTGAACAGTGTGACGAGACCAATCTCGCCACATTGCATTGGAGAAGCCTGGTTGCTCGCCTGCTGCCTTTGGACTATGGCCCCCTGTTAAAAGACATCTTTTTACCTGCAGAAAAGCTTAATTCCTGCTTTTCTGCCTGGGGTTCGGTAGTTTTGGTTGAATGTGTTATACCCCAGATAGGAATCCCATGGAGCCCATTCGTATGAAACTGACTGCAAAGACTTTGGCTCCATGGCGATTAAACTGTATTCGTGTGGTCTGGCGCCATTCACTTAATAATGTGCGCTCAGACCTGAGCTATCTGGGGATATGTTAAATGTATAGTTTTAATGTAATGTGTCTTACCTGGTGTATTTTAACAGTAATGCTTGTTTTGTGTCCCCATGTGCATAATGGAGTCTTGTCTCTGAAATGTCTGTGTGTATTGTAAAGGGTGGGACATTGTATATTGAATAGTGATGTCTGTCCTATTGTCCCCACGTGTGTATTGGCGATTTCCCTTTGTCCTGAGAGATAATTGAATGACTCCTCAATTGTCTCCAGGACAGAAGACATTGTGTATTCTCCTGCCTGTGATGATTACATTACCCATGTAGGGTGATTGTATCACAGGCAGAGGAAGGAGATATGCTGGGGGTGTCTGTATTGTCCCATTGTGTGTGATTGGCTGCTGTATCCCGTGTCGCAGTCTTCCTTCTGGTCCCCTAGGGAGTGTCCACCAGGTGGGAGACCTGGATAAATACCGGGCAGGTAGCCCTCAATAAACTTAGAATTCCTGTTTACCATCAATACGGAGCCTCGTCTCGTTCTTGGGGGATTCACTGTATGCTGTTAGAGACTGATTGCCAGGAGTGTAAGCTGATCGTCTGCTTTTCCTGTTCGTCGGCTAGCAGCTATTTGGGAGGTTCCAGTACGGGAGTTGGAGTGCTATTTTGTATCCAGTTCGGGAGTTTGGTGTTCTGCAGTAGCTGTGCCTATATCTCTGTAAAGGGGGCCGATCGCCTAAACGGTTTTTACCCCTTGTCTGCAGAAACGGTCCGTTACAAACAGTGCTAACCATCTAAGCTGAGAAGACGACGATCCTAAAGAGTTAAGTGACCCCAAGTTGTTATATCTTGTAGAGGGAGAGGATGACATTCTGGACTGGAGGCTTACTCATCATCTCAGGCACAGCAAGATGATGTTGTTTCTACCTCTGAGTCTGACACTATACCTTTGAGCTCGGGTTCAGTGCATTTGCAGCGTGCTGCACCCTCAGAGTGGAGTAGTCCTGGCATATAGGATGCCGAATAGTATACTGTGGCCTAATGTTTGTGTCACGGTACTCCTACCTTCGGGTTGTTGTTTCCTGGGGGTCAGTCTACGTTGCAAAGATTGAGTTGAAGAATAAAGTGAAGTCCAGATTTGAGAACGTTCCAATTTTGTTTACTTGAATAACTAGAAATTGACAATATAATCGGTTTCAAAGGGTTTAGTGCAATTCTCTCTTAGGGCTCTTTCACACTTGCGTTTATCTTTCCGTCCTCGGGGCTCTAGGACGGAAAGATACTGATCAGGATTTATCCTAATGCATTCTGAATGGAGAGAAATCCGTTCAGGATGCATCAGGATGTCTTCCGTTCAGTATGTGAACGTTTTTGGATGTTGACAAAACCGTAGCATGCTGCGGATTTGTCTCCGTCCAAAAATCCGGAAGACATGCCGTAACGCCGGATCCGGAATTAATGCCCATTGAAGTGCATTAATCCAGATCCGGCATTAAGCTAAACATCGTTTCGGTGCATCGCGGACCCGACGATTAGCTTTTGTGAATGGTTACCATGGCAGCCAGGACGCTAAAGTCCCGGCTGCCATGTTAAAGTGCAGTGGGGAGGCAGGGGAGAAGCATACTTACCTTCCGTGCGGCTCCCGAGTCCCGGGCGCTCCACAATGACGTCAGAGCGCCCCATAAGCATGGATCACATGATCGCATGGATCACGTGATCCATGCGTGTGGCGCTCTGACATCATTGTGGAGCGCCCAGGAGCCGCACGGACTGTAAGTATCTGCTCCCTGGCTCCCCACTACTTACTATGGCAACCAGGACTTTAGTAGCGTCCTGGCTGCCATAGTAACACTGAAAGCATTTTGAAGACTGATCAGTCTTCAAATGCTTTCAGTTGTCTTGCGCTGTGACGGATCCGGCGGGCATTTCCGGCGACGGAAGTGCACGCCGGTTCCACACAACGCTAGTGTGAAAGAGGCCTTACTTGGTTCCAAGTTCCAAACTTGAACTAAGCACTTTAGTTCCTCCTGTTGAAAGGATGGTTCCTCTGTGGAGGTGGGCCTTTTGATTCTTGCCCTTTTGCTGGGTGGAACAGTCTTTTCCCTCAGTACAAGAAGCAAAAATCCAAGAAGGCTGATTAACCTGATTAACAATTTTCAGCAGCAAATAAACCTTATATAGTGCAACAAAGTCATTTATAGTAGCTTTACAGATGTTTTGGGCCTTCAGTAGTAAGGCACATAAGTATATATCCTGTTAGTGACACCAAAATAATTCAGCATGCTGTCCCCTCAGGTGCAGTAGCCCCAGTGTGTAGGATGCAAATGGTATACTGTGGCCTAATTTTTGTGTCACGGTGCTCCTACCTTCAGGCTGTTGCTTCCTGGGGTCAGTCTCCGTTGCAGAGATTCAGTTGAAGAATGAAGTGAAGTCCAGATTTGAGAACGTTTCAATTGTGTTTACTTGAATATCTTGAAATTGACAATATAATTGGTTTCAAAGGGTTTAGTGCAATTCTCCTTTACGTGGTTCCAGCAGGATGCAATATGGTAGCCGGCCTTCTAAATGCTACTCTCATTCCTAACTGGCTTTGGCTTTAATATAGTTTTCTGTGGAAGGCATATTTTGCCCACTTTCCCTGTACCCAAGGGATTGCGGCATTTGAATTTAAAAACATTGTAAATTAACAATAAAAATAATGTAAGCAAACTTACCTCCTCCATTTGCTCACGACAGGCCGGCTGCTGCCATCTTGTTTGAAGATCTAAAGCGAAATCTCACGCAGCACGAAATTACTTCACCACACCGCCCAGCATGTTGATGTCCTACATCACCAAGCACAGGATTTCGGCCAAGATCTTCAATCAAAATGGAGGCTGGCGGCCGTCACGAGCGAAAGGATGAGGTAAGTTCGATTTTTTGTTTTTACACTATTTCAGGTCAAATCGATTCGCTGACACGAAGCACGAGGAAATTCAGCTTTGAGGGGAATCGAATTTATCCTGAAATTCGGATCGAATTCCACTTCATGGGATTCGATTCGCTCATCTCTACCATTAACTAAAACCCAAGCTGCCCTCGGCTTGTGCTCAGGGTATGCTCTAGGGTTCAAGTTAAAGTGCTGCTTTATATTGCCTTCTGTTACCATTCCATTTTCAGATGCTGCAAACCTCTCACTACATTCATAATGCATATAAGCTGAAATAGCAATGGCTACCTGCACATGTAAAGCACCTCTCTGCTTTGCTGAATAGGGTGTCTTTGTCCCGTTTTCCCTCTCGGTGATGCCAGAGGACAAAAAGACATGAATAGACATTCACTCTTAACTTCCATTTGAGCTCAAGTAATACGTGAAGCGTGAGGGTGTCTTGAAGACTAATATGGTAGCTTTTCACTCTTTTTTTTAAAGTAGTGTATAAGTGCTTTAAGGCACCCCGAAACCAGAAGAGGAACCAGCCTACCAACCTGGTCTCTAGTTAGGGTGGGGCCTATCCAATAAATAGCTAAACTCACACATTTTTGGTAGCAAGGTTACCCTTTTAGGTGTTGAAGCGCTGGTATTGCTGCTGACCCTTAGTCACGGTCCTTCCTGTGTAGCAACAGCACATGTATTCAAAGAGACAGGACATACTGGCTCATTCTCCTCCCAATTCTGTGGAGAGAAAACGGTTAAGGGCATATACAAATCATACAGTACAATACCTAAGCTTTCTAAACTATCACAGGATAAAATTACCCTTTTACACTTTGGAGTCCTCAGAGGCGGTCCATAAGAGTAACAGAACAAGAGGTAGCTAACAGTATTATTCCCTTTATACAGGGGTCAAGTCCTGGGGGAAAAAGTGTGGAACTCACCCAAGTGCTTCCGCGTGACGTCACAGTGCGCGGCATACGCAAAGGGCAGGGGAGTTCGGGAGGAGGAGCAAGCAAATACCGTATTTTTAGCCGTATAAGATGCACCTAGGTTTTAGAGGGGACAATAAAATATTTTTAATTACACCTCAGGTCAGACCACCAATCAGACCCTCAATGTTAATAAGACCTCAGCTAACAGCCCCAATAAGACCTCAGATCAGATCCCAATATTAATGACCCCCAATCAGACCTCAGATAAGATCTCCATGCCTCATAGAAGCCCCCAGTAGCCTCATAGCAGCCCCCAATGCCTCTCAATTAGCCCCCAGTGCCTCTCCATCAGCCCCCCAGTGCCTCTCCATTAGCCCCCAGTGCCTCTCCATCAGCCCCCCAGTGCCTCTCCATCAGCCCCCAGTACCTCTCCATCAGCCCCCAGTGCCTCTCCATCAGCCCCCAGTGCCTCTCATCAGCCCCCAGTGCCTGTCCATCAGCCCACCAGTCCTCTCCATCAGCCCCCAGTGCCTTTCACCAGCCCCCTGTACCTCTCATCAGCCCCCAGTGCCTCTCATCAGCCCCCAGTGCCTCTCACCAGCCCCCAGTGCCTCTCACCAGCCCCCAGTAATTCTCATCAGCCCCCAGTGCCTCTCCATCAGCCCCCAGTGCCTCTCCATCAGCCCCCAGTGCCTCTCTATCAGCTTCCAGCGCCTCTCATCAACCCCCAGTGCCTCTCCATCAGCCCCCAGTGCCTCTCATCAGCCCCCAGTGCCTCTCATCAGCCCCCAGTTCCTCTCTATTAGCCCCCAGTGCCTCTCCATTAGCCCCCAGTGCCTCTCCATTAGCCCCCAATGCCTCTCCATTAGCCCCCAGTGCCTCTCCATTAGCCCCCAGTTCCTCTCCATTAGCCCCCAATGCCTCTTCATTAGTCCCCCGTGCCTCTCCATTAGCCCACAGTGCCTCTCCATTAGCCCACAGTGCCTCTCTATTAGCCCACAGTGCCTCTCACCAGTCCATAAAATATATTTAAAAAATAAATAAAAAAAAACACTTACCCTCTCCCTGCTCCTGGACGCCGTCGCTCATCTTCTACTGCTGTCAAAGGACCAGGAAGCGGTGAGTACAAAGCCTTCACTGCTTCCTGGTCCTTTTTCCCTGAACGGGAATGGCGTTCCTGCTGTGAAAAAGTGCAGGAACGCCGTTCCCACCTGTTCTCCCTGGACTCGAGCCCTGCCTTTATAGTCCTCTAAAAGTGCATCACAAAAAAATCACATTGTTGCTCTGATGAAAAGAGTCCATAAAATGGGCTAAAGTGCTTGAACATTGCAGAACAATAAAACATAGTGCAAAAACATAAGGAAGGCTCCAAACCTGTGGCGACTGAATAGGGAAGACCGGCAGGACCCACAGGTCAGGTCACAAAGAACAAAGGTAATTGTTTGACTCCATTCTTTGGATTCTAGCTTATAATACTGCAAAAACATCTCAAGGTGTGCATGTGGCGGTTAAGTCTATTCCTTGGGTTTGTGGCTTAGAACGTTGCATAACAGATCTCAGGTGGGTCTTCTTTGCTTAGCCTAAGAAGATAAGGTGCAATAACCGCCAGCTTGAAAAAGACAAAGGAAGGTCCTTTTTTTAGGCAAGAGGCAGGAGGGTCGCTCTGTTGGGCCCAAATATTAAAACATACGAACAGGGCCCAGTCTCATGTATCTCACCCTTCTGAAGCTCATCAGGCTCCTAGGTCTTCCAGTTTTACTGAAAAGTTCAGACCTGGTCAGGACCCATGGCCTCTTTCGCAGTAACTGGATTCGGAAGATGTGAAATCCTCATTGCTGTCATTGTTGGCTATCGTGCTCTCTGCAGCTGTTATTCCAGTAGAAGTTTCCATCTGTGACCCTATGGTGACCTCTAGTGGTGGAACTTGAAACTGCAGGATCACCTTCTTCTGGAAGATTCTCTGTAGGCCTTGGCCTTTTCGTTGTAGGTGACAGATTCTCCAGACAGCAGTAAAGGATAGTTCCTTGGTTTTCATTGCAAGAAGCTCCATGTATGATTGTGGCTCCGGAGTGCACAGAGCAATATCAGTTGTCTCATCACTGATGGATAAGTCACTTTCTTTTCCAGCTGTTGCCTGTCTGGAAGACGGACAGATGCTCTAGCTGCGTCCACCACACCGGCCGGTGCGGGGCATTTTCATGTCACTGGGAGCTGTGGCTTGTCTCCAGAAATCTGTATGTCTCTCACTTTGGGTTTTTCGCCCCATATAGGGTTGCCACCTTTCCCAACAAAAATACCGACCAAATTAAGCCACATCACAAAAAGGATGTGGTTATGGAACGTGGCTTAACACAGGGTGTTATTTCATAACAATCGTTTTATCATATTCAAAATAAAACAAATTTTTCTCCCGTTTTTAAAGGAAATCTATCACCATGATTTTGGACTATTACCTGAATACATAAGTAGTCCTGCAGATAAGGAGTCCATGTCACTATTTTTTATTTTCCTACTGTCTCCAGTTCCCCACTGTCTACACTGGAAGCCTCGCAGAAATACACAGTCTGGACCGCTGTGTTGTTTTAACGTAATGGAGAGGACTCATGTGCGCATGCACGGCAGTCCTGCCAATGTATTTCAGTGCAGCTTTGAGAGCTGACAGCGGGGAACGTGGGGCAGTAGAAAAATAAAAATAGTGATCTGAACTCTATTTGCAGGACTACTTATGTATTACTGTAGTAATGGTCCAAAATTGGGTGACAGATTCCCTTTAAAGGGGTTGAGCAGTGGTTTATTATTGATGACTTTCCCAACTTTTTCCACTTACCTCTTCCGATTATTATTGTAGTCTTTGTGGCAGTGCAACTGCAGGGAGCCATATGAGCCATTGAAATGGTGTATCTCACCAGAGGAAGCTGGGTGAGAACAAGACTTGGGAAATCTGGTTTTCCCTCTGTGTTTATCAGCCAAGCTGTTAATGAGATATATTTAGCAGCCAGCTCAGGAGCTCAGGTATATGTGGGCTGAATGACTTCAGCAGGGCTCCCAGCCTGGGGAAGAAACAGGCTGTGCCAAGGCCTGTGGGAGCCAGGATCCTCTGATCCCATGTGGGATAGCCACACTGAGTTGTGTTTTAGTGAGTTGGGTGGTAGACCCAGATCCCAATAGAGAGGGAAAACTACTGTTTAGTTAGTGGCCAGACAGCCTAGGATTTATGTTTATGTTTTGACTGCTGTAAAAGTAACAATAAAGCTGGTTGTGGCCAGTTTGCACCCAAATCTGCAGTGCTGGAGTGGATTCTTGAACAGTGTGACGAGACCAATCTCGCCACATTGCATTGGAGAAGCCTGGTTGCTCGCCTGCTGCCTTTGGACTATGGCCCCCTGTTAAAAGACATCTTTTTACCTGCAGAAAAGCTTAATTCCTGCTTTTCTGCCTGGGGTTCGGTAGTTTTGGTTGAATGTGTTATACCCCAGATAGGAATCCCATGGAGCCCATTCGTATGAAACTGACTGCAAAGACTTTGGCTCCATGGCGATTAAACTGTATTCGTGTGGTCTGAGCGCCATTCACTTAATAATGTGCGCTCAGACCTGAGCTATCTGGGGATATGTTAAATGTATAGTTTTAATGTAATGTGTCTTACCTGGTGTATTTTAACAGTAATGCTTGTTTTGTGTCCCCATGTGCATAATGGAGTCTTGTCTCTGAAATGTCTGTGTGTATTGTAAAGGGTGGGACATTGTATATTGAATAGTGATGTCTGTCCTATTGTCCCCACGTGTGTATTGGCGATTTCCCTTTGTCCTGAGAGATAATTGAATGACTCCTCAATTGTCTCCAGGACAGAAGACATGTGTATTCTCCTGCCTGTGATGATTACATTACCCATGTAGGGTGATTGTATCACAGGCAGAGGGAAGGGATATGCTGGGGGTGTCTGTATTGTCCCATTGTGTGTGATTGGCTGCTGTATCCCGTGTCGCAGTCTTCCTTCTGGTCCCCTAGGGAGTGTCCACCAGGTGGGAGACCTGGATAAATACCGGGCAGGTAGCCCTCAATAAACTTAGAATTCCTGTTTACCATCAATACGGAGCCTCGTCTCGTTCTTGGGGGATTCACTGTATGCTGTTAGAGACTGATTGCCAGGAGTGTAAGCTGATCGTCTGCTTTTCCTGTTCGTCGGCTAGCAGCTATTTGGGAGGTTCCAGTACGGGAGTTGGAGTGCTATTTTGTATCCAGTTCGGGAGTTTGGTGTTCTGCAGTAGCTGTGCCTATATCTCTGTAAAGGGGGCCGATCGCCTAAACGGTTTTTACCCCTTGTCTGCAGAAACGGTCCGTTACAAACAGTGCTAACCATCTAAGCTGAGAAGACGGCGATCCTAAAGAGTTAAGTGACCCCAAGTTGTTATATCTTGTAGAGGGAGAGGATGACATTCTGGACTGGAGGCTTACTCATCATCTCAGGCACAGCAAGATGATGTTGTTTCTACCTCTGAGTCTGACACTATACCTTTGAGCTCGGGTTCAGTGCATTTGCAGCGTGCTGCACCCTCAGGTGGAGTAGTCCTGGCATATAGGATGCCGAATAGTATACTGTGGCCTAATGTTTGTGTCACGGTACTCCTACCTTCGGGTTGTTGTTTCCTGGGGGTCAGTCTACGTTGCAAAGATTGAGTTGAAGAATAAAGTGAAGTCCAGATTTGAGAACGTTCCAATTTTGTTTACTTGAATAACTAGAAATTGACAATATAATCGGTTTCAAAGGGTTTAGTGCAATTCTCTCTTAGGGCTCTTTCACACTTGCGTTTATCTTTCCGTCCTCGGGGCTCTAGGGCGGAAAGATACTGATCAGGATTTATCCTAATGCATTCTGAATGGAGAGAAATCCGTTCAGGATGCATCAGGATGTCTTCCGTTCAGTATGTGAACGTTTTTGGATGTTGACAAAACCGTAGCATGCTGCGGATTTGTCTCCGTCCAAAAATCCGGAAGACATGCCGTAACGCCGGATCCGGAATTAATGCCCATTGAAGTGCATTAATCCAGATCCGGCATTAAGCTAAACTATCGTTCGTGCATCGCGGACCCGACGATTAGCTTTTGTGAATGGTTACCATGGCAGCCAGGACGCTAAAGTCCCGGCTGCCATGTTAAAGTGCAGTGGGGAGGCAGGGGAGAAGCATACTTACCTTCCGTGCGGCTCCCGAGTCCCGGGCGCTCCACAATGACGTCAGAGCGCCCCATAAGCATGGATCACATGATCGCATGGATCACGTGATCCATGCGTGTGGCGCTCTGACATCATTGTGGAGCGCCCAGGAGCCGCACGGACTGTAAGTATCTGCTCCCTGGCTCCCCACTACTTACTATGGCAACCAGGACTTTAGTAGCGTCCTGGCTGCCATAGTAACACTGAAAGCATTTTGAAGACTGATCAGTCTTCAAATGCTTTCAGTTGTCTTCTGCGCTGTGACGGATCCGGCGGGCATTTCCGGCGACGGAAGTGCACGCCGGTTCCACACAACGCTAGTGTGAAAGAGGCCTTACTTGGTTCCAAGTTCCAAACTTGAACTAAGCACTTTAGTTCCTCCTGTTGAAAGGATGGTTCCTCTGTGGAGGTGGGCCTTTTGATTCTTGCCCTTTTGCTGGGTGGAACAGTCTTTTCCCTCAGTACAAGAAGCAAAAATCCAAGAAGGCTGATTAACCTGATTAACAATTTTCAGCAGCAAATAAACCTTATATAGTGCAACAAAGTCATTTATAGTAGCTTTACAGATGTTTTGGGCCTTCAGTAGTAAGGCACATAAGTATATATCCTGTTAGTGACACCAAAATAATTCAGCATGCTGTCCCCTCAGGTGCAGTAGCCCCAGTGTGTAGGATGCAAATGGTATACTGTGGCCTAATTTTTGTGTCACGGTGCTCCTACCTTCAGGCTGTTGCTTCCTGGGGTCAGTCTCCGTTGCAGAGATTCAGTTGAAGAATGAAGTGAAGTCCAGATTTGAGAACGTTTCAATTGTGTTTACTTGAATATCTTGAAATTGACAATATAATTGGTTTCAAAGGGTTTAGTGCAATTCTCCTTTACGTGGTTCCAGCAGGATGCAATATGGTAGCCGGCCTTCTAAATGCTACTCTCATTCCTAACTGGCTTTGGCTTTAATATAGTTTTCTGTGGAAGGCATATTTTGCCCACTTTCCCTGTACCCAAGGGATTGCGGCATTTGAATTTAAAAACATTGTAAATTAACAATAAAAATAATGTAAGCAAACTTACCTCCTCCATTTGCTCACGACAGGCCGGCTGCTGCCATCTTGTTTGAAGATCTAAAGCTAAATCTCACGCAGCACGAAATTACTTCACCACACCGCCCAGCATGTTGATGTCCTACATCACCAAGCACAGGATTTCGGCCAAGATCTTCAATCAAAATGGAGGCTGGCGGCCGTCACGAGCGAAAGGATGAGGTAAGTTCGATTTTTTGTTTTTACACTATTTCAGGTCAAATCGATTCGCTGACACGAAGCACGAGGAAATTCAGCTTTGAGGGGAATCGAATTTATCCTGAAATTCGGATCGAATTCCACTTCATGGGATTCGATTCGCTCATCTCTACCATTAACTAAAACCCAAGCTGCCCTCGGCTTGTGCTCAGGGTATGCTCTAGGGTTCAAGTTAAAGTGCTGCTTTATATTGCCTTCTGTTACCATTCCATTTTCAGATGCTGCAAACCTCTCACTACATTCATAATGCATATAAGCTGAAATAGCAATGGCTACCTGCACATGTAAAGCACCTCTCTGCTTTGCTGAATAGGGTGTCTTTGTCCCGTTTTCCCTCTCGGTGATGCCAGAGGACAAAAAGACATGAATAGACATTCACTCTTAACTTCCATTTGAGCTCAAGTAATACGTGAAGCGTGAGGGTGTCTTGAAGACTAATATGGTAGCTTTTCACTCTTTTTTAAAGTAGTGTATAAGTGCTTTAAGGCACCTCGAAACCAGAAGAGGAACCAGCCTACCAACCTGGTCTCTAGTTAGGGTGGGGCCTATCCAATAAATAGCTAAACTCACACATTTTTGGTAGCAAGGTTACCCTTTTAGGTGTTGAAGCGCTGGTATTGCTGCTGACCCTTAGTCACGGTCCTTCCTGTGTAGCAACAGCACATGTATTCAAAGAGACAGGACATACTGGCTCATTCTCCTCCCAATTCTGTGGAGAGAAAACGGTTAAGGGCATATACAAATCATACAGTACAATACCTAAGCTTTCTAAACTATCACAGGATAAAATTACCCTTTACACTTTGGAGTCCTCAGAGGCGGTCCATAAGAGTAACAGAACAAGAGGTAGCTAACAGTATTATTCCCTTTATACAGGGGTCAAGTCCTGGGGGAAAAAGTGTGGAACTCACCCAAGTGCTTCCGCGTGACGTCACAGTGCGCGGCATACGCAAAGGGCAGGGGAGTTCGGGAGGAGGAGCAAGCAAATACCGTATTTTTAGCCGTATAAGATGCACCTAGGTTTTAGAGGGGACAATAAAATATTTTTAATTACACCTCAGGTCAGACCACCAATCAGACCCTCAATGTTAATAAGACCTCAGCTAACAGCCCCAATAAGACCTCAGATCAGATCCCAATATTAATGACCCCCAATCAGACCTCAGATAAGATCTCCATGCCTCATAGAAGCCCCCAGTAGCCTCATAGCAGCCCCCAATGCCTCTCAATTAGCCCCCAGTGCCTCTCCATCAGCCCCCAGTGCCTCTCCATTAGCCCCCAGTGCCTCTCCATCAGCCCCCAGTGCCTCTCCATCAGCCCCCAGTACCTCTCCATCAGCCCCCAGTGCCTCTCCATCAGCCCCCAGTGCCTCTCATCAGCCCCCAGTGCCTGTCCATCAGCCCACCAGTCCTCTCCATCAGCCCCCAGTGCCTTTCACCAGCCCCCTGTACCTCTCATCAGCCCCCCAGTGCCTCTCATCAGCCCCCAGTGCCTCTCACCAGCCCCCAGTGCCTCTCACCAGCCCCCAGTAATTCTCATCAGCCCCCAGTGCCTCTCCATCAGCCCCCAGTGCCTCTCCATCAGCCCCCAGTGCCTCTCTATCAGCTTCCAGCGCCTCTCATCAACCCCCAGTGCCTCTCCATCAGCCCCCAGTGCCTCTCATCAGCCCCCCAGTGCCTCTCATCAGCCCCCAGTTCCTCTCTATTAGCCCCCAGTGCCTCTCCATTAGCCCCCAGTGCCTCTCCATTAGCCCCCAATGCCTCTCCATTAGCCCCCAGTGCCTCTCCATTAGCCCCCAGTTCCTCTCCATTAGCCCCCAATGCCTCTTCATTAGTCCCCCGTGCCTCTCCATTAGCCCACAGTGCCTCTCCATTAGCCCACAGTGCCTCTCTATTAGCCCACAGTGCCTCTCACCAGTCCATAAAATATATTTAAAAAAATAAATAAAAAAAAAACACTTACCCTCTCCTGCTCCTGGACGCCGCCGCTCCTCTTCTACTGCTGTCAAAGGACCAGGAAGCGGTGAGTACAAAGCCTTCACTGCTTCCTGGTCCTTTTTCCCTGAACGGGAATGGCGTTCCTGCTGTGAAAAAAGTGCAGGAACGCCGTTCCCACCTGTTCTCCCTGGACTCGAGCCCTGCCTTTATAGTCCTCTAAAAGTGCATCACAAAAAAAATCACATTGTTGCTCTGATGAAAAGAGTCCATAAAATGGGCTAAAGTGCTTGAACATTGCAGAACAATAAAACATAGTGCAAAAACATAAGGAAGGCTCCAAACCTGTGGCGACTGAATAGGGAAGACCGGCAGGACCCACAGGTCAGGTCACAAAGAACAAAGGTAATTGTTTGACTCCATTCTTTGGATTCTAGCTTATAATACTGCAAAACATCTCAAGGTGTGCATGTGGCGGTTAAGTCTATTCCTTGGGTTTGTGGCTTAGAACGTTGCATAACAGATCTCAGGTGGGTCTTCTTTGCTTAGCCTAAGAAGATAAGGTGCAATAACCGCCAGCTTGAAAAAGACAAAAGGAAGGTCCTTTTTTTAGGCAAGAGGCAGGAGGGTCGCTCTGTTGGGCCCAAATATTAAAACATACGAACAGGGCCCAGTCTCATGTATCTCACCCTTCTGAAGCTCATCAGGCTCCTAGGTCTTCCAGTTTTACTGAAAAAGTTCAGACCTGGTCAGGACCCATGGCCTCTTTCGCAGTAACTGGATTCGGAAGATGTGAAATCCTCATTGCTGTCATTGTTGGCTATCGTGCTCTCTGCAGCTGTTATTCCAGTAGAAGTTTCATCTGTGACCCTATGGTGACCTCTAGTGGTGGAACTTGAAACTGCAGGATCACCTTCTTCTGGAAGATTCTCTGTAGGCCTTGGCCTTTTCGTTGTAGGTGACAGATTCTCCAGACAGCAGTAAAGGATAGTTCCTTGGTTTTCATTGCAAGAAGCTCCATGTATGATTGTGGCTCCGGAGTGCACAGAGCAATATCAGTTGTCTCATCACTGATGGATAAGTCACTTTCTTTTCCAGCTGTTGCCTGTCTGGAAGACGGACAGATGCTCTAGCTGCGTCCACCACACCGGCCGGTGCGGGGCATTTTCATGTCACTGGGAGCTGTGGCTTGTCTCCAGAAATCTGTATGTCTCTCACTTTGGGTTTTTCGCCCCATATAGGGTTGCCACCTTTCCCAACAAAAATACCGACCAAATTAAGCCACATCACAAAAAGGATGTGGTTATGGAACGTGGCTTAACACAGGGTGTTATTTCATAACAATCGTTTTATCATATTCAAAATAAAACAAATTTTTCTCCCGTTTTTAAAGGAAATCTATCACCATGATTTTGGACTATTACCTGAATACATAAGTAGTCCTGCAGATAAGGAGTCCATGTCACTATTTTTTATTTTCCTACTGTCTCCAGTTCCCCACTGTCTACACTGGAAGCCTCGCAGAAATACACAGTCTGGACCGCTGTGTTGTTTTAACGTAATGGAGAGGACTCATGTGCGCATGCACGGCAGTCCTGCCAATGTATTTCAGTGCAGCTTTGAGAGCTGACAGCGGGGAACGTGGGGCAGTAGAAAAATAAAAATAGTGATCTGGACTCTATTTGCAGGACTACTTATGTATTACTGTAGGTAATGGTCCAAAATTGAGTGACAGATTCCCTTTAAAGGGGTTGAGCAGTGGTTTATTATTGATGACTTATCCTCAGAAAAGGAAATCAATATCAGATCAGCAGGGATCTAACTCCATGCACTCCCGCCCGATCAGCTGTATGAAGGGGTAGCGGCGCCTGTGCTGCTTCCTCTTCACAATTACCTGCCTCCTTTGCAGAAGCTGCTCAGTGTAATTACAATACAGTCCGTTAAACAGGAAGGAGCTGTCCCATAGAAGTGAATAGGATGGCTCAGGTGTAATTACACATGCTTACCGCTGCAGTTGTAATGCCGAGCAGGTAAACAGTGAAGAGTCGTATGAGCGCTGCTGTCACTTCAGACAACTGATCGGCGGGGGTGCTAGAAGTTCGACCCCCGCCAATCTTATATTGATGACCTATCCTGAGGAGAGGTCTTCAATTTAAAAATATTCAAGTTATTCCTTATCCAAGAATATAGAATAACTAGCTGACCCCCAGTGCTCAGACCCCACAATCCCAAGAACAAATTCTAGTTCAATCCAGTCTGTTGGAGTGGCAGGGCGAGCAAGTTTCTTGCCCCTCCATTCATTCTCAATGGGACTGCCGGAGACAGGAGCATACAGCATTCACTGCTATTTCTGATGGTTCTATGGAGAACAAATTTTTCTACATAATGTCTCCATAGTGCCCCCAGCATTAATAATGCCCTCATTAATGGCCATCAGTTATATTAATGCCCCCATTAATGCCTATCCAGTATTATTCTGCTCCATTAGTAGACCCCATTATTAATAATGCATCCATTAGTATTAATGACCCGTTACTACCTACCTAGTATTATTGTGCCTCAATTAGTGGCCCCAGTATTAACAATGCCCCCAGTAAACTTAATGCTCCCATTAGTTACACCTAGTATTTGTCCTCTATTTGTAGCCCCCAGTATTAATACTGCCCCAATTAGTGGAAACCAGTTACATTAATGCCTTCCAGTATTATTCTGCATCCATTAGTGTCTCACAGTAAAATTAATGTCCCCAGTAGTGGCCCCCTATTATCAATAATTCCCCATTGGTGGCCCCCCATTAATAAGGTCCCCATTAGTGGCCCCAGTATTAATAATGTCCCCATCAGTGTCCCAGAGTATTATTTGTCCTCTACTAGTGAGCCCAGTATTAATAATGCCCATTAGTAGTCCCCAGTAAAATTTATGCCCCAAGTAGTACTGCCTAGTATTATTTGTCCTCCATTAGTAGTCCAAGTATTAATGCCCCCTTATCTCTCTGATTGTACAAAGAAAAACCTCACCTCAGCTATTTGATCACACCAAGGAGAAGACTCGCTATTCACTGGATGCACAAGACAGGACCTGTGCTCCAGAGTGATGACGTTTCATAGGTCTTGCTGCTTTCAGTCAATGAGGACACTCACTCCTGGCATTGCAGCATGTAGCAGCAAGCACCTCCGAAACGTCATCATGGTGGAGAGCAGGTCCTGTCCTGTGCATCCAGTGAGGAGCAAGTCTTCCTCAGATCAAATGGCTGAGGTGAGTTTTTGTTGTTTTCTTTACACAGGGAGGGGGAGGAGACAAAGACTGCATTAATAAGGGTCCACAATGGAAGCGCTTGTTAGTAATAGTGAAAATCTCAGAAAATACCAGCAATTATTGTTGCCGCTTAAGAAAAATACCATCAGGGACAGTGAATTACCGGTGGCAACCTTAGCCCCACATCATGGCTCTCCAATCCAGGTTGCACAGCTTTTCTGCCATTTTGCTGAGGCTCCTACCAACTGGCATACTAGTTTTTATTTCCTGTAGGGGTACAGTTGGTTTCTTCATCTCCCTGGAAACTTGAAATAAGCACTTTAGTTCCTCCTGTTGAAAGGATGGTTCATCTATGGAGGTGGGCCTTTTGATTGTTGCCCTTTTGCTGGGTGGAACAGTCTTTTCCCTCAGTACAAGAGGCACAAATCCAAGATGGCTGATTAACCTCTATTTTGCCAAAGTGCTGCAACTAGAGCAGATTCACACAATTTTAGCAGCAAATAAACCTTATATAGTGCAACAAAGTCATTTATAGTAGCTTTACAGATGTTTTGGGCCTTCAGCAGTAAGGCACATAAGTATATATCCTGTTAGTGACACCAAAATAATTCAGCATGCTTCCCCCTCAGGTGGAGTAGTCCCAGTCTGTAGGATGCGAATGCTATACTGTGGCCTAATGTTTGTGTCACAGTGCTCCTACCTTCAGGCTGTTGCTTCCTGGGGATCAATCTCCGTTGCAAAGATTCAGTTGAAGAATAAAGTAAAGTCCAGACTTGGGAACGTTTCAATCGTGTTTACTTGAATAACCTCGATATGACAATACAATCAATTTCACAGTATTTAGTGCAATTCTCCTTTACTTGGTTCCAGCAGGCCTTCTAAATGCTACTCTCATTCCTAACTGGCTTTAGCTTCAATATAGTTTTCTGAGGAGAGCGTCTTTTGCCCGCTTTCCCTGTACTCATTAATAAAGTCTTTCAGTACTGGAATTTGCAAGAATCCGGTGCTCTGCAAGCTGCTCCCAGGGGCTCCTGCAGCAGCATGGGGAAGCGCTCCCCTCACTGTGCCATGTTTTGAACCTTAAACTTCAACTAACTACTTCCTCAGCAACCCCTCTGTGGAAAGCGGGACTACCCCACATCTGCCCTATGGGGGAATAAGAATGGAATGATTAGTTCTACCGTATATAAAGGAATCTGCTAGATCATATGCCACCTGCTGGAAAACCAGGCACATTACATATCAAATAACGTTGCATAAATAGATTATTAAGGCACAGTAAGAGATGACCTGGAAAAGAATACAAAGACGGTATGTATTGTTGAGAGAGTAGCTGGGTATAAAGATGGAAGTGTCCACTCAGGGGTACTACACATTCCTCCTGCTCCTCCTCCTTGTTGTGGTGGCAGTGGCACTTGGGAGGAATAAAAAGGACGGATTCATGACGGGTGGGCAAGGAACCCATGATATATATTATCACAGTCTGAGAAAAGTGGCAGGGAGGCTATTGACTATGATGATGATTGTGTATTGGAAAAGATCTCGGAACTAGATAAGGATGATGAGGTGGTAGCATCAGAGAAGGAGGGTGGTGGTGGCAATAATGAGCAGAGACATCGTATGGCCAAAACATCCAACAAAAAAGTTGCCGCATCTGCTTCTATTGTGTTCAGATCAGGAACAGTTGATGCCACTGTTGCAATTTATGCCGATTGAATAAGTGTCAGAACTACGACAAGCTCGGCGTTTGGTGGCTCTGTGTGGTTATCTCATGTATGGGAATTGCTCTCCATAGTGACTGCTGACAAAACCATCATAGCTCTTCAGGCTACAAATACTTTGTGGGCTTTGAAGCACAAATGTCAGAACTACAGCTCTCCTTCAGCACATGAAGCAACATCACCTGATCCAGTGGGGAAAGTGAACTTACCCACAAAACTGTCCTCCTGCATGTCCTCATTCTAGCAGCCAGGCCACATCCACACACAGCACAGTGTCATTGTCATCATCACTAGAGTTGAGCGAACACCTGGATGTTCGGGTTTGAGAAGTTCAGCCGAACTTCCGAAAATGTTCGGGTTCGTGATCCGAACTCGACCCGAACTTCATCCCGAACCTGAACCCCATTGAAGTCAATGTGGACCCGAACTTTTGGGCACTAAAAAGGCTGTAAAATAGTCCAGGAAAGGGCTAGAGGGCAAAAGGCAGCAAAATGTAGGTAAATGCCCTGCAAACAAATATGGATAGGGAAATGAATTAAAATAAAATAAAATAAATAAGAATTAACCAATATCAATTGGAGAGAGGTCCCATAGCAGAGAATCAGGCTTCAAGTCACCCACCAATGGAGAAGGTCACTTTCTGTTATTTCGGCCCTAGCACCCAGACAGAGGAGAGAGGTCGCATAACATAAAATCAGGCTTCATATCACCCACCACTGGAGAAGCCAAACAAGAAAGGATCGTGGCACTCCTTCGTCTGTAGAAAATGTTCTTTATTCCACCTTAAAGTGCGACGTTTCGACTTTAATAAAGTCTTTATCAAGCAAGCTTGATTAAAGACTTGATTAAAGTCGAAACGTCACACTTAAGGTGAATAAGAACATTTTCTACAGACAAAGGATGCCGCGATCCTTCTTGTTTGGTATCGTATTGAGGACCAATGGTCAGGTCCTAACATCGCAGGCACCGCCACTATATGGACTTTGGGTATTTACCTACAATGGTGCTGTCACCCCATGTATTTTTGCTCCACCACTGGAGAAGGCCACTTTCAGTTATTTAGGCCCCATCACCCAGACAGAGGGAGAGCTCCCACAGCAAGGAATAAGGCGTCATATCACCCACCACTGGAGAAGGCCACTTTCAGTTATTTAGGCCCCAGCACCCAGACAGAGGAGAGAGTCGCATGGCAGAGGTTCAGGCTTCATGTCACCCACCATTGTAACAGGCCACTTTCAGTTATTTAGGCCCGGCGCCCAGATTGAGGAGAGGTTCATTCAACTTTGGGTTGCACCGCAAGATCATGGTAAGTTAAAAAATGAGGATTCAATAAAGAAGTGCCCCGAGTACAAGAATACATGGTTGAGGGGAGGCAGTTATAAATGTCTATTCTGCACAAGGGAGGGACAGGTCCTGTGGGATCCATGCCTGGTTCATTTTTATGAACGTCAGCTTGTCCACGTTGGCTGTGGACAGGCGGCAGCGTTTGTCAGTAATGACGCCCCCTGCCGTGCTGAATACACGTTCAGACAAAATGCTGGCCGCCGGGCAGGCCAGCACCTCCAAGGCATAAAATGCTAACTCTGGCCACGTGGACAATTTGGAGACCCAGAAGTTGAATGGGGCCGAACCATCAGTCAGTACGTGGAGGGGTGTGCAGACGTACTGTTCAACCATGTTAGTGAAATGCTGCATCCGCAGTGCTAACACGTTCCGTATCAGGTAGTGGTGCAGTTAGCTGTGGCGTGGAGACAGAACCTTTCCACATTTCTGTCATGTTAACCCTGCCCTCAGAGGAGCTGGCTGTGAGACAGGCGTATAGTCATCGTCCTCCGTATCCCCCAGCCACGCACCAGTGATGGGCCTGAGCTGTGTCGGGTGCCACCCCGCTGTGAACCTGCTTCATCCTCATCCTCCTCCACCTCCTCCTTATCCTCCTCGTCCTCCAGTAGTGGGCCCTGGCTGGCTACATTTGTACCTGGCCTCTGCTGTTGCAAAAAACCTCCCTCTGAGCCACTTCTAACAGACTGGCCTGAAAGTGCTAAAAATGACCCCTCATCCTCCTCCTTCTCCTCCTCCTGGGCCACCTCCTCTTCCATCATCGCCCTAAGCGTTTTCTCAAGGAGACATAAAAGTGGTATTGTAACGCTGATAACGTTGTCATCGCCACTGGCCATGTTGGTGTAGTACTCAAAACAGCACAACAGGGTACACAGGTCTCGCATGGAGGCCCAATCATTGGTGGTGAAGTGGTGCTGTTCCGCAGTGCGACTGACGCGTGCGTGCTGCAGCTGAAACTCCACTATGGCCTGCTGCTGCTCGCACAATCTCTCCAGCATGTGCAAGGTGGACTTCCACCTGGTGGGCACATCGCATATGAGGCGGTGAGCGGGAAGGCCAAAGTTCCGCTGTAGCACAGACAGGCCAGCAGCAGCAGGATGTGAACGCTGGAAGCGCGCACAGACGGCCCGCAGTTTATGCAGCAGCTCTGACATGTCGGGGTAGTTGTGAATGAACTTCTGCACCACCAAATTCAGCACATGCGCCAGGCAAGGGATGTGCGTCAAACTGGCTAGTCCCAGAGCTGCGGGGAGATTTTGCCCATTATCGCACACCACCAGGCTGGGCTTGAGGCCACCTGTAGAAACCACTAATTGGTCTGTTGTTCAATACCCCGCCACAACTCCTGCGCGGTGTGGGGCCTGTCCCCCAAACATATGAGTTTCAGAATGGCTTGTTTACCCCGGGCTGTGCTGAAGTTGGTGTTGAAGGTGTGTGCCTGACTGGATGAGCTGGTGGAAGCAGAGGAGGAGGAAGCCGAGTAGGAGGAGGAAGCTACAGGAGGCAAAGAATTATGCCCTGTGATCCTTGGCGGCGGAAGGACGTGCGCCAAGGAACTCTCCGCCTGGGGCCCAGCCACCACTACACTTGCCCAGTGTGCAGTTAGGGAGATATAGCGTCCCTGGCTGTGCTTACTGGTCCACGTATCTGTGGTTAGGTGGAACTTGCCACAGATGGCGTTGCACAGTGCACACTTGATTTTATCGGATACTTGGTTGTGCAGGGAAGGCACGGCTCTCTTGGAGAAGTAGTGGTGCCTGGGAACAACATACTGTGGGACAGCCATGGACATCAGCTGTTTGAAGCTGTCTGTGTCCACCAGCCTGAATGACAGCATTTCAAAGGCCAGTAGTTTAGAAATGCTGGCATTCAGGCCCAGGGCTCGAGGGTGGCTAGGTGGGAATTTACGCTTTCTCTCAAGGTTTGTGAGATGGAGAGCTGAGCAGCTGCCGTGTGACATGGTGGAGATGCTTGGTGATGCAGGTGGTGGTGTTGGTGGCACATCCTCTGTTTGGTGGGCGGCAGGTGCCAACGTTCCTCCCGAGGCGGAGGAAGAGGCCGAGGCAGCAGGAAAAGAGGGAGCAGGGGAGCCAGAGTGAGTTCCTTGCTTTTAAGGTGTTTACTCCACTGCAGTTCATGCTTTGCATGTAGATGCCTGGTCATGCAGGTTGTGCTAAGGTTCAGAACGTTAATGCCTCGCTTCAGGCTCTGATGGCACAGCGTGCAAACCACTCGTGTCTTGTCGTCAGCACATTGTTTAAAGAAGTGCCATGCCAGGGAACTCCTTGAAGCTGCCTTTGGGGTGCTCGGTCCCTGGTGGCGGTGGCCAGTAGCACGCAAACTCTCTTGGCGGCGGCTGTTCTGCTTTTGCCCCCTGCTCCCTCTTTTGCTACGCTGTTGGCTCGGTCTCACCATACTTCCTCTGAACTATGAAAGTCAGTGGCACGACCTTCATTCCATGTGGGGTCTAGGACCTCATCGTCCCCTGCATCGTCTTCCACACAGTCTTCCTCCCTGACCTCCTGTTTGGTCTGCACACTGCAAAAAGACACAGCAGTTGGCACCTGTGTTTCGTCATCATCAGAGATGTGTGGACTCCAATAAGGTGGTATTCCCATGTCCTCATCATCAGGAAACATCAGTGGTTGTGCATCAGTGCATTCTATGTCTTCCACCACTGGGGAAGGGCTAGGTGGATTCCCTTGGGAAACCCTGCCAGCAGAGTCTTCAAACAGCATAAGAGACTGCTGCATAACTTGAGGCTCAGACAGTTTCCCTGATATGCATGGGGGTGATGTGACAGACTGATGGGCTTGGTTTTCAGGCGCCACCTGTGCGCTTTCTGCAGAAGATTGGGTGGGAGATAATGTTGTGAACGTGCTGGATCCACTGTCGGCCACCCAATTGACTAGCGCCTGTACCTGCTCAGGCCTTACCATCCTTAGAACAGCATTGGGCCCCACCAAATATCGCTGTAAATTCTGGCGGGTACTGGAACCTGAGGTAGTTGGTTCACTAGGAAGTGGCTGTGGCAGAATGGCAACGTCCTCTCCCAGCACCAGAGGGTACACTAACACCACCACGACCGCGTCCCTTACTAGATGTTTTCCTCATTGTTACCGTTCACCAAGCACCACAATAAGAAAAAAAATATTTGGCCCAATGTATTGATTTCAAATTCAGGCCTTTTTTTACAGGCTCCTAACACTATCTGCTTATTTATTTATGTAGCGTATTACACTAATCCAGGCACAGCAGTAACCACTGACTTAGGGAATATCTCTTTTAGGGCTAGTATTTAGGCCCTGGATGAAAGATATCCTTTATGGACAGATTTACACTTGGAGATGCACAGTAGCGTGAGAAAAATATGTAGGATTATGCCTTCAGCAATTGTATTTTAACACTATGTGTAATATACCCTTTAACGGACAGAAATCCAATAGGAGATGCACGGTAGCTTGTGAAGTTAAGGAGGATGACCCTCTCGGCACTTGTATATACACCTTGAGTGTAATATACCCTTTACGGACAGATTAACACTTGGCCTGCAACTGCTGGAACACCAGATTCAGGGTATTGCTATTTTGGCAAGTGAATTTCACCCCAGAACAAAATATATGTTTGGCGGACACTATTACAGTTTGCCAGCCAGTGTTGGGACACCAGATTTAGGGGATTGCAATTTTGGCAAGTGAATTTCACCCCAGAACAAAATATATGTTTTGGCGGACACTATTATAGTTTGCCAGCCACAGCTGTGACACCAGATTTATGGTATTGCTATTTCGGCAATTATATTTTGTTCTGGGGTCAAATTCATGTTTTGGCCGACACTATTATAGTTTGTCAGCCAGTGCTGGGACACCAGATTTAGGGGATTGCTATTTTGGCAAGTGAATTTCACCCCAGAACAAAATATATGTTTTGGCGGACACTATTATAGTTTGCCAGCCACAGCTGTGACACTAGATTTATGGTATTGCTATTTTGGCAATTGAATTTCACTCCAGAACAAAATATATGTTTTGGCGGACACTATTATAGTTTGCCAGCCAGTGCTGGGACACCAGATTTATGGGATTGCTATTTTGGCAAGTGAATTTCACCCCAGAACAAAATATATGTTTTGGCGGACCCTATTAGAGTTTGCCAGCCAGTGTTGTGACAACAGATTTATGGTATTGCTATTTTGGCAATTGAATTTCACCCCAGAACAAAATATATGTTTTGGCGGACATTATTATAGTTTGCCAGCCACAGCTGTGACACCAGATTTATGGTATTGCTATTTTCGCAATTGAATTTCGCTCCAGAACAAATATATGTTTTGGCGGACATTATTATAGTTTGCCAGCCACAGCTGTGACACCAGATTTATGGTATTGCTATTATCGCAATTGAATTTTACCCCAGAACAAAATATATGTTTTGGCGGACACCATTATAGTTTGTCAGCCAGTGCTGGGACACCAGATTTAGAGAATTGCTATTTTGGCAAGTGAATTTCACCCCAGAACAAAATATATGTTTTGGCGGACACTATTATAGTTTGCCAGCCAGTGCTGGGACACCAGATTTAGGGATTGCTATTTTGGCAAGTGAATTTCACCCCAGAACAAAATATATGTTTTGGCGGACACTATTATAGTTTGCCAGCCAGTGCTGGGACACCAGATTTAGGTGATTGCTATTTTGGCAAGTGATTTTCACCCCAGAACAAAATATATGTTTTGGCGGACACTATTATAGTTTGCCAGCCACAGCTGTGACACCAGATTTATGGTATTGCTATTTTGGCAATTGAATTTCACTCCAGAACAAAATATATGTTTTGGCGGACACTATTATAGTTTGCCAGCCAGTGCTGGGACACCAGATTTAGGGGATTGCTATTTTGACAATTGAATTTCAACCTAGAACAAAATATATGTTTTGGCGGACACTATTATAGTTTGCCAGCCAGTGCTGTGACACCAGATTTAGGGGATTGCTATTTTGGCAATTGAATTTCACCACAGAAAATAATCTATCCTTTGCCAGACAGCAGACAGTATTATACTTGGCTAGCCAAAGCTGGAACACCAGATTTAGGAGATTGGTATTTTGGCAATTGCATTTAACCCCTTAATAAAATATAGAAATTGCTATCCTGAGTTTCTAGGGGTGACAATAAGCACAGCCAAGCCCCTGATGTAGGATATAGCAAAAAAAAAGTATTGATGGATTGATGGACTTGGTGGCAGCTTGATCTGGCGCACCACAAGTCACAAAATGGCCGCCGATCACCCCAGAAAAAAAAGTGACAGAAAAACGCTCTGTGCAGCCTAAAAACCAGTGAGCAAGTAACTAGCAGAAGTTGAATCATTCACAGCTGTGGATCGATCACTTCATTAGGTGCTTTTGCTGACTTTTCCCTGCCTAATCTCACCCTCACAGCAGCAGCGTCCTCTCCCTACACTAATCAAAGCAGTGTGACGTGCGGCGCTACGTGACTCCAGCTTAAATAGAGGCTGGGTCACATGCTGCACTTGGCATTAGTAGGCATGGCTGTGATGGTCTCTTAGGGCAAGAAGTAAAACGCTAGCTGATTGGCTGCTGTACAGCGCTTCAGAAAGCGTGAAGAAATCGCCGAACAACTAACCTGAACCTGAACTTTTTTGAAAAGGTTCGGGTTCGTGTCCCGAACACCCCAAAACTCGGTACGAACCCGAACTATTCTCGAACTGTTCGCTCAACACTACTCTGCACCATCTGTTTCATGAGCTCCTCCATTACAACAGACTCTTGTTACAATTCTGCTGCTGCTTTAACCCAGGGCATTCAGCACTAACAGGTATTTATGCCGTTGCTCCTAGCAACCAAACATGCACGCATCCTCCACCATATGTGAAAGGGGACCATTTAGACAGTCTCTTTTCCCAAGGTTTATTGGAGCACATCAAAACAGTACAGGCTTGCTTCCGTAATCAAAATAACAGTTCATGGAAAAAATGAACTTTTTTGGGGGGGAGTAAAATGTAGTTATTTTATTGTCTTTAAGTGCAGGATTTTAGGGCACTGTGCTAGATTGCAGTTACAGTAGGGGCAGATGGGGCAGCAGTGGGCACAGAATTGATGATATCTGCAGGGTGGACAGTTTGCGTACGGTCAGAGAAGGTAAGGTGGATGCTGTAAAAGTGAGGAGCCATGTCTACACAACAAAACGCAGGCAAATGTCATGAATGGAAAAACCTTTCATTGAGGTTCAGGCAAGATAGAAAAGTCTGGAAAGATGAATGACTCCAATCAAAGAAAACATCACTTGTAAAAATCACTGCATATGACTGTACTGGTCTTTGTATACTGGCTTTTAATCAGTAACATTATGGTAATAATATTCAGATGTTAACTAGTGGTAATTGTAGTTCTCATGGTATGGCAATAACATTAGAGCCCTGTATAGTGGTTTTGTAGGTAATATTGGTCTCATAATTCATTTATAGTGGTAATATTTGGCCCTGTTATAGCAGCATTATTTGCTAACTATATATACAGTATATAATATATATATATGAAAAATGTTTTGTTTTTTGTGAATGAGGACATATTCCTTGGGGCTTGCACCCTAAACATTTAAGACCTGAGAAATGCCACTAGAGGCTCTCTGCACATAGCTTTTGAATAAGACTGTATTGCTGTTCCTGTATTTCAGCATTTGTGGTCCCACTTTTAATTTTGCTCAGGGCCACACTTTGTATAAAACTGTCCCTCGTCAATCAGCTATTCTGCAGCACTGGCACCAGAAAACAGATGAAAGCAGCGCTGCAATAACCAGCTCTGTAAACAACAGGTGGAGCTGTGCAGTTCTGGCAACAATTTCCAGGACTGGAGCTATTGCAGAACAGATTATTGGTGAAGTGCAGGGTATTGAATCTCTGCTGATCAGATAGTGATGGTCTATCCTGAGGATGGGCCATCAAATGTAAACGAGCCAAAAATTAGAATATCACGTAACTTTAGTAGAAAATCACAAATATATAAAAATAGATCGTATTGCTGTAAAATGTTGAAGGAAAAATCCCGTTTGTTCACCTTACGCACTTTAATTATTGTCCATTATGAATTTTCACATATATTTTTTAATTATTTATACTTGTGTTTTGTAATTTATAAGTACACAGTATTTAGCACATTTTTTATGTAAGTATTTATCTTATTCATGTCACCTCACATTTCAGATTATATTTATTTTAATCATGTCACTTCACGTTTTGATCATTTTCATATATATATTTTATATATTCATCTTATTATGAATCATTATTATTATTATTAATTACCATATTTTTCGCCTATAAGATGCACTTTTTCCCAAATAAAACTGGGGGGAAAATGCCCCTGCGTCTTATTGGGTGAATACTAATCCATTATGGAAGCGCACATTAGTACCGGAGGACCAGGAAGCGGTGAAGGCTCTGTACTCACAGCTTCCTGGTCCTCTGCTGTCGGCTGTGCAGTGGCTGCGCACAGTCTGAGGGCGCTCTGTGACCTCACGCTGTGTGCGCCAGCTTACAGCAAAGCCAACAGCAGGAGGAAGAGGATTGCGCTGGAGGAGAGGAACGGTGGCATACAGGAGCAGGAGAGGTAAGAGGTTTATTTATTTTGTGATCTGAGGCTGGGGGCTGCTGAATAATGGGTGGGGGCTACTGAGTGTAAAGGCCGACTCACAGCAAACTCCCCAGTTACCTCCAGCATGTAGCCATGCCTGCAATAGGAGGCGGGAGAAGGATGTGAGCCCCACCCAAGACTGGCTGATATGGCCCAGGCCTCACAGGTGCACCTAAATGTAGCCTGTGGATGGAAAACGGGCTACATTTTTGTATACATAATTTTTTGGAGGTGTATAAACTCCTATGTAAATGTAGCCTGTTTTCAATCCACAGGCTACATTTAGGTGCACCTGTGAGGCCTGGGCCATATCAGCCAGTCTTGGGTGGGGCTCACAGCCTTCTCCCTCCTCCCATTGCAGGCATGGCTACATGCTGGAGGTAACTGGGGTGTTTGCTGTGAGTCGGACTTTACGCTCCTGTAATTTAGCCCACTGGTCCCTGGTATTGCCCATATGGCACAGGTAGGTGAGTGTTAGGTCCCGAGCTACTTGAGAAACCTTGGCATGGTGCTCGGGCTAAGACATGTCCTCCACATCAGGATATGTTGACCAATCTTTCAATTTTAACATCAGTTTGAGGGCTTAGTAAGACTGCAGTGTGCACCTGTCTTGTCATTTGTTATTGCTATATTGTTATATTGTTTATCACATCCACACAATTGCCATCTTGTGTAGGATGTCTATTGTGGTACTTGTGGTCCGCTGCGGGCATCCTCCACCATATGCATTTTTGCTGGGGATCGCCATTAGCAACAGGCCACAAGTGCAGGATCTGCTCCCCTGTATATATATGCACAACTGCATCTTGGGTTGAGCACATCCTGCTTCATGCCACCTTTCAGTTGTTTTGCTGCTGAATAGAGGCTGGGTGCTGATTATATGACTGGGGACTGATTATAGATATGACTGGGGGCTGATTATATGACTGGGGGCTGATTATATGACTAGTGGCTGATTATATAGCTGGGGGCTGATTACATATGGCTGGGGGCTGATTACATATGGCTGGGGGCTGATCACATATGGCTGAGGGATGATCACATATGGCTGGGGGTTGATATGAGGCATGGAGGACTCATATGAGGCATGGGCGTCTGATCTGAGGTCTTATTGGGGTCTTATTAACATTGGGGGTCTAATTGGGGCTGTCAGCTGGGGTCTGATTGGTCGTCTGACCTTAGGTGTAAACCTAGGTGCGTCTTAAAAAATACGAAAAATACGATATCATGTATTTTTTTCATGCACAAGCACTTTTTCTATCTGCCTTGTCCAGCATTGGACAGTTTACTCTTTTGCATACCAGACGCACATCATAGGTGCACTGCAATCCACTGGCCGGGGCACGTCAGCCTTGCGTGTGTTCCGGATCGCATCATGTTGCATGTGACCCGGAAGCACGCTGCAGCATGTGCGTGACCTCTGGGCGCATCACCATGCTGTGCGCCACTCTATATGCTACAGGTGAGCTTACTGATGGCTTAATTGGTTATGGTTACATTTGTTTGGAGGCCTATAAATGTCCTACTGTTTTAATAGCATACACCTTCTGACGAAGCCAGCAGGTGAAACTTGCGTTGAGGTGGACAGTTTAGCCTAGCAGTGTGTCTTTTCATCATCTCACAGGGTATGTGTTTGTTTCTATTGTTTCCATTTGGGGCTAATTTCTAATGATCTTATTCAGAATCCTTTCTCACCCCTTCATTCATTTTTCACATACCTCGTTAGTCTATGTGTTTTTTGTCATTCAGACTCATTCAGTAGTTCATTCAAGATATATAGTGACCACTTTAGCATTTGCTTATCTGGTGCTAATATACATCAGATTCTGGTATTGTTGGATTTTTTATCTATATTAATACATAGGCTATATTTTGGTATACAGCTATTCATCTTATTTCTTTTTTCATTATATATTTGCTGGTTGTTACATGATGGAGGGACTTCACCGCTAGTGTGCACTCTGCCTTGTTGGGGGATTTTTTCCTTGAAAATTTTACAGAAATATCATTTATTTTTATATATTTGTGATTTTCTACTAAGAAAGTTATGTGATATTTTTATTTTGTGTCTCTCTCTTATCTTCTTTTTTGTGGTTTGTGGTAAATTGTAGAGCTAGGGCCATTGTTTTACTCATGTGTGCATTTGTAGGTATCATTATATGACTTATATCTGGCATTTTTAGCAACTTTCTCATTTGCTTTCTGAATGTCCAATTCTCTCTCGTCTCTGAGTTGATGGGTGGTGACTACCTGCTCATTGTGTCTGCCCATAGAATAGACACCCCTTTGCTCGGCTTTCCTTCCTTTGAGGGATATCTGGCTTTCATTGTGTTGTAGACCCAATACTGGAGCTCCATATTTATTTTGCATATTACTGTTTCCCAGGGAGCTTTGCACTTTGGATTGCTGTGTTGAGACTCTTACCAACGCAATTAACCATGAACACTAAAATGTAGCCCTCATCACTCCTGACAATCATTTTTGGTTAATTCCTGAAATATCCATCCATGTAAAAAGACCTTAAATGTTACTTAAATCATTGTTTCTGGGCAGCAGATTGTGCTGTGTAAACAGGGATCTGCTGCCCAGAAGCAAAGTTTCTCTATGGAGACAAGCAATACAGAGGAGATGATTGCTGCATGTAAATGCAGCACTACCTCTTCTGGCAAGCAGGCAATTATTGAGAAAGAGCGGTTTATTTTCAATAAGTGCCTTCAGTTTTTTACCATCACACATGTTACATTAGGTCCAAGCAGCTTGGCTATGCCTGGATAAGGTCATTTTTCTTTCATCCCTGATGTAACTTTAGAGATGAAATATTGTCAACTAATGGAATAGTTAGGAAAACTTAGCTTGCCACTAATTTGCCTTAACCACCTAACAGTTTTCCCCGAGCTCAACTCGGACTCTGGGAAAAGCACTTAATTTGGGCATAAAGTGAGGGGTGGGGGGGCTGCTTGGACCTTTTTTGAAAGCTGGCATTCCAGGCTTTCTTACAAGTCCAAGACGAAAGCCTTAGCACAACATGAGAAGGAGATATTACTGTTAGAAATCGAGTCGGGGAAAAATGCGGTAAAATGTTCTTTTACTTTCACTTTCAGCTGCATTCATTGCATCCCGATTTCTAACAATGAAATTTTCCCATGTAGTGAAGATAATGCTATGATTCTAGTATTGTTTGAAGGCTTGGAATGTCCATATCTCTAGCTGCTACCGACCCAGAGATACCAATGCAGTTGAGCTAAACTTGATGGTTATGTAAAGATTGGCAAGAAAAAGATAACTAACTTTTTGGGGAGCTGACAGCCTGCAGGAGAAATGGAAAAATAATATAGACATTCTGCATTATCATCATTGTACTAACCCACATAATAAAGTTATGTTATTTATACCATACAGTGAACGCCGTAAATAAAAATAGCTGTTTTTCTATCTTTGCCCCTAAAAATAAAATAGAAAGTTATTTAATACATGATATATATACCTCAAAATGGTTCCTAAACAACCTACAACTAATCACACAAAATAAAAAAATTTTAAGAAAATTTTTTAAAGTTATGACTGCTGGAACACAAAGAGGGAAAATGTTACTGGTCCCTAAGGCTAAAATGATTTATGTCAATAAGGGGTTAAAATAGTTGTGCACCATGAAGATTTACTGCAGACAGACATTAAAAATCTATAATTAGAAAAGTAACATTTTAGGGAGGGTTTTTCCAATTTTTAATGTGACTGTTAGGAGGATAAAAGAGTTGTCTGAGATAATAAAAAAATCTGCATAACCCGTACAATAGTGTAAAATTTAAAGCATCACATACCCTCCCACACTTAAGCAATGCTCTCTGCGGTGCTGGTCCAGTTGTCCTGATGCTGTTTGTTTACAAACTGTAGCGGTGACATTTTGGGATACAGTACGTGACCACTGCAGCCAACAATTGCTCTCAGCTGTAGACCATTGAAGACAGTAATTGGCTGCTTCATTTATGTGCCATATTCTGGCAGGTCACTGCTACAGGTTGTAAATAAACAACCACAGGAGAACTAGACCAGCACATCTGATTCCAGCAGATAAATGAGAGGGTTTCATTTTTGTCACCATTCATTGTCAATGGGAACAAAACCGAACTGAGGGGAACGGAATGCACCAGAATGAATTCCATTCTTTTTCATTGCATTCCCATGATGCACACAAAAGTACGTCCTGGAATGCAGAGCAAGACGGATCGGTCATAACTCACGATATAAGTCAATGGTAGATCCGTTTTCTCTGACTTACAATGGTTTTAGAGATGGATCCATCTTGGCTATTTTAGCGATAATACAACCGGATCTGTTCATAACAGATGCAGATGGTTGTATTATCAATAACGGAAGCGTTTTTGCCCGTCTATGACAGTTTCAGCAAAAATGCAGATATGAAAGTAGCCTAAGATGTTTTTTAATTTTACACTATTGTAGGGGTTGTCCAGATTTTTCATTGTCTCAGACAACCCCTTTCACAGTACAGCATCGGCCCTGTAAACTGTGAAAGACTGCTACAGCTGAGTTCACAGTTTATATTGGTGTATTTTTTATTTCAGCAATTACCCACTATTGCGTTATCAGCCCATAAATTACACCCCACCCATTTTAGCTGGTCAGACATGGTCACTTAATCCAGCAGTGATCCTCCCAAGTATTGATGGTTAATGATCACATCTTACGAATTGTTATGCATGTCTTGGTTACCCTCTACGGTCATGACTGACAAGCAGGAAATTTACTAAAAGCTGCTAGTTGCCCCCTCCCAGCTACTAAAGGCCGCTGCAGTTTTTCTGAACCTGGTTCTCAATCCTCCTTGCCCAAAACTACTAAAGGTTATGCATGCACATACAGTGTGGATTACGCAAATATTTTCCTGCGTATTTTTATGCAGAAAATCCATAGCGTAATACAGTACTAGTTAAGTAGTTGAAATTTTGAAATAAGCAGCATGTTTATTATGCAGATTTTCAGTACAGATTTCACCCTTTACAATCTGCAAGATCTGGGGAAAATCTGTAACAAAATGTGCAGGTAATAAATGTGGATTTTGGAGCGAAAAACTGTGAAACAGTAAAAATCCATGTGGAAAATCTACATAAATTACACTAACATGAGCATGAAGCCAAAAGTTGCTGGAGGGCAGATAGTTGCCTCCCCACCAAACTACTTTAAATGATTGTTCACACCCATGTGTCATGTCAGTGGGTCATCTGACATTGAGACAGGCAACCTGTAGCGATGGCAGAAAAGCAAAGGGGTCAATACCTAGTGGCAAGGTTTAGGCAAGAATGATTCCTTCCCCAGGTCCTGCCAGGCTGTGGAGCCTGCACAAAAAGTCCCCAGAGGTGACCAAACCCTTTATGCTGCTGCAGTTAGTCGGACCCTAACCCACTAAATGCCAAGCCCCAACCACCCCCACCGCCCGCCTCAAAAAAACCTCTAAACTAATAAAAACTTCAGCAGTGCAGCTATTTGCTCACCCAACTGGTAAAAGCTGCTGCAGTTAGTCTGCCTCATCCCCGAAACCCCTCCTCTCCTTCAATTATGTAAGGTAGTTGTGTAGTTGACTTAACCGCTTTAGGACCCTGAGATTTTCCATTTTTGCATTTTTGTTTTGTGACAAATCAAGGTTGTGTATTGCCAATGCTGGGGAATGTGGTTTATTGGGGGTGCGGGGGAATGTACTGTGTGTATGTTTCTTTGTTTATCCTCCCATCCCCCATCCACATCTATCTGTTAAACTAATCAGCCCCATTGTTAGGCTCTGTGCCATGGTGTTTGCCCTGTTAACTCAAAATGTGTATTGGGACATCAGACTTCTACAAAGTGGTTGATACTGGTTCTTTCTAGACTGGAAGGGGGTGGTTTCTTTATATAAAACTCAAATGCTTTGTGTTAATAAACATCTTTCTTGTCATTCTGTTTACCGTAACAGCGGTTGGAATATGTTCCATTTGGGAAGTCATATCACTGATGGAGGTGCCCAGTCGGGGTATCGGGGAGTCCGGCACAATTGGTGGCAGCAGTGGGATGCTTCCCTGCACTTGGAACATCCAGACCACCACCGGGACATCGTCGGAGGAGAGTCGATATAGCAGCCTGAAGCGAAGTACACTGAAGGACTTACTTGAGTCCCGAGTAATCAGTGGAATCTGCAAGACTAAGGCATCTCTCATCGCAGAACTCCTAGAGTGAAATTGTACCAGAGGGAGGATGAGTGCCCCGGTACAGGGGGTGCTCCGCTCACGGAGCTCCAGAGGGATATCCAGTGGAAGCTATCCTTGTATAGCACTCCACCTGACTCAGATACCATTACCAAGCTCATCTCAGAGGCTACCAACCTGAGACAGGCTGAGGTTCAATGAGCGAGAGACCAACAGACAGTGCCGATGGAGGGAGCCAGAAGAAAATACCGTTTGACTTATTCCGACTCTTCCAGGATGGCCAAGAAGACATTGATGCGTACCTGGAGCTGTTTGAGACGCAGTGTGACATGCAGGGAGTAGAAGAGGCTGATTGGATGAAGATCTTGATCAGTAAACTGTTCGGTCAGGCTTTGAGTGCCCTTGAATCTACTCCTGCGGAAGACAGAAGGAACTACGAGCGGGTGAAGGAGAGGATCCTAGCCCGCTATAATATCACACCTGAAGCTCATTGATTAAAGTTTCAAGGGCTGTGGAAGGAAGCGAAGCAGCTGTATACAGAGCTAGGACACTAGATGGCTCAAGCTGTGGATGCCTGGTTCGCAGGATGCCAAATCATCATGGTGGAAGCTGCCCAGCTCATCGTGATGAAGCAGCTATATGACCAGTTGCCGGTCGGAAAAAAAAGGGATTGGATGAAGGACCGAAGACCGCATAATATCAATGAAGCTGCAGTCCTGGCATATCAGAATATTGATGCCAGGAGACCCCCACGACCTGAAGCTCGACCAGTCAGCAGACCCTTTCAGGCGGTGATACCTCGTCCCCCAGTAACAACAAACCGTCCACCGCCCTCACACCCTCCTCCTCGGGCAGTGCCTGCACCCCTTCTCCTATCGGATGGGAGAAGGTGCTATACATGCAATCAGGTGGGACATATACGGAGCAACTGCCCCCGAAATCGCCTGCGCTCTCTGCAGTGGAACTGAGCTACAGCGGGACCCCAGATAGCAGCAGCTCATTTTGTAGAGGAGTCCCCGGTAATGATGGTAGGAAGATGGGACGAGGAGGAGTTTGAGGAGCTCTATGAAGTGGAACCTGTGCAGCCAGCCGCTCTAGATAACTGCTAACACCATAGGTAGCCGGTGAAAGTGAATTGATGCCCCACTCAAGGGCTCCGGAACAGTGGAGCCACCATGACACTAGTACAGCCGCGGATGGTGAGATCTGACGACCATACAGGACGGGCCATTACAGTAAGAGTGGCAGGGGGGAAAATCACTTGAATTCCGACTGCCTGAGTATACCTGGACTGGGGATCCGATAACCGTGAACTGGAGGTCGGGGTGATAAAGAATCTGCCTGCAGACGTCCTGCTCAGAAACTATCTGGGGAATTTGACTTCATCTTTAGTAGCAGAGTCCTCATCAGAGACATATCCGGTAACCACGTGGCAGCAGTCCAGATAGGCGAGCTCTACATTCGATGATGGGACCCAGGTAAGCCCAGTTCTTACGACCCCTGACTGAATTTCCCCGACATGGTCCTGGGTTGCCCCAGCCCAATTGGCCCAGTAAACTCTGACCGACCCCTCATTGACCAAGTATAGAGAGAGCGGGGTTGGACCCCGGGCGGTTTGGAGGGGACCGCTTTGAGTGGGATGGGGGGCTACTGTACAGGGTTACTGAGGGCAAGAGATCTCACCGTCTACCGAAGCGACAGTTAGTGGTACCCCGGCAACATCGGTCCCAGCTTCTTAGCATTGCCCATGACATTCCCTCAGCAGGGCACCTTGGAGTTATTAAAACCCACCTGACTGAATTAACCTTTTGGCGGGGAATCACCCAGGACGTTCGAAAATACTGTCGGACATGCGACAGTTGTCAGCGGTTGCGCAAGAAGGGTGACCATTCCAGAGCTTCCTTGTATCCTATGCCCATCATTTCTGAAACGTTTAGTCGGATTGCAGTTGACGTGTTGGGACCACTTTTCCCTCCCAGTCCCTCTGGAAAGAGGTATATATTGATGGTCATGGACTATGCCACCAGTTACCCGGAGACGATTCCGCTGGCCAATATCCATTCAGAGACGGTGGCTAATGCCCTACTCAGGATTTTTGCTCGGTTGGGATTCCCTAGAGAGATTATCTCGGACCAAGGGACTCAATTTACCGCAGATCTGGAAGCTGTGCGGGATTGATCCCCGATACAGCTCTCCATACCACCCCCAGATGAACGGACTGTGTGAGAGGTTCAATGGAACGCTAAAGCAGCTACTTCGTACCTCTCACAAAGATTGGGAGAAACTCCTGCCGAACCTCCGGTTCGCTTACCGGGAGGTACCCCAGGAGTCCACTGGATTTTCTCCCTTTGAGAAGGGCATTCATCACTCCATTCAGCCTGTACCAGTTTTTGGTCATGCCGTTTGGAATGAAGAATGCTCCGGCGACATTCCAGAGGTTGGTAGATCGGCTCCTCGATGGTCTCCAGGACTATGCCTGTGCATATCTGGACGACATTGCG
The DNA here is from genome assembly GCA_033119425.1 of Bufotes viridis. Classification (NCBI taxonomy): domain Eukaryota; kingdom Metazoa; phylum Chordata; class Amphibia; order Anura; family Bufonidae; genus Bufotes; species Bufotes viridis. Next base: position 209,927,810 of record CM065591.1, read on the forward strand.
AATTACAGCGATACCTGGGAGGAGCATCTGGTTCACCTGAGTATTGTGTTAGAGAAGAGACGATTGCGGCACACAGGATCTTCTTATGCAATATTATTACTTTTATTGATAAGATATCATCATATATGAATCATGATCCAGATGCAACATATAAGGTCATAGCCACTTTTGACAATCTCGATTACCAGATGTTTCGGTCCTAGCGGACCTTCTTCAGCGGTCTTAATTATCTATGGTATAACAAAAATCTTATTAACGATCATGAGAATAATTAATGTGGGTTATATCTGGAGGTAAAAAACATCAAACTAATAAAGCATGAATTAGTGGCGATAAATTCACGGGGAAGTACAAAAAAAAAAAAAAAACGCCTGTTGGGGTTGGGTGTCCCTCCATTCTACGGTGTGTATATGATCCTTTTAGGACTTTATATTGTACCTTTATTATTGATGTTTATTGCTGCTGTGTATATAATCCAGCACTTTTCCTTTTAAAGGTATCTTACTCAGTAGGCATCTTGTGATCATTATTTATTGCTTATCTGTTGCTATAAGGGCTTGATTTGGTGCACTTTCTTGTGAGGCCGTAGTTGGGGGTGATTCCCTCTTTTTTCCACTGTATCCTCCTGTTATACCGATATTTTATAAATTAATACGTTTGTCATGTATTTGGTATATATGTATCAATAAAATATGAATTTATGTCATATACTTGTATTTGCTTTGGTGTTGCTTTGATGTAACAGGTTCCCGATCTTAGCCGGGGAATGCTGTTATCGGAAGCGCGCAACTTCCACTTCGGGCTGATCAGATGCTGTGGTCACATTTGACCACGGCATCTGAAAGAGTAAAATGTATGCGATCAGCCTTATGGCTGCGGGTCTCTGCTATTTAAAATAGCAGAAATCCGTCGGCTATGGTGCCTGCTGCACGTGCGCCATGTTTAGGGGCCGGACTTATGACGTACATATATGTCATAGGTCCTTAAGGGGTTAAAAGAAGCAGCAGAAGATAAAATAATGGAGTGGTGGACCAGGGCCATTGAGGCGCTCAATGGATGCCAGGACTAATCTTTAGAGAGCCACATAGGTCCTGCTTGAAATTGGCAGTCAGAATTAGCCCACTGAAGGCGCTACATCCATGTGTGTTTGCATTGAAGATAGCCTCAAAGTCATTGTGAGTGATGGAGCAGGTAAGTTATAGCAGTTGGTGCTATGTTAGCTTTGCCTACCTGCAAAGAACTACTGGCCAGCTTCAGGAGCCGGTGCTCCATCTGCACTGACCGATGGAGTGACATGCGGCCTTGGTGGCAATGATTAGATTAGAGGAGGCCAGGCCATTTAAAGATACTTCCAGGATTGACAGCACACTTAAAGGTGCTATGCCATGATTAATGTAAAACATTCAAATCGGACATCATAGTACATAGTACATGACAACCTCTTTCTAACAAAGATAGAACCAGCCCTGTACCTCACATGAATACAGAAATCTCCCTAATCTTTGCTCTTCTAGATTTATATCAAGCTGGCAGGTCAAGGGGAGTGTCACTTCTGCTGCAGCTAAGGGACCGTGTCTTTTCTGCTGGAACTCTTTCCCTATCACAGCTCAGAAAGTAGTTGAAGTAGATGAAACTGAGTATGAGCGGCCATCTTAGTGAGCAGAACAAAGAAAAAGGAAAAAGAACAAAGAGCAGGTGGCGCTATACAGCTACATTTTATGAAATAATTCAGTAGCTATACAAAATGTTTAATTTGCAGTTACAAAAGTATTCAGATCCAGGTACTGTATAATATTTTTTTATGGGACAACCCCTTTAAGTGGGTTCATGGAGAACTGGGCCGACTTTGCTATCGGCTACAGGCTCTATCGTAGGGACGGGCTGCACCTCAATGGGGAAGGGGCAGCCGTGTTGGGGAGAAAGATGGCTAGAAGGTTGGAGGAGTGTTTAAACTAGGGACTGGGGGGGAGAGAAATTACATTATAGGAGGGGAAGATAGTGCAGATAGAGACCGGGGGCAAGGTAGTGGGACTGGGGGAGAAATGGAAGGAGGGACTAGAAAAGTTCAGAAGGAAAGGTGTAGGGCAAAAAATATGCATAAACCTCTCAAATGTATGTATACTAATGCCAGAAGCCTGACTAATAAAACTGGGGAACTGGAATTAGTGATGTGTGAGGAGGATTATGACGTAGTGGGAATAACTGAGACATGGCTGGATGATAGCTATGACTGGGCAGTTAATGTACAAGGTTACAATCTGTTCAGAAAGGATCGTCAAAACCGGAGAGGGGAGGGTCTGCCTTTACATAAAGTCCTCTCTAAAGCACACACTCGGGAAGACATCTGTGAGGACACGAAAATGTGGAGTCATTGTGGGTGGAGATAAATGGAGCCAAAAACAATAATAAATTACTAATAGGAGTTTACTATAAACCACCTAATATACCAGAGTCCATAGAAAATCTATTACTAAGCGAGATAAACAAGGCGGCAAACCATAATCAGGTGGTTATTATGGGGGACTTCAACTACCCAGATATAGACTGGGAAACTGAAACCTGTACATCCCATAAAGGAAACAGGTTCTTGGCAATAGCCAAAGACAATTACCTTTCCCAAATGGTTCAGGACCCAACTAGAGGGACGGCCATACTGGACTTAGTATTAACCAATAGACCTGATAGAACAACAGACGTGCAGGTCGGGGACACCTGGGAAATAGTGACCATAAAGTAATAACCTTCCAATTATCCTTCAAGCGAGAGTTTCTACAGGGAGGAACAAGAACACCGGACTTCAAAAAAGCAAAATTTAGCCAACTAAGAGAGGCCATAGGCCCAATTAACTGGGACATAGTCCTCAAAAATAAAAATACAACCACAAAATGGGAGATTTTTAAAAGCATTGTAACATCAAATTGTGATCGATGCATACCTTATAGAAATAAAAGGCTAAGAAATAAGAAGAAACCAATGTGGATAAATAGAACCGTAAAAAAGCAATAAATGACAAAAAGAAAGCATATAAATCACTAAAACAGGAGGGGAGCCAGGAAGCACTGATAAACTATAAGGAAAAAAATAGAATATGTAAAAACTAATAAAAACTGCCAAACTAGAGACCGAGAGATTAATTGCCAAAGAGAGCAAAACTAACCCTAAAATGTTTTTCAATTATATAAATGGTAAAAATATAAACCTGAAGGAGTCGGCCCTCTACATAGCAATGAGGGGGAGTTGCAGAAAGCGATGAGGATAAAGCCAAGCTATTAAATATTTTCTTCACCACTGTTTTCACTGAGGAAAATAAACTGTCAGATGAAATGCAAAATGTAAAAGTAAATCCCCATTAAAATTGCCCTGTCTGACCCAGGAAGAAGTACAGCAGCGACTTAAAAAGATTAAAATAGACAAATCGCCAGGACCGGATGGCATACACCCCCGTATCCTACTGGAATTAAGTGATGTCCTAGCCAGACCCTTATTTTTGATATTCACGGACTCCATACTGACAGGGAATGTTCCACCAGACTGGCGTATAGCAAATGTGGTGCCAATATTCAAAAAGGGTCCAAAAACAGAGCCTGGAAATTATAGGCCGGTAAGTTTAACATCTGTTGTGGGTAAACTGTTTGAAGGTTTTGTAAGAGATGCTATCTTGGAGTATCTCAATGAAAATAAGCAAATTACACCATATCAGCATGGCTTCATGAGGGATCGGTCATGTCAAACTAATTTAATCAGTTTCTATGAGGAGTTTAGTTCTAGACTTGACAGCGGCGAATCAATGGATGTCGTATATCTGGACTTCTCCAAATCATTTGACGCTGTACCACATAAAAGGTTAGTATATAAAATGAGAACACTTGGACTAGGAGAAAATATCTGTATGTGGGTAAGTAACTGGCTCAGTAATAGAAAACAGAGAGTGGTTATTAACGGTACACACTCAGATTGGGTCACGGTCACTAGTGGGGTACCTCAGGGTTCAGTATTGGGCCCTATTCTCTTCAATATATTTATTAATGATCTTGTAGAAGGCTTGCACAGTAATATATCAATTTTTGCAGATGACACTAAACTGTGTAAAGTAATTAACACTAAAGAGGACAGTTTTCTGCTACAGAGGGATCTGGATAGATTGGGGGCTTGGGCAGAGAAATGGCAGATGAGGTTTAACACTGACAAATGTAAAGTTATGCACATGGGAAGGAATAATGCAAGTCACCCGTACATACTAAATGGTAAAACACTCAGTAACACTGACATGGAAAAGGATCTAGGAATTTTAATAAATAACAAACTAAGCTGTAAAAACCAGTGTCAGGCAGCTGCTGCTAAGGCCAATAAGATAATGGGTTGCATCAAAGGGGCATAGATGCCCGTGATGAAAATATAGTCTTACCACTTTATAAATCACTAGTCAGACCACACATGGAGTACTGTGTACAGTTCTGGGCTCCCGTGAACAAGGCAGACATAGCAGAGCTAGAGAGGGTTTAGAGGAGGGCAACTAAAGTAATAACTGGAATGGGGCAACTACAGTACCCTGAAAGGGTATCAAAATTAGGGTTATTCACTCTAGAAAAAAGACGACTGAGGGAGATCTAATAACTATGTATAAATATATCAGGGGTCAGTACAGAGATCTCTCCCATCATCTATTTATCCCCAGGATTGTGACTGTGACGAGGGGACATCCTCTGCGTCTGGAGGAAAGAAGGTTTGTACACAAACATAGAAAAGGGTTCTTCACGGTAAGAGCAGTAAGACTATGGAACTCTCTGCCTGAGGAGGTGGTGATGGTGAGTACAATAAAGGAATTCAAGAGGGGCCTGGATGTATTTCTGGAGCGTAATAATATTTCAGGCTATAGCTACTAGAGAGGTCGTTGATCCAGGGAGTTATTCTGATTGCCTGATTGGAGTCGGGAAGGAATTTTTCCCCTTAAGTGGGGAAAATTGGCTCTACCTCACAGGGGTTTTTGCCTTCCTCTGGATCAACTTGCAGGAAACAGGTCGAACTGGATGGACAAATGTCTTTTTCGGCCTTATATACTATGTTACTATGTTACTATGTTACTAGAATGTACTCCGTATGCATTCCGTTTCCGTATTTCTGTTTTTACGTTCCGCTACATTTTGAGTCATGTCCTATTCTTGCCCGCAAATCATGTTCCGTGGCTCCATTCAAGTCAACGGGGCTGTTATAAAAGCGGAATGCATACGGAATGCATCCGTATGTCTTCCATATCTGTTCCATTTTTGCGGAAGCATCTATTGAAAATGTTATGCCCAGCCCAACTTTTCAATATACTGTGAGGATTTGCTCCGGTAGACAGGCTTGCGGATGCAGTACAGAGGCAAGTACACAGTTCTTTGAAGCAAGCAGTAGTGTTTTATTCACACTCAGGAAAAACAAAGTCTTGGTGCTTGTTCACACATGACAAAAATACCAACAGACCAAAAGTTCACCTGTAAGGTTTTGGTGTTTGTTCACACCTGGCTGACAGCTCAGCCACAAGAAAGTCCAGGTGCAGGCTTCCATGCAGACTGCACGCCTGCTTGCGGACTCTCACTCCCAGCACTCAGAGCTTGCACAGCGCCACTAGCAGACGGAGGATAATCTACACAGCTGACAGTGCTTGGCTGGGCTTTATACAAGCCTTTAAAACCCGGCCTGGAACGTGGGGAGCAGCCACCCACCCAACACTTTAGTTGCTCCCAGTAAGAGCCGGCCCAGATCGGCTTTGCAGCCATGCTAAAATATCAAAATGTCCAATAGCACTATCTGCTGCTGACATACAAACCAGGCTCTTATCTCACCGAGACCAGGAACCTCGGTGACACGTACCTTCTGTCAATGACGGACCCTTGCACTCTCTTACAGTACTTACTATTAAAACATTATTATATGCTTCCGTTTCCGCAAAAAACGGATCACAAATGGGAACCATACAGAAACGGAACGGAAACAGAAATACTACTGAAACCAAAAACGGATCTGTTAAAAACGGACCACAAAACCATACGGTCGTGTGAACGAGCCCTAAGTCTGCTTTTTATGTTCAGGGATACCGGTCCAGGCGATAGGGATAATCAGCTCTAATGCCAGACAAACCCTTTAATAGCTCAAAGGCGTTTTACCGTCGTGGAAGATGATGGTATATCACTATGACATTATATCACTATCTGAATGATGCAGGTCTACCTGCCGGCAACCCCAGAGGTCCTAAGAATAAAGGGGAGATTTATCAAAATTGTTTTTTCTACACCAGTCTTGATATCCCCTGCACCGCCAGTTCGTAGCTGGCCTCGATTTCAGTTATCATTTATGTGGGAAAAAACTGTCATAAATGATGATTAGAGTTGAGCGAACCCGAACTGTATAGGACTCGGACCCGAACCCGAACATTTTCATAAAAGTTCGAGTTCGGCGATTCTTCCCGCTTTTTGAAAGGCTGCAGAGCAGCCAATCAGCAAGCGTTTTACATCTTTGCCCTAAGAAGTCATCACAGCCATGCCTACTAATGGCATAGCTGTGATTGGCTGAGTGCAGTATGTGACCCAGCCTCTTTATAAGCTGGAGTCACGTAGTGCCGCACATCACTCTGCTGCTGTTAGTATAGGGAAAGGTTGCTGCCAATGCCGCCAGGAGAGATTAGGAAAGAAATCTGTTGAACCTGGTGGTGTGAAATCTTCAAGCTACAGCAATTATTGAGGGAGGGTGCTACTGCAATCCTACATTTTTGTACCCAGCCCTGAGCCCAGTGATACTGCAAAGTTTTTTTTTTTATCCATCTGTTACTGAGGTTGGGGTCGGCGGCCATTTTAGCCACTGCAGTGTCCTTTGAACTGCATGTGACCTGCATGTGTGCCAGCCTGCCAGGGACATCAGTCTAACCTTTTTAGCAGCTCAGTGAAGGAAAAATCCTTTTTCTGGCAGGTCAAGTTCCCTACATTACCTTTTGCATAATTTAGGGGTGACAAGGTCCATTTCTGTAGTCTGGGGCAAAAATCTGTATTGTGGTGCTTTAGAGCACTTGTGCATACAACGCACAAAAACATTTTCAATTTTAGCAGTGAAATAGTGCATTAGTGTATTTTTTGAAAAGAAGCGGTATTCCTGGTCCACAAAGCAATTGTGCATACAGCGTACAAATAACTATTTTACTTTTCTGCAGTGAAATAATGCATCAGTGTATTTTTTGGGGGAAAATGCGGTATTCCTAGTTCACAAAGCAGTTGTGCATACAGCGTACAAATACCTATTTTAAATTTCACCACTGAAATAGTGCATTAGTGTGTTTTAGGGAAAAAAGACGTATTTTTGGTTCACAAAGCAGTTGTACATACAGCGTACAAATACCTACGTTTAATTTCCAGCCGTTAAATAGTGCATTTGTGAATTTTTGGGCAAAAAGCCTTGTTCTTGGTCCACAAAGCAGTTGTGCATACAGCGTACAAATACCAATTTTACATTTCTTCTGTGAAATAGTGCATCAGTGTATTTTTGGGGAAAAAAGCAGTATTCCTGGTCCACAAAGCAGTTTTAAATACACTGCCCAAATACGTATTTAAAATTTCAGCACTGAAATAGTGCATTTTTCTGTTTTGTTAAAATAAAAGCCATATTCTTGCTTCACAGAGCAGTTGTGCATACAGTGTACAAATACCTATTTTAAATTTCTGCACTGAAATTGTGCATTAGTGTTTTTTGGGGAAAAAAAGCCGTATTCTTGGTCCACAGAGCAGTTTTCAATAAACCGCACAAATACCTAGGTTTAAATTTCAGCAGTGAAATACTGCATTAGTGTATTTTGTGGGAAATAAACCCGTATTGATGTTACACAGAGCAGTTTGGCATACAATACACAAAAACATATTTTAAAATTTAGCAGTGACATACTGCATTTCTGTAGTTTGTTGCAATAAACACTGGTTTTGTGATACATAGCAGATCTGAGGCCTACCCTCTATTTCAGTCATTTAAAGTAACCCTTTGAACTCTGCATTTACATAGTTGGTTGCAAACACACTGGTTTTGTGGTAGATAGCACATTTGCGGTGTATGCTTCATTTCTGACAGTGTTTTTATATTGTTGGTTTGAAAAATCAAATTTTTGGTGATAGTGAATTAATTGTATTGAATTGCTCCGTTACACTGTTGTGTGACCTAAAGAAATTTATTCTGTTTATGACACGGCACTGCCTTACTGTTAGTGAACTTTATTGTTGACTATTGGCAGTTAAATGCAGCAGTCTCTTATGCTACTTTATGACTCTGCTGGCAGGGTTTCCCAGGGCCATAACCATAGTCCTGCCCCAAAAGTGGAAGAGATTGAGTGCCCGGATGCCCAACAACTTAGGTTTGAGGATGGGGACAGGGGAAGACCACGGCAGCACGTCTCTGATGATGACGAAACACAGGTGCAAACCTCTGTGGATTTCTGCGGTGTGCAGACCGACAAAGAGGGCAGAGGTGAAGACTTGGTGGAAGATGATGTTGAGAACAATGAGGTCCTGCATAGGTGACAGTGACCGAAAATGTGCAACATTACCATTTTTGCCGGGTACAAAGCCCTGCACTGCATAGGTGACAGTGACTGAAAATGTGAATAATCCTCTTTTTAATTGTTGGGTGCAATATTACCATTTTTGCTGGATACAAACCCCTGCTCTGCATAGGTGACAGTGACCGAAAACGTGAATAATACTCTTTTGAATTGTTGGGTGCAATATTACCTTTTTTGCCGGGTACAAAGCCATGCTATGCATAGGTGACAGTGACCGAAAATGTGAATAATACCCTTTTGAATTGTTGGGTGCAATATTACCATTTTTGCCGGTACAAAGCCCTGCACTGCATAGGTGACAGTGACCGAAAATGCGAATAATCCTCTTTTAAATTGTTGGGTGAAATATTACAATTTTTGCCAGGTACAAACCCCTGCACTGCCTAACTGTCAGGGAACTTACAATTGGCGGTTACATTGTTGCATGACATAAAGCCTTTTTGGGCTGTGAAGCCAATGGTACTAGTCGCCAACAACATGTTTTTATTTTTTATTTTTTAAAATAAATTGCTGTAGACCCCCAAAAATTGGGAAAATATAAAAAAATAAAACAAGGTGTAAGTGCACGGTAGTATAATCGTTAATTTCTAACGATAATTTGTTTTCCTTAGTCCTAACAGCAGCACAGATGGGGTTAACCACCCCCGTGGACTGGCAGGACCGGCGGAATGTTTAATGAGCCCAAGACTAATAACTCAATTTAACAATTAAGTGTCTCCTTAAAAGGAGGAAGTCAACCCCAGCCCACTGTGTTTATAGTAAGAAGAAAACTAGACTTACTAGGGTGGGAAATTTGTGTGCTGCTGTTAGGACTAAGGAAAACAAATTATCGTTAGAAATTAACGATTCCCTTACGTCCTACCAGCAGCACAGATGAGGAGATAGCAAGAAGAAACCCCTAGGGAGGGCCTTCCTGCCTGGCAGAACTAAGAAAAGTCTGCCCAAAGGCCGAAAAACTCAGCTAGACTGGCATCTAGTCTATAATGGGAGATGAATGTCGATTCAGAGCTCCAGGAGGCAGCTTTGCAAAACATGTTGAGAGGCAGAAGACTCCTCTCGGCAAAAGAAGTAGCCACAACTCTAGTAGAGTGGGCCTTCACGAATCCCGGAGGGTCCAGAGATTGTGGAAACAAGGGATTCCATAATAGCCTCCTCAATCCACCGACTGATGGAAGGTTTGGATGCCTTACAGCCTTTAAACTTACCGGCAACAGGATTAGCAGATTCTCATCTTTCCTGAACTCCTTGATCTATCCACATAGATCCGGAGACATCTCGAGACGTCCAGAGGATGTCTAGCAGGTTCCTAGGAGGAGGTGGTAGATGTTGACAGAACCGGGAGGAATATCACCTGGTTGATGTTCTGGAAGGAAGGAACTTTAGGCCTACAATACGGGAGGAATCTAAGAAAGTCCCGGTCATGTAAGAAAATGGTATAGGGCTCATGCTGAGAGAGCTTGAAGCTCAGAGACCCTCTTGGCCAAAGTCACTGTAAGGAGAAACACAAACTTCCAAGTGACGAACTTGATGTCCACCTCCTCTCACGGTTCAAAGGGGGAGATGCTAACCCCTGAGAACTACTGAAAAACCCATTGAAAAAAGGGGTCTCAGTACTGTAGGCTTTAATCTTTCAGCTCCTCTAAGGAACCGTTTGATCAGCGGGTCCTGAGAAAAAGCCTGTTAAGGCAAGCTGAAATGGCTGAAACTTGAACCTTCAGAGAAAAGGGAAAGGCCTCTATCAAGGTCGTCTTGCAGGAACTGAAGGATAGCGGAGAGGGGCGGATCTGCAGACGCCACCTCAGTTGAGGTACAACAGGATGAGAATATCCTCATAATACAAGAGTAGGCTCTCTTGGTAGAGTCCGCTTTAGAATGAGACAGCGTTCTCAGGACCGACTCTGAAAGCCCTTCTATTCTGGGAAGGGACTGATCAACCTCCAGGCTGTCAGGTTGAATCTGTGCAGATCTGAGCAGAGGTGAGTGTCCCACGACACCAGGGTCTGCTGTGGGGGAGCCTCCAATATTGTCCTCGACTCAACTGGGTGAGCTAGGTAAACCAGGATCTCTTCGGCCAAAACAGTATGATGGCTATCACGAGGCCTGATCCTGACGGATTTTCATCAATACCCTCGGTATCATGGAAAAGGGAGGGAAGATGTAAGCCAGCCTGAACCTCCAGGATATTGACAGAGCGTCTAACGCCAGGGGTTGTCCTCCCTGTAAAGGAGCAGAACCTCTCCACCTTGGCATTGAACCTTGTTGCCAAGAGATCCACCTCTGGCATACCCACTTGAGGACTATCTGCTTGATTCTCCGGATGTAAGGACCACTCCACCGACGGAAGACCGCGGCTCAGCCGCTATCATCTTGAGGGAGCCTTGGATGTGGATAGCAGATAAGTGGGAAGGTACAACTCTGCCTAATCCAGAATCACCCCGATCTCTGACAGGAGGGGAAGTGATCTCGTGCCTCCCTGCTGGTTGCTGTAAAGTACCGTAGTCAAATTGTCTGACTGGACTTTCACCGTTTTGCCCCGGATCTGAGGGGCTAAGTGAAGGAGGGCTAGCCGGATAGCTTGAATCTCGCAGAGATTGGATGAAAGAAGCCACTCCTGAGGAAACCAGGTCCCGTGAACTGGAGAGTTGTCTAGGTGAGCGTCCCAGCCTACTTAGGACGCATCCGTAGTCAATATGACCCAGATTGGCTGGGTCATAGACTTCCTGTCTAAAAGATGGCACCACCATCTGAGGGAATACCGAGTTTGCCAAGTCAGGGAGCACAGGGAGTTTAGCCCAGCAGGGCTGCCATTCCATTAGGAGAGGACCTCCGACTGTAGAGGGCGGAGGTGCCATAGAGCTCAAGGGACTGCTTCCGCAGACGCTGACATGAGCCTCAACATCTTCATGAGAGTCCGGATTGGAACTCGCCGGGAATGGAAAGGAACTTGCCGTGTTCTGAACCCGGAATCTTCTTTCTGGAGTCAACTGGAGCGACATCCCAGTGGAGTCGATTATGAAGCCTAGATATCTTACTGAAGTCGACGGGCTCACGTTCGACTTCTACCAGCTGATGATCCAACCTAGGTGGAACAGAAAGGAGATTGTTACCTGAAGAAGTTGGGTTAGGACCGCTAGAGCAGAGGCTTTCAAAGCCAGTCGTCCAGATAAGGAATGATGGTCAGTCCTTGAAGCCTCAAAGCCGCCACCACAGAACCACCTTGGTAAAAGTGTGAGGGGCAGAAGAAATGCCAAAGGGAAGGGCAACAAACAGAAGATGCCTGACGACATCGGACACCTGGACCGTGATCCTGATATACTTCCTGGAACCAGGATGGATCGGGATGTGCAGATATGCATTCTTGAGGTCCAGGGTTGCCATCACGTCTCCAGGATTAACGGCGTGAACTACTGACCTGATGGTTTCTACACGAAACTTCACCTTCCTTATAAATCGATTGAAATATCTCAGATCGATAATCATCCGGAGATCTCCTGAAGCCTTGGGAACCAGAAAACTGGGGAATAGATCCCTAGGCCCGTTCTCCTGCTGGAACCTCCTCCAGAGCCCATTTGCAAATGTAGTCCTGAATGTAGGCCTCTAGGATCGCCTCCTTGGCAGCTTGTAGAAGGTTGATCTTGACAAACCTGTCCAGGACCCAGGGATCCGAGATCTCTTGGATCATTCTTCTCAGAAGTGGGAGAGACGACTCCCGACGGGTACATGAAGCTTAGGAATGGGGAAGCTTATTGGCAGGACGGCAGGAGTAACGGGAATTAACCAAGAGCCTCGAAGAGGCCCGTAGTCAGGAGGTGGATTTTCCATCTTTGGCTCCTCCACGAGAGCACCTCAGCCTTTCGCTGTGCTCTCCAGTCACTACAAGAGCTTGTTTGCTGGCCAGACCTGCCACCGCGGTCTTGTCTGCCCTGCCCTCGAAATGACTGCTGGGAAGGCTCTTCACCTTCTAGTCTGAAAGGCCCTCCATGATCTTATCTAGCTCCGAACCGAACAAACGGTTGGGCCTCGAATGGAAGGCCATATAAGCTGTATTTTGAGGAATTGTCAGCGACCCAAGGCTCAAGCCAAAATGGAATATGGGCCGCCGAACCCCGGGCCATGCTATATATAGGCCCCTGACATTATTTGATAGTATTGTTACAGGGTGCCAAAGGCACACATGGTCTCCCATGAGCCACAGACCTGCTGCTTAGCTTCAAGAGCAAGGATTTGTGTTTGGCCTCGCTCCCAGGACTTGCTTCACATCAACTTGAATTTGATCCAGGCGAGATCAGAGGAACGTAGAGACTTCAAAAGCCGCTATGGCTGTGGAAGCGGAAGCCGCAGCTGCCGTAACACCTCGTCTTAGTTTGCACTCTGCAAGGGGTCCTGCAGCTAGACCCATCGTCTGCAGGAACCAGAGTGCGCTTGGACAACTTGGCAATAGCCATGTCCACCTTGGGAATGGATCCCCACGAATCCACCAAGGGTTAAGCCATCGGGAACATGGATTTAACTTCCTTTATAAAACCGGACCTTTTCCAGGTTTTTTCCACTCTATATCATGACAGAGAAGAGGGTCTCATCCGCTTTGAAGACACGATGTGCCCGAGTAGCGGGAACGGGAGGCTCCCCACAGTCAACATCATGGTCCCCCGACCTGATGGACTTGAGCAACTTCTGTGTCTTTCCAGGGGAGAAAACACAACGTCAGCTCCTCCTCATCTGAGGAGTAAGAAACTAAGGAGACCAAAAAGGTCTCCTTACCTCAGGCCATGTGCCCAATTTGAAGACCCAGAAGTTGAATGTGGCAGACCCAGTGGCGTAGCTCGAAATGATGGGGAACCACAGAAAATATTTGACTGGGGCCACCCCTCCCACTGTAATTTTTCGCAACCCCTTTCCTTTCATACCACCATTCCTGGGGCTACTAAACATCGCTCTCTCAGACCAGGCCCAGCAGCTGTTCCATTCGCTTTCGAGACAAACTGTACTGCCACTGTATATAATTTCATTGAATAATACTGTTGAGGGGCCCTGACAAAGTCTTTTAGTCCTCCTCCTCCTCTGCCTAGATGGGCCCCTTCTAGGTCAGGGCCCTAAAGCAGTAGCTTCCCTGTAGCTATGCCCCTGGGCAGACCCATCAGTCAGTACGTGTACTGTTCCACCATGTTGTTGAAATGCTGCCTCCGGCTAAGACGTTCCAGATCTGCTGGTGGTGCAGCTTGTTGTGGCGTGATGACAAAGCTTTTCCACATTTCGCCCATGATAACCCTGCCTTCTGAGGTGTTGGTGGTGACCCAGCTACGTTGGCAACTTCTTTCTCCTCCTCCTCTGCCTTCACCTTGTGCTTCCACTGAGTCACCGGTATCAGGTGTGAATGCCATCAGCAGCGTGTCTACTGGCAGGCGCATCTTCCTATCACACTCCAGTGAGGGAATTAAGGTAGGCACATTGTCCTTGTAACAGGAATTCAGCAGGTTGGCCACCCAGTAATCAGCAGAAGTTAGAATGTGGCAGTAACTCGGCGGTCGTTGCGCATGCACTGCAGCATGTAGTCGCTCACGTGTGCCAGACTGCCCAGAGGCAAGGACAAGCTATCCTCTTTGAGGGAGGTGCATTGTCTGTGTCCTCTGTATCCCCAGCGTTCCTCCTACTCCTCCTCCTCCTTATCCTCCAGAACTGTGCCCTGGCTGGACAATTGTATTCCAGGCCAGGGCCTATGTTGGTGCAGGAACCCACCCTCCGAGACACTTGTATTTGGTTGGCTTTGAAGTTAAGCATAAGGCGTGTATATAGTTTTGTTTGTTGATATAGTTAGTTTAACTGCATTATAGTTATTTTAATATGTTTTAAGTAAATTTGTAAATAGTTTTTAATGGTTTGAGTGAAAGGGGGGTTGTTGTGTATGTTCGATTAAGTGAATTGATTTTCACTGTCTGGTGTTCAGGAATTTCTGCACCCCAAATTTAGCACATGTGGCAGGCAGGGGATGTGCGTCAAACTGGCTAGGCCCAGACCTGCTATTATATTTCGCCCATTAGCGCACAACACCAGGCCAGGCTGGAGGCTCAGTGGCATCAACCAATCATTGGTCTGTTGTTCCATGCCTGTCCACAGCTCCTGCGCGGTGTGGGGTTTGTCCCACAAACACACAAGTTTTAAAATAGCCTGCTGTCGTTTTCCCTGGCTGTGTTGCTGTGGGTGGTGAGGGTATTATGCTAAACAGATGAGGGGGTGGTAGAGGAGGAGGAGGAAGCTGAGTAGGAGGAGGAGGAGGTAACAGGAGATAAAGAGAAATGCCCTGCAATCCTTTGGGGCAGAAGGACATTCGCAAAAATGTTATGCGCCTCAGGCCCAGCCACCACTGCATTTATCCAGTGTGCTGTTAAGAGGATATAACGTCCCTGCCCATGCTTACTGGTCCATGAATCGGTTGTTATGTGGATCTTGCCACAGATGGCGTTGCGCAGTGCACACCTGATTTTGTCCGCCACTTGGTTGTGCAGAGAAGGGATGGCTCGCCTGTAAAAGTAGTGGCAGCTGGGATCCACGTACTGTGGGACAGCCACCGCCATAAGGTTTTTAAAACTGTCCACCAGACAGAATGACAGCATTTCAAAGGACCAGGAATTTCGAAATCAAGGCATTCAGAGCAAGGGATTGTGGGTGGGTAGGGGGTACTTCCTCTTTCTATTTCTCTTTCTCTCCAGTGTTTGGGAGATGGACAGCTGATAACTGAACATTTCCATGGGATTCGGTGGAAATGCTTGGTGACGGTGCCAGATGTAGTGGCGTTGCCGCCACATCCTCTGTTTGCTGGGTGGCAGGTGCCACTGTCACTCACTTGGGCTTAGGTTTAGAAACGTTTATTTATTATTTTTCTGTATTTTATGTTATTTTAAGTCATTTCCCTATCCACATTTGTTTGCAGGACATTTACCTACATTTTGCGGCCTTTGCTGCCTTCCAGAGCAATTTTACAGCCATTTTAGAGTCAAAAGTTCGGGTCCCCATTGACTTCAATGGGGTTCGGAGTCAAGTTCGGGTTAAGTTCGGATCCCGGGCCAGAACTTTCGTGAAGTTCGGCCGAACCCGTCGAACCCGAACTTCCAGGTGTTACGCTAACTAATGCTGATAGATCTATTGCAGCCAATGGCTGCAACCACTCCTATTCCATTCCCCCTTTTCAGAAAATGATGAGGCTATTTGTAAAATATTTGCAAACCAGTCTTCTGGCATATAGTGATGATAAAGCTTACCCTAAGTTTTTTATGATGTAATCTGATTCTTCAGTGAGCTGACAATCAGTCTTGGTATCATTAGCAGAAGTAGAGAAAACAGAGGATAACTCTTGAACAAAGCATTTTCTCAGATTTTTCTTATATTCAAGTGTACTATTGATTTATGTTAAGTTGTACAGTGACCGTTTCATGTTTTTCTCAAGCTCCCAAAAGTTGACATTTGTTCCCATAGTCAAAAAATGGCATGTGTACAGAACAGGAAAACTGACTGAAAATGATTTCCTTTAAATTTGTAATCATATAATATTTTCAAAGAAAACAAATTCAATCTCAAACAAATATATAAATAGATTAAAACATTTAAATAAACATTGTAGTGCTCCCTTCATACTGATTTCTGCAGCTGCAGGATTTTGAAAAGGAAACCTTGAATGTATATGTTAAACGGATACCACTTTGAAGCATCTGTCACGGATAGGCTCCTATGTAGGGATCAGCGAACTTCTGACACATAACTTATGCCAATACTGCATTATTTCCAAAGTAAATTGTCAGTAGCAGTGTCTTCATTATGTTTCTACAAAAGGGAAGGACATTTTATTGCGCCTTATTGTCTTTAAGTTGACTGTGTGACTATGTAGATTAGGCCAAAAATTGAATTTTAAAGATTCTAAACAAAAGACCCAGGGCCTGGCCTTGTCATCCCAGACCAAGAATGTGGTTAGTAGAATCATCAGCTATCCGATCAGAGGTAGCAGAAGTGGTAGTGGTGGAAGTGGTAGTGGTGGAAGTAGTACTGGTGGAAGTAGTAGTAGTAGTATTAGGCCGCAGTTCTCCTGGCTTCAGAAAGGTGCAACATTATCATTGAGGAGAAGGAGAATGAGGTTGTGGATTGGTTGGCTCACTCCGCCTCTCAGTCACAACAGGATAACTTGGAGGTGACTTCTGACTCTGATACAGTGCCTTTGAGCCAGGGGTCACAGCATTCCCCCTGCTTCTCCTCCTTGCAGCCCCAGAGAGGTCTTTCAGTGAAGTCCTCTCTGTCTTCACTGCCTCTTACCAGAGGGATGCCTTCCATTTTCCTAAGAAGGGAAAGAAAACCCCACCACGCCCTCTGGCAGATAGTCAAGAGAGTCACGCTGTTGACAACTTGTGTTAAAGCAGTTAGCTTGTAGACTGCCCTCAGAGTAGGTTCAAGAAGAGGCTGGAGACCACATGAAGGGCAGTGACAATGGCAGTCGGGAAATTCACAGCAGAGAATCTGGAGGCGGGAAAAGGAACCCACAATGATATATCACAGTCTGATAAATGTGGCATGGAGGGATTGTTTATTGGACAGGACCTGAGAGACAAATTGGGGTACTGAGGAGAAGGTGGTGGCAGATGCAACAATAAAGAGCAGAGGTGACGTACCTCCCAAAGAACTGCCAGGGCCATATCTGCTTCAGCAAATGGTGATGCTGGTGATATTGGGGGTGCATTTGGCCCAAAATGTGCCAGAGCGAAGCCAAGCTTGGCTATCTCTAGCTCTGCGTAAGTATCCCTCGTCTTACAGTTGTTCTCCATACTGCCGGAAAACAGACCATTGTCTTGTGCAAGCTCAGTAACAGTAAAATAAGCCAAAGGCAGGCTTACATTGCATCACAGCTCTATTGAACCACATGAAGCAGCATCACCCCATCCCATGGGCAACAGAGGATGTAGCCAGCTACTGAAACAAGAGTTTCCTCCTTCTCCTGGTCATCCTTGGGCAGCCATGTCTCATCATCATATTCTGCTTCTCACACTCCTCCTCCTCCTTCGCTCTGTCATCAGTCATCAATAGCAGAATGTGTGGCCAGGAAAGAACTGTATATACCCAGCAATCTGCTGGTGTGCCTGCTAATTTCCACCTGGCCAAGTTGTTGATGGTGCAGTAGCTGTCATACCAGTTAGCACAGTCTGCTATCTTTAGGGAGCTGATTGTATGCACGCAACCTTGCAGGTGCCTCGCCAGCATTATTTCTGCAAAAAGCCATCCCTGCCTTGTACTCTCATGCAGTGGAGAACGTAGTGCATGCAACAGTGAATGCCTGGAGAAGCTGTCAAAGGTAGGAACAGTACATGTCTTTCATGGTCCACTGGTTAAATTTTGTTTGTGGTATTAGTGAGACTGCACCTCAGTATTAACTCCAGGTCCATTTGACACCGCCACGATTGCTTTAGGCTGGTTTCCACACGAGGCACTTATCCGCCTCCTTCACCTCCTTCTCCATGGACATACTCCTATGTCCAACAGCAGCAGGGTACAGTGTCACTTCCAAGCCCTTTCCTTCCAATCAGATGTGTCAAGTCAAGCATTGCTATGTACTGTTGGAGCTGATTGCCCTGTGAGATAGTAGCCACAAAGGCGAGCAGTTGCTGAAGTATATCAAGCAGCAAATGTCCCACTTACTGCCACCTAGCTGACTCTAACTGAGCAAGCCATATTGACCGCAACATTGTGGCTGTGCTGAAACTGGGGGAAATAACACATGGGGGAAATAACACATGCTCCCTGCATGGCGCACTTCCTTTATGTTATACTGGCTTGCGCAAAGTGCGGGCAATATGCAGAACACTGTGCTGAAATTTAACATTGCACATGCTATAGCATCTGTACGATCAGTGGAAAGCTGTGACCGAGTTTGTCATGCACCAGACTGCCTCAGCAGGGAGCATGTGTTTCAAGATCAGGCACTGGCAGCTCCTCCAAGACACCTGTCGGGTGCTGAGACCCTTTGAAGAGGCCTTAAAGTTTTTGTATGAAATCATCCCCCTCATATTTATATAACAGATGCTGACACTCATGAAGCAGGGGATGATAGCAGAAGAAGAAAAGCTAATGCATATTGCTGTCCGCCCTGTAGCTGTTGGGGACCAACAAAAAGAAACTTCCATGGAGGGGGAGTTGGAGGTGAAGGAGCAGGATGACGAATGATGATGATGATGGCACTGGCCTTGACGCCCAATCAGCACAATGGGAGGCAGAGCCAGAAAGAATTGGCTCCTCGGGCACGCTGGCCAGAATGTTGAGCTGTATGCTCGCTTCCTTATGCTCTGACAAGTGTATCATTGACATCAAGAAGGCTGAGGATTATTGGATAGCCATTCTTTTACACCCTCCCTATCAAAGCAAATGAAGGAATGTTTTCCTCCCTCCAAAAGGGAGACCAAATTATGGTATTACCAGGAAACACTGTGTACGCAGCTTGTCACATCCTACAGCGAGCAGACTGGTGCCGCCAGCGTGTCTGAAAGGAAGGCCCCTCTACTCCCCCTGCAGAGTCATGTACCTCCCACCGCCACAATTAGCAGAAGCCACAGCAGCAGTAGCAGCAGCTAGTTCAGTCTCCTGAACATGCCCCACCAAAGTCCTGCCTCAATGCCCAGGTTCATGCCTTACTACACTCTGGCCTGTCTCCGGCGCATACCCTGTTACCTGACCGCATGTACATCTGGGCAGGCAGACCACAAACAGTGGCCCGAATTGGCATAGTATGTAGGGTGTCCAGATGTCTGTTTTTAGGCTGGACAGGACTCCTTGTCCTGGATGGAAGCAGGGATTTCCTCCTTTTTAGTAGCTCACTGTCTGAACGTGACCTGCGGGCACAAATTGACTGAAAGGCTTCTCTCACCCCATATGGCCACCCTAACAGTATACTCTCTGTCTTCATTTTTTCCCAGCCTCCAGTGTCATCTCAGAGATGGTTTACAGTGCCTCAGGGGGAGTATTGACACCCAAACGGACCAACCTGTACTCCACCAGTGTCCAAAACATCTATTTTGTCAAAATGAACCAAGCCGGATTAGGGAAGATTTTCACACTTCTCCAACTGAAGTCAATGAACAAATCTGGCCTTGCTGACGGTGCCACATCTTGCCAATGTTTTCTGTCTGCCTGCAGGTTGCTGAACCTGGGTGTTGAGGCGGGAGGTCTCCGCTTGCTGATTTGTCTCAATCTGGTGTGGCACATGAAAAAACAATTCCATCATGTTGAGGAGACTGAACTGGCTGCTAAAACTTCTGCTGCTTGTGGCGTTGTGAGGCGGGTGACTCAGTGCGGGAAGGAGAGAGGCTTCCCATTCATACATGCAGGCAGCCGGCGTCTGCTTACTGAAAACTACGGCAAGCTGCATACACAGTGTTTCCTGGTAATAACGCAATTTGGCCTCCCTTTTGGATGAAAACATTCCCCTATTTTGCTTTGATAGTGTGGGTCTAAAAGCATAGCTATTGTGGGGAATTGCTCTGGTAGTCAGCGGTGCGGGTGCAGTACAGAGGCAAAGGAAGTCCAGGAAGTGCAGCAAACAGTGTTTTATTTCACACTTGCACAAATAAACTCAAAACAGTCACTTAGTATTACTTCACACGCAGCGAAAACTTAAACAAAAAGTCCAAGACAGGATCAAATCACCTGTGTGGTTTAGGTGCGTGTTCGCACCTGGCTGTAAGCCCAGCCGCAGGAAAGTCCACCCTCAGGCTTCCAGGCCGACTGCACGCCTCTTTGCTGGGCTCTTGCTTCCAGCCCAGAGAGCTCCACAGCATTACCAGCAGCTCCAGGACAATCTCTTCCAGCTGCTGGTGCTGGCTGTGTTTTTAAACCCAGCCCAAAACCAAGACTGGGTCATGGGGAGCAACCACCCACCCTACACTTTAGCTGCTCCCGGTAAGAGCCGGCCCAGATCGGCTTTGCAGCCAAGCTATCTAGCAATTGTGTCAGTAGCACTACCTGCTGCTTACATAGACAAAATGGCTCTTACCTCACCGAGGCTATGAACCTCGGTGACACGTACCTGCCATCCATGACGGCACCCTGCACCTTACCACACTATCCAGCAATCATCAGGATGCTCAATGAAAATAATATGCCTGTCAGTGTGTAAGCAAGCATACAGGACTCTAATGCTGCATAACCATCAGCATATGTTTTAATATAAATATGTGGTGTATGAGATGGTTCATGCTGCAGTTGTCCCTACTGACAAATGTTGTGGCCTCTTCAAAGACCTTCAGGACTCAACAGGTATCTCGGATGAGCTGTCAGTGTCTGACCTCGAAACAACACGTACTCTCTGCTGAGGCAATGGTGCATGACAAAATCACGGCTTCATGGCTTTCCACTGCTTGTACAGACACTGTAACGTGCAATGTTAAAATCCAGCATTTGGAATTTTGCAGAAAAACTTGAACTGTCCGGAGATACTCTGTCCCAGACTTCAGACTATTATTTCAGGTGTTTTCACAGAGATTTAAAATACTGCCCTCTTTACTGCAACTAAGACCTTAATTGCTAAACATTGACGCTCCCTTCTGGTTCCCAGTAAAAATGATATTGTATAGAGATGAGCGAATTTTTTTAAAATTCGATTTGCCGGTTCACCGACTTTTTCAGGAAAAATTAGGTTTGATCCGAATATATTTGTGGCGAATTATGCTAAAAAGCAGCTATTTCCTGGCTGCTGAGAGCTTTATAGTGGTGTAGAACACTGTGCCTTGCAGTAACACGCAGAGGGAGTCTGCTTTGGTAGTGAAATAATGCTGTGCGTCCGTATGACATGCAGATAACAGATGTCTCTCTTAGAATCACTGCACACTTCACTTTTTTTTGCAGTCACGGGGCCAAAACAGACCAAATAACTCAAGTATGAACACAGCCTAACAGGTCAATGTTAGTGCCAAGAAGAAGCGCACTCCTTTTACACCGTCGTCAGCTGATTCCACATAGATGTAAACAGAACCTGTTCTATTAAACGCTTATAAAAATAGAGCCCCCCCTGACAGAGTGGAGAGGGTGTCAGCAGTAAGTTTGTGTTGACGTTACTGATTATTTTGCCCTTCCTCTGTTCCGTCAGAACAATAACCCCAAAAAAACGGATCCTGTCTGTTGAGCATCCTCCTTCACTCGGTCAGCATTTGGTCAGTAATCCATCAGTATTGCTAATGCAAAAAAAAAACGGAATGGATCTAAAACAGAGATGACATGTGACCCAGTCATAGTAACATAGTAACATAGTACATAAGGCTGAAAAAAGACATCTGTCCATCCAGTTCGGCCTGTAATCCTGCTAGTTGATCCAAAAAAGCCCTGTGAGGTAGAAGCCAATTTTCCTTCCCGACTCCAATCAGGCAATCAGATTAACTCCCTGGATCAACGACCCATCTCTAGTAGCTATAACCTGTAATATTATTATACTCCGGAAATACATCCAGGACCCTCTTGAATTCCTTTATTGAACTCACCATCACCACCTCCTCAGGCAGAGAGTTCCATAGTCTCACTGCTCTTACCGTAAAGAATCCTCTTCTATGTTTTTGTGCAAACCTTCTTTCCTCCAGACACAGAGGATTTCCCCTCATCACAGTCCTGGGGATAAATAGATGATGGGAGAGATCTCTGTACTGACCCCTGATATATTTATACATAGGCATTAGATCTCCCCTCAGTCGTCTTTTTTCTAAAGTGAATAACCCTAACTTTGATAATCTTTCAGGGTACTATAGTTGCCCCATTCCAGGCAAATTGATTGTCTGGGAATTTCCCTCATAAATTGGGATAATATATTTGGGAATTTAAGTTTACTTTCTTATAATTTTAATCAAGCTTTGGTTCAATTTAATACTAAATATTTAATAAAAAAAAAAAATTTAAATGTTGCCTAAGACAAGAGAGAATCGGCCAGTCTTCAGTTTATTCGATGACGTGGTTGAGATGGAGAAAGCATTCCAAAAAACTATTTCTCTCCACCTGGAGATGAATCCTGCAAAGATTGAGGCAAGTGCAGTATCTGTTGCTCACAGTGCAGTATTGGCTGCTCAGATACTTCTGGGGGAACCTGCCTGGCATGGACAGGTCTCTAGTAGCTACAGACAATGAGAAGACAAAGCTTCAAGATTGCTTGGAGCCCAGAAGAGTCGTGAAGTTCATCAAGATTCAAACCCTACCTGCCCCTGGTCTCTTCGTCAGGAAAGACAAGTTCCCAGTCATCATAGAAAAAAATTAGAATCAACGTTGAAAAAAATATATGGCATCAGAGGTGTGTGAGGACACCATCATGATAGAACGGGTATGCCATCCAGGCGAGATTGTATATGTGGGCGACATACAGAATATAACCCGGAAGCAGATTGACGAATGGGGACAATTCTAGGGGAACCTGCCTGGCATGAACAGGCCTCTAGTAGCTACAGACAATGAGAAGACAAAGCTTCAAGATTGCTTGGAGCCCAGAAGAGTCGCGAAGTTCTTCAAGTCTGTGTCACATAAAGAATTTCACCACTAAGTAGTTTGGTCCATACTGCAAAAGGAGGTGTACAATCACCAATACATTTGACAAAAAAAAACTGTTTCATACAAGAAATTTCACCACTACGTAATTTGGCCTATACCGCAAAAGGAGGTGTACAATCACCCATAAATTTGACGAAAAAAAGCCAGTTTCATAGAACAAATTTTACCACTATGTAATTTGGCCCATACTGCAAAAGGAGGTGTACAATCACCCATACATTTTCCGAAAAAAGCCAGTGTCACATTAAGAATTTCACCACTACGTAATTCGATCCATACAGCAAAAGGAAGTGTACAATAACCCATAAATTTGACGAAAAAAGACAGTTTCATATAACTTATTTCACCACTACATAGTTCAGCCCATACAGCAAAAGGAGGTGTACAATCACCCATACATTTTTCGGAAAAAAAAGCCAGTGTCACATTAAGAATTTCACCACTACGTAATTTGGTCCATACTGCAAAAGGAGATGTACAATCACCTATAAATTTGACAGAAAAAGCCTGTTTAATATAACAAATTTCACCACTAAGTAATTTGGTCCATAGCGCAAAAGGAGGTGTCCAATCACCCATAAATTTGACAAAAAAAGCCAGTTTCATATAACAAATTCCACCACTACATAATTCGGTTAATACAGCAAAAGGAGGTGTACAGTCACCCATGAATTTTCCCAAAAAAAGACCCTTTAATATTACAAATTTTACCACTACGTAATTCTGCCCGTACCGCAAAAGGAGGTGTACAATCACCCATAAATTTGCCGAAAAAATGGCAGTTTCATATAGCAAATTTCACCACTATGTAATTTGGTCCATACAGCAAATAGAGGTGTACAGTCACCAATGAATTTTACCCCAAAAAGCCTGTTAAACAGAAAAAATTTCACCACTACGTAATTCGGTCCATACAGCAAAAGGATGTGTAGAGGCACCCATGAAATTTCCCAAAAAAAGCCCGCACCACAGAAAAGATTTCACCACAAAAAGACATTTACCACATATAACTGCACCCCTGAACGGCAAAGAGGCTTTTATTTTTTTTCAACTTTTACACTACACAAGGCTTATCAACAGATAAATGCAACGTTGAACTGCGAATATAATTTTTCTTTCTTCCACTAATACATGGCAAACTGGGCTTTCGAATAAGTCACTGCACCGCTGAGCGGCAATTAGGCCCTCATTTTTTCCCACTTTTACATAAAAGGCTTTTCAACAGAGACGTATAACGCTGGACGGCGAATATATTTTTATTTCACCACTAATACACGGCAAACTGGGCTTCCAAATATATCACTGGACAGCAGAACGTCAATTTGGCCCACATTTTTTTCTACTTTTAAACAACAGGCTTTTCAACAGATATATGCATCGCTGGACGGCGAATATATTTTTATTTCGCTACGAATACATGACAAACTGTGCTTCGCAACATATCACTACACCGCAGAATGTGAATTAGGCCCAAATTTTGTTATACTTTTACACAACAGGTTTCTCAACAGAGAAGTACAATGCTGCACGGCGAATATATTTTTATTTCGCCAGTAATACAGTGAAAACAGGGCTTCAGACTATATCACTGCTCCGCAGAATGGCAGTTAGACCCAAATTTTGTTCTACTTTTACATAACAGGCTTTTCAACAGATATATGCAATGCTGGACAGCGAATACGGATGTAGCAGGGGTAACACACACACACTTATCTCAAATTTCTTAACTCATCACGTTATCTTGAAACAAAAGCCATTGAAAATAGTTTAACGCATTTAGTTGCATTTAGTTTAGATAACATGTCTCAAAGCATGTGTGTTAGGCCTCTTTCACATGAACGTTTTTTTTGCGTGTACGGCCCGTTTTTTGCGCTGCGTATACTGGCCGTATACGGAACCATTCATTTCAATGGGTCCGCTAAAAAGCGGAATGTACTCGTATGCATTCCGTTTCCGTATTTCCGTTTTCCGTTCCGTTCCGTTCAAAGATAGAACATGTCCTATTATTGCCTGCAAATTACGTTCCATAATTCCATTCAAGTCAATGGGGCCGTTTTGCGGAACCATCTATTGAAAATTTTCTGGCCAGCTCAATTTTTAATGTAATTACTGTATACTGTATATGTTATGCTTCCGTTTGCGTTCCACAAAACACGGATCGTATACGGAAACCATACGGAAACAGAATGAAATGGAAACACTACTGAAACAAAATACGGAACAACGGATCCATGAAAAACGGACAGCAAAACACTGAAAAAGCCATACGGTCGTGTGAAAGAGGCCTTAACCTTAGCCAGCAATACACTGAAAACAGGGCTTCATAATATATCACAGAACCTCAGAACTTCAATTAGGCCCAAATTTTGTTCTACTTTTACACAACAGGCTTTTCAACAAAATAGGGCACTAAACGATTTAACCACAAATAACTGCAACAGTCGAGTTACTATATATTTTTCTTTTTGTACTGAAATAAGCCATTAAAGGCCATTAAATGCTTTCAACATATATAACTGCAGAAGTGAACTGAGAATATATTTTAATTTTATATATTTTAATTTTTGTACTGAAATAGGCCACTAAACGCTTTTACCACAAATAACTATAACAGTGAAATGCGTATATATTTTTCTTTTTGTACTGTAATAGGCCACTAAACGCTTTCACCACAAATAACTGCAACAGTTGTAGTGCGTATATATTTTCTATCTGTACTTAAATAGGCTGCTAAGCGCTTTTCACCACAAATAACTACAACAGTGAAATGCGAATATATTTTCTTTTTGTACTGTAATAGGCCACTAAACGCTTTCACCACAAATAACTGCAACGGTTAAGTGCGTATATATTTTTCTATCTGTACTTAAATAGGCCGCTAAACGATTTCACCACAAATAACTGCAACAGTGAAGTGCGTATATATATTTTCTTTTTGTACTGAAATAGGCCACTAAAGGCTTTTCAACATAGCACTTCGATAACAAGAACAAATTGCTGGAATGACAGAGCTGTATAATGGCAATTTGGATCCCTAAATAATCTTTCCCTGTACTTGTAAATAACTTTTCTAGCACTTTTGAAGTCTCTCCCTGCACTAAGATGCTGTGAAATGATTCCTCCCTATCCTTTCCCTGCATTTATAAATCTTTTTTTCAGTTTTTTTTTTTTCACAATAAGGTTTTTGCTATTGCTGTCCCTAGAGCCTTCTCACGTCTGTCCCTGCACTCAGAACGCTGGAAAATGTCTGAATCCAAAATGGGCGCCATATTTATAGGGCTGTGACATCAAAGGGCTGGCTAGCTGCTGATTGGCTGCATGCACGGGATTATTGGTCACCCCACCTTGCCAGAGTTCCTTGCCCCATGTCCTCACACGTGTAGCTGCCACTTTAGGAAAAATTGTGAATCGTTACCACAAAGCGTCAGGAAATTCGCATTTGTTGCTAATCGAATTTTTCAGGAATTCATACGAATTCCATTTCATCAGCTTTGATTCGCTCATCTCTAATATTGTACTTAGGGTTAGTTACAACTGTGCAATGGAAGGCACTATGGCCTCCTGTAAAGGAGTCTATAGCTCTTATTTAAACCTTTGGGCTTAAGCGGTACCCGACTGAGTATTGTACATTGTACATTTATATTGCTAAAAAATGTGTTACCTGCTGGAACAGCCTGCCGGATCGCTAACGCTAGCGTGCAACTAGCCTTAGTGCACCCTTACATGAATCATACTAATCTCTCGTGTGTTTTGCTGCTGAATCATATCACTAACAGTCCACAGACACTATCCTCACCATCTCTGAGTTCAGTAAACAGCTTGAATCAGCAAACACATCAAACACATCTGTATCTAATTGTATCGTGTGTGGTACAGTCTGCTGACCTGTGTATCTAATGTTATCTTCTTTGACACTGTCTGGTGTGGTCAGGGTGTACCTAGCCTTTCTGCTGCCTGAGGCGAAAACTAAAATGGCTCCCCCTCCTCCCAATACCAATTTCTTAACTTAACCCATTCCCTCCAGCCCTACTGTTAAATAAAGGACATACTTGGAAAACATTACATACAGAGGTACAAAGCATACAGGGTAATAAAGCGCCACATACCTCTTACATCCAGTGATGTGTCTTCTGATGTAGATGTTCCTTTTCTTTATCTTCTCCATTCAGACCAGACCGCCATAATGATTTCTTTCAGCCATCTCTTGCCTTTGCAGAGTTTGACAAACAGACATCTTGCAGCATACGGGTAGGTTACCCGACACTGCTATATTTTAATGTGTATCTCCCTTTAAGAAAGTTAGGCCTGTAGCAGGCAATTCATATTCCAGCCAGCAGAGGGAGCCCCCAGTTTAGTATAAATAGGCCAGGGCCTAGCCTAGGGAAGTCAGTTGTTGGAAGTTTCTAGTTCAGAGTTAGTTCAGAGAGATTCAGGACTCAGTAACTGAGTGCAGAGATTGCACCACTGGTGTGGAGGATCATTCCCACCCAGTTTTCCAGGTCAAGTACACCTGAGGTACTCTAAGTAACAGCCTGTCACTAGCAAGTGGGACAGAGAGTATAACCAGCAAGCCAGTCCACATATCAAGTAAGAGCCTGTCACCAGGAGAGAAGGGAACCTCTACAAAACCTTTGCTCAAGGATTATCACTGTTTTTCGGTTGTCTGGACCTTGAGAGTATTGCCTACAGCCAGGAACTAAGGCAGGAGAGAAAGTAAGTGTACCCCTGCAGAGAGAATAGTTTCCTGAAGTGTATTGCTGCATTGAGAGTAAGAGGAAAGCCCTGATCCTAGGAGGCCTGTCTTGAAGATAGCTTTTGGGACTGTGATTAATAGCCTGAACCACTGCTGTGACTGTATTGTAACGTGTGGAACCTTCTGGAACTGTACTTAATAACTGTTCATCTATCTTCAACTACGTTCAGTAAAGTTATCCTGTTATTTAAGTATATAAGGATTCCTCAATTATTCCACCTGTCACTACACGGTGTGCCACCGTTCAATTGGCACTGGCGTCACGACATTCATCACCTGCCTGTTCCAGTGCTGACCCGATTGAAGACGACAGTCGGTCCCAGGTTAGTGGGTTGCCCTGCACTACAAAGCCCAGCATACCTAAAGCTACACTACTGACCCCCTGGGACACTACAATCTTAGTTTCCTACTTTTCTCCCAAACTTCAGAACACCAAATCCTGCCAGCTCTAATATTGTGCCCACTGTGCTTCCCAATACTATACTGCAGAAATAGTTAATCACACCGGAAAATACCATTACCATACAGATAGTTCCCCTTCAATAATTAATTATTGGCACGCAATGCCCTAAAAAATAACTGTGCCCACCAAATAGTGTCCCTGAAACGTATACTGCCGTAAACCATAAACAAAATCTCCTCCAAAAATAATTGTGCTAAGTTGATACTGTGCCAGGGTGCCTTACAATGTAACAATCCTCCCAAAAGTAGTACAGTGGCGTACCTAAGGTGTTTGGCACCCATCCTTTCTCTGGAACCCCCCCCCCCCCCCTCCAATACTTTAAAAAAAATTATACCCCCTCACAGTAGTATTGCCCTCATTGTACTACCTTCACAGTAGTTTTGTCCAGATATGCACCCCCTCACAGTAGTTATGCCCATATTGTGACCCCTTAAAGTTCTTATCCCTTCATTGTGCCCCCCTCACAGTAGTAATGCCCTATCTGTACCCCTTCACAGTTGTAATGCCCTCTCGGTGCCCCTTCAAAGTAGTTATACCCTATATGTGCCCCCATAACAGTAATAATGACCTCTGTGCCCCTTTATAGTAGTATTGTCCATTGTGCCCTCTTCACAGTAATAATGCCCACTCAGTGCCCCTTAACAGTTATGCCCACCCACTTCACAGGACTAATGCTCTCTGTGCCCCCTTCACAGTAGTAATGCCCTATCTCTGCCCCCTTTACAGTTGTAATGCCCTCTCTATGCACCATCAGAGTAGTTATGCCCTATCTGTGCCCCCATAACAATAATAATGCCCTCTGTGCCCCTTCACAGTAGTATTGCCCATTGTGCCCCTTTAAAAGTAATAATGCCCACTCAGTGCCCCATAACAGTTATGCCCACCCACTTCACAGGAGTAATGCCCATTGTGCCCCCTTCATAGTAGTAATGCCCATTGTGCCCCTTCATAGTAGTAATGCCCATTGTGCCCCCTTCAAAGTAGTAAAGCCCATTGTGCCCACTTCATATTAGTAATGCCCTCTGTGCCCCCTTCATAGTAATAATGCCCATTATGCCCCCTTTATAATAAAAATGCCCATTGTGCTCCCTTCGTAGTAGTACTGCTCATTGTGCCCCCTTCACAGTAGTTATGCCCATTGTGTCCCTTTCACAGTAGTAATGCCCATTGTGCCCCATTCACAGTAGTAATGCCCATTGTGCCCCCTTTATAGTTATAATGCCCATTGTATCCCATTTATAATAGTAATGCCCATTGTGCCCCCTCCATAGTAGTGTTGCACATTGTGCCCCCTAATTGTAGTAGTAATGGCCTCTGTGCCCCCTCCATGGTAGAAATGCCCTCTCTGCCCCCTTTGTTAAAAAAACTAAACAAAAACAAATCAGTACCTACTCACCTTATCCCGTTCCTAAAGCTCACAGTCCTCTCTCTCCACTGCAGGAACAAATTGCTCTGCAGCACTGTGTGGGCGGAGCTTATACAGAATCTCTGACTACAATCTTCTCCTACACAGGCTGGCAGCACAATCCGTGCCTGCAGGCTGAATGGTGGAGCAGGGAGAAGTCTCCCTGATTCATCATTCATTGCGGGAGAAAGCCGGGAGCTGAGTGACAGCTCCCGGTCCTCCAGCTAAGAGCACTTCCATCTGTATTGATGGAGTTGCTCATTGGTTCTAGGCTCTGGCACCCCTATGAGAGGGGGCACTTGGGGTGGACCATCCCCACACTCCCCCTTTACACGCCACTGCAATAGTAATAGCAATAGTCAGAGTGCACTATGTGGTAACAGTG
Organism: Bufotes viridis; assembly: GCA_033119425.1. Classification (NCBI taxonomy): domain Eukaryota; kingdom Metazoa; phylum Chordata; class Amphibia; order Anura; family Bufonidae; genus Bufotes; species Bufotes viridis. The sequence continues at coordinate 209,957,938 of CM065591.1, forward strand.
CACCCAATAGTAATATTGTCCTTCATTTTGTTCCCAGAAGTAATAATGCCCCCAGTAGTAATAATTCCCCTATAATATGTGTCTGTACAAAACATACCCCGTCCCCTTATAATGTGTGCCAGTACAAAAATAAATTTTTAGTGCCCCCTTCAGAACAATTTGTGTTAAGTACAAAAATGCCCCACTTATGTGCCAGTACAAAAATGCTCTCTTATAACATGTGTCACTACAAAAAAATACCCATTTTAGTGCCCCCAGTAAAACGAATGTCCCCATAGTGGCCCCCTTATATTGTGTGCTAGTACAAAAATACTCCATTTTACTGCCGCAATGTCCCCATGATGCTTTCTCCATTTACAAAATAATTACCCCCACCCCGTTGTGGCCAAACAGCATGCTACCAAATGAAAATAATAAATGCAAATACCTCTAATATCTTACTTCCATTCTGCTGTCAGCAATGTAGTGCAAGACACAGACCACTTCTGTCTGCTCAGGCAGCGCAATATTGATGACACCAGCCTCTGATAGGCTACAGAAACTAGGACTAAAGCCTATTAGAGGATACGGTGGGCCAGGAAGACATCACTCCCGTGCCTCATCACAGCGTTCAACTGTATTGCTGTCCTGTGTACAGCGATGCATTTCAATATGTACAGATAAGCATTGACTTAACAGGATGGAAGAACCCTTACGGGCTAACCATCCCTGAACTTATCCCCACGCCAACAAATGACACCGAGACCTTCTATGGTGAAAAACGGGCCGTGGCCACAGCTTTATTAACACAACATGTTACACGTTCTTGAAACAATTAGGCATTTAACATATAACATATATAAATATCCAACATAACGTGACCACGGCCAACCAACCCGACACTGCAACCCCTTGCATTGTGGAAGGACCCTGGAAGGCGACCAATCAAGCTGTACTCTTAATCTCCCTTTTACTTGTATCGCCACCTTACCCCTGGCCGCACTCACCGACCCAAGGGCACCAATAATTCTGACCACAAGTAAATACCCCTGTAGGCCCAGTTTCCCAAACAGGGGCGCCCAGCGTACAGCTTAAAACCCATGATTGCTCGTTTCCACCTGCATAGCACCATTTTCACCCTTGAATTACCCTCCAGGATCCTCCCACCTGCCTGCAAACCCACCGAGCCAAAGACACATCACGAACAGAAAAAGAAACGGGCGGGTGGGCGGGAACTTCACACACTCCACAGTAAACCGTTAAGGAGCTCCGCCCCTCATAACCTTGCCCTATATACAGCCCGGGAAAGGTGTATAAACAGCACCGCCCCCTATCCTCTCCTTGAACCTTCTCAGAGACACTAACTACATTAACCCTTTCAATGCCCTCTGTCTTCCCCCTAAGTCAAGCCGCACTACACTATGGCTACGCCACGCTCCGTTGCTCTCCTTCTACAATGAAAGCACTCATTGCCCACGGCCCTTCTGCTGCCCCCTCCCTCTTGCCCCTACTTGGTGCTTCCTGTGGCAATCACCTCACCTCATTGGCGCTGCACCCCTGGGTATGATGTATATCTAAGCCTATCACGTCTAATACTGTCAGCTGTGCCTCTCTAAGTCTATCATGTGCAATACAGTCTACTATTCCTGTATGAAGGTTTCTCATGCTTTTTACCGCCTGCTGAGCTGTGTATACTATCCTGTCTAGTGTGACACTGTCTGCTGAGGTATGTATCTAAAGCTAGTTTCACACTCGCGGTAAATGAGCTCTCTGGATCTGGCATTGCCAGATGCTACCCAAATGTAGTGGGCCCCATTAACTGTACACAGCTGGCCACAACACAGCAAATTATGCAGAAAATATGCCGAGAGAAAAACTGCTGTGCGCAGTGGTATTTATCCAGCCACCATTTATTTACACATTTACTTACAGTTAATGGGGCCGGCCAGCAGGCATTCAGGTACTTCCAGCAAAGCTGGATCCAGAGAGCTCCAGTAAGGGTATTTTCACACTTGCGTTATTCTTTTCCGGCATAGAGTTCCGTCAAAAGGGCTCTATGTTGGAAAAGAACTGATCAGGCATATCCTCATGCAATATGAATGGATAGAAATCCGTTCAGTTTGCATCAGTATGCCTTCCGTTCAGTCACTGTCAGGCGTTTTGGCCGGACATAATACCGCAGCATGCTTCGGTATTATGTCCGTCCAAAATGCCTGATTAGTCGCCGGAATGCCGGATCCGGCATTAATTTACATTCACTTGTATTCGTGCCGGATCCGGCATTGAGAAACAACTGAAGGACGGATCCCTCCTTCCGGTCTGCGCATGCACAGACCGGGAAAACTGTGAAAAAGAGTGCAGGACGGATCCGTCCATCCGCATGACAAGCGGAGGGACGGATCCGTTCTTGCAATGCATTTGTAGACGGATCCGCACCGGATCCGTCTACAAATGCTGTCAGTTGTCACACTAAAGGGCGGATCCGGCAGGCAGCTCGACGACGGAACTACCTGCCGGATCACACGAACGCAAGTGTGAAAGTACCCTAAGCTGTTCCCTGCAACAACAGCCTGCTGGATCTCTTTACCACCAGTGTGAAACTAGCATGAGCCTAACATATATGACACAGCAGTCTATCATATAGCCTGTCATTTATAATGTGTTTTTTCCTCTCTTTTTTTTGGGGGGGGGGAATTACAAATACTGCAGGTGGTCAGTTGAAATTATATATGTGTGTGTGTGTGTGTGTGTGTGTAGAATGCATTCTGAAACTCATCAGACCATTCAACGTTTTTAACATTTTGTTATGTTGCGTCCAAGTTTTTCCCCATCATTCTGAACTCAATACCCCATAATGACAATATTAAAACAAAATGTTTGACATCTTTCATAATGTATTTAAAAGGAAACACTAAAATACTGCATTGACATATGTATTTGCAGTGATAGTAGCAGAAATGGTTGTTGTGGTCACTCTGATGCTCCCTAGGCTGTGCAGTGCGTATTTTCTTTCTTTTGGGGCACAACATGGACATGGGCTCTCTCCTGCCTCATGGTGGTTTGGTATGCCCTTGATGGTGATGAATTTTGAGGCCAAAGATTCGCCAAAACGTGCGTCTGGGTTGGCGCCATAACTGAGTCTGTCCCTTATATTTTCTTGTATTTTTTGCACTTGTACCTTTTTTCAGTTTTTTCTTTTTCTTTGACTGATATGAACTGTTGCTGCTGTGTCTTCTTTCAGTGATGTCGCCATTTTCCCTGTACCTGTTTTAAATTTTTTAACGTGTATGACATTTTGCTAATAATTGCCATTATTGACGCAAGTAGTCTGGCAGTTTTCTGTAGGTGTTTATACTTACATTACATTAGTAGACTCACAAGTGTAATAAACTTTTATTCTGTAAGTTTTAAAAGTATTGGGATGACTGAAGGTCTCTCCCTTGATTATGTTAGAACATTGCATGCATCACAAGCAGGGGAATGTACCATTTTTCTTAGACTAAATAAATTGTAATTATGGAGCACCATATGTACACCCAGGAAGCATATCGCCAATTAAATAATAGAGACATTTATGAGGAAGTGAAAAATGAACCAATATGAAGGATTCAGAAGGAAATCCAAGATACAGTAACAAAATTTGAAACCCGAGGAGTAATTTATAAAAAGATGGCACAATATCTGCTCAATTACTCTCCTGTTACTCCAGTATTTTATATACTACTGAAGATCCACAAAATCCTGAATAATCCCCTGGACGTCCCATCGTGGCATTCACAAACTCTATATTGACCGCCTTATCGGTTGTTTTAGAAAAAATATTGACACCGCTTTTAAAATGACTAAATCCTTCATATTGGAAACAGGCGATTTTTGAATGCACTGAAAAGTATAGGCCCTGTATCTGCTGATAGCCTTTTGGTTTCCTATAGATGTTGTTGATTTGTATACATCCATTGAACATGATAAGGGCCTTTATGCAGTTGATGACTTATTGAAAATAACCAAATATCGGAATATTAATGGCAATTTATGTTGGAAAGTTTGGAGGAGTGTACTACATGACAATTACTTTATGTTTGAGGATACATTTTTCCAGCAGAAATGGGGATTGGCGATAGGGGCAAATGTGGCCCCTTTATGGCTAATTTTGAGGAAAAATACATTTATCAAAATACTGAGTATCAGCTACATGCTATATATTTTGCATATGCGAGGGGCCACAGGAAACCCTAATTTCCTTTCTTGAACAAATTAATTCTATTTGGACAGAACTTAAATTCTGTATAACTTTTGACCATGTTAAAGTAAGCTGATTGAAAAAAAGAGGGTGGCACTTAAGAGACAGATCTATTCTATAAACCTACAGATAAAAAAAGCCTCCAGCATTATTAAAGTGCACACATTGATTTCACCAAAAGAGCAATACTGAAATCATGACTGCAGAGGGTACGGCACATTGTACCTGATGAAAAAATGTGTGATAGGAGAATGAAGAAAATGGTTAAATTCCACGAAACGGGATACCCTACACACATTTTACAACACGAACAGTCACATGTGACAAATTACCACTATTGCACTAACCCAAAGTAAAAATCAAAGTAGAAAAAGAATACCTTGCATTCACAAATACCATCCCTTTAACCCCATGATTGATAGAGTGATCAAAACCACTGGTCGGTATTGCAGAAATCATATCCACAAATAGAAGATCCACTTTGATCTGCAACAAAAAATCTCCAAGCTTACGTGATAAGCTGGTTCATGCTGATAAAGGGAGCACAATAAGGGTACCCAGGCAAACATTTATTTCGGCTAAGAAAAATCGTACATTCCCCTGCTTACGATGCATGCAATATTCTAACATAATCAAGGGAGAGACCTTCAGTCATCCCCATACTGGCAAGACTTACAGAATTAGGCCCCATTCACACGTCCGTGTGTGTTTTGTGATCCACGGATCCACAAAACACGGACACCGGCAATGTGCATTCCGCATTTTGCAGACTGCACTTCGCCAGCACTTTCCTAGAAAATGCCTTTTCTTATCCGCAAATGCTGTATTTTTTCGGGAACGTGACTGCGGACCCGGAAGTGCGGATCCGCAATTGCGGATGTGGGCGGGAAATAGTGTGTCCCTATAGAAATGAATGGGTCCACAATTCTGTTCCGCAAAATGCGGAACAGAATTATGGACGTGTGAATAGAGCCTAAAAGTTTATTACACTTGTGAGTCTACTAATGTGATTTATATCATCAAATGTCTGTGTGGCCTCTTGTATGTTGGAGAAACTATACAAGACCGCATAGGGATACACAAATCTACAAATACACACCAGAAACCTATTGCTCCCGCTACCACACCACTTTGATTACCATGGGCGTAATATCTCTCAGTTGAAAAATCTAATAATAGTGCAGGTTGAACATCTTAGGAGGGGTGGGAATATACAACAACTTTTACAACAGCGAGGGGCATACTGGGTCCATACATTGCAAACGTTGGAACCCAAGGGACTAAATAGAGAGTAGGAAATTGCCCATCTTACTATAGGCTGATTCAGTGCATACATAATAATAATACATTCAAAAGCGACTGATAAGGTGAGCACTCAACAGCTGGCAAATAAAATGTAACACATTTAATAAAACACATATGACAGAAAACAAATGACATTCATAGTCCCATCCCCGTATAAAAACTGTATAGAATGATAGCAGCACAGAAAAAGTCTCTCAGTGCAACAACTGCGGTGTTCGAATGTAATCGTGGAATCCTCAATAGTTCAATTAAAAATGAAATGGAGAATTAAAACTTCATTGCAGATGTTCGAGTACCTTGAGTATTATACCAACATGGAGCCCTGAATTAGGTTATTGTTGCAGGATAGCTCATTATTTAAATGTCCGTATTTCCAACGGTTGCCCTGTCTCAGCTGTTTAGGTTGGGTCAACCGATAGGTTTTAGTGCGCTCAGCTTCTCCTTGTAAAGGTATCGAGTGCTGTCGTGTTAATACCTCTGTGTAATAATATTATTGTTGTTGACTGGGTGATGTCGTTGTCAGTCCATATAACACATCGGTGTTTAGACAGTAGGTAATGCACTCTTACCTCTCTCGTTGACTTCAGAGGCTTGAACACACGGTGTCAATGGTCAGATAATGGTAGCGTCTTTCGACGTGCTTACCCGGCAAGTGGTCCCGTAGTCTCGCGATGCTTGGTGCGATAGCTCGGTCTGACCCAAATGCCGTCTTTGTACAGCTGTGCGCGGTAATTTTCAATGATTCAACTTATTCTTTGTTTATAGCATGGCCATGCTAGGATTATTCGGATGTCTTTAACAGTGTGTAAATCGTACCAAACGCGTTTCGGGAAAAATTCCAATCCCTTCCTCAGTGGACCACTGAGGAAGGGATTGGAATTTTTCCCAAAACGCATCCAGGAAAAAGGGGTACAAAATTGTAGGCAATGCAACCACAGGGCAGTCCCCACAGTCAGACATAGTGCTGCCCCTTTTTTAGTCAGGTTGCAGTACTCACAGCAAATATTTATCCACAAATGTCCTTTGCGGGATGTGGATATTTTTCTGTGTAGATGATTGACTACTCTCAGGGGTGTGTCTATGCACCATACGACTTAAAAGGCTTGTCCAACAAAAAGTATTCTACAGTTTAAACTAGCACCTGAATCAGATTTTTTTTTGTAATTGCATGCAATTAATAATTTAGTTTAGCCACTGAGTTATTCAATAAAATACAGTATATATCTATAGCCCACCTCCTGTTTTTCTTATTTCTTTACTCATGGAGATGGCCAAACATACTCAGTTTCATCCTTAACTGCCTCATGAGCTGTGATAGGGAGGAAGCTGCAGCAGAAAGACCATGCCCCCTAAGCTTTGGCAGAAAGGACACTCCCATGAGCTGCCAGCTTGATAAAAATCTACCAGAGAAATTTGAGCAATGAATGAAGAGATCTCTGGATCCACATGAGGTACAGTGCAGGCCCTAGCTTTGTTATAAAGAGATAGTGCATGACAATTCGTTGTCTGATTTTTATTTTTTTAGATTAATTATAAGATAACCTCTTTAAATCTCATTGGCAAAGGGCTATGGAGGCTAAACGTCTTGATCAGACAGCAATTCTTCACAGAAGTCTCCACGCACCTCTTTGCCATCTAGCATACTTTTTTAATAGCACTGGAACTGGGCTCCACTTTGCTATCTATTTAACTTGACTCTGTTTTAATCCAGTGCAGCAATCTATAAAACATGCAGAGAGAAAACATATAGGGTGATACCCAACAGGCATGGTGATAAATAGGAGATGATAAATTGATTTGAGTGTTGTGAAGTAATTACTACAACTATTAACACATGGGGAAATTCATCCAGGGAGATGGGGCTTGCTGGCTAGACCTGGAAGGACATGTTAGTGGAAAGCCTTAGGAATCCAAATGTGACGCAGATCTGCAGTGCAGTGTAAATTAAAATGAACCTTGGATCCAGCGCTTCCCATAAAAGGAAACATGTGCATATAGTGCCGTGTCCTAGCTTCGGAAGCAGGAGGACACGAGCTGTGCAGGCTGTGCAGGAGCTCCATACTAGTACTTAGATTTGCAGCGTCTATGCACATAAAAGTGGGCAGAATTGTGTCACACTTGCTACGCCTACAAAATTGTCTGGTACCTATTTCAACATTCCTTGCTTGTCGGGAATCCCTCTTTACAGGACTCACACAGCACAGCCTACAAGCGGAAAGAGCTGGGTGCCATCTTGCCCAGCTGAACCCTGGCTGAGAACTATCTTTCTCTTAATTAGGCTGTTTATCTAGCCTGCTTTGACCATAAAATTCAAGCGCTGCTTGCTATGAGTATAAGAGTCAGCCTTAGAATTGTTTGAGTTGTTGGTTCCAGAGGATGAGGAGGAGTTGTGTTTTCCCAGGCTGAGCTGGTGGGTGCTGCGTGCTTGCTGGACAGAGAGAAACAGTCTGACTGTTGGGAGACAGATCAAAAAGGGACTGTAAAAGTGATTTCTTCCTGTCAGCTGTGGAACAGAATAACAGAGACTGCAAAGTGTGTTACAGAGGAGTGAAATCGTGCCATTCAGAGACCAGTGACAAGACGGACTACTCCTATCAGAGCTGTACTATGTGGATGGCTGCGCCTGCAATCTAAACTAAGAGAAGGAAAGACCACGCTGAAACAAGCAAGCGACTGGATCTGGAACCAGACTGCAACTTCCGTCACGTACCAGACCAAGGGAAATAGCTACCTGCAGAACTGTGAGTGGCACTGGTGCTAATCTGTGATAGGTCATAGAGTAGGGTAATTTAGTCAGTGCGCTGTAGAAGCGTACCCTGGGTAGCAGGGGTAGATAGGAAGCTATTAGAGGAGAGTAGCTTGCATTTTATGTAAAGTTCTATTATCCTTCTTGCAAATTTATGTAAACCAGATTATACTATTTCTGTCATTTGTCCATTGTGCCTCTGGTGCAGCAGTACTATACTGTTAATCCAAGTTTCTGGCAGTTACATTTTGTCCTTTAATAAAGCCGGTATATGATTCAGTCTCCTTGTCTGCTGTACTGTATTTGAATCCTGCCTCGCGGTCTCTCCTTTACCGGACCACTACAAGTGGCACTGTGAACAGGATACAGTCACAGAGATGGAGGCGGCTGAAGGCAATGTGCATGATGTTAATGTGAGTTCCCTAAGGCAATGGTGGAACCCCTGCAAGGGCCCTACCTATTGGCACGTTGTTCAACTTGCTACCCAAATTTGATGGCCAGAACATGACACTGTCAGACTGGGTGACAAGGTTACAGAGCGCATCTAGGATTTACAATGTCAGCCCAGAACTACAAGTAGAAATCACTTTGCTTTAGAGGGTGAGGCCCGAAGAAATGTTCTACTGCAACCGGAAGCCGCATGCAATACTTTGAATGACACGGCGCTACAGTAAGTGTTGGCCGAGGTGCAGAAAAAAGAGGCAGACGGAATTACTGGCATGGGACCTGTAGACCGGATACTGCAGGAACAATTCATTCTGGGGCTCTACAGCACTCCCTGAAACAGGCCCTGTGAAAGCAAGTCAGGGTGGACCCTATACTATCCTTTCGACAGATATTGGCAGAGGCTGTGACACTAAGCAAAGAAGAAAGTTATGCTTCCGGAGTAATACAAACTCAGACCGTCACACCCCTCGGGATTACAAAAATGAAGAAGTCCAGGTCAGAGTGGTGCAAGAATTAGAGCTCCTGAGTGCTATGCACGAAAAGTTGACGCACCTGGAAAAATGGATAGAGTCGTATCTATACCCCTGAGGCTGCCTATCCGGCCCGTGGTTTCTTACACCAGAACATTCTCACCAAGCTCCTCAATTTCTCTCCACTGAGGCAAGTCACTCAAGTCCTAAGGGCGCACTCCCACACACACGCAGGCAAAGAAAATGCCATCAAGGGGCACAGTGTTCGCGGTGTGGAAACTACGGACATTTCGCCAGAGAGTGTCAGAGTGATCCGGCTGAACACCAAGAACCACCGTTAAGCTTCCGGCCCCCACAGTAGTGGGGCGTACTACAGGGAGGTGGAGAGCCAAGTTACCCAGCATGGCTCCAAACGCCTGGTCGCAGGGTGTCCCACCATAGGAGCTGAATTTGCGGGAATTCCTGTCGACTGTTTATTGGATACCGAGTCACAAGTGACGACTATGTCTGAGTCACTCTTCTACCGTTACTTCCAAGCGCTGGCCAAGCCAGAGCGAGAGACATTGGTCCGGGTTACAGCGGCCAATCAACAACAAATCACTGTCACAGGAGTCGTGTGAATGAATGTCCGGCTTTTTGGCAGGAAATGGGACGGAAAAGTATCCTGTTGGTCCCCGAGACGTTCAAAGAAGATGTGCCTGTAATAATGGGCATGAATATCCTGCGAAAATTGGTTCAGATCATATTCACCAAACGGGTTATTGTAAGCAAGCCACTTCACAGAAACCTATTAAGAAAGCATTTTAATGGCTGATCCGATTCTGTGGGATACAGAAGAGTGTCCCAGCACACCAGTCTGTGGGAACGATCTGATCGCCAGGAAAGGCTACCCTTACCCTCCCCTGGTCGGTAGACCGTGCTGACGTTACCCGAGGTGTTCATCGAACAGACGGGCCTAGGGAGGTGGGTCAGGATGTTTCCTTGACGCCAGGAGTGGAACTGGCTCGTCTGTACCTACATCGGAGAGAAGTACTGAGTCAGAGAGAAGTGACTCTAGCTCTGGTAGGTGATGCTGTTTGGACCCTGGCAGTTACTGCCAGCACAGAAGAGGCGCTGACCCCAGAATGGAATAGGGGAACCATCTTGGACCAAATGGAGATAGATGTTAAGGCTCTCCGTTCGGACCAATGGCAAGCAGTTGAAACCATGCTGTTGGAGAATCAGGCTGCATTTGCCCACCACGCCGATGACTTTGGCTGCACGGATGCTATCACACATGAGATACCGATGGGGGACACTTCACCAATTCAGGAGAGATATCGGCAGATTCCGCCCAAGTTGTACCAGGATGTGGAAACGCTGTTGAAACAGATGATAGATTCGGAGTGGTGTGGGTAGCCAGAGCTTTTGGGCAGACCCAGTGGTGCTTGTCAAGAAGAAGGACGGCACTATTCGATTTTGTGTGGATTACCGGCGGTTTAATGCGTGCACGGCGCGAGACTCATACCCTCTGACACGCATCAAGGAGTCTCTGACGGCTCTATAACGAGCTAAATACTTCTCCACCCTGGACCTATCAAGCAGGTACTGGCAAGTACCAGTGGCTGAGCAGGACAAGGCAAAGACAGCATTCATACTCCCCATGGGACAATTTGAATTCAACAGGATGCCATTCGGGCTGAATGCCATTCCCTGGGGACAGAAGCAGGAGGAGGCCTTCCAGGCCCTGGAAAAAGCCCTGACATCTCTTATCTACTGATGGCAGTCTCTACGGACTTGGGGCAGTCCTGTCACAGGTACAAGATGGACACGAAAGAGTTATCGCCTATGCCAGTAGGTCCCTGCGGAATACAGAGCGAAACCCCCACAACTACAGTTCCTTCAGGTTGGAACTCCTATCTGTCAGGGGCTAAGATCTTCGTACAGACCGATAACAATCCCCTTTCCCATCAGAAAACTGCCGAGTTGGGAGCCCTGGAGCAACGCTGGGCAGCTCGCCTTGCAAAGTATGACTTCTCAGTTCGCTACCGTTCAGCTACAGAGAACACTAATGCTGATGGTCTGTCGAGGGTTACTTTTGAAACTCCAGTAGGGGATATCGATGACCAAAAGAAAGAGGATGAAACTCTGGACTTCTGCAAGTTCGCTCGTCCAGCAGTCGCGACCCAGACAAGTGGGGAGACCCGTAAGTTACCCAAGGCATTGGGGAGAACTAATGAGGAATGTGGCCGATTACAAGATGAAGACGTTGGACTGCGGCAGATGAAAAGCTGGGTAACCCAGCGAAGGAAACCTGACAGAGAAGAAAGGACTGATCTGGATGCCGAGATGAAGTCTGTTCTATATCAATGGGACAGACTGGAAGTGCACTGAGCTGTTCTGTACCGCAAGTGGCAACAGCCCAATGACCTAGAGGCGAGCTGGCAAGTGGTAATACCCATAAGTGTGGCACAGGAGATAGCCAAGGAGGCTCATTAATTTGGAGCTCACTTCTACCCAGTCAAGACTTACCAGTGGCTGCAGCATTATGTATATTGTCCGCAACTGGAGGCCACGGTTGAGGAAGTTTGCCGACAGTGTTGAGTGTGTGAACTCACTAAAAGCACGGAACAGAGGGCACCCCTACAGTCCATACAGACCAAAGAACTATCTAATGTAATATGACACAGCAAAGCACAGAGCACAGCAATGACACTGCTGTCTCTCTCAGAACTGTAAAAATCTGCAGGAAATGGCTGCTGGGGAGGTTCTTATATAATAAGGGGTAGGCAGCTTTCCTATTCGTTGCTAGGGATGTGGCTAAGCTCAGACAAAGATATTGCAGCCTTCTCATTGGCCCACAAGCAAGAAGATCATGGGTTCAGAGGTAAAAAAAAAAATCTAGAATATTCACGAATATAGCACTATATTCCAAATCTTCGCAAATTCTCAAAGTGGTGATATTCACAATAAAAATTTGCGATTAGAATATTTGCGCCCAACACTATTTACCCATACCCCTAATCACTGTCTTACAGTGAAAGGCTTCACCCACCATGCAGCTACTATCGCAGACGATATTCTCATTATCACCACAAATTCAGATGTCTCTATCCCTGCTCTTGTCACTATTTTTGATCATTTTCAGTCGAATTTTAAATGAATCAGATAACATCGGTTGCTCTTAATGTCCCCTGTCCAGCCCAAAAGATTTATAGTCTAAAGACCTCTACTCCATTCTTTGGGTCTCCTCATCCATAGAATACCTAGGCCTTCAGATCCCGGAAACACAGCACTCCTGGTACTCCCTTAACTATTTGTGGTTTCTTGAACAAGTGGATTCTGTTATATGTCAATGGGAAGTCCCTTTTGTTTCTCGTGGGGAGGGTAAGTTTTCCTAAAATGTTTCTGATCCCTAAACTTACTTATCTACTGCAAACTATGCCTATTAACCTGCCTAAGATGTATTTCTTGAGATTACAAAATGAGTTTTTACACTATATTTCGGATTAAAGGAAACATTGCATAAAATATGATACGTTGATATGCCCTAAACTACATGGGGAATTGGCCTTACTGATCCTTACACATATTATCAAGCTATCCAACTAAATAGAATCATCTCCTGGTCTAAACAGAGCTAATCCTCCCTTATGTACCTATAGAATAATACCCTTTAGGGATTCCTCTGATGCAATCTTTCGTGCTCATGCAATGATCCGCCTCCATTCCCACTATAAAGAATACGGTCACTAGGGCAACTTTGAGCGTATGGAAAGTGTTTTCCAAAGATGTTTATATAAGTCCCTATCCTTTCCCTCTCCTTAGGTTTGGTGATCTCTTGAGTTTGGGTACCTCTTTTGATGGTTCTTGGTATTAGCTACAAACCCTTACCTCATATGCAAGCCATCTTCCCACAAACATTCACTGATTTTATGCTACATTCCCAAATGAGATCAAACTTTAAGGATATATTAAAAGCAGGTTCGTTAATAGGAGAACTGACCTGCTCTGCCACGCTGAGCTTCGTCGTCCCCATGTGACATAGCTGCTCTGGGCTCAAGCGCAGGAGGTACTGCTTTATGGGCTGAATTAGTGGACTGCTGCCCCTGGACCAGAGAAGCATCGGGCGTCCTCGGGTCCCTCCTGCTCCACCTTGCTTCGTTCCCGCAGTTGCAGCCCTAGCGGTTTGGACTCTTGCCTCCTGTTTACTCTCCTGCCTCTTCTGTCTACTCCTGCCTCCACGCGTCTTCCTGCCTCCTGAATCAATCCACCTTTACCTGGATCTCTGTGCCCTCCACCGTCTCTTCTCTGCTGGTAAGAGACATATGTATCCCTGCATTTTTTATAGCCCGTCCTGGGTGTGATGTTTCAGATATTGTTATTAGGACTTTGTTAGGGGTTAATTGGATGAACTACTGATGTTTTTGTCTACCATAACAAGACTGCTGAGATTTGTCTAGATTTGGGCCGAATCTTTTTCTTTTGCTCTCTTTTTTCCCCTTAATTTTTCCCACTCTTTTGCTCCTTAATTCCAAACTGAAGAGCGGGGTTTAATTGAACTAGAGTTGAACTAGAGGGGATAATTCCCTTGATTAGGACAAAAGGGGGTGGGGGAAAGGAAAAAGGGGGGAGAGGTGAAGAGAAGGAAGGAAATAGAAATGGCCCCTAAGCAAAATAGGCGTTCAACAGACCAGTCATCCTTAAAAGTGGTGCAGAAGCCATTGGAGGTGGCCAAAATTGACCAGTTTTTAAAGTCCCCAAAGGGAATCACCAGGGTAGGACAAAAAAGAAATGTCTGATTCAAATACTAAAAACTTGCAACCAGAGTGGAAGAAGTATTGGAAGATTATCTTTAGGACAAGGGGTGGCGAAGGAGGATTTAAATGATTTGTCTATTGTGGAATCTTCTCCATTAAATAAAATCCTGGCTGCGGTTAAAAATAATGGAGAATTAATAAAAAACATCTCAATGCAGCTTGGGGCGATGCAGGTAGACGTGGCCCTGATAAGAGATGATCTTGCAAAATCTTGGGGTTCTTAGTTGCGAGATCTGTTGCAGTAATGTGGCGGATCATGAGGTTTAAGGGGAGGGTTTGTGGGTTGGGTTGGTTTGTGTCTCCTAGGATGGGGAGGTGGGGGGCTGGGAATGTGACTGTCGTTCTAAAAAGACAAGTTTTTTTTTACTTGTTGCGAGACATTTACCAGCGATTGTCTGGTGGAGACTCATTTCACTGAGGAGTCGGCCCTGCGGTTCGGTAGGGGATGGACTGCGCAGACTTATCATTCCACTTTTACTAGGTACTCCAGAGGAGTCACATTTTTAATGAATAGAGGGATTGATTTTGTCTGCGAGGCATCCTCTATTCATAAGCAGGGGAGATTTGTTTTTCTCTATAGATAGCTTTTTGGAAGATTATGTATCTTAGCCTTTATTTACATCCCTCTCCCCTTTTCCTTATATGTACTCAACTGTTTATTAACTTTTATGGATCAATGGCCTGAATCCCCTTTGCTAGTTAATAGGGATTTTATTAGTGTTATGGACCCAGGCTTTGTGGATTTATGGGGATCTTTGGGAAAGGGAAAAATGGCTTATTCTTGTATAAAGTAAGTCAGGGAATTCCATGTCTAGGATAGATCTGGCCCAGATAAACAAAAACTATTTGAAATCTATAAGAAGGATGAAATACAAGGCCAAGTCTTTATCGGACCATGTACCTTTCTCTCTAGAATTAATCATGAGGGACAATAATCCTAGGGTAACAGCTCCATTTAGATTAAACCCTCATTGGATCTCCATAATGGATAACCATAAAACTGCTGAAACAAGAGATGGCGCGTTTCTGGGATAATAATTATAACTCTGCAGAAATCCAACTGGTATGGGATACTTAAATGTATGAGCGGAGTATTTTTTAGTAATATCTCCAATTTAAGAAGGGGGTATTTATGCAGAAATTATGCAGAATGCAAGTCAGGCATATTCTTACTTTCTCTTGGAAAAGGCCCAGAAGAAACTTTTTTTAAGGGATAAAAATATTTCTCTGAATCGGGTAAACCAGGGAAACTTTTTACAAGGGTGATTTCTAATCAGGAGCAAAAAAAGAGATAGTCAGTGTTCTGTTTCAGTATCTTGCATTGTGTATTGGTATGCTCCTCTCTTCTCCTCCCCCTCTGTTTCAGCTTCTAGTTGGTTCAGTCTAGTCACTTCCTGTTTTCTCTGTCATGCATTTCTGTTTGTGTGTGCTGTAATTCTGAGGAGAATCTGAGGAGAATATTAGTAGTATCTCATTTTCTTGTCAAGGAGAATATTGTTGGCATAATTCTTTTACCATCTGGATTCCCTGCATATCTTGTAATATAATCTCTGGATTAAAAACTACTTGATTAACTCCTGGGTGTCTGATGCGTAAACTGTAAGTGGAGAATATCTGATTCAACAAGTCACCTCACAGATGCGTGATTGTATAAGGCTGACATTTCGAAACACCACAGTAAAAGAATTGTCTTAGTACTCTCCTTTTCCCGCTAAGAAAAGAATATTCTCCTCCTCCAAGTAATAGCCATCATCATTTGTCTCCTGTTATGCTAAAGTGTAAGGTAATATCTTATACTGCTCAGTACTGCATTCACTAGGATCGCAGAAGCTTCTAGCAATTTCAGTTTCATACAGACTAGGAATTGTATTCAGCCTGTTTTCTAAGGTAAATATAATCTGACTGCTGTAAGCTATTAAAAGACTGAACCACCACTAGAGGTCTCTGTTGTGTTACAGATAGAAATGCAGGACACAGCTAGAAGGATTTCTAAGCCCTCATTAAAAATGAAGGAGGCGCTCCTAACTAACAAAATTGAAATATACAATAATTTATCTATTTTGTGGGAAAAGACTGAACAATGTATGGATGCAGCACATGGATCAGGCTATAACGAAGATCAATTAAAGGCCATGTGTACAAAATTGAATAAAAGCTATGATAGTTATAAGAGACTGTCTGAAAAATATTCTTCTCTGTTATCAAGTCTCAACTCAGAGGTATTCATCCTAGAATTAAAGACCCACACTGTACTTAATGATGAAAGATATAGCAGATTTATGGCAGTCAAGTCAATGCTAGAGGACAAGATATCACAAAAATATTAAACTGCGTCCCGCCATTCTAACCTTTCAAGGCGGGGAGAGTCATGGCGGGAAGAGTGCCGACCAACCAACCACAACCGTCACGCCCAGATGCACAAAGGTATGTGGAGAAGGACTTTTGTGCGGTAAGTCTTGTTCTAAGATTTGCCTCGTGGATGTGTTTCCTACTGCACAACCAGAGAAGACCATAAGAATGTATGCTATTCTAAATGACCAAAGTAATCATTCCCTAGCTAGCCCTAAGTTCTTTGATTTGTTCAGGATAGAGGGAGAGACTACACCCTACACCCTAGGAACATGCTCTGGTCTTGTGACAACCTCGGGAAGAAGAGCTAATGGTTTCACCTTGAAGCCCATCATAGGAGATAAGAAACTCTCTCTTCCAACCCTTATTGAGTGTGACAAATTGCCGGACACAAGGGATGAGATTCCCACACCTGAAGCCGCACAGCATCACCGTCATCTCAGGAACATAGCCAGAGAGATTCCTCCCTTGATAACCATGCCGAGATCTTACTCTTGCTAGGTTCAGACATTCTTGAGGCTCATAAGGTCCTTGAACTTCGCAATGGCCCTTTCAATGCTCCATATGCCGAGAAACTAAAAGTGGGTTGGATCATCGTGGGGGATGTATGTCTGGACAGAACCCGCAGACCCTGCCAAGTACACTCCTTCAGAACTGACGTATTAATAGGGGGCGAACTTCTTACTTCAGACAGTGTCCTAACCACCACTATATGCAAGATATGCCTGGCCCAAATATTCGAAAAACATCAGAAAGCAGCTTAAATCCCAAGGAGTCAGCTGCAGAAGAATGTTCCTGGACAGAAGGACAGCTTGTAGAAAGGCCTTCAGGATTTCAATTGGAGCCCTCTTCAAGCCCTTCATAGCTTTGCAGTCCTCACACAGTTTATCATAATGAATCCTATATCTTCACTGACAACAAGCCTTCTGATTCATGTCGTTTTAATGAGACACCGCAGAAACGTGAGCCTTCCAGTCAACTGTTTGACAATGAATTTAATTCTGTAAAGGAAGTATCTTCTGAACATTCTATAAAGGAGGTTCCTTCAGCAGAGTAAAAGTTCATTTCAGATACTTTGCAAGAACCTTCAGTTCCATCTGCAGTTGTTGATTGCACCCAACAGGATCACAGTTCTTCCCAATCTTCAACGGATGAGCACCTTCATATTGCTCAGCCTTTTCTGGAAACCACAGGGAAAAGTTCACTGCCAATGTCCATGACAAATACTGCATGTCAACAACCCAAGTCCGTACGTACAAAGACAGATCCCATTTCAGAAGTAAAAAGCAGACATGAGCATTTGCATTCACGATTCATAGACAGAAAGCAATCTACATGTAAATCAGCCTCACAAAAAAGGGCTCTCGCTCTAAATCGGTGACACAGACAGAGAAGTCACATTCTAAATCTTTGGTAAGATCAGGGAGAACCAAGTCTCGCTCAGCTTCTAATGAAAGCAACAGACAATCTCTTGTAGTAAAAAAGAAGAAATTCACATCTGGGGTGCATAAAAAATCACTCAAGAATAAACCAAAAAATATAGTAAATATTCCTGTGCATCTGGCGTTTTCAAAGAGCTCAACCTTTATAAGTTTCGGTGGAAGCAGGTAAAAACTCTCGCCAGTCAGTTCTGGGAAAAGTGGAGAAGAAAGTACCTCTGCCTCTTGCAAGAACGCAGAAGGTGGCAAGAACCAAGGCCTAATTTAAAGGAAGGAGATTTTGTTCTGTTAAGAGACAAACAAGTTAATCATCTCGACTGGCCTACTGGACTTATTACTAAAGTGTAAAGTCGTTTCCAGTTCGGATGGAAAGAACTTCCATGTTGAGATTCCTTCTACCAGAGATGCTCATCATCTTCTAGGACTGTTTCCAGTACCAGCTCTATGGTCTGAACTGAAGACATATCCTTTTTTGGTTTGAATAAATGTTCATTGCATGTTTCCTTTTCAGGGTTATGGACATTATTCATCTGTCTATTCATCAGGTTTATGGACATTATTCATTGTTATTTATACAATTCCATTGTATGCATATACATAGTGGTGTCTACCAGATGGGGAGTGTTCTGTTTCAGTATCTTGCATTGTGTATTGGTATGCTCCTCTCTTCTTCTCCCCCCTCTGTTTCAGCTTCTAGTTTGTTCAGTCTAGCCACTTCCTGTTTTCTCTGTCATGCATTGCTGTTTGTGTGTGCTGTAATTCTGAGGAGAATATTAGTAGTATCTCATTTTCTTGTCAAGGAGAATATTGTTGGCATAATTCTTTTACCATCTGGATTCCCTCCATATCTTGAAATACAATCTCCGGATTAAAAACTATTTGATTAACTCCTGGGTGTCTGATGCGTAAACTGTAAGTGGAGAATGTCTGATTTAACAAGTCACCTCACAGATGCGTGATTGTATAAGGCTGACATTTTGAAATGCCACAGTCAGTATTCGCTCATTCAAGGGTATAATTATGGAAGATCAATATTCTATAAAGGAAAACCTTTTGAAGTTCTTCTCGGAATTATATAACTCAGATAAGGTCATTCCAGAAGAATAGATGGATTCATATCTGGACTCTGTCTCTCTCCCAGTCCTTACAGACACTCAAAGAGCATCCTTCGACGTAGATCTTTCTCTAGAGGAGTTAGAGACAGCATTAAAGGCATGTTCTGGAAACTCCTCCCCTGGGTCCAATGGATTCCCATATGAATTCTATCGTAAATATAGGGAGGTTATTTTCCCTCATCTTTTGGAGGTGTTCACCGAATCCTTGGAGGAGGGTAGGCTTCCAGAATCAATGACAGAGGCTGTAATAATATTAATACTGAAAAAGGGTAAGGAGTGGACCCCCTAGACATGGGGACATATGGGCTGATGTCTTAATTGAATACGGATATGAAGCTTTTCTCAAGAATTCTGGCTACACGGCTATCTAAAGTTATTCCATCAATTATACACCCCGATCAGAATGGGTTTATTCCCAATAATGGTATTCATTATAATTTGCATTGGTTTATTTGCGAATATACAGTCCTCCTGGGGGGTTTCTCGCTCCATTTTGTCTTTGGACGCCTCTAAGTTGTTTGACAGAGTGGAGTGGGAATTCCTCTGGAAGGTTTTAGGGAAAATGGAATTTGGTATTAATTTCATAAACATGATTAAGCTTCTGTATAAGTCTCCTACGGCTAGATTGAATATTAATGGAAGTTTCACAAGGAGTTTCTCCCTAAGTAGAGGTACCCGTCAGGGATGTCCACTCTCTCCATTATTATTTGATCTTTATATTGAGCCTCTTGCTATTAGGGTTAGGCAAGATTCCAGGATCGAAGGGTTTGGCAAATTAGGAGTAGAGGACTGTATTTCCCTATATGCAGATGATGTCTTGTTTTTCATAAATCATACTAAGACCGTACTTCCAGAACTTATCCAAATAGTTAACTCCTTTGGAGCAGTCTCGTGCCTTGAATAAGATTGAAATGAGGGAAAAAGGGGAATGCAATAATTTTGATGATTAATTTGTGTATTGCAATTATTCTTTGTTCTTTCTTGTATTTTTCCTTCTAATAAAAATGTGTTAATTTAAAAAAAAAAGGATATATTGAAAGCAGGTTCGTTAATAAGAGAACTGACCTGGTTTGAGAAATTGATTACCTCTGCCTCACCTCTACGTAAAAGCATATCTTTCATATATCATCAATATATGTCTGGAAATCCTACTGCTGTCCTTCCCTATATAACTACATGAAAGAAAGAACTATTGAACCATTCACTGAGGCAGAACGTAAACAGATATATCTCAATGCATGTGGCGCATCTAGATGTATTACCCTGCAGAAGGAGAGTTATAAATTGGTAAGATGGTGGTACCGGACATCTGTTCTTTTTCACACTTATAAGTCCTCTATTTCTAGAGGAGAGATAGGTCCATGTTCACCTCCCTTAACCCCTAGGATTATATTTCTCAATTTAGTTCCAACCATAACTAGTAAACAATTCCACAAACCATTATGGTCAAAGTTGGTAATAGCAGCTAAGGTATTGGAGTTACTCCTCTATTCCTCAACTGGGTCCAAAAAGTGTCACAGAGTTCACAATTTGAAGAATTTTATTTGGTTGACAGGCGAGAACTAAGTAAATTTCTTACATTTTGGTTAGAATGTCTATAATTCTAAAAACTTAGCATCACAATATGCAAGACCACATGATTCAATACCTCCCATAAGACAATGATCTGATCTCTTTGTTAGGTATACCACCAAATTCAATTACCTTTGAAGGTCTATGATTCATGCAAGTTTGCCTAGTCATTTCAGGCGGAATATGTCAGAATTCTCTTTCTTTCTGAAATATAGTGGACATACTTGTATGTTTATTTGCCTATTTATTTGTTAATTGTTTTATTTCCGTGTATGGTACTGTATGACATGAGTACGATAGCTGGACATCTACATCCAGCCTTATGTTAGTATTTTCTACTAGCTGATTATAATTAAAACCATAATTAATTAAAAATATATTTGACATATGTGCATGTATGTTCTATATTTGAGGAAGGGGCCGAGTCCACAAAACGCATTATATCTGGACTTTTACCCATATCTGGACTAGAGATGAGCAAAGTTTTCGAAAATTCAATTCTGCTGTTACGCTGAATTTTACAAAAAATATGCTTCGTGATTAATTACTTTGTCACAAAGCGCATGTTTTTGTAAGTAGCGGGTGCAATGACAGGGAGCATCATTATGCCCCTCAGATGATCGCGGCATCTGAGTGTAAAAACAGTGCAAAATTAACATTAAAAAAATCAAATCAAACTCACCACCTCCATTTGCTCACAACGGGCTGGCCGACGCCATCTTGCTTGAAGATCTGGCGCGAAATCTCCTGCAGCCCGCGGAGACGTCATAGGTAGTGTTGAGCGAACATTTCGAGAATAGTTCGGGTTCGTACCGAATTTTGGGGTGTCCGTGACACGGACCCGAACCCGGACATTTTCAAAAAAGTTCGGGTTCGAGTTCGGAGTTCGGCATGTTCTCTCGGCGCATTTTGAAAGTACTATATAGCAGAATAGTACAGGCTTAAAGCTGAAATCGCATTGCGATTACAACTTTGAGCTACCGATCACCATGGGAACGCCTCCTCCAGTAGAATGTACTGTAGGATGTTTGAATTACGTTGAAATCGCAATGCGATTCTTATATATTTGCTTAATCGCATTGCGATTTCAACTTCTCAAATCCGACAGTACATTCTAGCATTTTTCCCATGGTGATGTAGACGCTCCATTAGCACGGAATCCGGCTGAAGTAGAAATCGCAATGCGATTCTTAGAACTCAAATAAATCGCATCACACTACACGTTCTAATTGCATTCGATTTTAACTTTACTGTTTGATTTTGTATCGCGATAATACAAAATTTGAATAATCGTGTGCGTGCTGTTCTAGCACGCAGTGCTATTCGTATCCCACTATTAAGTTCTAATCGCATTCGATGTTAACTTATGCATTTTTTTTTTTTTGCCAGTCATCAAATAGAATGCGATGCCTGTCAAAAAAAAAGCATAACTTAAGAGTGGGATACGAATAGCACTAGTGTTGTACTGTTGTGTTGTTGAGCGCACATTTCGAGAATAGTTCCGGTCCATACAGAATTTTGGGGTGTTCGTGACACGACCCGAACCCGAACATTTTCATAAAAATTCGGGTTCGGTTTTGTAGTTCGTCATTTTTTGTGGCGCATTTTGAAAGGCTGCAAAGCAGCCAATCAACATGCATCATACTACTTGCCCTAAGATGCCATCGCAGCCATGCCTACTATTGGCAAGGCTGTGATTGGCCAAGTGCAGCATGTGACTCAGCCTCTTTATAAGCTTGTGCGCACGTCGCGATGTGCTCACTCCCGCTGTGATTAGACCAGGGATAGATGCAACTGCTGTGAGGGCGAGATAGGCAGGGATAATTGAGGAAGAAAACTTGATAACTAAGAAGTGAATGATCTAAACCTGTGCATCAGAACAACTCAGCTGAGCTGTTCACTGAAAGTTTATTTTTTTACACTGGCCAGATCGATTTTTACTGGCACATGTAACTGGGCTGACCGGGCGGCGGCCATTTTGGGACCTGTGGTGCGCCAGCTCAAGCTGCCACAGAGTCCAAAGAAAAGCTCCAAAGAATTGAAAAATCTACTCCTGTGACACAGAACAACAGCGATTCAGCTGCTCAGTCAAAGTCAATTTTTTTTCTGGCTGGGCAGACCATTTTCTGGCACATGTTACTGGGCTGATAGGCGGCGGCCATTTTGGGACTTGTGGTGCTACAGCAAAAGCTGCCACAGCATCCATTAATCTCATGTAATAGTTGATTTTTTCATAGATATACTACATCAGGGGTTTGGCTGTGCTTGTGTCACCCCTACTAACTGCCAATATATTTAATATATCAGTGGTGAAACTGAAAGTAACCCACTTGGATAGCAAATCCCATGAATGTGCTGTTCCAGCTAGGCTAGCCAGTGTCACTACAGCCAGGTCCAATACTGTCAGCCAGAAATTATTATTTATTTTTTTTGCCAGAAATATAAATTAAAAAATCTTTCCCTGTAACAAACATAATTCTGGTGTTAGACCAGAAGAAGCACTCCTTCAGTAAATAATACTGTAAAAAGGTTTAGGCAATAATTCTCCCAGTGTGGGCAATTTATGTACCAAAACGAGCATTTTAAAAATTCCGGTGTTCTGAAATACCAGCAGTCCTCTTGTAATTAATACCAGAAAAAGGCATTATAGTGTCCAGTGTTGTCATTTTGGTTCCAAAAGGCCAATTTAATCAATCTGGTGTTGGTGACACCCGAAATAGTACGCCGCACGTTGTTACTCCTGTAAAAAGGAAATAGTTCTCCCACTGTGGGAATTCATTTAACATAAGTAGCATTTAAAAATTCTGGTGTCCAATTTGCAGCAGTCCTCTTGTAATTAATACCAGAAAAAGGCATTATAGTGTCCAGTGTTGTCATTTTGGTTCCAAAAGGCCAATTTAATCAATCTGGTGTTGGTGACACCGAAATAGTAGGCCGCACGTTGTTACTCCTGTAAAAAGGAAATACTTCTCCCACTGTGGGAATTCATTTAACATAAAGTAGCATTTAAAAAATTCTGGTGTCCAATTTGCAGCAGTTTTCTTGTAATTAATACCGAAAAAGGAATTACGGTATATCTTCCAGTGTGTGAATTTTGGGGCTAAAAATAATATATTTTATTGTGGTGCGAGTTGAATCGCAACAATGAGAAAACATTCTATTAAGGGACGAGGACGCGGTCGTGGTGGGGTCCATGGAGTCTCTGTTGCTGGCAGAGGACGTGGCCGTTCGGCCTCAGGCGCACAAAGTAGTGAACCAACTCCCTCAAGTAGCCGGCAGAATTTACAGCGATATTTGGTGGGGCCCAATGCCGTTATGAGGATGGTAAGGCCTGAGCAGGTACAGGCATTAGTCGATTGGGTGGCCGACAGTGCTTCCAGCACGTTCACCACATTGTCTTCCGCCCAGTCTTCTGCGGAAAGCGCACAGGTGGCACCGAAAACCAAGCCCATCAGTCTGTCACATCACCCCCATGCATATCAGGGAAACTGTCCGAGCCTCAAGTTATGCAGCAGTCTCTTCTTCTGTTTGAAGACTCTGCTGGCAGGGGTTCCCAGGGCGTCCACCTAGCCCTTCCCTAGCGGTGGAAGACATACCATGCACTGACGCACAACCACTTATGTATCCAGATGATGAGGACATGGGAATACCACCACAGCAGAGTGACCGAGTGTCTGATGATGACGAAACACAGGTGCCCACTGCCGCGTCTTATTGCAGTGTGCAGACTGAACAGGAGGAGGTCAGGGAGGAAGACTGGGTGGAAGACGATGCAGAGGACGATGAGGTCTTAGACCCCACATGGACTGAAGGTCGTGCCGCTGACTTAAATAGTTCAGAGGAAGAGGCAGTGGTGAGACCGAGACAACAGCGAAGCCAAAGAGGGAGCAGGGGGCAAAGCAGAACACCCGCCGTCCCGAGAGTTCGCCTGCTATTGGCCAGTGCCAACAGGGACCCAGCACCCCAAAGGCATCTTCAAGGAGTTCCCTGGCATGGCACTTCTTCAAACAATGTGCTGAGGACAAGACCAGAGTGGTTTGCACGCTGTGCCATCAGACCCTGAGGCGAGGCATTAACGTTCTTAACCTGAGCACCACCTGCATGATCAGGCATCTACATGCAAAGCATGAACTGCAGTGGAGTGCACACCTCAAAAAAATGAACCCGCTCAGGCTCTCCCTGCTCCTCTACCGCTGCTGCCTCGGCTTCCGCTTCGAGAGGAATGTTGCCACCTGCCGAGCAGCAAACAGAGGATGTGCCACCGACACCACCACCACCACCGCCACCGTCACCTTGCGTCTCCACTATTTCACACAGCAGCGTTCAGCTCTCCATCTCTCAAACCTTTGAGAGGAAGCGCAAATTCCCACCTAGTCACCTCGAGCTCTTGGCCTGAATGCCAGCATTTCTAAACTACTGGCCTTTGAAATGCTGTCATTCCGGCTGGTGGACACAGACAGCTTCAAACAGCTGATGGCCATGGCTGTCCCCCAGTATGTGGTTCCCAGCCGCCACTACTTCTCCAAGACAGCCGTGCCTTCCCTGCACATGCAAGTGTCTGATAAAATCAAGTGTGCACTGCGCAACGCCATTTGTGCCAAGGTCCACCTAACCACAGATACGTGGACCAGTAAGCACGGCCAAGGACGCTATATCTCACTAACTGCACACTGGGTGAATGTAGTGGCGGCTGGGCCCCAGGCGGAGAGTTCCTTGGCGCACGTCCTTCCGCCACCTAGGATCGCAGGGCATCATTCTCTGCCTCCTGTAGCCTCCTCCTCCTACTCGGCTTCCTCCTGCACTGCTTCCACCAGCTCCTCCTGTCAGCCACACACCTTCACCACCAACTTCAGCACAGCCCGGGTAAACGTCAGCAGGCCATTCTGAAACTCTTATGTTTGGGGGACAGACCCCACACCGCGCAGGAGCTGTGGCGGGGTATTGAACAACAGACGGATGAGTGGTTGCTGCCGGTGGGCCTCAAGCCAGGCCTGGTGGTATGCGATAATGGGCGAAATCTCGTGGCAGCTCTGGGACTAGCCGGTTTGACGCACATCTCTTGCCTGGCGCATGTGCTGAATTTGGTGGTGCAGAGGTTCATTCACCACTACCCCAACATGTCAGAGCTGCTGCATAAAGTGCGGGCCGTCTGTGCGCGCTCCGGCGTTCACATCCTGCCGCTGCTCGCCTGTCTGCGCTACAGCGGAACTCGGCCTTCCCGCTCACCGCCTCATATGCGACGTGCCCACCTGGTGGAACTCCACCTTGCACATGCTGGAGAGACTGTGCGAGCAGCAGCAGGCCATAGTGGAGTTTCAGCTGCAGCACGCTCGCGTCAGTCGTACTGCGGAACGGCACCACTTCACCACCAATGATTGGGCCTCCATGCGAGACCTGTGTGCCCTGCTGCACTGCTTGAGTACTCCACCAAAATGGCCAGTGGCGATGACACTGTTATCAGCGTTACAATACCAATTCTATGTCTCCTAGAGAAAACGCTTAGGGCAATGATGGAAGAGGAGGTGGCCCAGGTGGAGGAGGAGGAGGAGGGCTCGTTTCTAAGACTTTCAGGCCAGTCTGTTAGAAGTAGCTCAGAGGGAGGTTTTTTGAAGCAGCAGAGGGCAGGTTCACAAGTCGCCAGCCATGGCACTCTAATGGAGGACGAGGAGGATGAGGAGGAGGTGGAGGAGGACGAGGACGAAGCAGGTTCACAGCAGGCTGGCAGCCCACACAGCTCAGGCCCATCACTAGTGCGTGGCTGGGGGGATACGGTGGACGATGACGATACGCCTCCCACAGAGGACAGCTTGTCCTTACCTCTGGGGAGCCTGGCACACATGAGCGATTACATGCTGCAGTGCCTGCGCAACGACAGCAGAGTTGCCCACATTTTAACGTGTGCTGACTACTGGGTGGCCACCCTGCTGGATCCCCGGTACAAAGACAATGTGCCCACTTTACTTCCTGCACTGGAGCGTGATAGGAAGATGCGCGAGTACAAGCGCACGCTGGTAGACGCGCTCCTGAGAGCATTCCCAACTGTCACAGGGGAACAGGTGGAAGGCCAAGGCCAAGGCAGAGGAGGAGCTAGAGGTCGCCCACGCAGCAGTATCACGGCCAGCTCCTCTGAGGGCAGGGTTAGCATGGCAGAAATGTGGACAAGTTTTGTCTCCACGCCACAGCTAACTGCCCCACCACCTGATACGGAACGTGTTAGCAGGAGGCAGCATTTCACTAACATGGTTGAACAGTACGTCTGCACACCCCTCCACGTACTGACAGACGGTTCGGCCCCATTCAACTTCTGGGTTTCAAAATTGTCCACGTGGCCAGAGTTAGCATGTTATGCCTTGAGGTGCTTTCCTGCCCGGCGGCCAGCGCTTTATCAGAACACGTATTCAGCACGGCGGGGGCGCCATTACTGACAAGCGCAGCCGCCTGTCCACAGCCAATGTGGACAAGCTGACGTTCATAAAGATGAACCAGGCATGGATCCCACAGGACCTGTCCCTCCCTTGTGCAGAGTAGTCCTTAATAACTGCCTAAAACATGTCTTGTTGTACTACGGGCCACTTCTTTATTTAATACAAATTTTATGTAAGCCACAATTGAATGAAACTCTCCTCTGTCTGGGCGCCGGGCCTAACTAGATGAAAGTGGCCTGTTAAACTATCGGGTGACATAAAGCCATAACCTCTGCCATGCTACCTCTGTCCTCTGTCTGGGTCCAAAGGCCTAAGTCACTGAAAGAGGCCTTCTCCTGTGGTGGTTGATATGATGCTTGAATATGTGCTGTGGGGCCTCTCTCCTCTGTCTGGGTGAAGGGGTCAAAGTAACTAAATGGTGGCCTACTCCTGTGGTGGTTTATATGATGCCTGAATATGTGCTGTGGGGCCTCTCTCCTCTGTCTGGGTGAAGGGGTCAAAGTAACTAAATGGTGGCCTACTCCTGTGGTGGTTTATATGATGCCTGAATATGTGCTGTGGGCCTCTCTCCTCTGTTTGGGTGAAGGGGTCAAAGTAACTTTATGGTGGCTTCTCCTGTGGTGGTTGATATTATGCCTGATTCTCTGCTGTGGAACCTCTCTCCTCTTCCTGGGTGCAGGGGTCAAAGTATCTAAAAGTGTCCTTCTCTTGCGGTGATTGATATGATGCCTGAATATGTGCTGTGTGGCCTCTCTCCTCTGTCTGGGTGAAGGGGTCAAAGTAACTAAATGGTGGCCTACTCCTGTGGTGGTTGATATGATGCCTGAATATGTGCTGTGTGGCCTCTCTCCTCTGTCTGGGTGAAGGGGTCAAAGTAACTAAATGGTGGCCTACTCCTGTGGTGGTTGATATGATGCCTGAATATGTGCTGTGTGGCCTCTCTCCTCTGTCTGGGTGAAGGGGTCAAAGTAACTTAATGGTGGCCTACTCCTGTGGTGGTTTATATGATGCCTGAATATGTGCTGTGGAACCTCTCTCCTCTTCCTGGGTGCAGGGGTCAAAGTAACTTTATGGTGGCTTCTCCTGTGGTGGTTGATATTATGCCTGATTCTCTGCTGTGGAACCTCTCTCCTCTTCCTGGGTGCAGGGGTCAAAGTAACTTTATGGTGGCTTCTCCTGTGGTGGTTGATATTATGCCTGATTCTCTGCTGTGGAACCTCTCTCCTCTTCCTGGGTGCAGGGGTCAAAGTAACTTTATGGTGGCTTCTCCTGTGGTGGTTGATATTATGCTTGATTCTCTGCTGTGGAACCTTTCTCCTCGTCCTGGGTGCAGGGGTCAAAGTAACTTTATGGTGGCTTCTCCTGTGGTGGTTGATATTATGCCTGATTCTCTGCTGTGGAACCTCTCTCCTCTTCCTGGGTGCAGGGGTCAAAGTAACTTTATGGTGGCTTCTCCTGTGGTGGTTGATATTATGCCTGATTCTCTGCTGTGGAACCTCTCTCCTCTTCCTGGGTGCAGGGGTCAAAGTAACTTTATGGTGGCTTCTCCTGTGGTGGTTGATATTATGCCTGATTCTCTGCTGTGGAACCTCTCTCCTCTTCCTGGGTGCAGGGGTCAAAGTAACTTTATGGTGGCTTCTCCTGTGGTGGTTGATATTATGCCTGATTCTCTGCTGTGGAACCTCTCTCCTCTTCCTGGGTGCAGGGGTCAAAGTATCTAAAAGTGTCTTTCTCTTGCGGTGGTTGATATGATGCCTGAATATGTGCTGTGGGGCCTCTCTCCTCTGTCTGGGTGAAGGGGTCAAAGTAACTAAATGGTGGCCTACTCCTGTGGTGGTTGATATGATGCCTGAATATGTGCTGTGGGGCCTCTCTCCTCTGTCTGGGTGAAGGGGTCAAAGTAACTAAATGGTGGCCTACTCCTGTGGTGGTTGATATGATGCTTGATTCTCTGCTGTGGGGCCTCTCTCCTCTGTCTGGGTGAAGGGGTCAAAGTAACTAAATGGTGGCCTACTCCTGTGGTGGTTGATATGATGCCTGATTCTCTGCTGTGGGCCTCTCTCCTCTGTCTGGGTGAAGGGGTCAAAGTAACTAAATGGTGGCCTACTCCTGTGGTGTTGATATGATGCCTGATTCTCTGCTGTGGGACCTATCTCCTTTGTCTGGGTGAAGGGGTCAAAGTAACTAAATGGTGGCCTACTCCTGTGGTGGTTGATATGATGCCTGATTCTCTGCTGTGGGGCTCTCTCCTTTGTCTGGGTGAAGGGGTCAAAGTAACTAAATGGTGGCCTACTCCTGTGGTGGTTGATATAATGCCTGATTCTCTGCTGTGGGACCTCTCTCTTTGTCTGGGTGCTGGGGTCGAAATAATAGTAAGTGACCTTCTCCATTGGTGGGTGACTTGAAGCCTGATTCAGTGCTATGGGACCTCACACCAATTAATATTGTTTAATTTTTATTTATTTTATGTTATTAACTCATCATTTCCCTATCTACATTTGTTTGCAGGGGATTTACCTACATTTTGCTGCCTTTTGCAGCCCTCTAGCCCTTTCTGGGTATGTTTTACAGCCTTACCAAAAACCTTACCAGATCTAGCACATAAACCAGTTGAACTTGAAACCCTTGAAAGATTACAGTAATGAAAAATAATTATTAATATGGGCAACACTATCTGTACCCTTTGTTTCCAATCAAACAAAACGCAATAAATTTGATTTAACATTATAGTTTTATAAAATAATCTTTAACAAAATAGAATTATTTTTTAACATAAATATATAAATAACCAAAAAAATTAGGGTAATTTTTTAATTTTCTCTGCTCCTCCAGCAGATCATCGATGTCCTTAAGATGAGCCTCCTCCATGGCTCGCATTTGGTGGGAGAACTGCATCTTGAGCTGCCTCATCTTCCTGGTTTGCTGCTCCCTGAACTGCTGCATTCGCAGCTGGTGCTTCCTTCCCATTGTTTTTATTTTTTTAACATGATGTTGTCAGCTGTAAAATAAATGAAATAAAATTTGAAATGTACATTAAAATACAATCATTAATTGTTATATAAAGCTGAGATGATATTTTTTCTTGAAAATCACTGGTTAGACCACACATGGAGTACTGTGTACAGTTCTGGGCTCCTGTGAACAAGACAGACATAGCAGAGCTGGAGAGGGTTCAGAGGAGGGCAACTAAAGTAAGAACTGGAATGAGGGATCTACAGTACCGTGAAAAGTTATCAAAATTAGGGTTATTCACTTTAGAAAAAAGACGACTGAGGGGAGATCTAATAACTATGTATAAATATATCAGGGGTCAGTACAGAGATCTCTTCCATCATCTATTTATCCCCAGGACTGTGACTGTGACAAGGGGACATCCTCTGCGTCTGGAGGAAAGAAGGTTTGTACACAAACATAGAAAGGGATTCTTCACTGTAAGAGCAGTGAGACTATGGAACTCTCTGCCTGAGGAGGTGGTGATGGTGAGTACAATAAAGGAATTCAGGAGGGGACTGGATTTATTTCTGGAGTGTAATAATATTACAGGCTATAGCTACTAGAGAGGGGTCGTTGATCCAGGGAGTTATTCTGATTGCCTGATTGGAGTCGGGAAGGAATTTTTTTTCCCCTTATGTGAGGAAAATTGGCTTCTGCCTCACAGGGGTTTTTTGCCTTCCTCTGGATCAACTTGTAGGAAACAGGCCGAACTGGATAGACAAATGTCTTTTTTCGGTCTTATATACTATGTTACTATGTTACTATGTAAATCTGTTATATATTGGTTTAGGTAGGATTAATAATAGTTCCTTTTAGTTTTGGGTTATTGACTTAGTAGTTACGTTAATGGTTTTGATGTTGATCAATTACTTTTTAGTGTTTATTTTTTATATTACTGTTATCTGTTGTACTTTATTTGTTGCCTGTTTTATTATATTTTCTTCATTTAAAAAAATAATATAGTTTGTTAAAATATATTCTTAGAAAAATTTATATATTGCATGCTTGTTATATCGTACTTCCAAAAATGGATGTGGCAGTTAGATACGTTATGGAAATCAGTACTCCCACCCGTAACATTAGCTTTCTGGGACACTGAATAAATAAAAATATCCACATCATCCATTTACCTTCTTGTCGGTGGGTAGTGACCATCTCCTCTTCTGCCTCCTCAGAGTCATCACCCTCCTCCACTGCAGCAGGTGGGCTATGGGCCCGATAGCCTGATGGCCCTGCCTCTTCCTGCTCCTCCTCGTCCGAGTGGTCTGTCTCCTCCTCCACCTCCACCGCCTTCTTCTTTTAGAGAGCTTGGCTCTCACTTTGGGAAGCGGAGCATCTGTAATGATGATGACCAAATTTTTTAAAAATGCCAAGATAAACAAGTAAAGCCAAATTACAGTTAAAGGTACACAAATTAATCTATGGTAGTGTCTGGATGGCATAATAATTAACTACACCTATCTTTCTTCTCCTTTTGGCTTAGATCAAGTGTAGTATCATCAGTGTCTGCCTTGACCTGCCGGACCAGGACCCTGTGGGTACCCCTGCACTCCGCCTTTGAGCATCGTTGATTAAGTTCAGCTTCAACTCACTGCTGCTATTGGGTGTTGGGCCACTCCCCAGGGAACAAGAGTGATTCGAGTCTATGACTTCATTTGGGCATGTGGCCTAATTGTCCTGATCGATGCTTGTTGTCTACACTCGTCCAGACGTGCGAGGAGTTTGGACAAGCTTCAGGGGCCAAAGTCAACTGTGTAAAGTCAAAAACATATGTGGCCCAGAAAGAGGTCTCATATTGCCACCTTTAGCACCCTTTCCCATCAGATCAACACCACTGTACTAAGTGATTTATTGTAAAGGGTTAAAAATACTTATTTCTCTCACCAACATATTGTGTTATCTATCTGCTCAGTTATGCAAATAAGTATCGTACCTGTAAGAGATTTATCTCGGTTCTTAGTGATCAGATCCATCCTGTGGCGCTTCAGATCTGACCACTTTTTAGAATCGCTTCCTTCCGATGAGTGCACCCATGCTTCTGCCACAGATGGAAAGCAATTCTCCGCACTATGGCCTGCTTTTCGCCCCTTGACCTTCTGCGGTCGTACTCCTTCTCCAACATTTCCTGCAAGATAACAATTAAATCATGTAATCCCACAGTTCTAAAATACAATTATTAGTTATCATAGTCATAAGAACCATCAAAAATAACATTTAATATCAAAACAGTCAAAGAGTAGAACATCGCCATCCCTTTAAAAGTGACTTGAACATTGCCGCCCCTTTAAAAGTGACTTGAACACTGCAGCCCCTTTAAAAGTGACTTGAACATCGCCATCCCTTTAAAACTGACTTGAACATCGCCATCCCTTTAAAAGTGACTTGAACATTGCGATCCCTTTAAAAGTGACTTGAATATTGCCGCCCTTTAAAAGTCACTTGAACATCGCCATCCCTTTAAAAGTAACTTGAACGTTGCGATCCCTTTAAAAGTGACTTGAATATTGCCGCCCTTTAAAAGTGACTTGAACATCGCCATCCCTTTAAAAGTGACTTGAACATTGCCACCCCTTTAACAGTGTCTTTCACTAATCACTCATGTAGTTGTGCAGTCTGCTAAAGCCTGTGATGAGTTTATGTCACCAAGCAGTAGGACATGTGACAGTGTAAGGCAGTTATGAGATCAGTGAAGGCCTGCAGGTTTCTTGGCTAATAAAAATCATTAATAAGTTTAAATCACATTACTGCATTACACACTAACTAAGTTCAATTACTTACAGTTATTAAGAAATCCAGCTCTTCTTTAGAGAAATTACTTTTCGCCATAATCGCTGGGACAGTCACCAATCTCCACTCTCGTCTCTCTCGATCCGATCCGAGGTAACGCACACACGTATAGACGCACGTACATCGATTCTTGAATAGTTGTATTATCGCGATAATAAAACTAACAGTGTAAAGTTGACTGTATTGCTCTAAGTTATATTCGCGCACGAATGTAACTTCTATTACAGCACACCAATACTAAAACTGACTAAGTGACAGCTTTAAGTTCTATTCGAACGCGATTATGCGATTATTATATATCTGCTTAATCGCATTGTCGCTTCAACTTAGCATTGCTAATTCTAATAATTCCATCCATATTCGCTAACTTACTGACTCAGTAAGTTAACGATATGGATGGAATTATTTAGCAATGTTAAGTTGAAATCGCAATGCGATTAAGCAAATATATAAGAATCGCATTGCGATTTCAACTTAATTCTCAGATCCGACAGTACATTCTACTGGAGGAGGCGTTCCCATGGTGATCGTTAGCTCAAACTTGTAATCGCAATGCGTTTATTGCGGTATATTATCCCTCTGGGTGTCTTTTACAGGTTAATTTTTATTTATTTTATTTTATTTTAATTCATTTCCTATCTACATTTGTTTGCAGGGATTTACCTACATTTTGCTGCCTTTTGCAGCCCTCTAGCCCTTTCCGGGAGTCTTTTACAGGCTTTCTAGTGCCCAAAGTTTGGGTCCCCATTGACTTCTATGGGGTTCGGGTTCGGGATGAAGTTCGGGTTGAGTTCGGATCACGAACCCGACATTTTCCGGAAGTTCGGCCGAACCTCTCGAACCCGAACATCCAGGTGTTCGCTCATCTCTAGTCATAGGTCACCGCGCACGCGATTTCAGCCGAGATGTTTAATCAAAATGTCAGCAGCCGGCCCGTCGTAAGCAAATGGAGGAGGTAAGTATGATTTCTTTGGTCTTTTACACTATTTCTGGTTAAATCGATTAGCTACCATGAAGCACAAGGAAATTCAGCTTCGCCACAAATCGAATTTATCCTGAAATTGGGATCCAATTCCACTTCGGTGGATTCAATTTGCTCATCTCTAATCTGGACTATTACCAAATTTTATTTATAATACATTTTAATCCTTTTAGGCGGAAGCGCTAGATCAAAGGTTCTTTTTCATTCACACTACACAGTGGATCTTTTAATCTAGAGCAGGGTTTAGCTACCTGTGCTCCATGTTCTTGATTAGTCTGAGCTAGACTGAAAGACTGAACCAGATTTTACCTGTCTCCTCCTCCCTGATGGGGAAAGTGTATACAGCCCCATATAGTGGGCTGGAGGATATTGCCTGTGAACACCACACTACACTTTTATATGTAAATATAAATAAAGCAATACATTTTCCTAGTCTTTTTGCAGCATAAAGATACAAATGCACATAAAAATAATTTGCAGTGTACTACTGTCTCAGACTCTGCACTCGGTTCTTAGTTAAAGCATCTTTAGCAGTGATTACAGCCTCCAGTATTCTTGGGTATGAAGCCACAAGGTGTGCACACCTGGGTTTGGGGATTTTCTGCCATTCCTCTCTGCAGATTTTTAAGCTCTGTCAGGTGGACAGCTGTTTTCAGATCTCTCCAGAGATGTTTGATTTAGTTCAAGTAAATTCACAAACTTGTCCCTAAGCCACCGTGTGTTGTCTTGTTAGAAGGTGAAGCTTTGACCTAGTCTGAGGTCCAGAGCACTCACAGCACTCTGGATCATGTTTTTCTTAAGAATATCTCTGTACTTTGCTTCATTCAGCTCTTCCTCAACCCTGACCAGTCTCCCTGTCCCAGCCACTGAAAAACACCTACACAGCATGATGCTACCACCACCATTCTTCACTGTGGGGGTGATATTGGGCAGATGATGAGCAGTGCCTGCTTTCCTCCAAACTTGACAGTTAGCACTGAGGCAAAAAGTTAAATCTTGGTTTCATCAGAACAGAGAATCTTGTTTCTCAAATTCTGAGGTCCTTAGGTGCTTTTTACAAACTCCAGATGGGCTTTTATGTGTCTTTTACTGAACAGAGGCTTCATTCTAGAGATTCTACCATAGAGACCAGATTAGTGGAGTGCTGCAGTGATGGATGACTTTCTAGAAGTTTCTCCCTATTTGTACACAGGACCTTTGGAGATCAAAAAGAGTGACCACTCTTACCAAGGCCCTTCTCTCCCATTTACTTAGTTTGGTTGGGTGGCCAGCTCTACAAACTTATTCCATTTAAGAATGGTGGGTCAGTGTGCTCTTGAGAACTTTTGGCAGAATATTTTGTGTACCATTCTCCAGATCTTTGCCTCCATGCAATCCTGTTTCTGAGCTCTACAGGCAATTTTTTCCTTCTCATTACTTGGTTTTTGCTCTGATATGCATTGTCAGTGGTGAGACCTTATATAGACAGGGGTGTGTCTTTCCAAATCTTGTCCAATCATCATAGGTAAACTCCAATTAAGGTTTAGAAACATCTCAAAGATGAGCAAGAGAAATGGGAGGCGTTCAGAGCTAAATTTCAAGTGTTATAGCAAAGGGTCTTAAATTTGCAAAGGTTTCAAAAATTCTGTGTTCATTTTCTCCTCATGAGGTATAAAATGCAGATTGATAGGAAAAAAACATGATTTGTTTTTTAGCACAAGGCAACATAACAAAATGCGAAAAAGGTTAAAGGGTCTGAAAACTTGTAGCTCGAAACGCTTTGTACTATGCGGATAATGGCTATATGGAGATCTCTAAAAAAATGTAGAATTGCTTTATAAGAATCTTCTGCACATAAAGCAGCTACATGAAAAGTGCAGTGAATATGAAATATAGGGTTGTTAATTTTTAAACCTAGTAAGAAGAGAATTTTTGGACCTTATCATGACACTTACTTAGTCAGTTCCTTGTGCCATAATATTTTTAATGGGGATACCGTCTTCTTATCTCATAAAAAATAGCATTGGCTGTACCATGTTTTAAATCCAGAATCTAAACAACTGATATTGCACTTTGCCAAGCTCTTCATCATCAACGGATACCACAAGAGCCATTTTCTTACAGGCTGTTACATCTGTGGATACTGTATGCTTTTCTATTCAATGCACAGACCTTCTCTTTTCTTCTTGTGTGGTGAACAACAGCTAGAGCTAGTGGCTCTGGTTTACTAACAAAAGATCTAATTCTAAAGGTAAACGTTCATACAACAGCTATGTTCTTGTGTTTTCCACTAGCAGCATGACTAAACAGAACATACATTTGGCATAATGCTTGTTTTCTGTGTACATAGTTATCCAGTCTTTAAACTGACAATCTATCATAGACATTCATATTATCCATGGCACTCATACAATACACTGTGATGAGGACTTTCTGTAAAACAGAATTGGCTACAATTAAAAAGTACTGTATTTGTCATAGTGACTTTGGTAAAAGCTATTATTAAAAAACATAAGTATTGTTTGAAGCCTTCATACTTTATACTATAGTACTGGAAACCTGGATCAGAGATAATCTGTAAAATAAAACAAGTAAAACATGATCACCAACATATATATGTACAAGTATATAATAAATTAGGGATGACGAATTTCTGCAAACTATAGGAGTCAGTTGCTGTTACTGTAGATCACTTCAAGGTATGTTTAAAAATTTATAGAATATAAATAACCTAATCAAAATAGGTGCTGACAGCAAATGGATCAGTGTGCATCAGGATACCTGCTCAGGAATTGTTCAACACTAGTAATATATATTTGAAAACATGAAAAGGAGCTTTTACTTATTGTTTTTTCACACTAATATTTTTATTTATTGTGCTATCAATTCAGATAGCACACTGACCCATACAATTCAATGGGGCCATGCCCACATCCATTTTTCTTTAACAGATCCATTTTTGTGGATGAGACTAGCCCTTTCTATTGCTGGAGTGGAAAAAATACAGAATGCACACAGAAGTTATCCATTTTTCACAGATCCATTTTTTTCTATATGGAAAGCGGACACAGTCAACTCCTCACCCAGATCAGATTTAAAAATGAAAAGTCATGTAAGGCTTATTGCTGAAAACATGGAAATATACTAACGTGGAACCGGGAATGCACAACCAGCTAATTCTGAACTAATTCGAGTTCAGCATGGCCATACAGGTTACAGGAGGCCCTAATTAAACTAATGAGTGTGCCTTCACAACCCGCTGATTTTATTGCAGAAATTTCTGTGACTGAAAATCATTTCCATTAACCCATAGATACCAGTGCCGTACATGTACACCACTGAAAACAGGGTCACAAATCCGATCAGCTAGAGGGTCCGGCAGTAACTGATAGCCGGACCTCTGCTGTATGCATCGGCATTGGTGAAAACACTGATGCCGGGGCATTAACCCTTGCACTGCCACGGTCAGCGCTGACCTGGCATGTGTGGTATCCTGCCGGGTGCGGGGTGTCCATCGGGTCCCACGCTGCTGTGACAAGGACCCCTATGGCTTAGACAGCAGCCCGATGCCTTCCTTAGGCATCGTGGCTGCCATCCGTGTGAGCCTGTGAGATACAGCCCCTGGATCTCACAGGAAGCAGGCTGAAGTGTATTACAGTGTGTAATACACTTACAGCCAATGCATTACAATACAGAAGTATTGTAATGCATTGTAATTACATATCGCATGATCGATCCTGTCAGGTGAATGCCGTAAAAAAATAAAAACAGTGCCAAAACCTTGCCTTACAAAAAGTGTAATACCAAGCGATCAAAAAGTCTTATGTACCCCAAAATTGTACCAATCAAACCGTCATCTCATCCGTGTGAGCCTGTGACATACAGCCCCTGGATCTGGAAGGAAGCAGGCTGACGTGTATTACAGTGTGTAACACACTTACAGCCAATGCATTACAATACAGAATTATTGTAATGCATTGTAAAGGTTAAAGTCCCAGGGTGAGACGAAAAATAAAGTTTAAAAAAAAAGTTTCAGGTAAAAAAAAAAGCATTTTCCCAAAATAAAGTTACAAAAATTGTAAAAAATAAAAGGGAAAAAGAGAAAAGTAGACATATTAGGTATTGACTGGCTCTATAAAAATTTTGCATGATCGATCCTGTCAGGTGAACGCCGTAAAAAAATAAAAACTTTTGCCAAAACCTTGCCTCACAAAAAGTGTAATACCAAGTGATCAAAAGTCTTATGCACCCCAAAATAGTACCAATGGAAACATCCCTCATCCCATAGAAAAATGAGCTACCGCATAAGAAAATCACTTAAAAATAAAAACCAATGGCATCCATAAACCAATCCATCAAAATCTGTGCTGCAAAAGCCATATGGCACTCCTTAAATTCTGAGTCCTGCCACGTGCCCCCATAGGAGTTTACCTAAAGCAACATTTTCTTTGTTTTCAGTGTTTCCAAATTCCGTAAAATGCTTAGGGGGTCAAAGTGCTCAGTACCCCCTTAATATACTCTTTAAGGGGTGTAGTTTCCAAAATTTGGCCACTTTTTGAGGGTTTCCACTGTAGGGGTACGTCAGGGTCTCTTCAAATAGAAAATGGTGCCTAAAAACCATTCTAGCAAAATCTGCCTCCAAAATCCATATGGCGCTCCTTTCCTTCTGACCACTGCCACGTTCCCATAGGGCAGTTTACCGCCACATATGGGGTATTTCTGTAAACTGCCGAATCAGAGTAATATATTGAGGTTTCTTTTGCTGTTAACCCTTGCTGTGTTGCAAGAAAAAATGTATTAACATAAAAAATCTACCAAATAAGAGAAATTTTAAAATTTCACCTCCATTTTCCTTTAATTCTTGTGGAACACCTCAAGAGTTAACAAAGTTTGTAACATCAGTTTTGAATAATTTGAGGGGTTTAGTTTCTAAAATGGGGTCATTTGTGGGTGGTTTTTATTACGTTAGCCCCTCAAAATCACTTTATAACTTCTAACGTCCTAAAAAATAAAATGACATTTACAAATTGATGCCAACATAAAGCAGACATATAGGAAATATTGATTGATAACTATTTTACCAGGAATTACTATCTGTTTTAAAAGTAGAAAAACTGAAATTTAGAAAATTGTGAATTTTTCCAAATTTTTGGTAAATTTGGGAATATTTTATAAATAAGGGCTCAAGAAATTTTAGACTACCACAAACATGATTACATGTGCATATCCATAAAGCAAGCATACAGATAATAAAACATGGCTGTACAATA
Source organism: Bufotes viridis (assembly GCA_033119425.1). Taxonomy (NCBI): domain Eukaryota; kingdom Metazoa; phylum Chordata; class Amphibia; order Anura; family Bufonidae; genus Bufotes; species Bufotes viridis. The sequence continues at coordinate 209,996,836 of CM065591.1, forward strand.
TTTCACATGCAAACAATAGAACTAAGAAATGGGGATCATTTGAAGTTAAAGTGGTATGATACCTACTATAAATGAAAAATAGAAGCTCTTTGCGCACATTTTTGATCAAAAGTGTGTCGGGCCCATCTACCAGGCGTCAAGGTGGCTTACGCAGATGGGTACCTAACACTAACAGAACTGCCTCTAAATGGACTTACCTAAGCCTACAATATTCAGGGTGGTGTAGGAACCAGCTACATTTATACTCTGCTCAGAAGCCCCAGGCAGAAGGGTGTTGCTTTGTCTAAACGAGGCGCTACCCTCAATATATACTACAAGAAATTTTAGACATGTGTGCTCTCCGCATCACGTCCGGCCCCATTCACAATGAATGGGTCTGCATCCATTCCGCAGAATTGCGGAATGGATGCGGACAAAATTGCGGACGTGTGAATGGGGCCTTACTGTTTCAGTTTCTGATCCGCAAAAACGGATCGCATACGGAAACCATACGGATATGTTTTGTGGAATAATGGAACAGAAGAGGACTTAAATCAGAGAAGAAAAACTCAGATGCGGAACAACGGATCCATGAAAAACGGACTGCAAAACAACAAAGGTCATGTGCATGAGACCTAAAGGTGAAATATATCGACTCAAATTTACCACTGTTATGAAGTACAATGTGTCACGAGAAAATAATCTCAGAATGGCTTGGATAAGTAAAAGCTTTCCAAAGTTATTACCACATAAAGTGACACATGTCAGATTTGCAAAAATCGGCCTGGGATTTAAGGTGAAAAGTGGCTCGGTACTGATGGGGTTAATCAGAACAGGGTTTACAGAAATCCAATTGCTTGCTGCCAAAACAACCTCAGTGCCAAAACAACCACAGTGAACAAGCTTTTTATGAGACTATGCTAGGTCCTTAGGGGAACCACAATCTCAAGTGCCAGCCACATATCAGAGTCCTTTAGCCCAAAGAAAGGAATTGGTTGAACAACTTGCTGTCAAAAGAGCAGAAATTAAGATGGAAGCTGCAATTGAGGCACAGTGCCATCAAATGGAAGCTGAAAAGTCTGGAAAGGCAAAAGGAAGTTAAGATTATAGAATCCAGACTGAGTACACAAGGAGGACATGAACAGTAATCATAGGTCCAAATCCGTACTAATTGAAGAAGCAGACTGCTACTTTCCTCCATACGCCCAGGAGAATGGAAGGAAATCTCCAGCATTTAGTGAGGAAATAACTCATTATCTTTCCATCTCTGCTCACAAAGACAAAAAGAGACCTAATCCAGTGTTAGGAAAAAGGTGTGTGAATTTACCCTCTATCTCTACCGGAAAAGATGAAGAAAGGGACTCACCGAATTTATAACTAAGTGAGAAAATAGAAACGGATTGTTCTATTCCTAGACATCATGGCAATGTTCAAGAAAATTTTACAACTATTGTTCTGTTTCAGTATCTTGAATTGTGTATTGGTATGCTCCTCTCTTCTCCTCCCCCTCTTTTTCTGCTTCTAGTTGGTTCAGTCTAGCCACTTCCTGTTTACCCTGTCATGCATTGCTGTTTTGTGTGCTCTTATTCTGAGGAGATTCTGAGGAGAATCTGAGGTGAATATGTGTATCTCATGTTCTTATCAAGGAGAATATTAGTGGCATAATTCTTTTACCATCTGGATTCCCTACATATCTTGTAATACAATCTCTGGATTAAAAGACTACTTGATTAACTCCTGGGTGTCTGATGCGTAAACTGTAAATGGAGGATGTCTGATTCAACAAGCCACCTCACAGATGCGTGATTTGTATAACGCCACAATAAAATAATTGTCTTAGTACTCTCCTTCTCCCACTAAAAGAATATTCTCCTCCTCCAAGTAATAAGCCATCATCATTTGTCTCCGTTATGCTACAGTAGTAAGGTAATATCTTATACTGCCTAGTACTGCATTCACTTGGATCGTAGAAGCTTCTAGCAATTCCAGTTTCATACAGGCTAGGAACTGTATTCAGCCTGTTTTCTGAGGTAAATATTGTCTGCCTGCTGTGGGCTATTAAAAGACTGAACCACCACTATAGGTCGATGTTGTGTTACAGATGGAAATGCAGGACACAGCTAGAAGGATTTCTAAACCCTCATTAAAAATGAAAGAGGCCCTCTAAACCGACAAAATTGAGATATGTGATAATTTGTCCATTTTGTGGGAAAAGACTGGACAATGTATGGATGCAGCACGTGGATCAAGCTATAATGAAGATCAATTAAAGGCCATGTGTACAAAATTGAATAAGACCTATGATAGTTATAATAGACTGTCTGAAAAATATTCTTCTCTGTTATTAAGTCTCAACTCAGAGGAATTCATCCTAGAATTAAAGACCCACACTGCACTTAATGATGAAAGATATAGCAGATTTATGGCAGTCAAGTCAATGCTAGAGGACAAGATATCACACAACAATATGAAACTGCGTCACGCCATTCTAACCTTTCAAGGCACTCCAAGGCTTCATCCCGTTCCTCGAAATCTATTGCTCAGTCCTCATCACTAAGGTCTCGCTCACAGCACTTTGTTTCACAGTTCTTTGATCTGTTCAGGATAGAGGAGAGACTACGCCCTACACCCTAGGAACATGCTCTGGTCTTGTGACAACCTCAGGAAGAAGAGCTAATGATTTCACCTTAAAGCCTATCAAAGGACATAAGAAACTCTCTCTTCCACCCTCTATTGAGTGTGACAAATTGCCGGACACAAGGGATGAGATTCCCACACCTGAAGCCGCACAGCATCACCCTCATCTCAGGAACATAGCCAGAGAGATTCCGCCCCTTGATAACCATGCCGAGATCTTACTCTTGCTAGGTAGAGACATTCTTGAGGCTCATAAGGTCCTTGAACTTCGCAATGGCCCTTTCAACGCTCCATATGCCCAGAAACTTACAGTGGGTTGGATCATCGTGGGGGTGTATGTATGGACAGAACCCGCAGACCCTGCCAAGTACACTCCTTCAGAACTGAAGTATTAATAGGGGGGCGAACTTCTTACTTCAGACAGTGTCCTAACCACTACTATGTGCAAGATATGCCCTGCCCAAATATTCTAAAAACATCAGAAAGCAGCTTAAATCCCAGTCAGCTGCAGAAGAATGTTCCTGGACAGAAGGGCAGCTTGTAGAAAGGCCTTCAGGATTTCAATTGGAGCCCTCTTCAAGCCCTTCCCAGATTTGCAGTCCTCACACAGTTTATCAAAATGAATCCTATATCATCACTGACAACAAGCCTTCTGATTCATGTAGTTCTGATGAGATACAGCAGAAACTTGAGCCTTCCAGTCTACTGTTTGACAATGAGTTTAATTCTGTAAAGAAGTATCTTCTGAATGTTCTATAAAGGAGGTTCCTTCAACACAGGAAGAGTTCATTTCAGATACTTTGCAAGAACCTTTAGTTCCATCTGCAGTTGTTGATTGCACTCAAGAGGATCACAGTTCTTCCCAGTCTTCAACGGATGAGCACCTTCATATTGCTCAGCCTTTTCTGAAAACCACAGGGAAAGGTTCACCGCCAATGTCCATGACAAATACTGCATGTCACTAACCCAAGTCCGTACGTACAAAGACAGATCCCATTTCAGAAGTGAAAAGCAGACATGAGCATTTGCATTCATGATTCATAGACAGAAAGCAATCTACAAGTGAATCAGCCTCACAAAATAAGCGCTCTTGATCTAAATCGGTGACACAGACAGAGAAGTCACATTCTAAATCTTTGGTAAGATCAAGGAGAACCAAGTCTCGCTCAGCTTCTAATGAAAGCAACAGACAATCTCCTGTAGTAAAAAGAAGAAATCCACATCTGGGGTGCATAAAAGATCACTGAGAGGTGCCATCTGGCGTTTTCAAAGAGCACAACCTTTATAAGTTTCAGTGGAAGCAGGTAAAACATCTCGCCAGTCAGTTCTGGAAAAGGTGGATAAGAAAGTACCTCTACCTCTAGCAAGAATGCAGAAGGTGGCAAGAATCAAGGCCCAATATAAAGGAAGAAGATTTGTTCTGTTAAGAGACAAACAAGTTAATGGTCTCGACTGGCCTACTGGACTTATTACTAAAGTCGTTTTCAGTTCGGATGGAAAGAACTTCCATGTTGAGATTCCTTCTACCAGAGATGCTCATCATCTTCTAGGGCTGTTTCCAGTACCAACTCTATGGTCTGAACTGAAGATAGATCCTTTTTGGTTTGAATAAATGTTCATTGCATATTTCCTTTTCAGGGTTATGGACATTATTCATTGTTATTTATACAATTCCATTGTATGCATATACATAGTGGTATCTACCGATACCAGACGGGAGTGTTCTGTTTCAGTATCTTGAATTGTGTATTGGTATGCTCCTCTCTTCTCCTCCCCCTCTGTTTCTGCTTCTAGTTGGTTCAGTCTAGCCACTTCCTGTTTACCCTGTCATGCATTGCTGTTTTGTGTGCTTTCATTCTGAGGAGATTCTGAGGAGAATCTGAGGTGAATCTGTGTATCTCATGTTCTTATCAAGGAGAATATTAGTGGCATAATTCTTTTACCATCTGGATTCCCTGCATATCTTGTAATACAATCTCGGATTAAAAGACTACTTGATTAACTCCTGGGTGTCTGATGCGTAAACTGTAAGTGGAGGATGTCTGATTCAACAAGTCACCTCACAGATGCGTGATTTGTATAAGGCTGACATTTCAAAATGCCACAACTATTATCCCAGCAAGACAACAGAGAACAGTCCTTGCTAGACTTCCCGTTCCGGAACCTACTGTATTTTCAGGAGACGTACTGAAGTTCATAGAGTGGAAGGCGAGTTTTGAAATGATCATTGAGCATTATGGCTTCAGTCCAGTTGACAAGTTATTCTACCTTCAGAGATATGTTCGTGGAGAAGCAAAGAAAGTCCATGGAGGTAACTTTGTATAGAAAAGACGAATAAGCCTACAAGCAAGCTTGGGAAAAATTAAATGCAAGTTATGGTCATCCTTAGTACAAAGAGCTTTTAGAGAGAGATTGAATAACTGGCCTAAAATAGGTACTAAAGAACACTTCAGACTCCTAGAGTATGGTGACTTCCTGCAATCATGCAGCAATGCCATCCCACATGTACGAGGACTAGAAGTACTGAACAACTATCTAGAAAACCACAGGATGCTAGCTAAGCTACCTGCAGAAGTGGCTTCTGGATGTAACCACTATGTGACTGAACAGTTAGATCTAAGTAAGAACTTCCCAAGTTTTAAAGAGTTCTATGAGTTCATCAACAAGAAAGCACGGATAGCATGTAATCAAGTAACAACATCTTACGCCTTAAAATCCTTAGAAGAAAGGTCTGCAAGAGAGATAGGATGCGCAAGAGCAACTAGCTTTGCAACCAACACAGCAGCTAAAGGTCTAGATACCTACAAGAGAAAGTTCAAAAGTCACTATGGGGATCAGTAGAGAGACACAACCGACAAATCTACCCTCAAGTGTATGTTCTGTGGAGAGAACCACTCCATACACAAGTGCCAACAATTGAAGAAGAAGTCCATAGATGAAAAGAACTTGATAACCAACTGTGTTTTGGATGCCTAAGAAAAGGCCATGTTATTAAGGAGGGTAAAAAAAGGCCACATGCAGCGTTTGCAAAAGAACGCCATCCTACACCACTATATGAGGAACATCCGAACAAAGATAAATTCTCAATAACTAAATGCTGAGGAAAAAAAGAAAGTATCTGTATTCTCTTGAGTGAGGGAAGGAGAAAGCAACGGTTGTGCCAGTGTGCATTTCAAATCCTAAAAGGAGGAACAAGAAGGTATACGACTATGCACTACTGGATGCCCAGAGTGACGTCACCTTCATTTATCAAGAAATCTGCTCAAACTCACCACAATGACAGGGAGAGACACATTAGTGAACAGTCAAAGGGTCAAACGACTGAGAGTTAGAGGACTTCTTTCAAACTGCACATTAAATCTACCTTCAGCTTATACAAAAGACGATATACCTCTAGATGGAGATCGCATACCTACCTGTGAAACAGCCAATAAATGGGAGCACCTATCTGTCATATCTCATGAAATGTCCCCCGCTGAAGGAGTTTGGTGTTGGACTGTTGATAGGCTACAATTGTCCCGAAGCCTTGGTACGACGAAAGGTAATCACAGGAGGAAAGGGTGAACCCTATGCTGTACAAACTGATCTAGGATGGGGTGTTGTTGGAGGAAAACAGCAGATTGCAAACTCAAGACAGGTGACAGGATTGTGTCATCGAATATCTGTACAAGAGTTACCAACTGTAAGTCCAGCAAAAGTAATCAAAATCCTTGAATCCGACTTTGCAGACATAAGTTCTAAAGAAAAGAGTGTATCCCAAGAAGGCATAAAGTTCGTACGCACTCTAGAAGAAAGTATTCAACACAATCAACAAGGTCATTTTGAAATGCCCTTACCTTTTAGAGAACGACCTCCTCTTCCATATAACAGAAATTTTGCCCTAGCAAGATTGAAATGTTTGAAGAAAAACATGGGAAGAGATCCCAAATTCAAGCAGGATTATTTGAAATTTATGGAAGGCATCCTTGAAGAAGGACATGCAGAGAAAGTTAATAACCAACCTAAAGAAGGAAAAGTGTGGTACATCCCACATCAAGGTGTTTACCACTCAAAGAAACCAGATAAGATTAGAGTACTATTTGATTGCCCAGCAAAGTATGAAGGTGTTGCATTGAACCATCATCTACTAAAAGGACCAGATATTACAAACACTCTGCCTGGTGTACTCTGTAGATTCAGAAAGTATCCTATAGCAGTCATGTGTGACGTTGAAAAGATGTTCCATCAGTTTCAAGTGAAGAATGAAGATTCTTGAGGTTACTATGGTGGGAGGATGGAGAAACAGATACAGAGCCAGCAGAATACAGAATGAAAGTACACTTGTTTGGAGCAGCATCGTCTCAAGGTTGCAGCCAATTATGGTATGAAGTACCTGGCCAATCAGAATGAAAAGGATTGCCCATCAGCGGCAAATTTTCAGAAGAAAAACTTTTATGTAGATGATGGTCTCATAAGTCTAGAGTCCACAGAATCTGCAATCAAACTAGAGAAAGAAAGCCAAGAGTTATGCGCAAGAGGAAACCTGTGCCTTCACAAATTCATATCAAACAACAGAGAGGTACTGGAATCCATCAGTGACTCTGAACGTGCATCAACAATGAAGAATGTAGATCTCAATTATGATCATCTTCCAGTTCAGAACGTACTTGGATTGGGATGGAATGTAGAGAATGACAAGTTCTTCTTTGAAGTATCTATTGAAGAGAAAGTTGCAACTAGACGTACTCATTCTTTTCGCAGTGGCTTCTATTTGTGATCCATTGGGATTCTTGGCCCCAGTGATCCTCAAATCAAGAGAGATACTGCAAGAATTATGCGGACAGGAGTTGGGATGGGATGAACCCATACCTGAAGATTTGAGGCCAAGGTAGTAGGAGAATTGGATAAGAGACTTGCAAAATTTGAGAGAAGTTCGGATACCCAGATGTTTTGAACCTCATGATTTTGGAAAGTACAAGAAAATAGAACTTCATCACTTTTCAGTTGCCAGAATTTATGGTTATGGTCAGTGCTCCTACATCAGAGTGATAGGAGAAGAAAAGATACACTGTGCCCTGGTTATGTGAAAGGCCAGAGTTGCTCCTACCAGAATTCAGACAATACAAGACATAAACTGACAGCAGCTGTTGTTTCAGCATCAGTAAGGCCTCTTTCAGACTTGCATTGTTAGGATCCGCGTGCACTTCCGTCGCCGGAAATGCCCGCCGGATCCGTAACAACGCAAGTGAACTGAAAGCATTTGAAGACTGATCAGTCTTCAAAATGCTTTCAGTCTTACTATGGCAGCCAGGACGCTATTAAAGTCCTGGTTGCCATAGTAGTGGTGAGGCGGGGAAGCAGTATACTTACCGCCCGGGCGCTCGGGCGCTCCAGAATGACGTCAGGCGCCCCATGCGCATGGATCACGTGATCCATGCGATCACGTGATCCATGCGTGTGGGGCGATCTGACTTCACTCTGGAGCGCCCCGGGAGCCACACGGGTGGGAATTATACTGCTCCCCCGCTCCCGACTACACTTTACCATGGCAACCTGGACTTTAGCGTCCTGGCTGCCATGGTGACCATTCAGAAAAAGCTAAACGTCGGATCCGGCGATGCGCCGAAACGACGTTTAGCTTAAGGCCAGATCCGGATTAATGCCTTTCAATGGGCATTAATTCCGGATCCGGCCTTGCGGCAAGTGTTCAGGATTTTTGGCTGGAGCAAAAAGCGCAGCATGAATGCATCCTGAACGGATTTCTCTCCATTCAGAATGCATTGGGATAATCCTGATCAGGATTTTTCCGGCATAGAGCCCCAACGACGGAACTCTATGCCGGAAAAGAAATACGCAAGTGTAAAAGAGCCCTAAGCAAGTTTCTGAGAAAAGAATTTGAGTTAAAAATAGATGAAGAATATTTTTGGACAGACTCACAAGTTGTCCTAGGATACATAAGCAACGAAGCAAGAAGATTCCATGTCTTTGTCGCCAATAGAGTTCAGAAAATTGGGGAAATAACAAATCCAGAACATAAGCATCGTGACACAAAGCATAACCCAGCAGATCATGCTTCAAGAGGCCTAAATGTAACAGAATAGAAGAATTCCAACTGGTTCACAGGCCCTGTAAAGGGCTTGTATGGTTCATACCCAGTAAAGGTCATACAGAATTGTCTATGGGTGATCCAGAAGTAAAATTGTTCAAATATTGAGCACTGCTGCCAAGTGTCAAGATGACATACTTGAAAGACTAGCCAGATGTTCAAAATGGAATACAGTCATAAACATAGTAGCTAGAATTCAACGTTTGGCAAAGGGAATCAGAAAGAAGGAATCATTGAATGTAGAAGAAAGAATGAAAGCTGAAGAAACAGTCATGACTCATTCAACAGAGATTCTACAGTGAAGAGTTGAAGAGACTTAGTCAAGAACCTAAAAGTCTTCCCAACAACCACCCATTGTACAAGCTTAATCTTGTTCTGCAGGATGGTATACTGAAGGTGGGAGGGAGACTGGAATATGCATAGCAGAGTGAAGCATCCAGCAATTCTACACAAAAACTCTACCTTCACAAGATTGATTATTGATCACTACCACAACAAATCCTTGCACCAGGGAAGAAGCTTTACCCAAAGCTGTTTGATAGAAGGTGGTTACTGGATTGTGTAAGGAAGCAAAGTTATAGCAAAGTATATAAGTAAATGTGTAGTCTGTAGAAAGGCACGTAGACCTACAAAAGAACAAAGAATGGCAGATTTACCGGCAGACCCATCACCACCATTTCTTTATAGCGGAATAAATTGTTTTGGCTCATTCATCACCAAGCAAACCGAAAGGAGCACAAGAGATATGGACTAATATTTACATGTCTGAGCTCCAGAGCAATTCACCTGGAAATGTTAGCCGATATGTCAACTGACGCATTCATCAACGCCTTGAGTTGTTTCATAGTCATTAGAGGTACTGTCAGAGAGCTTAGATCCGAACAAGGATCTAATTTTGTCAGAGCAAAGAATGAATTGAAGAAAGCTCTAATGGAGATTGATTAAGAAAAAGTAACTGAGTATTTGTTAGAGAAACAGTGTGATTTTCACATGAATGATCCCCATACAAGCCATACAGGAGGAGTTTGGGAAAGACAAATCAGAACTGTAAAAATGTGTTAAATTCAATGTTGAAAAGAATGCCGGAAGAATGGATGATGCTTCACCCTGTTCTATGAAGTGATGTCTATTGTTAACCATGTCGTTCACTTACAGTTGATAACTAGAGATGTCATAGTAACATAGTATATAAGACCGAAAAAGACATTTGTCCATCCAGTTCGGCCTGTTTCCTACAAGTTGATCCAGAGGAAGGCAAAAAAACCTGTAAGGCAGAAGCCATTTTTCCCCATTTAAGGGGAAAAAATTCCTTCCCGACTCACTTCCAATCAGGCAATCAGAATAACTCCCTGGATCAACGACTCCATCTCTAGTAGTTGTAGCCTGTAATATTATTACACTCCAGAAATACATCCAGTCCCCTCTTGAATTCCTTTATTGTACTCACCATCACCACCTCCTCAGGCAGAGAGTTCCATAGTCTCACTGCTCTTACAGTGAAGAATCCTTTTCTATGTTTTGTGTACAAACCTTCTTTCCTCCAGACGCAGAGGATGTCCCCTCATCACAGTCACAGTCCTGGGGATAAATAAATGATGGGAGAAATCTCTGTACTGACCCCTGATATATTTATACATAGTTATTAGATCTCTCCTCAGTCGTCTTTTTTCTAAAGTGAATAACCCTAATTTTGATGATAACCTTTCAGGGTACTGTAGCTGCCCCATGTCCTGAACTATTCGCCGGCGAACATCGCATGTTCTCGTTCGCGCTGCGGGCAAACATATGCGATGTTCGATTCGCCCCTATACTTTATCATTGAGCAAACTTTGACCCTGTACCTCACAGTTAGCAGGCACATTCCAGCCAATCAGCATACCTTCCCTCCCAGACCCTCCCACCTCCTATCAAAAGCAAGGACAGCAATACATCTTAGATTCAATCTAAAGCTGCAGTGTTAGTTAGAGCAGGGAGAGTGGTGCTGCTGAATTAATAGGAAAGCGTTAGCTAGGCCAGTGTTCTATGTCCACTCCAGTCCTCAAAGACTCATCGGCTTCTTTCACATGAGTGTGTCCGGATTAGGCCCCATTCACACGTCCGTAGTGTGTTGCGGATCCGCAAATTGCGGATCCCCAACAAACCATGCTGGCACTCCCCATAGCGAGTGCCTATTCTTGTCCGCAGGCTGCGGACAAGAATAGGACATGCTCTATCTTTTGCAGAGCCATGTCCGGATGTTTCGGAGCCGAAACCGGAAGTTAGGGGCGCGGCTTCACAAATGTGGTAGCAGAGAGCACATAGTGTGCTCTCCATATCACGCCTGGCCCCATTCACAATGAATGGGTCCGCATCAATTCCGCAGAATTGTGGAATGGATGCAGACAAAAGTTAGCGGATGTGTGAATGGGGCCTTAGGTCCGGATTCTTTGCGGATGCGTTCAGTGAAAACTGTGCGATTTCACAGGCAAAGCCATTCAGTTTTGCCTGCGATTGCGTTCAGTTGTTCAACATCTCCTAGCAATCATCAGTAAAAAACGGAGAGGCAATGCAGAGGCAATGCATTTTTCACTTAGCCCCATTCACTTCTATGGGGCTAGGGCTGCGTGAAAAACACAGAATATAGAACATGCTGCGATTTTCACGCAACGCACAAGTGATGCCCGTGTGTGAGAGGCCAAAGGCCCACAGACTGTACTGTGTGCACACCACTCATATAGGGTGGCACAGTAAAAAGTCATTTAATTTTTACCTTTTAATATAATTGCAGTTGCCTGCCAGTGTGTGTCAGGCCCACAAACTGTACTGTGCCGACTGCCCACCACTCATATAGGGGGGCACAGTACCTTGCAGATAAAAAAAGTCATTACATTTTTACGCTTTAATATAATTGCAGTTGCCTGCCAGTGTGTGTCAGGACCACAGACTGTACTGTGCCCACTGCCCACCACTCATATAGAATATAACAGTACATTGCATGGCGCACGCGCAGTGACCTAAGATTCTAACGAAGCGGACCGAGCATGGGTCTTTTCCAATCTCCCGGTTCCAAAAATCTATTCACTACACCGACCCTGGCCCTGATAAGGGACAAAATAGAGATTAAACTGATAGGACTAGTACTTAGTTAACACTAGTTGCATTGGTGGCAAATTCCATTGCAAGTGCACAAAATTAGCAGGAAGCGGACAGAGCAAGCTTTTTCTCTATCTCCCCATGCAAGGATTCAATTCAATACACGTCCCCTGATAGGGAACTTAACAAAGATTAAAATGGTAAGAATACTAGTTCACACTATTTGTATTGGTCGCACAGTACATTGCTGCGGCGCACGCGCAGTGCCCAAATTGGAAGTAAGAGGACCGACCAATCATCTTTTCCATCTCCCGGTTCCTAAAATCTATTCGATACATGTCCCTTGATAGGGGACGTAACAGGGATTAAACTGATAGGAATAGTACTACTAACACACCACTCATATAGGGTGGCACAGTACATTGCACGGCGCACGCGCAGTGCCTCCAAGTGGAAGGAAGAGGACTGACCAACCATCTTTTTCCATCTACCGGTTCCTAAAATCTATTCCATACACGGCCCCTGATAGGGGAAAAACAGAGATTAAACTGGTAAGAACAGATTTTTTCAATAAAAAAAAAAAAGAGGACAGCCTCTGTGGAGCTGGTTATTTTTGGCCGTGTTACTGAACACTCATGCACAATGGCTGTAGGCTCATGCGTACTTTTGCGGAGGTGACAAACCTGGTCAGTCAAACCCAAGGCAACATCATCAACCTCATCCCATATCGTTTTTCTGCTCCTGAACTGCTGCATTCGCAGCTGGTGCTTCCTTCCCATTGTTTTTATTTTTTTAACATGATGTTGTCAGCTGTAAAATAAATGAAATAAAATTTGAAATGTACATTAAAATACAATCATTAATTGTTATATAAAGCTGAGATGATATTTTTTCTTGAAAATCACTGGTTAGACCACACATGGAGTACTGTGTACAGTTCTGGGCTCCTGTGAACAAGACAGACATAGCAGAGCTGGAGAGGGTTCAGAGGAGGGCAACTAAAGTAAGAACTGGAATGAGGGATCTACAGTACCGTGAAAAGTTATCAAAATTAGGGTTATTCACTTTAGAAAAAAGACGACTGAGGGGAGATCTAATAACTATGTATAAATATATCAGGGGTCAGTACAGAGATCTCTTCCATCATCTATTTATCCCCAGGACTGTGACTGTGACAAGGGGACATCCTCTGCGTCTGGAGGAAAGAAGGTTTGTACACAAACATAGAAAGGGATTCTTCACTGTAAGAGCAGTGAGACTATGGAACTCTCTGCCTGAGGAGGTGGTGATGGTGAGTACAATAAAGGAATTCAGGAGGGGACTGGATTTATTTCTGGAGTGTAATAATATTACAGGCTATAGCTACTAGAGAGGGTCGTTGATCCAGGGAGTTATTCTGATTGCCTGATTGGAGTCGGGAAGGAATTTTTTTCCCTTATGTGAGGAAAATTGGCTTCTGCCTCACAGGGGTTTTTTGCCTTCCTCTGGATCAACTTGTAGGAAACAGGCCGAACTGGATAGACAAATGTCTTTTTCGGTCTTATATACTATGTTACTATGTTACTATGTAAATCTGTTATATATTGGTTTAGGTAGGATTAATAATAGTTCCTTTTAGTTTTGGGTTATTGACTTAGTAGTTACGTTAATGGTTTTGATGTTGATCAATTACTTTTTAGTGTTTATTTTTTATATTACTGTTATCTGTTGTACTTTATTTGTTGCCTGTTTTATTATATTTTCTTCATTTAAAAAAATAATATAGTTTGTTAAAATATATTCTTAGAAAAATTTATATATTGCATGCTTGTTATATCGTACTTCCAAAAATGGATGTGGCAGTTAGATACGTTATGGAAATCAGTACTCCCACCCGTAACATTAGCTTTCTGGGACACTGAATAAATAAAAATATCCACATCATCCATTTACCTTCTTGTCGGTGGGTAGTGACCATCTCCTCTTCTGCCTCCTCAGAGTCATCACCCTCCTCCACTGCAGCAGGTGGGCTATGGGCCCGATAGCCTGATGGCCCTGCCTCTTCCTGCTCCTCCTCGTCCGAGTGGTCTGTCTCCTCCTCCACCTCCACCGCCTTCTTCTTTTAGAGAGCTTGGCTCTCACTTTGGGAAGCGGAGCATCTGTAATGATGATGACCAAATTTTTTAAAAATGCCAAGATAAACAAGTAAAGCCAAATTACAGTTAAAGGTACACAAATTAATCTATGGTAGTGTCTGGATGGCATAATAATTAACTACACCTATCTTTCTTCTCCTTTTGGCTTAGATCAAGTGTAGTATCATCAGTGTCTGCCTTGACCTGCCGGACCAGGACCCTGTGGGTACCCCTGCACTCCGCCTTTGAGCATCGTTGATTAAGTTCAGCTTCAACTCACTGCTGCTATTGGGTGTTGGGCCACTCCCTAGGGAACAAGAGTGATTCGAGTCTATGACTTCATTTGGGCATGTGGCCTAATTGTCCTGATCGATGCTTGTTGTCTACACTCGTCCAGACGTGCGAGGAGTTTGGACAAGCTTCAGGGGCCAAAGTCAACTGTGTAAAGTCAAAAACATATGTGGCCCAGAAAGAGGTCTCATATTGCCACCTTTAGCACCCTTTCCCATCAGATCAACACCACTGTACTAAGTGATTTATTGTAAAGGGTTAAAAATACTTATTTCTCTCACCAACATATTGTGTTATCTATCTGCTCAGTTATGCAAATAAGTATCGTACCTGTAAGAGATTTATCTCGGTTCTTAGTGATCAGATCCATCCTGTGGCGCTTCAGATCTGACCACTTTTTAGAATCGCTTCCTTCCGATGAGTGCACCCATGCTTCTGCCACAGATGGAAAGCAATTCTCCGCACTATGGCCTGCTTTTCGCCCCTTGACCTTCTGCGGTCGTACTCCTTCTCCAACATTTCCTGCAAGATAACAATTAAATCATGTAATCCCACAGTTCTAAAATACAATTATTAGTTATCATAGTCATAAGAACCATCAAAAATAACATTTAATATCAAAACAGTCAAAGAGTAGAACATCGCCATCCCTTTAAAAGTGACTTGAACATTGCCGCCCCTTTAAAAGTGACTTGAACACTGCAGCCCCTTTAAAAGTGACTTGAACATCGCCATCCCTTTAAAACTGACTTGAACATCGCCATCCCTTTAAAAGTGACTTGAACATTGCGATCCCTTTAAAAGTGACTTGAATATTGCCGCCCTTTAAAAGTCACTTGAACATCGCCATCCCTTTAAAAGTAACTTGAACGTTGCGATCCCTTTAAAAGTGACTTGAATATTGCCGCCCTTTAAAAGTGACTTGAACATCGCCATCCCTTTAAAAGTGACTTGAACATTGCCACCCCTTTAACAGTGTCTTTCACTAATCACTCATGTAGTTGTGCAGTCTGCTAAAGCCTGTGATGAGTTTATGTCACCAAGCAGTAGGACATGTGACAGTGTAAGGCAGTTATGAGATCAGTGAAGGCCTGCAGGTTTCTTGGCTAATAAAAATCATTAATAAGTTTAAATCACATTACTGCATTACACACTAACTAAGTTCAATTACTTACAGTTATTAAGAAATCCAGCTCTTCTTTAGAGAAATTACTTTTCGCCATAATCGCTGGGACAGTCACCAATCTCCACTCTCGTCTCTCTCGATCCGATCCGAGGTAACGCACACACGTATAGACGCACGTACATCGATTCTTGAATAGTTGTATTATCGCGATAATAAAACTAACAGTGTAAAGTTGACTGTATTGCTCTAAGTTATATTCGCGTACGAATGTAACTTCTATTACAGCACACCAATACTAAAACTGACTAAGTGACAGCTTTAAGTTCTATTCGAACGCGATTATGCGATTATTATATATCTGCTTAATCGCATTGTCGCTTCAACTTAGCATTGCTAATTCTAATAATTCCATCCATATTCGCTAACTTACTGACTCAGTAAGTTAACGATATGGATGGAATTATTTAGCAATGCTAAGTTGAAATCGCAATGCGATTAAGCAAATATATAAGAATCGCATTGCGATTTCAACTTAATTCTCAGATCCGACAGTACATTCTACTGGAGGAGGCGTTCCCATGGTGATCGTTAGCTCAAACTTGTAATCGCAATGCGTTTATTGCGGTATATTATCCCTCTGGGTGTCTTTTTACAGGTTAATTTTTATTTATTTTATTTTATTTTAATTCATTTCCTATCTACATTTGTTTGCAGGGATTTACTCTACATTTTGCTGCCTTTGCAGCCCTCTAGCCCTTTCCGGGAGTCTTTTACAGGCTTTCTAGTGCCCAAAGTTTGGGTCCCCATTGACTTCTATGGGGTTCGGGTTCGGGATGAAGTTCGGGTTGAGTTCGGATCACGAACCCGACATTTTCCGGAAGTTCGGCCGAACCTCTCGAACCCGAACATCCAGGTGTTCGCTCATCTCTAGTCATAGGTCACCGCGCACGCGATTTCAGCCGAGATGTTTAATCAAAATGTCAGCAGCCGGCCCGTCGTAAGCAAATGGAGGAGGTAAGTATGATTTCTTTGGTCTTTTACACTATTTCTGGTTAAATCGATTAGCTACCATGAAGCACAAGGAAATTCAGCTTCGCCACAAATCGAATTTATCCTGAAATTGGGATCCAATTCCACTTCGGTGGATTCAATTTGCTCATCTCTAATCTGGACTATTACCAAATTTTATTTATAATACATTTTAATCCTTTTAGGCGGAAGCGCTAGATCAAAGGTTCTTTTTCATTCACACTACACAGTGGATCTTTTAATCTAGAGCAGGGTTTAGCTACCTGTGCTCCATGTTCTTGATTAGTCTGAGCTAGACTGAAAGACTGAACCAGATTTTACCTGTCTCCTCCTCCCTGATGGGGAAAGTGTATACAGCCCCATATAGTGGGCTGGAGGATATTGCCTGTGAACACCACACTACACTTTTATATGTAAATATAAATAAAGCAATACATTTTCCTAGTCTTTTTGCAGCATAAAGATACAAATGCACATAAAAATAATTTGCAGTGTACTACTGTCTCAGACTCTGCACTCGGTTCTTAGTTAAAGCATCTTTAGCAGTGATTACAGCCTCCAGTATTCTTGGGTATGAAGCCACAAGGTGTGCACACCTGGGTTTGGGGATTTTCTGCCATTCCTCTCTGCAGATTTTTAAGCTCTGTCAGGTGGACAGCTGTTTTCAGATCTCTCCAGAGATGTTTGATTTAGTTCAAGTAAATTCACAAACTTGTCCCTAAGCCACCGTGTGTTGTCTTGTTAGAAGGTGAAGCTTTGACCTAGTCTGAGGTCCAGAGCACTCACAGCACTCTGGATCATGTTTTTCTTAAGAATATCTCTGTACTTTGCTTCATTCAGCTCTTCCTCAACCCTGACCAGTCTCCCTGTCCCAGCCACTGAAAAACACCTACACAGCATGATGCTACCACCACCATTCTTCACTGTGGGGGTGATATTGGGCAGATGATGAGCAGTGCCTGCTTTCCTCCAAACTTGACAGTTAGCACTGAGGCAAAAAGTTAAATCTTGGTTTCATCAGAACAGAGAATCTTGTTTCTCAAATTCTGAGGTCCTTAGGTGCTTTTTACAAACTCCAGATGGGCTTTTATGTGTCTTTTACTGAACAGAGGCTTCATTCTAGAGATTCTACCATAGAGACCAGATTAGTGGAGTGCTGCAGTGATGGATGACTTTCTAGAAGTTTCTCCCTATTTGTACACAGGACCTTTGGAGATCAAAAAGAGTGACCACTCTTACCAAGGCCCTTCTCTCCCATTTACTTAGTTTGGTTGGGTGGCCAGCTCTACAAACTTATTCCATTTAAGAATGGTGGGTCAGTGTGCTCTTGAGAACTTTTGGCAGAATATTTTGTGTACCATTCTCCAGATCTTTGCCTCCATGCAATCCTGTTTCTGAGCTCTACAGGCAATTTTTTCCTTCTCATTACTTGGTTTTTGCTCTGATATGCATTGTCAGTGGTGAGACCTTATATAGACAGGGGTGTGTCTTTCCAAATCTTGTCCAATCATCATAGGTAAACTCCAATTAAGGTTTAGAAACATCTCAAAGATGAGCAAGAGAAATGGGAGGCGTTCAGAGCTAAATTTCAAGTGTTATAGCAAAGGGTCTTAAATTTGCAAAGGTTTCAAAAATTCTGTGTTCATTTTCTCCTCATGAGGTATAAAATGCAGATTGATAGGAAAAAACATGATTTGTTTTTTAGCACAAGGCAACATAACAAAATGCGAAAAAGGTTAAAGGGTCTGAAAACTTGTAGCTCGAAACGCTTTGTACTATGCGGATAATGGCTATATGGAGATCTCTAAAAAATGTAGAATTGCTTTATAAGAATCTTCTGCACATAAAGCAGCTACATGAAAAGTGCAGTGAATATGAAATATAGGGTTGTTAATTTTTAAACCTAGTAAGAAGAGAATTTTTGGACCTTATCATGACACTTACTTAGTCAGTTCCTTGTGCCATAATATTTTTAATGGGGATACCGTCTTCTTATCTCATAAAAATAGCATTGGCTGTACCATGTTTTAAATCCAGAATCTAAACAACTGATATTGCACTTTGCCAAGCTCTTCATCATCAACGGATACCACAAGAGCCATTTTCTTACAGGCTGTTACATCTGTGGATACTGTATGCTTTTCTATTCAATGCACAGACCTTCTCTTTTCTTCTTGTGTGGTGAACAACAGCTAGAGCTAGTGGCTCTGGTTTACTAACAAAAGATCTAATTCTAAAGGTAAACGTTCATACAACAGCTATGTTCTTGTGTTTTCCACTAGCAGCATGACTAAACAGAACATACATTTGGCATAATGCTTGTTTTCTGTGTACATAGTTATCCAGTCTTTAAACTGACAATCTATCATAGACATTCATATTATCCATGGCACTCATACAATACACTGTGATGAGGACTTTCTGTAAAACAGAATTGGCTACAATTAAAAAGTACTGTATTTGTCATAGTGACTTTGGTAAAAGCTATTATTAAAAAACATAAGTATTGTTTGAAGCCTTCATACTTTATACTATAGTACTGGAAACCTGGATCAGAGATAATCTGTAAAATAAAACAAGTAAAACATGATCACCAACATATATATGTACAAGTATATAATAAATTAGGGATGACGAATTTCTGCAAACTATAGGAGTCAGTTGCTGTTACTGTAGATCACTTCAAGGTATGTTTAAAAATTTATAGAATATAAATAACCTAATCAAAATAGGTGCTGACAGCAAATGGATCAGTGTGCATCAGGATACCTGCTCAGGAATTGTTCAACACTAGTAATATATATTTGAAAACATGAAAAGGAGCTTTTACTTATTGTTTTTTCACACTAATATTTTTATTTATTGTGCTATCAATTCAGATAGCACACTGACCCATACAATTCAATGGGGCCATGCCCACATCCATTTTTCTTTAACAGATCCATTTTTGTGGATGAGACTAGCCCTTTCTATTGCTGGAGTGGAAAAAAATACAGAATGCACACAGAAGTTATCCATTTTTCACAGATCCATTTTTTTCTATATGGAAAAGCGGACACAGTCAACTCCTCACCCAGATCAGATTTAAAAATGAAAAGTCATGTAAGGCTTATTGCTGAAAACATGGAAATATACTAACGTGGAACCGGGAATGCACAACCAGCTAATTCTGAACTAATTCGAGTTCAGCATGGCCATACAGGTTACAGGAGGCCCTAATTAAACTAATGAGTGTGCCTTCACAACCCGCTGATTTTATTGCAGAAATTTCTGTGACTGAAAATCATTTCCATTAACCCATAGATACCAGTGCCGTACATGTACACCACTGAAAACAGGGTCACAAATCCGATCAGCTAGAGGGGTCCGGCAGTAACTGATAGCCGGACCTCTGCTGTATGCATCGGCATTGGTGAAAACACTGATGCCGGGGCATTAACCCTTGCACTGCCACGGTCAGCGCTGACCTGGCATGTGTGGTATCCTGCCGGGTGCGGGGTGTCCATCGGGTCCCACGCTGCTGTGACAAGGACCCCTATGGCTTAGACAGCAGCCCGATGCCTTCCTTAGGCATCGTGGCTGCCATCCGTGTGAGCCTGTGAGATACAGCCCCTGGATCTCACAGGAAGCAGGCTGAAGTGTATTACAGTGTGTAATACACTTACAGCCAATGCATTACAATACAGAAGTATTGTAATGCATTGTAATTACATATCGCATGATCGATCCTGTCAGGTGAATGCCGTAAAAAAATAAAAACAGTGCCAAAACCTTGCCTTACAAAAAGTGTAATACCAAGCGATCAAAAAGTCTTATGTACCCCAAAATTGTACCAATCAAACCGTCATCTCATCCGTGTGAGCCTGTGACATACAGCCCCTGGATCTGGAAGGAAGCAGGCTGACGTGTATTACAGTGTGTAACACACTTACAGCCAATGCATTACAATACAGAATTATTGTAATGCATTGTAAAGGTTAAAGTCCCAGGGTGAGACGAAAAATAAAGTTTAAAAAAAAAGTTTCAGGTAAAAAAAAAAGCATTTTCCCAAAATAAAGTTACAAAAATTGTAAAAAATAAAAGGGAAAAAGAGAAAAGTAGACATATTAGGTATTGACTGGCTCTATAAAAATTTTGCATGATCGATCCTGTCAGGTGAACGCCGTAAAAAAATAAAAACTTTTGCCAAAACCTTGCCTCACAAAAAGTGTAATACCAAGTGATCAAAAGTCTTATGCACCCCAAAATAGTACCAATGGAAACATCCCTCATCCCATAGAAAAATGAGCTACCGCATAAGAAAATCACTTAAAAATAAAAACCAATGGCATCCATAAACCAATCCATCAAAATCTGTGCTGCAAAAGCCATATGGCACTCCTTAAATTCTGAGTCCTGCCACGTGCCCCCATAGGAGTTTACCTAAAGCAACATTTTCTTTGTTTTCAGTGTTTCCAAATTCCGTAAAATGCTTAGGGGGTCAAAGTGCTCAGTACCCCCTTAATATACTCTTTAAGGGGTGTAGTTTCCAAAATTTGGCCACTTTTTGAGGGTTTCCACTGTAGGGGTACGTCAGGGTCTCTTCAAATAGAAAATGGTGCCTAAAAACCATTCTAGCAAAATCTGCCTCCAAAATCCATATGGCGCTCCTTTCCTTCTGACCACTGCCACGTTCCCATAGGGCAGTTTACCGCCACATATGGGGTATTTCTGTAAACTGCCGAATCAGAGTAATATATTGAGGTTTCTTTTGCTGTTAACCCTTGCTGTGTTGCAAGAAAAAATGTATTAACATAAAAAATCTACCAAATAAGAGAAATTTTAAAATTTCACCTCCATTTTCCTTTAATTCTTGTGGAACACCTCAAGAGTTAACAAAGTTTGTAACATCAGTTTTGAATAATTTGAGGGGTTTAGTTTCTAAAATGGGGTCATTTGTGGGTGGTTTTTATTACGTTAGCCCCTCAAAATCACTTTATAACTTCTAACGTCCTAAAAAATAAAATGACATTTACAAATTGATGCCAACATAAAGCAGACATATAGGAAATATTGATTGATAACTATTTTACCAGGAATTACTATCTGTTTTAAAAGTAGAAAAACTGAAATTTAGAAAATTGTGAATTTTTCCAAATTTTTGGTAAATTTGGGAATATTTTATAAATAAGGGCTCAAGAAATTTTAGACTACCACAAACATGATTACATGTGCATATCCATAAAGCAAGCATACAGATAATAAAACATGGCTGTACAATATTTCACATGCAAACAATAGAACTAAGAAATGGGGATCATTTGAAGTTAAAGTGGTATGATACCTACTATAAATGAAAAATAGAAGCTCTTTGCGCACATTTTTGATCAAAAGTGTGTCGGGCCCATCTACCAGGCGTCAAGGTGGCTTACGCAGATGGGTACCTAACACTAACAGAACTGCCTCTAAATGGACTTACCTAAGCCTACAATATTCAGGGTGGTGTAGGAACCAGCTACATTTATACTCTGCTCAGAAGCCCCAGGCAGAAGGGTGTTGCTTTGTCTAAACGAGGCGCTACCCTCAATATATACTACAAGAAATTTTAGACATGTGTGCTCTCCGCATCACGTCCGGCCCCATTCACAATGAATGGGTCTGCATCCATTCCGCAGAATTGCGGAATGGATGCGGACAAAATTGCGGACGTGTGAATGGGGCCTTACTGTTTCAGTTTCTGATCCGCAAAAACGGATCGCATACGGAAACCATACGGATATGTTTTGTGGAATAATGGAACAGAAGAGGACTTAAATCAGAGAAGAAAAACTCAGATGCGGAACAACGGATCCATGAAAAACGGACTGCAAAACAACAAAGGTCATGTGCATGAGACCTAAAGGTGAAATATATCGACTCAAATTTACCACTGTTATGAAGTACAATGTGTCACGAGAAAATAATCTCAGAATGGCTTGGATAAGTAAAAGCTTTCCAAAGTTATTACCACATAAAGTGACACATGTCAGATTTGCAAAAATCGGCCTGGGATTTAAGGTGAAAAGTGGCTCGGTACTGATGGGGTTAATCAGAACAGGGTTTACAGAAATCCAATTGCTTGCTGCCAAAACAACCTCAGTGCCAAAACAACCACAGTGAACAAGCTTTTTATGAGACTATGCTAGGTCCTTAGGGGAACCACAATCTCAAGTGCCAGCCACATATCAGAGTCCTTTAGCCCAAAGAAAGGAATTGGTTGAACAACTTGCTGTCAAAAGAGCAGAAATTAAGATGGAAGCTGCAATTGAGGCACAGTGCCATCAAATGGAAGCTGAAAAGTCTGGAAAGGCAAAAGGAAGTTAAGATTATAGAATCCAGACTGAGTACACAAGGAGGACATGAACAGTAATCATAGGTCCAAATCCGTACTAATTGAAGAAGCAGACTGCTACTTTCCTCCATACGCCCAGGAGAATGGAAGGAAATCTCCAGCATTTAGTGAGGAAATAACTCATTATCTTTCCATCTCTGCTCACAAAGACAAAAAGAGACCTAATCCAGTGTTAGGAAAAAGGTGTGTGAATTTACCCTCTATCTCTACCGGAAAAGATGAAGAAAGGGACTCACCGAATTTATAACTAAGTGAGAAAATAGAAACGGATTGTTCTATTCCTAGACATCATGGCAATGTTCAAGAAAATTTTACAACTATTGTTCTGTTTCAGTATCTTGAATTGTGTATTGGTATGCTCCTCTCTTCTCCTCCCCCTCTTTTTCTGCTTCTAGTTGGTTCAGTCTAGCCACTTCCTGTTTACCCTGTCATGCATTGCTGTTTTGTGTGCTCTTATTCTGAGGAGATTCTGAGGAGAATCTGAGGTGAATATGTGTATCTCATGTTCTTATCAAGGAGAATATTAGTGGCATAATTCTTTTACCATCTGGATTCCCTACATATCTTGTAATACAATCTCTGGATTAAAAGACTACTTGATTAACTCCTGGGTGTCTGATGCGTAAACTGTAAATGGAGGATGTCTGATTCAACAAGCCACCTCACAGATGCGTGATTTGTATAACGCCACAATAAAATAATTGTCTTAGTACTCTCCTTCTCCCACTAAAAGAATATTCTCCTCCTCCAAGTAATAAGCCATCATCATTTGTCTCCGTTATGCTACAGTAGTAAGGTAATATCTTATACTGCCTAGTACTGCATTCACTTGGATCGCAGAAGCTTCTAGCAATTCCAGTTTCATACAGGCTAGGAACTGTATTCAGCCTGTTTTCTGAGGTAAATATTGTCTGCCTGCTGTGGGCTATTAAAAGACTGAACCACCACTATAGGTCGATGTTGTGTTACAGATGGAAATGCAGGACACAGCTAGAAGGATTTCTAAACCCTCATTAAAAATGAAAGAGGCCCTCTAAACCGACAAAATTGAGATATGTGATAATTTGTCCATTTTGTGGGAAAAGACTGGACAATGTATGGATGCAGCACGTGGATCAAGCTATAATGAAGATCAATTAAAGGCCATGTGTACAAAATTGAATAAGACCTATGATAGTTATAATAGACTGTCTGAAAAATATTCTTCTCTGTTATTAAGTCTCAACTCAGAGGAATTCATCCTAGAATTAAAGACCCACACTGCACTTAATGATGAAAGATATAGCAGATTTATGGCAGTCAAGTCAATGCTAGAGGACAAGATATCACACAACAATATGAAACTGCGTCACGCCATTCTAACCTTTCAAGGCACTCCAAGGCTTCATCCCGTTCCTCGAAATCTATTGCTCAGTCCTCATCACTAAGGTCTCGCTCACAGCACTTTGTTTCACAGTTCTTTGATCTGTTCAGGATAGAGGAGAGACTACGCCCTACACCCTAGGAACATGCTCTGGTCTTGTGACAACCTCAGGAAGAAGAGCTAATGATTTCACCTTAAAGCCTATCAAAGGACATAAGAAACTCTCTCTTCCACCCTCTATTGAGTGTGACAAATTGCCGGACACAAGGGATGAGATTCCCACACCTGAAGCCGCACAGCATCACCCTCATCTCAGGAACATAGCCAGAGAGATTCCGCCCCTTGATAACCATGCCGAGATCTTACTCTTGCTAGGTAGAGACATTCTTGAGGCTCATAAGGTCCTTGAACTTCGCAATGGCCCTTTCAACGCTCCATATGCCCAGAAACTTACAGTGGGTTGGATCATCGTGGGGGATGTATGTATGGACAGAACCCGCAGACCCTGCCAAGTACACTCCTTCAGAACTGAAGTATTAATAGGGGGCGAACTTCTTACTTCAGACAGTGTCCTAACCACTACTATGTGCAAGATATGCCCTGCCCAAATATTCTAAAAACATCAGAAAGCAGCTTAAATCCCAAGGTCAGCTGCAGAAGAATGTTCCTGGACAGAAGGGCAGCTTGTAGAAAGGCCTTCAGGATTTCAATTGGAGCCCTCTTCAAGCCCTTCCCAGATTTGCAGTCCTCACACAGTTTATCAAAATGAATCCTATATCATCACTGACAACAAGCCTTCTGATTCATGTAGTTCTGATGAGATACAGCAGAAACTTGAGCCTTCCAGTCTACTGTTTGACAATGAGTTTAATTCTGTAAAGAAGTATCTTCTGAATGTTCTATAAAGGAGGTTCCTTCAACACAGGAAGAGTTCATTTCAGATACTTTGCAAGAACCTTTAGTTCCATCTGCAGTTGTTGATTGCACTCAAGAGGATCACAGTTCTTCCCAGTCTTCAACGGATGAGCACCTTCATATTGCTCAGCCTTTTCTGAAAACCACAGGGAAAGGTTCACCGCCAATGTCCATGACAAATACTGCATGTCACTAACCCAAGTCCGTACGTACAAAGACAGATCCCATTTCAGAAGTGAAAAGCAGACATGAGCATTTGCATTCATGATTCATAGACAGAAAGCAATCTACAAGTGAATCAGCCTCACAAAATAAGCGCTCTTGATCTAAATCGGTGACACAGACAGAGAAGTCACATTCTAAATCTTTGGTAAGATCAAGGAGAACCAAGTCTCGCTCAGCTTCTAATGAAAGCAACAGACAATCTCCTGTAGTAAAAAGAAGAAATCCACATCTGGGGTGCATAAAAGATCACTGGGGTGCCATCTGGCGTTTTCAAAGAGCACAACCTTTATAAGTTTCAGTGGAAGCAGGTAAAACATCTCGCCAGTCAGTTCTGGAAAAGGTGGATAAGAAAGTACCTCTACCTCTAGCAAGAATGCAGAAGGTGGCAAGAATCAAGGCCCAATATAAAGGAAGAAGATTTGTTCTGTTAAGAGACAAACAAGTTAATGGTCTCGACTGGCCTACTGGACTTATTACTAAAGTCGTTTCCAGTTCGGATGGAAAGAACTTCCATGTTGAGATTCCTTCTACCAGAGATGCTCATCATCTTCTAGGGCTGTTTCCAGTACCAACTCTATGGTCTGAACTGAAGATAGATCCTTTTTGGTTTGAATAAATGTTCATTGCATATTTCCTTTTCAGGGTTATGGACATTATTCATTGTTATTTATACAATTCCATTGTATGCATATACATAGTGGTATCTACCGATACCAGACGGGAGTGTTCTGTTTCAGTATCTTGAATTGTGTATTGGTATGCTCCTCTCTTCTCCTCCCCCTCTGTTTCTGCTTCTAGTTGGTTCAGTCTAGCCACTTCCTGTTTACCCTGTCATGCATTGCTGTTTTGTGTGCTTTCATTCTGAGGAGATTCTGAGGAGAATCTGAGGTGAATCTGTGTATCTCATGTTCTTATCAAGGAGAATATTAGTGGCATAATTCTTTTACCATCTGGATTCCCTGCATATCTTGTAATACAATCTCCGGATTAAAAGACTACTTGATTAACTCCTGGGTGTCTGATGCGTAAACTGTAAGTGGAGGATGTCTGATTCAACAAGTCACCTCACAGATGCGTGATTTGTATAAGGCTGACATTTCAAAATGCCACAACTATTATCCCAGCAAGACAACAGAGAACAGTCCTTGCTAGACTTCCCGTTCCGGAACCTACTGTATTTTCAGGAGACGTACTGAAGTTCATAGAGTGGAAGGCGAGTTTTGAAATGATCATTGAGCATTATGGCTTCAGTCCAGTTGACAAGTTATTCTACCTTCAGAGATATGTTCGTGGAGAAGCAAAGAAAGTCCATGGAGGTAACTTTGTATAGAAAAGACGAATAAGCCTACAAGCAAGCTTGGGAAAAATTAAATGCAAGTTATGGTCATCCTTAGTACAAAGAGCTTTTAGAGAGAGATTGAATAACTGGCCTAAAATAGGTACTAAAGAACACTTCAGACTCCTAGAGTATGGTGACTTCCTGCAATCATGCAGCAATGCCATCCCACATGTACGAGGACTAGAAGTACTGAACAACTATCTAGAAAACCACAGGATGCTAGCTAAGCTACCTGCAGAAGTGGCTTCTGGATGTAACCACTATGTGACTGAACAGTTAGATCTAAGTAAGAACTTCCCAAGTTTTAAAGAGTTCTATGAGTTCATCAACAAGAAAGCACGGATAGCATGTAATCAAGTAACAACATCTTACGCCTTAAAATCCTTAGAAGAAAGGTCTGCAAGAGAGATAGGATGCGCAAGAGCAACTAGCTTTGCAACCAACACAGCAGCTAAAGGTCTAGATACCTACAAGAGAAAGTTCAAAAGTCACTATGGGGATCAGTAGAGAGACACAACCGACAAATCTACCCTCAAGTGTATGTTCTGTGGAGAGAACCACTCCATACACAAGTGCCAACAATT
Organism: Bufotes viridis; assembly: GCA_033119425.1. Taxonomy (NCBI): domain Eukaryota; kingdom Metazoa; phylum Chordata; class Amphibia; order Anura; family Bufonidae; genus Bufotes; species Bufotes viridis. The sequence continues at coordinate 210,023,965 of CM065591.1, forward strand.
GAAGAAGAAGTCCATAGATGAAAAGAACTTGATAACCAACTGTGTTTTGGATGCCTAAGAAAAGGCCATGTTATTAAGGAGGGTAAAAAAAGGCCACATGCAGCGTTTGCAAAAGAACGCCATCCTACACCACTATATGAGGAACATCCGAACAAAGATAAATTCTCAATAACTAAATGCTGAGGAAAAAAAGAAAGTATCTGTATTCTCTTGAGTGAGGGAAGGAGAAAGCAACGGTTGTGCCAGTGTGCATTTCAAATCCTAAAAGGAGGAACAAGAAGGTATACGACTATGCACTACTGGATGCCCAGAGTGACGTCACCTTCATTTATCAAGAAATCTGCTCAAACTCACCACAATGACAGGGAGAGACACATTAGTGAACAGTCAAAGGGTCAAACGACTGAGAGTTAGAGGACTTCTTTCAAACTGCACATTAAATCTACCTTCAGCTTATACAAAAGACGATATACCTCTAGATGGAGATCGCATACCTACCTGTGAAACAGCCAATAAATGGGAGCACCTATCTGTCATATCTCATGAAATGTCCCCCGCTGAAGGAGTTTGGTGTTGGACTGTTGATAGGCTACAATTGTCCCGAAGCCTTGGTACGACGAAAGGTAATCACAGGAGGAAAGGGTGAACCCTATGCTGTACAAACTGATCTAGGATGGGGTGTTGTTGGAGGAAAACAGCAGATTGCAAACTCAAGACAGGTGACAGGATTGTGTCATCGAATATCTGTACAAGAGTTACCAACTGTAAGTCCAGCAAAAGTAATCAAAATCCTTGAATCCGACTTTGCAGACATAAGTTCTAAAGAAAAGAGTGTATCCCAAGAAGGCATAAAGTTCGTACGCACTCTAGAAGAAAGTATTCAACACAATCAACAAGGTCATTTTGAAATGCCCTTACCTTTTAGAGAACGACCTCCTCTTCCATATAACAGAAATTTTGCCCTAGCAAGATTGAAATGTTTGAAGAAAAACATGGGAAGAGATCCCAAATTCAAGCAGGATTATTTGAAATTTATGGAAGGCATCCTTGAAGAAGGACATGCAGAGAAAGTTAATAACCAACCTAAAGAAGGAAAAGTGTGGTACATCCCACATCAAGGTGTTTACCACTCAAAGAAACCAGATAAGATTAGAGTACTATTTGATTGCCCAGCAAAGTATGAAGGTGTTGCATTGAACCATCATCTACTAAAAGGACCAGATATTACAAACACTCTGCCTGGTGTACTCTGTAGATTCAGAAAGTATCCTATAGCAGTCATGTGTGACGTTGAAAAGATGTTCCATCAGTTTCAAGTGAAGAATGAAGATTCTTGAGGTTACTATGGTGGGAGGATGGAGAAACAGATACAGAGCCAGCAGAATACAGAATGAAAGTACACTTGTTTGGAGCAGCATCGTCTCAAGGTTGCAGCCAATTATGGTATGAAGTACCTGGCCAATCAGAATGAAAAGGATTGCCCATCAGCGGCAAATTTTCAGAAGAAAAACTTTTATGTAGATGATGGTCTCATAAGTCTAGAGTCCACAGAATCTGCAATCAAACTAGAGAAAGAAAGCCAAGAGTTATGCGCAAGAGGAAACCTGTGCCTTCACAAATTCATATCAAACAACAGAGAGGTACTGGAATCCATCAGTGACTCTGAACGTGCATCAACAATGAAGAATGTAGATCTCAATTATGATCATCTTCCAGTTCAGAACGTACTTGGATTGGGATGGAATGTAGAGAATGACAAGTTCTTCTTTGAAGTATCTATTGAAGAGAAAGTTGCAACTAGACGTACCATTCTTTTCGCAGTGGCTTCTATTTGTGATCCATTGGGATTCTTGGCCCCAGTGATCCTCAAATCAAGAGAGATACTGCAAGAATTATGCGGACAGGAGTTGGGATGGGATGAACCCATACCTGAAGATTTGAGGCCAAGGTAGGAGAGAATTGGATAAGAGACTTGCAAAATTTGAGAGAAGTTCGGATACCCAGATGTTTTGAACCTCATGATTTTGGAAAGTACAAGAAAATAGAACTTCATCACTTTTCAGTTGCCAGAATTTATGGTTATGGTCAGTGCTCCTACATCAGAGTGATAGGAGAAGAAAAGATACACTGTGCCCTGGTTATGTGAAAGGCCAGAGTTGCTCCTACCAGAATTCAGACAATACAAGACATAAACTGACAGCAGCTGTTGTTTCAGCATCAGTAAGGCCTCTTTCAGACTTGCATTGTTAGGATCCGGCGTGCACTTCCGTCGCCGGAAATGCCCGCGGATCCGTAACAACGCAAGTGAACTGAAAGCATTTGAAGACTGATCAGTCTTCAAAATGCTTTCAGTCTTACTATGGCAGCCAGGACGCTATTAAAGTCCTGGTTGCCATAGTATGGTGAGAGCGGGGAAGCAGTACTTACCGCTCGGGCGCTCGGGCGCCCAGAATGACGTCAGGCGCCCCATGCGCATGGATCACGTGATCCATGCGATCACGTGATCCATGCGTGTGGGGCGATCTGACTTCACTCTGGAGCGCCCCGGGAGCCACACGGGTGGGAATTATACTGCTCCCCCGCTCCCGACTACACTTTACCATGGCAACCTGGACTTTAGCGTCCTGGCTGCCATGGTGACTATTCAGAAAAGCTAAGCGTCGGATCCGGCGATGCGCCGAACGACGTTTAGCTAAGGCCAGATCCGGATTAATGCCTTTCAATGGGCATTAATTCCGGATCCGGCCTTGCGGCAAGTGTTCAGGATTTTTGGCTGGAGCAAAAAGCGCAGCATGAATGCATCCTGAACGGATTTCTCTCCATTCAGAATGCATTGGGATAATCCTGATCAGGATTTTTCCGGCATAGAGCCCTAACGACGGAACTCTATGCCGGAAAAGAAATACGCAAGTGTAAAAGAGCCCTAAGCAAGTTTCTGAGAAAAGAATTTGAGTTAAAAATAGATGAAGAATATTTTTGGACAGACTCACAAGTTGTCCTAGGATACATAAGCAACGAAGCAAGAAGATTCCATGTCTTTGTCGCCAATAGAGTTCAGAAAATTGGGGAAATAACAAATCCAGAACATAAGCATCGTGACACAAAGCATAACCCAGCAGATCATGCTTCAAGAGGCCTAAATGTAACAGAATAGAAGAATTCCAACTGGTTCACAGGCCCTGTAAAGGGCTTGTATGGTTCATACCCAGTAAAGGTCATACAGAATTGTCTATGGGTGATCCAGAAGTAAAAATTGTTCAAATATTGAGCACTGCTGCCAAGTGTCAAGATGACATACTTGAAAGACTAGCCAGATGTTCAAAATGGAATACAGTCATAAACATAGTAGCTAGAATTCAACGTTTGGCAAAGGGAATCAGAAAGAAGGAATCATTGAATGTAGAAGAAAGAATGAAAGCTGAAGAAACAGTCATGACTCATTCAACAGAGATTCTACAGTGAAGAGTTGAAGAGACTTAGTCAAGAACCTAAAAGTCTTCCCAACAACCACCCATTGTACAAGCTTAATCTTGTTCTGCAGGATGGTATACTGAAGGTGGGAGGGAGACTGGAATATGCATAGCAGAGTGAAGCATCCAGCAATTCTACACAAAAACTCTACCTTCACAAGATTGATTATTGATCACTACCACAACAAATCCTTGCACCAGGGAAGAAGCTTTACCCAAAGCTGTTTGATAGAAGGTGGTTACTGGATTGTGTAAGGAAGCAAAGTTATAGCAAAGTATATAAGTAAATGTGTAGTCTGTAGAAAGGCACGTAGACCTACAAAAGAACAAAGAATGGCAGATTTACCGGCAGACCCATCACCACCATTTCTTTATAGCGGAATAAATTGTTTTGGCTCATTCATCACCAAGCAAAACCGAAAGGAGCACAAGAGATATGGACTAATATTTACATGTCTGAGCTCCAGAGCAATTCACCTGGAAATGTTAGCCGATATGTCAACTGACGCATTCATCAACGCCTTGAGTTGTTTCATAGTCATTAGAGGTACTGTCAGAGAGCTTAGATCCGAACAAGGATCTAATTTTGTCAGAGCAAAGAATGAATTGAAGAAAGCTCTAATGGAGATTGATTAAGAAAAAGTAACTGAGTATTTGTTAGAGAAACAGTGTGATTTTCACATGAATGATCCCCATACAAGCCATACAGGAGGAGTTTGGGAAAGACAAATCAGAACTGTAAAAAATGTGTTAAATTCAATGTTGAAAAAGAATGCCGGAAGAATGGATGATGCTTCACCCTGTTCTATGAAGTGATGTCTATTGTTAACCATGTCGTTCACTTACAGTTGATAACTAGAGATGTCATAGTAACATAGTATATAAGACCGGAAAAAGACATTTGTCCATCCAGTTCGGCCTGTTTCCTACAAGTTGATCCAGAGGAAGGCAAAAAAAACCTGTAAGGCAGAAGCCATTTTTCCCCATTTAAGGGGAAAAAAATTCCTTCCCGACTCACTTCCAATCAGGCAATCAGAATAACTCCCTGGATCAACGACCCATCTCTAGTAGTTGTAGCCTGTAATATTATTACACTCCAGAAATACATCCAGTCCCCTCTTGAATTCCTTTATTGTACTCACCATCACCACCTCCTCAGGCAGAGAGTTCCATAGTCTCACTGCTCTTACAGTGAAGAATCCTTTTCTATGTTTGTGTACAAACCTTCTTTCCTCCAGACGCAGAGGATGTCCCCTCATCACAGTCACAGTCCTGGGGATAAATAAATGATGGGAGAAATCTCTGTACTGACCCCTGATATATTTATACATAGTTATTAGATCTCTCCTCAGTCGTCTTTTTTCTAAAGTGAATAACCCTAATTTTGATGATAACCTTTCAGGGTACTGTAGTTGCCCCATGTCCTGAACTATTCGCCGGCGAACATCGCATGTTCTCGTTCGCCGCTGCGGGCAAACATATGCGATGTTCGATTCGCCCCCTATACTTTATCATTGAGCAAACTTTGACCCTGTACCTCACAGTTAGCAGGCACATTCCAGCCAATCAGCATACCTTCCCTCCCAGACCCTCCCACCTCCTATCAAAAAGCAAGGACAGCAATACATCTTAGATTCAATCTAAAGCTGCAGTGTTAGTTAGAGCAGGGAGAGTGGTGCTGCTGAATTAATAGGGAAAGCGTTAGCTAGGCCAGTGTTCTATGTCCACTCCAGTCCTCAAAGACTCATCGGCTTCTTTCACATGAGTGTGTCCGGATTAGGCCCCATTCACACGTCCGTAGTGTGTTGCGGATCCGCAAATTGCGGATCCCCAACAAACCATGCTGGCACCCCCCATAGCGATGCCTATTCTTGTCCGCAGGCTGCGGACAAGAATAGGACATGCTCTATCTTTTGCAGAGCCATGTCCGGATGTTTCGGAGCCGAAACCGGAAGTTAGGGGCCGCGGCTTCACAAATGTGGTAGCAGAGAGCACATAGTGTGCTCTCCACATCACGTCTGGCCCCATTCACAATGAATGGGTCCGCATCAATTCCGCAGAATTGTGGAATGGATGCAGACAAAAATTGCGGATGTGTGAATGGGGCCTTAGGTCCGGATTCTTTGCGGATGCGTTCAGTGAAAACTGTGCGATTTCACAGGCAAAGCCATTCAGTTTTGCCTGCGATTGCGTTCAGTTGTTCAACATCTCCTAGCAATCATCAGTAAAAAACGGAGAGGCAATGCAGAGGCAATGCATTTTTCACTTAGCCCCATTCACTTCTATGGGGCTAGGGCTGCGTGAAAAACACAGAATATAGAACATGCTGCGATTTTCACGCAACGCACAAGTGATGCCCGTGTGTGAGAGGCCAAAGGCCCACAGACTGTACTGTGTGCACACCACTCATATAGGGTGGCACAGTAAAAGTCATTTAATTTTTACCTTTTAATATAATTGCAGTTGCCTGCCAGTGTGTGTCAGGCCCACAAACTGTACTGTGCCGACTGCCCACCACTCATATAGGGGGGCACAGTACCTTGCAGATAAAAAAAGTCATTACATTTTTACGCTTTAATATAATTGCAGTTGCCTGCCAGTGTGTGTCAGGACCACAGACTGTACTGTGCCCACTGCCCACCACTCATATAGAATATAACAGTACATTGCATGGCGCACGCGCAGTGACCTAAGATTCTAACGAAGCGGACCGAGCATGGGTCTTTTTCAATCTCCCGGTTCCAAAAATCTATTCACTACACCGACCCTGGCCCTGATAAGGGACAAAATAGAGATTAAACTGATAGGACTAGTACTTAGTTAACACTAGTTGCATTGGTGGCAAATTCCATTGCAAGTGCACAAAATTAGCAGGAAGCGGACAGAGCAAGCTTTTTTCTCTATCTCCCCATGCAAGGATTCAATTCAATAAACGTCCCCTGATAGGGAACTTAACAAAGATTAAAATGGTAAGAATACTAGTTCACACTATTTGTATTGGTCGCACAGTACATTGCGCGGCGCACGCGCAGTGCCCCAAATTGGAAGTAAGAGGACCGACCAATCATCTTTTTCCATCTCCCGGTTCCTAAAATCTATTCGATACATGTCCCTTGATAGGGGACGTAACAGGGATTAAACTGATAGGAATAGTACTACTTAACACACCACTCATATAGGGTGGCACAGTACATTGCACGGCGCACGCGCAGTGCCCCAAATTGGAAGGAAGAGGACTGACCAACCATCTTTTTCCATCTACCGGTTCCTAAAATCTATTCCATACACCGGCCCCTGATAGGGGAAAAAACAGAGATTAAACTGGTAAGAACAGATTTTTTCAATAAAAAAAAAAAAGAGGACAGCCTCTGCGGAGCTGGTTATTTTTTGGCCGTGTTACTGAACACTCATGCACAATGGCTGTAGGCTCATGCGTACTTTTGCGGAGGTGACAAACCTGGTCAGTCAAACCCAAGGCAACATCATCAACCTCATCCCATATGCGTTTTTTCTAGCGCGTGCCCTGCGAAGAGTGCTGGATTAGGTCGTAGATGAGCATGAAGGGGAAGAGTTGTCGTCACCATCGTCACCAGAAGCAGCCTTGTCGTCATTGTCGATTGCTGGACCTGCGGCAATGCAGAGAGAGGAGTCTGAAGAAGAGTCAGAGGAGTAAGGTGGCTTTGAGGAGGTGGAAGACCAACCACAGCAAGCGTCTTTCCGGGACCTTTCCGGGACCCTTGGTGTTGTACGTGGCTGGGTGGAGAATAATACCTTCAATGACGTCAGTGAGGACAAGGAACGGGACATGACTAGTTTGGTATCCAACCTTGTGCAAATGGGGAGTTTGCGGTTGTGCAAATGGACTGTTTGCAGTTGTTTGCGGTGCGTTAAATGGGGAGTTTGGTCTGTCAGAGTTTGGTCTGTCACTGTGAAGCGAGTGTAACCCTTACACTACCTAATCAATACAACATCATACCTGATCGTATACACACATTGGATGTTTTAAAGCACTTTATTCCAAACAATTTAGGAATGTTAGGTGATTTATGCCCTTTATGGATTAAAACCTGACTCTGCGTCAACTACGTAATTTTCCATGGGAGTTTTTCCATGGATTCCCCTCCGGCATACCACAGTCCAGGTGTTGGTCCCCTTGAAACAACTTTTCCATCACTATTGTGGCCAGAAAAAGTCCCTGTGGTTTTTAAAATTCGCCTGCCTATTGAAGTCTATGGCGGTTCGCCCAGTTTGCCCGTTCTCGAACATTTGCTGAAGATCGCGCTCGCCGTTCGCAAACAGAAAATTTTATGTTCGCGACATCTCTATTGTAAAACACACACTCTAGTCCTTAAAAGGACTGTTTCAATAAGGTCTTTTAATAAGGTTTTTGGAGTGAAATCAGTAAGTTTAGAGCAAAACGATATCTGTCCCTGCCTACTGTCTGCTCTCCCTGACGCTGAATGAGCCAAGCGCCGGACCTCAACTCCTATATGAAATGGTATCACGTGTCCTGGCCTGTTCCGGCCAGCCAATCAGTGTAAGGCTTACAGCTAACATTGCTATGGCCTTACACTGAGGGGAATTACTTACCTGGACCTTGATTGGCTGCTTAGAAGGCGCCAAACGTGCAGGGAGGAGACTCGAGCAATGCAACGAATACACGTAGTGCTCGGCCGAGTAAAGCCGAGCTCCGAGCATAGCGATGCTCGAGCCGAACCAATACTCGGCCGAGCATGCTCACTCATCACTACCTAACACCTTCACTACCAACTTCAGCACAGCCAGGGGAAAACGACAGCAGGCAGTTTTAGAACTCATCTGTTTGGGGGACAAACACCACACCATGCAGGAGCTGTGGACGGGCATGGAACAACAGACCGATGAGTGGTTGGTGCCACTGAGCCTCAAGCCTGGCCTGGTGGTGTGCGATAATGTGCGAAATCTCGTAGCAGCTCTGGGCCTAACCGGTTTGACGCAGATCCCTTGCCTGGCGCATGTGCTGAATTTGGTGGTGTAGAAATTCCTGAAAAAACTACCCTGATATGTCGGAGCTGCTGCAGAATGTGTGGGCCGTCTGTGCGCGCTTTTGGGATTCTCACCCTGCTGCTGCTTGCCTGTCTGCGCTGCAACATAACTTCGGCCTTTCCCCCCACCGCCTCATATGCAACGTGTCCACAAGGTGGAACTCCACCTTGCACATGCTGGAGAGACTGTGCGAGCAGCAGCAGGCGATAGTGGAGTTTCAGCTGCAGCACGCATGGGTGAGTCGCTCTGCGGAACAGCACCACTTCACCGCTACCGAGTGGGCCTTCATGCGAGACCTGTGTGCCTTGTTGCGCCAGTGCCGATGACGCCGTTCTCAGCGTTACTATCCCACTTCTATGTCTCCTTGAAAAAATGCTTTGGGCGATGATGGAAAAGGATGTGGCACAGGAGGAAGAGAGATCATTTCCACAGTTATCAGGCCAGTCATTCACAAGTGGCTCAGAGGGTGGGTTCCTGCACCAACAGGCCACCATCATAATTTTTCAAGGGTGTGTATGATGCCCTCCTTTGTGTGTAATAAAGTGTGTATTGTAGTGCTGATTCCTTGTAATTTTTGGCAGCCCTTTCACTGATTGCATAGACTTTATGAGTGTAGGAGTCCCACTACCTGAACAATTGTACCATGTGAACGGGGCCCTGCTTTATGTGATATACAGGCTGTTTTGGAGTGACTCTTGCTTGTAATTCACAGCACTTGCACTTTATATACTATTGAATATACAGGAAAGAATGTTTCCTACCATTTTTTTCTGAAAAATAGCGGCGTATTTTTGTCAGTCTGTAAAAGTGGCGTACAACTCGGACAACATGGTTCCCAGCAGTGACCTGGGAGTCCAAGATGCATCCAGACATCGTCCCCATGCTGTTTCCGGTCCTTTTCGGTGGTGTTTCTGTCACCTTTTCCAATGCACCAGGCACCCTCCCCTCTTCAGAGCAGGGAGTGCCTGGTTGTCTCCCATTGACTTCCATGATAGTCGAGTGCTCGGCCGAGCACACGAACATAGCTATGTGTTTGGCCTGAACACCCGAATACTTTGGTGCTCGTTCATCACTACATCTAAGGCTGGCACAGTATATCGGCATAATCAGGGGCTACATGTCAGGGGCTGGCATACTGTAAACTAAGCATCTTAGGCAGGCATAACCAGCACTCACTGGTATACCTCAGGCTCGCATGAGCATATTCAGCATAATAAGGGGCTACATGGTCATGCCAGCGGAGTCAGTGGCTGGTACAGTGTAACGAACAGTACCTAACTTCTAAGGCTATCACCAGTGCACCTATGACAAGAGGGCTGGCACACTGATGCCCAGGGCTGTTTTGGTTGTCACAAGGCATGGTGGCACCAGCAGCAGTGTATATAGAAGCCGGCACACTGCGGGCCTCATCTATTCCTCCGGCAGCCCGCAGACTGACCCCCCCAGCCCCACACGTACCCCGCTCCTGGCTCACACTCTCCGCTCCCTCAGCAATTACATCCCGGCTCTACTGACTCAGGTACAGACACCTGGAAGCGGAAGACAGTGAAAGGAGGGGCGGGTTCAACTCCATGGTTACACACTGTGCTGTCATTCTTGTGTGTAGCTGTATGATCCAGGAACTCAACCGACACAGTGTACAGAGTTGGGGAAAATACATAGGGGCACCCGGAGCAGTGTCAGCCAGTGCTGAAAACAGTGCCACAAGGAACACAACTGCCAGTGCTATATATATAGTAGGTATTGTAAATAGGGCGTTACACCGTCTCTCCTGGGGGGCCCCGTGGACCCCCCTGACTTAGGGGCCCGGTCGCAATTGCGACCACTGCGACCCCTATAGCCCCTATAGCCCTCCTGGCTGAGACCACACAGAGCCTCTGTAAGGCTTCCATTTCCAAGTGCTCCCTCCCAGACTCCTACACTGAGGGTTGTTTTATCCCTCCTTAATTACAGCAGGCCTCACCTGTGATCTCCTCAGCTAAAGGGAATAACTGTAGTGGACTGGGGTGCAGACTGAGAGACTCTCACTACTAACTTTAACCAAAAATGATCTCCAGAAACTATGCCTTGCTGAAGCAGCACCATTTTTGGATTCCAGTTATCTCATCCAGCTAAACTGAAAACCTGGGTTTGATACACACCCTCGGCACATCGCTATCATGCGCTTCACCACAGTATATGTAAGGGAAATAAATTTAAGTGGTGAAAGGCCAGTTTCAGATGACCATAATACAGAAGTACTTTGGCATCCAATTTAGATCATTAGACACTAAATTGGACTGGTATCTGATTGTGATAGAGGATTATGAATATACATTCATCTGGACTTGACCTATGGAGAGAACCTATTAGGATATATGGATATAAAACAGGACTCCATATGTGCCAGATAAATAAAGATTACTCTTGCTCTGTTGGCCTGTTCATTTGAATGTATGGCATTTAGTACTACTATTGTAAATTGTATTGTATGGGGAAACGTATAGACTAGAGATGAGCGAAGTTGATAAAGTGGAATTCGATCCGAATTTCAGGAAAAATTCGATTTGCACCAAATCCGAATTTCCTCACACTTTGTGGTAACGAATCGCATTTTTTCCTAAAATGGCTGCTGCACATGTTAGTACATGGAGCAAAGAACTCTGGAAACGAGGGATCACCAAATATGCCATGCCAATCAGCAGCCAGCCAACCCCTGTGATGTCACAGCCCTGTAAATACCCTCAGACATTTTGGATTCTGCCATTTTCCAGTGTGCTTCCAGTGTGCAGGGAGAGACGTCAGCAGGCGCTAGGGACAGTGCTGCTTTTAGTATTGCACTAGATGATACCTCTGTAATTCCAGCAAACCTTGTTTGTTATTGAGGTGCAAGTGCTGTGTTGCAGGGTGTATTTATAGGAAATATACATACGTCATATTACCATTTAAATTGTTCTACAGTTTCTTTTGGGTTGATAAGTGTAAAGAAAAAGGACGTCTTATTTGCCGTTCTGCGGTGCAGTTACATTATACAACAAACTTTTTTGGGGGTATTTTAATAGTCTAAAAAGTACATATTATTTGCAGTTCTGCGGTGCAGTTACATTGTTCTACAGCCTTTTTTGGGGTGTAAAAAAAAGTATGTCTTATTTGCCGTTCTGCAGTGCAGTTACTTTGTACTACAAAGGACGTTCCAGCACTCCATTTGTAATTTAGGATAAAAGTTTTCTCTTTATTTACTCACTTGATAAAATAATATCATATCACATCAGGCATGATTCACACTACAGACAGTTTGGACGCGTTTCGAACACAAAGTTCTTTGTCTTTTCATGGTGTAAAGACAAAGAACTTTGTGTTCGAAACGTGTCCAAACCAATCGCAACTGCACTGTAATCTTATAAGATACTTTGTACTACAGCCTTTTTTGGGGTGTATAAGTGTAAAACAAAAATATGTCTTATTTGCCATTCTGCAGTGCAGTTACTTTGTACTACGTTTTTTTTGGGGGGTGTATAAGTGTAAAAAAGGACATCTTATTTGCCGTTCTGCGATGCAGTTACATTGTTTTACAGCTTTTTTGGGGGTGTATAAGTGTAAAAAAAAGTACGTATTATTTGCCGTTCTGCGGTGCAGTTTAGAGATGAACAAATTTTTCAAAAATTCGATTTACCGATTTGCCTAATTTTTTTGAAAAATAGTGGTGTAGAACACTGTGCCTTGCAGTAACACGCATAGAGAGTCTGCTTTGGTAGTGAAATAATACTGTGAGTCCATATGACATGCAAATGACAGGCGTCACTTTTAGAATTACTGCACACTTCACTTATTTGAACAGTCACGGGGCCAAAACTGACCAAATAACTCAAGTATGAACTCAGCCTTACAGGTCGATGTTAACGCCAAGAAGAAGCTCACTCTATTTACACCATTGTCAGCTGATTCCGCATAGATGTCTACAGAACCTGTTCTGTTAAACGCTTATATAAGTAGAGTCCCCCGACAGAGTGGAGAGGGTGTCAGCAGTAAGTTGTGTCAACGTCACTGATTATTTTGCCCTTCCTCTGATCCATCAGAACAATAACCTCCAAAAAACGGATCCAGTCTGTTGAGCATCCGCCTTCACTTGGTCAGCATTTGATCAGTAGTCCATCAGTATTGCTAATGCCAAAAAAAACAGGAGTGGATCCAAAACAGAGATGACACGTGAAGGAGGAGACCACAAAGTGGCCCAATGACAGAGTCTGGAGGTAGCGGCAGCATCAGGAGGAGAGCACAGAGTGGCACAATGACAGTGTGGAGGTGGCGACAGCATCAGAAGGAGGTCACAGAGCGGCACAATGACAGAGTGTGGATGTGGCAACATCATGAGGAGGAAAAAAAGGACAATGCAACAGCCCTCTGCAAACACAAATAAAGTACAATAATGCCATCATTATAGAAAACATCCTGGTGCTAATGCTACGCTTATTTTGCAAATTTGAAATTCTTAGCAAATACATTTAGTGCAAAATTATTTGGGCCCATCTGCCAAATGTCAAGGCGATCTCTATAAGACGGGAACCTAACACTAAATACTACCTGTTATGTGCCAAAAGGGAGTGCAGGTTTCACATGCATGCTAGGTCCACTCTGCTTTTTACCATTTTTGGTGCCATAACGGCTTCCATTAAATCCAGGGATGCAGGTACCAACATGCATACTGAGCCCACTCCATTCTTAATACAATAAATACAATGAGAGCAGTCTACAGCTTTATACTCTAATTAAAATCAGCCTATGGGGCAGACAGGTTATTCAGGGGTGCAAGACCAACTGGAGTCAGCCACACCTCCAGCTCCATTACAACTGCAAAAACCGGCGGTCAGTCAGCACATCCCAATGTGCAGGTACACGCTGCCATGGCTAGAAAAACAAAGAAAAAAAGACAATGCAACAGCTCTCTGCAAACACAGCATCAGGAGACCACAGAGTGACCCAGTGACAGACTGGGGAGGTGGGTGGCAATAACAGTACCCGCTGACGATGGTTGGTGTAAAAAGGAGCACTTGGCATCAGATGTGTGGCATCAGGCGGGTGGCAGTCTCAGAATAGTAGCTGAGGCAGGTAGCCAGAAGAAACCGGTCTCTTTTGTTAAAGTATTGGTGTGGCGCCATGGATGATCTAGTCTGATGCATTAGGCATTGGTAGGTGGAAATCCTGGCTGATCCACGGCTGATTCATTTTGACAAAGGTCAGTCTCTCCACATTTTGGGTAGACAGGCGAGTTTTTCTTGGGGTAACTATGGCCCCCGCCGCACTAAACACCTGCTCTGTTACCACACTACTGGCTGGGCAGGACAGCTTTTCCAGGGCAAACTCTGCTAGTTGCTAATACACTAATAGAAACCAAAAAGGGCTGTAATTTTCTCACTTCAACACACAACGGCTAATAAGCCCTTTTTCCCCACTAATAGACGCCAAAAAGGGCTTTAGAACAAATCCGCTGAACGGCAAATATATATATTTTTTGCCACTAATACACGCTAAAAAGGGCTTCAGAACATGTAACTGCACCGCTGAACAGCAAATATATTTTTTCTTTTTCCACTAATACACGCCACAAAAGGCTTAAGAACAGATAACTGCACAGCTGGTCGGCAAATATATTTTTTTCTTTTTCCACTAATACAGGCCACAAATTTCTTTAGAACATATAACTGCACCGCTGACCGGCAAATTTATTTTTTCTTTTTCCACTTATACACGACAAAAAGGGCTTTAGAACATATAACTGCACCGCTGACCGGCAAATATATTTTCTCTTTTTCCACTAATGCACGCCCCAAAAGGCTTTAGAAAATGTAACTGCACCGCTGGACAGCAAATATATTTTACTTTTGCCACTAATACAATACAAAAAGGGCTGCAATTTTAGCACTTCACCACACAACAGCTAATAAGCCCTTTTATCCGACTAATACAAGCCAAAAAATGCTTTAGAACATATAACTGCACCACACAAGGGCAAATAAGATATAGAAATATTTCCTTGTAATAAACCCTGTTAATGCCTGTATCAAACAGCACTTGGACCCTAATAAGAACTGTTTGCTGGAGTTACAGAGCTGTATAATGGCAATTTAGATCCCTAGTCAGAGCGGCAAGGTGAAATAGGATTGTTCCTATTACCCAGGCTGTAACCTCCCCTACTGAACCCTTTTCAACAGAAATGCTGTGAAATGATTCCTCCCTATCATTTTCCTACACCTTGAATAATCTTTCCCTGCACTTGTAAGGCTACTTTCACACTCGCGTTTTGTGCGGATCCGTCATGGACAGATCCGTTCAGATAATACAACCGTCTGCATCTGTTAACTCCTTAAGGACACATGACGTATGGGTACGTCATGTGTCCAGTCCCTAAAGATGGCGCCCGCTCCTGGCCGCTGCGGGCACCATCGCTGCGGGGGTCCGGCTGATTCCTGTAGCTGACCCCCGCAGCTGATGATCGCGGTCGGCAGCGCTGCCGACCGCGATCATTTAACCCTGCAGATGCCGTGATCAATCCTGATCACGGCATCTGCACGCGCTAAAACCGAAAGTAAAACTTTCGGCAGCGCTCCGGCTCCCCCTAGTGGTGATCGGGAGAATCGGAGCGCTGTAGGGATAGCCTCAAGCCTTTCATTCAGCTTGAGGCTATCACTACTATTTCCTATGGAGCCCTTGTTAGCAATAGGGCTTCATAGGAAAGTAGTAAATGCTCATAAACTCCAATACAAGTGTATTGGAGTTTATGATAGAAGCAATCAGGTAACTGATTTATATAGGTCCCTATGGGATCTATATAAAAGTGTAAAAAAAAAAAAAAATTTAAAAAAAAAAAAAAAAAACTAAAAATTTAAATCACCCCCTTTCCCCAAAATTAAAATAAAATAATAAAAAAATAAAAATACACATCATGGGTGTCACAATGTGTGAAAACGCCCATAGTATAAAAATATAAAAATATATTTCCCATACGGTAAACAGAAAAACGGAAAAAGCGCCCAAATGGCCGATTTGCCGTTTTGGACGCTTCATTTCCTCAAAAAAAATTTAATAAAAAGCGATCAAAAAGTCCTACACACCCCATAATGGTATCAACTAAAAGTTAAGATCGCCCCGCAAAAAATAAGCCCCCATACAACGCCATACACTTATATACAAAGACGTTATAGCGGTCAAAACATGGCGACAAAAAATTTTTTTTTCCCACTTTGGAATTTTTTTTCACTATCAAAACGCAAGAAAAGCTATACATATTGGGTATCGCCGGATTCGTACTGACCTGTAGAATAAAACTAAATGGTCAGTTTTATCGCAAATCAAACGTCGTAATTCAGAAACCCGTAAAACTGTGGTGAAATTGCTTTTTTTTTGCAATTTCACCCCATTTGGAATTTTTTTCCCGCTTCCCACTACACCGTATGCATTATTAAATGATGGCGTTGGAAAGTACAACTTGTCCCGCAAAAAATAAGCCCTCATATGGCCATGTGAACGGAAAAATAAAAAAGTTATGGCTCTTGGAAGGCATAGAGCGCAAAACGAAAACGCAAAAATGTAAAAACCCTGTGTCCTTAAGGGGTTAAGAACGGATTTGGTTGTATTAACTTTAACATAGTCAAGACAGATCCGTCTTGAACACCATTCAAAGTCAATGGAGGACGGATCCGTTTTCTATTGTGCCAGATTGTGTCAGTGAAAACGGATCCGTCCCATTGACTTACATTGTGTGCCAGGATCCGTGTGCCTCAGTTTCATGAGACAGGGTTTTGGTGTCCGTCTCCAAAGCGGAATGGAGACTGAAACGATGCAAACTGATGCATTCTGAGCGGATCCTTTTCCATTCAGAATGCATTAGAATGCAAACTGATCCGTATTGGACTGCTTGTGAGAGCCATGAACAGATCTCACCAACGGAAAGCCAAAACGCGAATGTGAAAGTAGAATAAATCATTTTTTTTAGCACAATGAAGTTTTTTCTAACACTGTCCCTAGTACCTGCTTACATCTCTCTGCACTAAGTACACTGGAAATTGGAAGAATCTAAAATGGCTGACGCTATCTGTAGGGCTGTAACATCACAGGGCTGGCTGCTGATTGGCTGCATGCATGGCATTATGGGTGATCCCAGCAGAGACTCCGCGTGCGATACGCACGGACGCTGAAACAGCTGCCGCACAGGAGCATCGCTCCACCACGCAGACACCGTGGTATCTACAAACTACTGATAAGGTAAACCGAGGCTGCGTTTGCCCTCCTGTGTGACGCCACAGTTGAGAAACGCAAGCCTAATACAGTTTACTAAGCGATCTAACTTTCATTAATTACATCAGCATCCACCTATTATTACTGTGCAGCACGCGGGAGAACGCTCTGCTACTGAGACTGTGTATATCATATTGGAATTATATTGGAGTCTATATTCCCCACCCATATTGATGCTCATTCACTCCTAACAAGGGACATTTTCTCTATCAAGCTGCAGGACTCATAAGTTTTATTTCAGTGTGACCTTTCAGTCTGATCTACTGTTTTAGTCTGATATTTTATTTCATTTTATCCTACACTATATCCATTGAACTATTCAGGGTACCCTTTATATATTTTTTTATATTTCAATAAATTTATATTTTCTATATATTTTCAATCTATTTGTGACCGGATTTAGAGTGACGATCTATATATTATTAATCTTCCACTTTGTACTACAGCCTTTTTTTGGGTGTATAAGTGTAAAAAAAGGTACATCTTATTTGCCATTCTGTGGTGTAGTTACTTTTCAACTACATCCTTTTTTGGGGTGTAAAAGTGTAAAAAAAAAAAACAAAAAACGTCTTATTTTCTGTTCTGTAGTGCAGTTACATTGTACTACAGCCTTTTTTGGGGTGTATTAGTGGAAAAAACAAGTACGTTTTATTTGCCGCTCTGCGATCAAGTTACATTGTTCTACAGCTTTTTTGGGGTGTATTAATTTCCTTTTAATTTAATTATTTTATCTAACAGTATGTCAAACAGACAAGTGACAGACCCTTCAAAGGGAACGGGCAGTGGCCAAAATGTTTCTGTCACAGGTAGCAGAAGATGGGGGGGTGGCAGCAGGAGTCGCAGCTCCCAGTGTCATCTAGCGGTTGTGTCTTGACAAGCAACCCATCGGTTAATGGTTGACTCGGTCTTCTACTTCGTCGCAAGTGACATCAGACACCCCCAGCCGGTGGGTTCTTCAGACACAACTCTTAATTGGCATGGCCCGGGAGCAGGCTCTGTGCCCTCAACTTTCCTCAACCTGCCTTTGTCCTTTTCTGTTCCCTCTGCTAGAGAAGTATTATATACCGTAGGTTCCGCTCCACTTTTCAGCGAGGACGATCTACTAGAGGACAGTCAGCAGCTACTGCCCAGCCAAGATCTGAAGGAGAGATCTGCTGCCTCCTCCGGTAGGTGGGCAAGTAGTGGCCATGCCAATTAAGAGTCGTGTGGGAGCAGATGTTGCGAGTGGTCAGGCTCCTGGCCCTGAGACCATTGAGGGGGACATCAGTGACGTGCAGACAGTAGTGGATGATGATGAAACCAATTGCACTTGGGAGCCGGGTGAAGAAGGGGCTTCATCATCAGAAGAAGAAGAAGTTGGCAGCTTCCGCGTGAGGCAGCAGCTGAGCCAGCAAGGTGGTAGCGTGACTGTGAGTCAGCAGGATGGCAGCAGTGGAAGGTCGGGAGCCAAACATGCCCGGGGTAGACCACCCACTTCGCAGGAGACTACCTGCCCAGGAAAGAGCGGTGCAGGAGTTCGCGGAGTAAGCGGTAGCAGGCAGTCAGTACAGAGTGTTGGGGGGAAAATGACATACTCAGCGGTGTGGCAATTTTTTGTTAGGCCGCTGAAGGAGGTGAAAATGGCCATTTGATGAATTTGCGGGCAGAAGGTGAAGCGTGAGCAGGGTGCCAATGTTGGCACCACCGCCCTGCGTCAACACATGCAGCGTCACCATAAAGTGGCCTGGGAGAACCATGTCTCCGATGTGGTGGGTCAGCCTGTCGCAGCAACCGCTGCATTATCCAGTGGCACACACCCAATTTCATGCAGTCAAGGCTCCACCACCTCAGCCGAAGGGAGCTGTCTGTCCTTCCCATCATCTGCTGGTCCTGATGCTCCTGCTCCTCCTCCTCCTAAGTCATTCCATCAGCAATCGATCACCGAAGCGATTGCCAAGAGACATCAGTATGCGTGCACTCATCCAACAGCGCAGAAGCTGAACGTGCTTCTGGCCAAGTTGCTGGTGCTGCAGTCCCTCAGTTTCCAAGTGGTGGACTCTGCACCTTTCAGCGAACTGATGGCTTGTTCCGAGCCGAGGTAGAGAGTCCCAAGCCGTCATTTCTTTGCCAAAAAGGCAGTACCAGCCCTGCACATTGGAAGAACATGGTGTCGGCACTGCGTCAAGAAGGCTGAGCTACGTGCCCTGCATGGTGCTAGTGTTCAATCTAGTTGTAAAGCGGTTCCTGAAGTCTTCCGCCTATCTGCAAGACATCATGAAAATGGCCAGGAAACTTTGCATGCACTTCAGCCACTCGTACACCGCAAAGCACACCCTCCTTGAGCTGCGGCGGCAAAACAGTGTCCCCCAACATAGGCTGATATACCGTTGGAATTCCACCCTCCATATGTTGGACCGATTAGATAAACAGAGAAAGGCTATAAACGATTTTTTGATAGTACAGGCGGACAGAGGTACTCCCCTGTGTAACTTCGATGTTAGCCAGTGGCAGCTCATGCGTGACACCTGCCATTTGCTTGGGCCCTTTGAGCAGGCTACTTTATTTATCAGTCGCCAGGACTATGGGATGAACAACGTCATTCCACTGATTCATGGAACAGATGCTTCTAAATCTGTCTGGCCAGGGGACAGGAGACGTGGCGACTATATGTCACAGCCACATGAGCCTTGTGGGGGCTGAACTAGAGGTGGAGGAGGACATTCGAGCACAAGCAATGTGTAGAGAAATGGGTGGTTTTTCTACACAGGTGACAGGAGGGGAGGAGCAGGAGCAGCCAGAGGAGCTACAGGGTGATGAGGAAAAGGAGGCAGAGGACCCAGACACACCGTGGCAGTATGCAGTGGAGATGGAGGCAGGGAGTCCCTCCGAGTCACTTTTGCAAATGGCCCGATGCATGCTCACTTGCTTGCGTATTGACAGCCGAATTGTCACCATTCACCAGAGGGATGACTACTGGCTCTCCAGCATGTTAGACACTCGCTACCGATCCAAAATGGGGGCCTTTTTTACACCCGCTGACAGGGAGGACAAACTGAACTACTATTGAGACATCCTATGTAGTCAGTTGGCCGGTGCCTATCTGCACCATCGTCTAGCCTCTTGCAGGTCTGACCGGGGGGCCTTCTGTGCTCACATTCCACTGTCATGGCTGCTAGGGGGGATTGGGGGGGTCAGGAGCAGTACCAGCTCCATCAGCAGCAACTTATGTCTAGAGTTGCTCATGAGCAGTTTTCTTCACCCACCTACTGAAGAAACTACTCACCAGCAGCAGGAAGACATACAGCAGAACCTGAACCAGCAGGTTGTGGCATACTTGGAGTGCACCCTGCCACCCCACATCAAAGATCCCCTGGACTACCAGGCAGCCATACTCGATTTGTGGCCGCAACTTTGTAGCCCTGGACAAGCTTTCCTGCCCGGCCAGCAGTGTGGCATCGGAGCGGCTGTTTAGTGCACCGGGGGCCATAGTTACACAAAGGAGAACTCGCCTGTCCACCCAAAATGTGGAGAAACTGACCTTTGTGAAGTTGAATCAAGCGTGGATCAGCCAAGATTTTGAAACACCAGTGCCTGATGCATCAGAATAGATCATCCATGGTGCCACACCTACACACCTACAAAAGAGGCCTGTTTCTTCTGACTACCTTCTCCAGCTACAATTCTTATGCTGCCACCCACCTGATGCTGCATCTGATGCCAGATGCTCCTACTGCCAGCCACCATCTTCAGCTGGTACTAGTATTGTTATTATCCATATTGCATTCTTTGCTGGCTGGATTCATTTTTCCATCACATTATGCACTGCTCATTTCCTTAGTTATGACCACCCTGCAATCTATCAGCAGTAGTCGTGCTTGCACACTATAAATAAAAGCACCGGCCTCTCTGGTGGCCGGGACCATAGTAATGCACATAGGCTGGCCCTATAGTGTGCAAGCAAGGACACTGATGCTGAATTGAAGGGTGGTCATATAACCATGGAAATGAGCAGTGAATAATGGGATGGAAAAATGAGTATAGCCAGCAAAGGAAGCAATATGAAGAATCACAATACATTAGTAAGAGCCTTGTATTAACTTTCTCTACATGATAAATGCATTTTGCTGAAGTGAGAGAACCCCTTTAAGGCCCCTAATAGATACACTGCACACTAAATTACAACAAGGCAATCTAAGGTTAAATATAATATGCATCACTAGAGCAATGAGCTTTAACAGTGCAGGGGTTCCAACAATGATTTCCCCATCACCTCTCTTTATTTCCTTTCTCTCCCTCCATATATATATATTTTCTCAACCAGCCTGTTTATTAATCTTATTCTGAGCTTCTTGTCTTCCCCTTTTCCTTCACTCCCTCCTCCCGTTTATAACACTTTTGGATTTAAACACCTAACAATGACTACTAAATGTTTTAAGGTTGCTATAGAAACAGCAGCAGATGCATCTTCCACCCCAGAGTATACAGAATTTACCATAAGTGGCACCTGCAAGCTGACACAACACGCTTCTTACATGCTAGCATGATCTGAAGCACACAAATGCTTTTAACACCTTGGCATGCTGAAGACAGAGAAGTTCTACTGGACAGGTCAATACATCTAGAACATTCATATGAGCTTTTACATTCTTGCCAATTATTAATAAATGGCATCTACCCTACATGTGAAGGTTTGATCATTTCTGCATTTTCTCCTTACTTTGTTGTGGATTGCAATCATTAAATCCAAGGCTGTATGCTGCTGCAACAGAAATAATGAGAAATCTAGTGATGGGGACAAAAATTCAAAATGGATCTAGTTTTATTGCTTCTTGCTCCTGAACGAGCTCTGTACATTCTCTTGTAACCAATAAATGTCATTGCCCATTAAGGGGTTAAAGCCACATATATATTTCTATAGCACCATAGAAGAGTTACAGCTTTAATATGCTTTTGAAGTTTACTGTTGTTCTTTTCCTAAAGTTCAGCATGAGATCCCTGAGTAGCAAGTTACTCAATGTTCCCCTTTTTCAGCCCCTTGTACTTTTGGGGTAAGTTTGCACCTCTGAGTGAAAAGGGTTTAGACTTCACAATGAATTATTAAAAGCTCACGGTGCCGCCACAAATATTTAATAACATCTTCATCAAAAATTTACTGCAGTGGTTGTCATAATTAAACAGATCTGTACAAGATGAGTGTGTGGAAACTGGAGTTTGGTGAAATTTGATTGGTTGAGGAATGAGGTCACCCCCTCCCAATGTGGATGCTGAGAGGAGGGGGTTCAAACACACTGAAATCTTGCCCCCACCACTGTATTGTAACTATCACATACCTTGTCTTGCCTTCTTCTGGGTAAGTATGGACATTGTGCAACCCTTTAATGACATGTGATCAATGTATTATTTCATTCTTACAAGATATTCCTTCAAAGAGAATTTAGTGCAAACCACTGAAGCTGTGTAGACGTATTATCGATTGTACGAATGAATCATCTAAATTGTTCAAAGGTTCAGACAGCATTGTATCAATATGTTTTATGATATGTACAAAGTTAGGAATTATTATTTGTATATTTCTGGAAGAAATACAAGGGTACAGGATGTTTCATACTATTTTTCCTGTGCTCAGCCTCTCACTTTCAGAAACATTGCAAATTCTGTAAATTATTCATAATGATAAGAAAAGACGGAAAACTGAGGGATTGTACAGCTGAATCTTGCATAATAAATCAACAATTCCCCAACCTGTGGTTCACTGAAAACTGAAATCCTCCTATCTTACTTATGTCCCAGAAAGACAGATGTGCTTGATTCTCTTACATATATTAGAATATATCTCTTTTTTTCTGATACACAATCAACACATTCACCTCTTCACCCATGTTGTCCTTGACTCAGGCTATCAGGCACATCTTGTGTTGTGATAAATGAGAGTCATTAGCCGTCAAGCCACCAGGCATCACATCACAGAACCAGAGTGTTCCTTTATCACTGCTGCATTAGGTTTCCCAAACAGGTTTGTAATGAACTAAACACATTCCTTACAACACTTTACGTAGACATTTCTGCTTTGCCCTATTGCTGCAATACTCTTTTATCCCTTCCTATAATAATGCTTCCATTTGGCCTCGAAAATACAAAGCAATATCCTCGTAAGATTAACTTCTTGTTTTAGGATTCTTACATTACAAAGAGGGCTGTGATATTGAGAACTGGGTAGCAAAAACTAAGACTCTGGTGAAATGATGAATAAATGGTTAATGCAGTATTTGTTCATTATGCTTAACAGATAAGCTATAGATCAATTTCTGAGACAGCTCGAAAGACTGAGAGGAGATCACTGCCTAGATGTAGAAAGTGTGAATCCAGGAGAATGTATTAAGACTAGATCAGCTAAAGCAAATATACTTTTCCTTTTCCATATATCATATTATTTCTTCCTTTCATTAACAAGACCATTGCCCAATCCCAATATAATTGACATGATTGAAATGTTACAATAATGACACAAACCCAATGTTCCAATTTCATTTGGAATTCAAACACACAGCCTGAAAAGAATTCTAAAAATCACCTGGTCTCCCATTTGGAATATATTGAAAGACCATATACAGTGGAGGAAATAATTATTTGACCCCTCACTGATTTTGTAAGTTTGTCCAATGACAAAGAAATGAAAAGTCTCAGAACAGTATCATTTCAATGGTAGGTTTATTGTAACAGTGGCAGATAGCACATCAAAAGGAAAATCGAAAAATTAACTTTAAATAAAAGATAGCAACTGATTTGCATTTCATTGAGTGAAATAAGTATTTGAACCCCTACCAACCATTAAGAGTTCTGGCTCCCACAGAGTGGTTAGACACTTCTACTCAATTAGTCACCCTCATTAAGGACACCTGTCTTAACTAGTCACCTGTATAAAAGACACCTGTCCACAGAATCAATCAATCAAGCAGACTCCAAACTCTCCAACATGGGAAAGACCAAAGAGCTGTCCAAGGATGTCAGAGACAAAATTGTAGACCTGCACAAGGCTGGAATGGGCTACAAAACCATTAGCAAGAAGCTGGGAGAGAAGGTGACAACTGTTGGTGCGATTGTTCGAAAATGGAAGGAGCACAAAATGACCATCAATCGACCTCGCTCTGGGGCTCCACGCAAGATCTCACCTCGTGGGGTGTCAATGGTTCTGAGAAAGGTGAAAAAGCATCCTAGAACTACACGGGAGGAGTTAGTTAATGACCCCAAATTAGCAGGGACCACAGTCACCAAGAAAACCATTGGAAACACATTACACCGCAATGGATTAAAATCCTGCAGGGCTCGCAAGGTCCCCCTGCTCAGGAAGGCACATGTGCAGGCCCGTCTGAAGTTTGCCAATGAACACCTGAATGATTCAGAGAGTGACTGGGAGAAGGTGCTGTGGTCTGATGAGACCAAAATAGAGCTCTTTGGCATTAACTCAACTCGCTGTGTTTGGAGGAAGAAAAATGCTGCCTATGACCCCCAAAACACCGTCCCCACCGTCAAGCATGGGGGTGGAAACATTTTGCTTTGGGGGTGTTTTTCTGCTAAGGGCACAGGACAACTTATTCGCATTAACGGGAAAATGGACGGAGCCATGTATCGTGAAATCCTGAGCGACAACCTCCTTCCCTCTGCCAGGAAACTGAAAATGGGTCGTGGATGGGTGTTCCAGCACGACAATGACCCAAAACATACAGCAAAGGCAACAAAGGAGTGGCTCAAGAAGAAGCACATTAAGGTCATGGAGTGGCCTAGTCAGTCTCCGGACCTTAATCCAATCGAAAACCTATGGAGGGAGCTCAAGCTCAGAGTTGCACAGAGACAGCCTCGAAACCTTAGGGATTTAGAGATGATCTGCAAAGAGGAGTGGACCAACATTCCTCCTAAAATGTGCGCAAACTTGGTCATCAATTACAAGAAACGTTTGACCTCTGTGCTTGCAAACAAGGGTTTTTCCACCAAGTATTAAGTCTTTTTTTGTTAGAGGGTTCAAATACTTATTTCACTCAATGAAATGCAAATCAGTTGCTATCTTTTATTTAAAGTTATTTTTTCGATTTTCCTTTTGATGTGCTATCTGCCACTGTTACAATAAACCTACCAATGAAATGATACTGTTCTGAGACTTTTCATTTCTTTGTCATTGGACAAACTTACAAAATCAGTGAGGGGTCAAATAATTATTTCCTCCACTGTATCTGAACATTCACCAAACTTTGCCTAAGAATCAGATTGGGGCTAAAATTATAAAACGTTTAAGGATGGGCCCAGAACCTATGCAGGGCTCCCCTATCCGTAGGAACTGCATTGTTAGCAGACAAGCAAGCGAGGAATTAGCTCAAGGGGCATGTGAAGGTTGTGGAAAAGGAAACAAACACCCATTCCTTCTGTCCTGGGTTGTAAAATCTGCCACCATTATCGTATCTGCCTATATACACCTAAAGGGTGCCATTTGTAGGCTGTGTACATTTCTATATTTAAAGCCATGAATGGACATTGACCCTCTTGTCAATATTTGATTTGTTCCCTTGTTTACCTATTACAAGAGCTCATTACTTTGTGTGCAGACTTTGCTAAGGATCCAGGAAAACATTTACCAGTTACATAAGATGTAAACATCGTTGAACTAAATTTTTAAAGCTTTGCAGTTTTTGTCAATGTCACATAATGAAATAATAAGACACTTATATCATGTTCATTACTATAATAGTAATTGTAATTAAGGGCATTCCAATAGCATGCAAATGAGATATGGAGAACATGTATATTCCCTAAAAACTAAAGTGGGGTGACCAAGACTCATTGAACATATGTGTATACATGATAATGCAATGATAGACAGATGTAGTTTTGCTGTTTAATTACAGTATATCATATGCCAGCAGGAGATTATGGTCCAGAGATAATAATTAGAGCACATGCATTGAGACCCCCCTACCCCCCCCACACACACACACACACACACACATACATACACACAAAGTGCCACAGAAGAGTCTCCTGGGCTGCCCTAGCCCTGTTTCTAAATAGCCAAGCTAAGGCAAAGTGGCTAGTCGGCACCCTGGCACTTAGCACCCAGGGTACATGCACTGGCCTCCCTAGCTATACCTCTGGCCTCACATAGAACAACCCTGAAAACAATAGTTCCAGATACAGTGCCTTAAAAAAGTATTTATAACTCTTGAACCTTTCCACATTTTTTCATGTTACACCCACAAACTTAAATGTATTTTATTGGGATATTATGTGATAGAGCAACACAAAGTATATATGAAATGAAAAGAAAATGATACATGGTTTTCAAAATTTTTAATAAATAAAAGTCTGGAAAGTGTGGCGTGCATTTGTATACAGCCCCCTTGAGTCAATGCTTTGTAGAACCACAAAGGATAGACTTGAGCCGTTAAGGTAGGTGCCAGGGGCTACTCCAGAGAAATCCCCAAGTCAGTGGCAGCTGGTCCGGGTGGACCAGGAGGTACCTGAGTAAGTACCTGAAGTATAAGCGTAGTCAGGCGAGCAGAGACGTTACCAGGAGCAACGGTGCAGGACAGAAGGATGAGGCAGAGACGTGGTCAGACAGGCAATAAGTCAGGGCAGGCGGCACAGGTACAGGTCCGGCAATCCAGGGCGGCAACAGGAGAGTCAAAGTAAGCAGGCAGGTATCAGATGATAAGCAGAATCCAGGAACGAAGTATAGATCAGGAGCACACGTGAGTATCAGGAACCAGCAAACACAAGGACCTTGACACTGAGGCATTTGGGAAGGGGGCTGAGCCACTTAAGTATGTGCTGGAGAGCCAGAGTTGGTCAGCGAGGTCATCTGACTCACACTACCCAGGGAGTGATGTGCTATGCCCCTAGAGCAGTGTAACACGAACCCAGCCGAACTCATGCTGTGTCCAGGGCTGAGTGAAAGCTGTAGAGAGGAATCCTCAGAAGCAATAACAGCTAAACAAACAGAGCCAAGGACCGCAGCGGTGAAATGGAGGCACCGGCCACAGGTCACCGCTGAATGCAGAGCCCGGGACCGCGGCGATAAGCGAGGGAACAGAGGCGTACTGCAGCCGCTGTTACATACAGCAAGTATTTATGTCTCTAACAGCTTTGCACATCTAGAGACTCGAATTTTTGCCCATTCTTCTTTGCAAAATATCCCAAGTCAGATTGGAAGGAAAACGTCCATGGATTTTCAAGTCTTGCCACATATTCTCAATGGGATTTAAGTCTGGACTTTGGGCCATTCTAACACATAAATATGCTTTGATCTAAACCATTCCGTTGTAGATCTTGCTGTATGTTCATGGTCATTGTCCTGCTGGAAGGTGAACCTCCACCCCAGACTTTTCTAGCCTCTATCAGTTTTTACTCCAGGATTGCCCTGTATTTAGCTCCATCCACCTTTCCATCAACTCTGACCAGCTCCCCGGTCCCTGCTGAAGAAAAGCATTCCCACAGCATGAATCTGCCACCACCGTGTTTCACAGTGGGAATGACATGTTCAGGTTGATGTGCATTGTTAGTTTTCTGCCACACATGGCCCCTACATGGCTAGTTGCAAACTGCAAATGAGACTTCTTATGGCTTGCTTTCAAAAATGGCTTTCTTCGTGCCACTCTTACATACAGGGCAGATTTATGGAGTACAAAACTAATAGTTGCCCTGTAGACAGATTATCTCACCTGAGCTGTGGATCTCTCCAGCTCCTCCAGAGTGACAATTGCCCTCTTGGTTGTTACTCTAATTAGTGCTCTCCTTGCCTGCGCTGTCAGTTTAGGTGGATGGCCATGTCTTGGTAGGCTTGCAGTTCTGCTATACTCCTTCCATTTCAGATGATGGATTGAACAGTTCTCCATGAGATGTTTAGAGCTTGAGATATTGTTTTATAACCTAACCCTGCTTAACAATTCTCCACAACTTTATCCTGAGAATTTGGCGATTTATATTATAAAGAATCTGCGGCTTAGAAAAAGAATAAACCACATCATCTCCCCCGTTTGAATTCATCAACAGAAAGAATTTAACTTAACCATCATACAAGGACCCAGTACAACACTCCGGTACAGCCAATAGCGCAATTTCCTTGCCGCCACGTGGGACGCCACAGAGTGACGTTAAGACCACGTAGGATGCCGCGTGAGGTCCTAGCAGGGAATAACCGTACAGCGCACTGAAGCCGAAGTGATCGAGAGGTAGAGGGTGAAGACCGGTAACGTACTGACACACTAACTGTTGAACTTATGAGAATTATCTTGGTGGACATGTTTAAATACAGGGCGTACCAGCGCTGTTAGTGTGTTGATTTAAATGCTGGTACAGGAGCGCTGGAAATACAACATAATCGCAGCTAATTAATCGCATGTACTCAACCGCGCTGGAGAAGCAATTTTATCGCATGTAAAATTTACCAGCGCTGAAATTTGTTACACTATGCGGTATATGCCCTACTAATGCTAAGAAAGCGTTTAGTGTGCACAACAGCCTTGCCCACGTTAATTTAGCGTGTGGAGATTATATGGACATAATTAGTGTGTGGAGATTATATGGACATAATTAGTTATGTGCAACGGGTGAGATGACCAGAAGAAATATTTGATGACACAAATGTTTAACCCTGTTGAAGCAGTAAGATACTCAACTCCGTTTAAACGTGATATTTAACAGAGGCAATTATATCCTATCGTATGAAGACCGCCAATATTTAATACCATCCTATGCCAGTGTATACAGGTGTACGGATAAGGATGATCTGGACTTTTTAATATTTTTAGTTTTTTATTGACCTCTTATAGCTTGATGTGCAATTTGATGGTTTTGCATGTGATGAATGTATTTGAATAAAATATTGTAAAAGCCCATGTGCATCCAGACAAGTTGAGTGCCCCCACATAAGCTATATATTTATTACTTTACGGAAAGGGTGAACCGGTGGGAGTGCACCTATCTCATATTGGTAAAGTGGGTGGAGCCACTATTACTTTTTACATTCGTACTTTATCCGTGACCTGTCTGCTGTGTTACTTAGTTTTCATTATGCAATTTGATCACTGATGTTCACTAACAAACCTCTGAGGCCTTCACAGAACAGCTGTAGCTATACTCAGAATAAATTACACACAAGTGGAATCTATTTACTAATTGGGTGACTTATGAAGGCAATTGGTCACACTTCATTTTATTTAGGGGTACCAGAATACAGGGGACTGAATACAAATTCATGCCATACTTTCCAGATTTTCATTTTTTTTAAATATTGAAAACCATGTATCATTTTCTTTTTACTTGACACATAACTCCTGCTTTGTGTTGGTCTGTCACATAAAATCCCAATAAAATACATTTAAGTTTGTGGGTATAACATGGAAAATGTGTAATAGTTCAAGGGTTATGAATACTTTTTCAAAACACTGTAGATAATGTCCCTAAAAAAGTAGTGTGAAAACATAATGCCCCATAATGTAAAAATAAATCCTCCATTAAAAGTGTCCTGTCTGACCCAAGAAGAAGTACAACAGTGACTTAAAAAGATTAAAATAGACAAATCGCCAGGACCGGATGGCATACACCCCCGTATCCTAAGGGAATTAAGTAATGTCATAGCCAGACCCTTATTTCTGATATTTGCGGACTCTATACTGACAGGGAATGTCCCACAGGATTGGCGCATAGCAAATGTGGTGCCAATATTCAAAAAGGGTCCAAAAACAGAGCCCGGAAACTATAGGCCGGTAAGTTTAACATCTGTTGTGGGGAAACAGTTTGAAGGTTTTCTGAGAGATGCTATCTTAGAGGATCTCAACAGAATAAGCAAATAACGCCATATCAGCATGGCTTCATGAGGGATCAGTCATGCCAAACAAATTTAATCAGTTTCTATGAGGAGGTAAGTTCTAGACTTGACAGCGGCGAATCAATGGATGTTGTATATCTGGACTTCTCCAAAGCATTTGACACTGTACCACATAAAAGGTTAGTATATAAAATGAGGATGCTCGGACTGGGAGAAAATGTCTGTAAGTGGGTAAGTAACTGGCTGAGTGACAGAAAACAGAGGGTAGTTATTAACGGTACACACTCAGATTTGGCAACTGTCAATAGTGGGGTACCTCAGGGGTCAGTATTGGGCCCTATTCTTTGCAATATATTTATTAATGATCTTGTAGAAGGCTTGCATAGTAAAATATCAATTTTTGCAGATTACACTAAACTGTGTAAAGTAATTAACACTGAAGAGGACAATATACTGCTACAGAGGGATCTAGATAGATTGGAGGCTTGGGCAGAGAAGTGGCAGATGAGGTTTAACACTGAACACTGAACACGGAAGGAATAATGCAAGTCACCCGTACATACTAAATGGTAAAACACTCGGTAACACTGACATGGAAAAGGATCTAGGAATTTTAATAAACAGCAAACTAAGCTGCAAAAACCAGTGTCAGGCAGCTGCCGCCAAGGCCAATAAGATAATGGGTTGCCTCAAAAGAGGCAAAGACGCCCGTGATGAGAACATAGTCCTACCACTTTACAAATCACTAGTCAGACCACACATGGAGTACTGTGTACAGTTCTGGGCTCCTGTGAACAATGCGGACATAGCAGAGCTGGAGAGGGTTCAGAGGAGGGCAACTAAAGTAAGAACTGGAATGGGGCAACTACAGTACCCTGAAAGGTTATCAAAATTAGGGTTATTTACTTTAGAAAAAAGACGATTGAGGGGAGATCTAATAACTATGTATAAATATATCAGGGGTCAGTACAGAAATTTCTCCCATCATCTATTTATCCCCAGGACTGTGACTGTGACGAGGGGACATCCTCTGCGTCTGAAGGAAAGAAGGTTTGTACACAAACATAGAAGAGGATTCTTTACGGTAAGAGCAGTGAGACTAAGGAACTCTCTGCCTGAGGAGGTGGTGATGGTGAGTACAATAAAGGAATTCAAGAGGGGCCTGGATGTATTCCTGGAGTGTAATAATATTACAGGCTACAGCTACAAGAGAGGGGTCGTTGATCCAGGGAGTACTTCTTTCCTCTGGATCAACTAGCAGGATGACAGTCCGAACTGGATGGACAGATGTATTTTTTCGGCCTTATGTACTATGTTATGTACTATATTGAGACCAAGATGGTAATAATGTGCCTCACAGTAAAAATGCTATATTCTCTGTCCCAAATAGTAATAGTGCCATCTTTTGTACCACCGAATAATAGTGATCTTCTCAGTGTTCCATACTGTAATAGTGCCCGCATATGCTCTCACACAGTAATAATGTGCTTATTACTCAGTTGGCACCACTGAGGAAGGGGCTCTAGTCCCCTAAACGCGTCTGGGTAGCTGGGACGGTGAACAGGACGTTTAATGAAGCTTCATTATTAATTATCCAAGGACCTTTTTATTACCGCAAGCGGCGATTGAAATCAGCGCAGAACACTCTTCCTCTTTGATTCATCTGCTATCACGCAACTATGTCCCTGACCGCCGTGTGAGCTATTAGTCATGTGGGATGCCACGTTAGAGGCTATTCACACGAGGGAAGCGGGGAGGACGGCAGGGATGAAGACCGTAATGTACTGTATTAAGTGAGCAGCATATTGAGTGTCAGCGCTTGCTGCAGAGAGACTGCAGTTATTTTGTATCCACTCTCCGAGGAGATTAAAGGGGAGTGGATGGAACTGTGACAGCGGAGGGCTTGATCTATCTTTAACCACACGTGGAAGTGTCTTATAGTGAGCGGACAGAGTGTAACACCAATGTTACAGTTCGCCAAGTAAACGCAACTTGTGTGCACATCACTATATCTTAGACCACTGGAGGCCCTTCAGGACTGCATGACCAAGAGACTATTAGCAGGGAGCGCTGCCTAATGCAAATTTGAATAACAGAAGCAGTGGTTCAGGCTGCTGGTGTTCACTGCATGGTTTTTAGTGGCGTGTTTTTATGCATTGTCTTATACAGAATGTATATTTTTATTAAAGGTTGTATTCATTGAATTGCTGACCAA
Source organism: Bufotes viridis (assembly GCA_033119425.1). Taxonomy (NCBI): domain Eukaryota; kingdom Metazoa; phylum Chordata; class Amphibia; order Anura; family Bufonidae; genus Bufotes; species Bufotes viridis. The sequence continues at coordinate 210,055,739 of CM065591.1, forward strand.
TCTCATATATTAAGTGCCCCTACTTGTTGCCATTATCTTTTCACTATAGTGGCTTGGGGTAACCCACGAGGTGTGCACCGTGTCCATCTGTATTGGTTGGTGAGCCGCTTCATTTCAGTTTTTACATAAAATATTAGGCCTGGACTACAATGACTATTGATTGCTTTTGAATACTGAGTGACAGCTGCAGTCCAAAAGATTACATACAACCTAATGTACTCATTTGGACTGCAGATGTAGCTCGTAAAAAATCAATTAGTAGCGCTATAAAAAGTTAAAGTGTAGCCGTAGCCCTAAAGGTGTTTTACAGGCAAAACTAATAATGGCTTATAGTTCAAGGCGTCAGTGAGTATCCAGAACATTTCTAGGTTAGTGCTCTGGATACTCAGGCAATACTCTGGTGTTGCCAGTTGGGGTGTATCCCGACTCAGCCTGACATGATAAAATCAGTAGCACCAGTGTGCAGTTGTGCAGAACACATCCCCAAAGAGTAACCACAGGACCTCTATTGCAGACTACAGGTAGTTTATTCATACATTTCTAGTAGGAATGATAGATGAATGTCACAACATAGAGTCATTAGAATAGATGCTGCAAAGTTGTTGTTGGTTTGTTTTTGTTTTTTTTTTTGGGGGGGGGGGTTGCATTAAAAGGGGAATAGATGCCCGTGATGAGAACATAGTCCTACCACTTTACAAGTCACTAGTCAGACCACACATGGAGTACTGTGTACAGTTCTGGGCTCCTGTGAACAAGACAGACATAGCAGAGCTGGTGAGGGTTCAGAGGAGGGCAACTAAAATAATAACTGGAATGAGTGGACTACAGTACCCATAAAGATTATCAAAATTAGGGTTATTCACTTTAGAAAAAAGACGACTGAGGGGAGATCTAATAACTATGTTTAAATATATCAGGGGTCAGTATACAGAGATCTGTCCCATCATTTATTTATCCCCAGGACTGTGACTGTGACGAGGGACATCCTCTACCTCTGGAGGAAAGAAGGTTGGTACACAGACATAGAAGAGGATTCTTTACGGTATGAGCAGTGAGACTATGGAACTCGCTGCCTGAGGAGGTGGTGATGGTAAATTCACTAAAAAAGTGCAAGAGGGGCCTGGATGTATTTCTAGAGTGTAATAATATTACAGGTTATAGTTACTAGAGATGGGATTTTGATCCAGGGAGTTACAGTATTCTGGCTGTTTGAGTGGAGGAATTTTTTCCCCCTAAAGTAAAGAAAGATTTGCTTCAACCTCACAAGGTTTTTTGCCTTCCCCTAGATCAACTTGCAGGATATCCGGCTGAACTGGATGGATGTCTTTTTTCAACCTTATAAATTATGTTACTATGTTTATTATATGGGGAACACAAGAGGTCACTAAAGACAACATGTCAGGAGATATGACATGTCCTCTTTAAGAACACTTTTAAGAAAAAAAACAGCATTTAGTCAAGATCATACATTTTTTAAAAAGAAATTAAGGCAATTTCCTTTGCCTTGCTACTACTGTACAGTACATTATCAAGATTGCTAGCAATTCCCTGATTCTTCATAAATAATTGCATTAGTCTTATCGAATGTGCCAAGAATGATGCTGTCATATGACACTGGACATGTACTGCATGTGATGTGCTGTTTACAGTTTCATGCTTGGGGCTACATTCCAGTACATCACAAGTTCATCCAGACAGATACTGCTAGTGGGGGTTGAAGAGTACAGAAGGACATTGTTAATATCAATCTCATTACCCCACATGGACAGTTGTTGTGACCTTGCTAATGAGATAGATAGGTGTTACTGATGATCTAGGCTGAAAGTTAAGACACCTAAGAAAACTTATATTCTTTCAATATATTCGGTGATATTATTCTTGAAATAAACAGATACATCTCTGGATCAGCTGCTTCCAGTATAATCCAGTAAACAGAGCTAGTAATATCATTACTTTCAAGAAAACCATCTAGCTCCCTTATAAACCTATTTTGACATCTTCCTCTGGCAGAGCATGCTAATGTTTTAGTTCTGAAGACACACAAAATGTCCACTTGTTATTGTTACAGTAGATAAAAATAAAATGGGCAGAATGCCGTAACAGTGACTACGGGGCCCGCAGTGGTAAGAGAACCTGGGCCTTCAGACCGGATCCTTGCCTGCCAGTAAACATACACATGCAGTATTAATTACTGTGTGTGTGTGCTGGCAGGTGAAGCCCATTATGGGCCTGGCCTGCTCCTGCTGAACTGAGTGGGAGAAAGTACAGGCCAGGGACATTAGTCTACAGGGGCGTAGCTAAAGGCTCATGGGTCCTGGTGCAAGAGTTCAGCTTGGGCCTCCCCCCCCCCCCCACCTTCACTCATTGTAGGCAAAAATGTAAGTGTCCCCCCCATCGCAACCTACCCCATTCCCTCTAGTCCTACTGTTAAAGGGGTTGTCCTCCTTTTACTACTGATGACCTATCCTCAACATAGTTTCATCAATATCAGACCGGCGGCGTTCTCCTGGCACCCCTGCCGATCAGCTGTTTAAAGAGAGGGCAGCGCTCATATGAGAGCTACTTTCTCTGCTCTGTTCACCTTCTCTCCACTGCAATTGCAGTGGTGAGCAGGTAAACAGAGCAGAAATGGCAGTGCTCATTCAGAAAAAAAAAAGCGTACAACTCGATTAAAGACATACTGGGAAAACATTACATACAGCGCTACAGAACATACAGGGTCATACAGCGCCACATATGTACCTCTTACATCCAGTGATGTCTCCTCTGATGTAGATATTCTCTTTCCTCATCTTCTACTTTCAGACTAGACCGCCATAATGATTTCTTTTAGCCGTGTCTTGTCTCTGCAGAGTTTAACAAACAGACATCTTACTTTCCTACTTTTCCATCATCCTCACCTTCTCAACACCCCATCCTGCCCCCCACCCCCAATACTATTCTGCAGAAACAGTCCCCCTGAAAATACTGGTACCACACAGATGTGTGCCAGTACAAAAAAATACCCCCTTACCTTTCAGCTCAGACCCCCATATCAAACCCCAGATGAGACCACCCCACACACTTCTCAGACCAGACCCTTTTTGTACCTCTGTCAGACCCTCATTAGACCTCCATGTCAGACCCTGCCCCAATATCAGACCTCAGATAAGATCCCTATTAGACCTCCAGACCCCCATTAAACCGCAGACAAGACCTCCAGACCCCCATTAGACCTCCAACCCCCCATATCTGACCCCCATTAGGCCTCCAGACACCAAATCAGACCCCCATTAGACCTCTAGACCCCAAATCAGACACCCATTAGACCTCCAGACCCCTATTAGACCTCCAAACCCCCATTAGACCTCTCTAGACCCTCAGTCAGACCCTTCAGACCCTCAATCAGAACCTCAATTAGACCCCCTTCAGGCCCCCAGTCAGACCCTTCAGGCCACCAATCAGACCCTTCAGGCCCCCAATCAAAACCCAAATCTGACCCTTCAGGCCCTAATCAGACCTCAGGTCTGGAGGTCAGACTATAAAATAAATAAACATACTTACCTCTCCCGGTAAGGCTGTTTTCCCGGCTCTCATCTCTTCTCAGGGCCCGCGCTGCTGTTACCTGACCTCCTGCAGCGCCATATTTTCACCAATCATACAATCCTATTACCATTGGCAATAAGTGCCACGAGTTTGTGCGAGATTGAGAGCGATACTTACCAATTCTAGTGTCATAATTCCAACAGCAATAGACACCATTAAGAGTGTGAATGAGAAATAAATTCCCACTCCTAACTGTACCTCAGTGGCCAGCAGAGACTTGATAATAGTTGTGTCAGCTCAAATAAAATTAATAACATTGCCAGCACTCTCAGCAAGATAACACTCAATAGTAGCAATCTAGGTTGCACCTAATTGTGCACCAATGAACTCCTAGTTTTGCACAGCAGTACCACACATACAAACTACACCTGATCCTTAATGTAGCCTAGCTATCCTCAGGTTTATGCCAGGCCCTGCGCCCATGGAATAAACAAATGGTCTATGTAGTGTGAGGTGGCACCAATTGCAAGTGAGGAACCGTCACCCCCTCCTCATTCCTGATAGTTTTAACCTATCGCTGTAGGTATTGTGATTTTAGATTTGTAACAATAAAGATATTTAGTTTAGGACCCCTACAGGGATCTTTGTCCATCCACTGACCGAATTAAGTATTTGTGAAATTATAACCATAGCAAAGGCAGGAGAACTCTGATCAATACTAAACCCTCACACTGATAAAATTGAGAGGTTAGTTCGACATATCATACTAGGAGGACATGTCTAAAGCTCGGACACCACGCCAAAGTCTCTCAAGTAGCCCGAGGCCCTATCACTCAACCTACCTGTGCCGTATGGGCAATACCAGGGACCGTTGGGCATTAGGGGAGCCTGACATGTTGTTGGCCCTTTGTTTCTGTATGTTATGGATACAGAATTATATTGCTGTGTGTACATATTTACCCTCCTGCCTGGGGGCTGGTGATATCCTACTCCTCTTCTTCTTCATCAGAAGCTGGGGGGGATGTGGCTGGTTACAGGGACCAGCCTCTTCGGCCTCCACCTCCACATTTTCTACCACATCAGGTGGTGGTGGAGCATCTGCAAGCTGGGAGGGTACAGCCTGCCCAGGACATTTTTAGCAAATCTGACGTGTAATTTTATGTGGTAGTAACTTTGAAATGCTTTTACTTGTCCAGGCCATTCTAAGATTGTTTTCTCGTCACATACTGTATTTCATGACAGTGGTAAAACGTAGTCACAAAATTTCATTGTAATTTTTAAAAAAAAAATTAAAAAATTACCCAAAATTTGATCTCTTGGTATTACGCTTTTTGTAATGTAAGGTGACAAAAAAAGACTTTTTTGACACAGTTTTTATTTTCTTTTTTTAACGGTGTTCACCTGAGGGATTAGTTCATGTGATATTTTTATACAGATGGTTATAATGGACGTGGTGATACCTAATATGTATACTTATTTATTTATCTTTATTTTAGTATTACACAATAATAGTATTTCTGAACAGAAAAAAATCTTGTTTTAGTGTCTCCATATTCTGAGAGCCATATTTGTTTTATTTTTTTGGTAATTGTCTTAGGTAGTTGCTCATTTTTTGCAGGATAAGGTGACAGTTAGATTGGTACTATTTTGGGGATCATATACCTTTTGGTTCGCTTGGTGTTGCTCTTATAGTGATGTAATGTGGCTAAAAAATGGTTTCTTTAGCACACTATTTATTTTTATTTTTTAACGGTGTTCATCTGAGGGGTTAGGTCATGTGATATTTTTAGAGAGCCGGTCAATATGGACACGGCTATACATAATTTGTCTACTTTTCTTTTTTTCCCTATTTTTTCCAATTTCTATTTAACTTTATTTTGGGAAAATGAAGTTATTTTTTTACTTGAAAATGATTTTTATTTTTTGGGGGGAAAGCTTTATTTTATAAAAAAAAAATTCAGTTTATTTTTCAGTTTTTTTTCCCCTCTGGGACTTTAACTTTTGGGGGTCTGATCCCCTTTACAATGCATTACAATAGTTCTGTATTGTAATGCATTGGCTGTAAGTGTATTACTGGCGTAATACAGGGGGCTGGATTTCATAGGCCCTCCCGGAAGGCAACCACGATGCCTAACGAAGACATCAGGCTACCTTCCCTGCCACAGCAACGAGGGGACCCGATGGACACCATGCTCATGTCTAAATCTCGAACTATCTGCGGTCAGCGCTGACCGTGGTCGTGCAGGGATTAATGCGCCGGCATCTGTGATTTCACCGATGCCAGCGCATACAGCAAGGGTCCAGCTATCAATGACTGCCGGACCCCTGCACCCGATCGGGTGGGTGTAGCTCCTGAACCCGCCCAATCACCATGCAGTACATTTACATCACTGGGCTTTAAAGAGGACCTTTCATGTGAAAAAAAGTATGAAGTGGGGCATGTATCTAATGTAGTGATGTACCGGGCCTTTTACTGGAATACATAATGATGATTGCAGTTAATGTATATTGTAAGAGGGCGCAAGGTGCCGTCATGGACGGACGATACGTGTCACCGAGGTTCCTGGCCTCGGTGAGGTGAGAGCCAGGTTTTTATGTGTCAGCAGCAGCTAGTGCTGCTTGACATTTGTTAGTTAGTTTGGCTGCAAAGCCAATCCGGGCCGGCTCTTACTGGGAGTAGGCAAAGAGTTGGGTGGGTGCCTACTCCCCACGGTCCAGGCCGGACTTTATCCGGGCCTTTAAAAGGCAGCCTCCTCAGCAGCTGAGGGTGTGATTGACCTGGAGCTGCTAACAGTGCTGTGGAGCTCTCTGACCTGGAAGCTAGAGCACAGAAAAGAGGCGTGCAGTCGGCCTGAAAGTCTGAGTGTGATTGTCCTGCGGCTGGGCTAACAGCCAGGTGCGAACACGCACCAACACTTCCCAGGTGACTGGAACCGATATTGGACTTTTTGTTTTGCCGTACGTTTTCTGTTGTGTGTGAAATTAACACAAAGTGACTGTTTGGACTTTATTATATGCAAGTGTGAATTAAACACTGTTTTGCTGCACTTCCTGGACTCCCTTTTGCCTCTGTACTGCACCCGCACCGCTATCTACCAGAGCGACTCCCACATTTGGTGGAGGATGCGGGCATGCGCAGTGAGGCTGGCGTGAACGCCGAAGTTTTTTTTGCTAAGCACGAGTGCATGGAATATATTAAGCCAGCAAAGTTGCAAGCAGGAATTTCTGGCAACATGGAGGCTGCTGTGAAGGCTCTCATAGAGGCTAACGTGCAGCAGCGGGAGACCAACCAGCTACTGTTACAGCACGTGATGGCTTTACAAGCTGCAGGAGCGTCCCACCACGTCCATGATGCCCGGAAAGCGGTCCGTGCGGCGATCCCAAAGATGACCCCTCGGACGACGTTGAGACGTATCTGGCGGTCTTTGAGAAGGTGGCCGTGAGGGAGAAGTTACCCCGTGACCAGTGGGCCGAGGTGGTCGCTCTGTTCCTGGCGTCCGGACCCCAGCAGGTTTTTTTGACCTAGCAGATGACCAGGCTGCTGATTACCCCACGGTGAAGGGGGAGATCCTGGCCAGACTGGGGGTAAACGTGTTGGTCCGGGCTCAGCGGGTCCACCAGTGGGACTTTAAAACGGCTGAACCCGCCAGGCCGCAGTACTATGAGTTGCTGCACAGGTTGCAAAAGTGGCTGCAGCCTGATGTTCTAAGTCCGGCTGCTATGCTGGACCGTCTGCTGGCCGACATGTTCTGGAGGGCCCTGCCTTACCCCCTTCAGCACTGGATCGGCCAGGTATCCCCACCAATGCCCTGGAGATGGTCGACCTGGTGGAGCGTTACGAGGCCACCAGAAACCTGCAGGGGAGTCTTGCTGGGAAGGGGTCAGTTAAACCCCGGAGGCCTCCACCCCTGTTCCGACGACCGGCGACAGAGAGACCTGCCCGGAATGTACCCCTGCGGATCCGCCTCCCGTGGTATGCTGGAGGTGTCAGGAGCCAGGCCACATCAGGGCCGACTGTCCGCATCAGGAGGAGCCGATGGAAGTGAACTACGGGGTCGCCACTCCCTGTATGCACGGAAGCTGTGCGCAACTGGCACCCGTGAGGTGCAGGATAACAACCACCTGTGTCAGGTAGAGGTGGGAGATTCTCGGCGGTGGCCCTGCTGGACTCTGGGAGTCTAGTCTCCCTGGTAAGAGCTGCCCTAGTACGGCCTGCGGAGTATACCGGCCGTAAAATCGGGTCCTATGCATCCACGGAGACTTAAAAGACTACCCCACTGCGCTAGTGACTTTGTCCACCGCGGCTGGTAAGTGGACCCACGAGGTGGCTGTCGCTACCAAACTCCCACATGAACTGATACTTGGGAGGGACTTCCCAGGTTTCCCGGCGCTGTGGCCGGCAATAAAAATGTCTGATGGACCCGAGACAGGGGTAACCCTAGTAGAGTGGCCTGATACCACTGGAAGGCCAGAACCCTGGGAGCCCGAATCTGAAGGGCCAGCGGTAGGGGTGACCTCTGCTCCAGCGGTAGAGGGGGAGACAACCCCACTGAGTGTATTGGTGGGAGACACGGAGGACTTGCCACCGGGACCTGAGTTGGCAGACCTCAATGTCTCCGGGAAAATTTTGGAACCGCACAACACCGGGACCAAACCCTAACCAGGGCCTGGGAAAGTGTTGTAATGGTTGATGGTAAACCCCAGAAACCTGGGGCTGAATTAATGTTTCCACGATTTATTGTTCTTCAGGATATGTTGTATCGGGTGAACCAAATCCGAGGTGAGCCAGTTGAACAGTTGGTGGTGCCCACCGCATATCGCAAGCTTGTTATGGAGCTTGCCCACCAACATGTTCTTGGGGGGCACATGGGGTGGCAGAAAACGCAGGACCGGGTACTGCAGCGATTTTATTGGCCTGGTGTGTTTAAGGAGGTAGAAGAGTATTGTAAATCTTGTCCAACCTGTCAGATAAATAGCCCCCAGCCACATTTCCGTAGTCCTCTGGTACCTCTTCCAATCATTGAGGTCCCGTTTGAGCGTATCGCTATGGATCTGATCGGGCCTGTACCAAAGTCTGCCAGGGGCCACCAACACATTCTGGTAGTTCTCGACTATGCCACTCGGTATCCGGAGGCGGTGCCTCTGCGACATACCTCAGCTAAGCTCATTGCCAAAGAGTTAATGGAAATGTTTTCCCGTGTGGGCCTGCCAAAAGAGGTTCTGACAGACCAAGGGACCCCTTTATGTCCAAAGTTATGAGGGAACTGTGTAAATTATTGCGTATAAAGCAATTATGGATGTCCGTTTACCATCCGCAAACGGACGGTCTTGTCGAAAGGTTTAACCAAACTCTAAAAAATATGTTAAAAAGGGTGGTGTCTAGAGATGGGAAGGACTGGGACCTGCTTCTGCCCTATCTCATGTTCGCAGTGCGAGAGGTGCCCCAGGCCTCTACTGGGTTCTCGCCCTTGAACTGCTTTATGGCAGACACCCTCGGGGCCTGTTGGATATCGCCAAGGAAGCGTGGGAACAACAGCCTGTCCCCCACAAAAGTGTCATTGAGTATGTCACCCAGATGCAGGAACGGATGGAAAGGGTGTTGCCGCTGGTCCGGGAGCATATGGAGGCAGCGCAACAAGCCCAGAGTAGGGTGTACAATCGTCAGGCTCGGGTACGGGACTTCAATCCAGGAGATCGGGTTTTGGTTCTGGTACCCACCCTTGACAGCAAGTTCCTAGCTAGGTGGCAGGGCCCCTATGAGGTGATTGAGAAGGTAGGGAAGTAAATTACAAGGTACACCAGCCAGGTCGGCGCAAGCTGGAGCAGGTGTACCACGTGAATTTACTAAAGCCGTGGAAAGACAGGGACACGGCCGACGACAACAGCCCCCGGCCAGGGCTTCTAGGTGACAAGGGTCCAGCCCCACAGTTCGAGGCCTGCGAAGCGGTAGCCACGGTAAAATTGCAGACAGCCTGTCTTCCAAACAAGTTCAGGAAGTCAGGAGTTCATCAGTCGGAACACGGATGTGTTCTCGGACCTCCCTGGCCGCACGTCTCTCATCCAACATGACATCGCCACTGAGCCTCAGGCCAAAATCCGGTTAAAACCATACCGGGTACCCGAGGCTCGGCGACGGGCCATCGCGGAGGAAGTGCAATTAATGTTGAAGCTTGATGTCATTGAGGAATCGAAAAGTGAGTGGGCCAGTCCCATAGTTCTAATACCTAAGCCGGATGGGACGCTGCGGTTCTGCAACGATTTTCGCAAATTAAATGAAGTGTCCAAGTTCGATGCGTATCCCATGCACCGGGTAGACGAGCTTGTTGAGAATTTAGGGCAAGCCCGTTATTTTTCTGTGCTAGACCTCACTAAAGGATACTGGCAAGTACCCTTAACGGAGGCGGCCAAGGAAAAACCGCTTTGTTACCCGCAGGGCCTGTATCATTACAAGGTGTTACCCTTTGGCCTGCATGGCGCCCCGCCACCTTCCAAAGGTTAATGGATATTGTGCTGCGACCTCATCGTCGGTACGCCTCGGCCTACTTAGATGATGTAATCATCCACAGCACCGACTGGGAAAGCCATTTGCCCAAAGTGCAGGCGGTAGTAGATGCCCTGAGGAAAGCTGGTCTAACCGCCAATCCAAAGAAGTGTGCGATTGGGTTGGAAGAGACCAAATATCTGGGGTATGTAATTGGGCGGGGAGTCATCAAACCTCAGGTAACTAAGGTAGAGGCCATACGTAACTGGCCCCGACCGGTCACCACCAGGCAGGTAAAGTCCTTCCTGGGAATTGTAGGATACTACATGAGGTTTGTGCCCCACTTTGCCACAATAGCAGCGCCGTTGACAGACCTCTTAAAGGGACGAAAGTCTGGAAAGATGCACTGGAGTGAGAAGGCGGAGGAGGCTTTCTCTGCGTTGAAGTCGGCCCTATGTGGGTCCCCAGTTTTGGTGACACCCGACTTCAACAGGGAGTTCGTCGTACAGACCGATGCCTCGGAGGTAGGTCTCGGTGCTGTACTGTCTCAGGAGGTCAATGGGGAAGAACATCCCGTTGTCTTCCTGAGCCGTAAGCTCAGCCCCGCCGAGACTAGGTATAGTATAGTGGAGAGGAGTGCCTGGCTATCAAGTGGGCACTCGAATCTCTCCGCTATTACTTGTTAGGAAGGAGGTTCCGTCTGGTGACCGACCATTCCCTCTCAAGTGGATGAGCCAGGCCAAGGAGAGGAATGCTCGGGTCACCAGGTGGTTCCTATCCCTGCAGAACTTCAAGTTCTCTGTAGAGCACAGGGCAGGCCGCTTGCAGGGTAACGCAGATGCCCTGTCCCGCGTCCACTGCCTCACGTGTGTTCACCCCTCAGTGTTGAACAAAGGGGGTGTAAGAGGGCGCAAGGTGCCGTCATGGACGGACGATACGTGTCACCGAGGTTCCTGGCCTCGGTGAGGTGAGAGCCGGGTTTTTATGTGTCAGCAGCAGCTAGTGCTGCTTGACATTTGTTAGTTAGTTTGGCTGCAAAGCCAATCCGGGCCGGCTCTTACTGGGAGTAGGCAAAGAGTTGGGTGGGTGCCTACTCCCCACGGTCCAGACCGGACTTTATCCGGGCATTTAAAAGGCAGCCTCCTCAGCAGCTGAGGGTGTGATTGACCTGGAGCTGCTAACAGTGCTGTGGAGCTCTTTGACCTGGAAGCTAGAGCACAGAAAAGAGGCGTGCAGTCGGCCTGAAAGTCTGAGTGTGATTGTCCTGCGGCTGGGCTAACAGCCAGGTGCGAACACGCACCAACACTTCCCAGGTGACTGGAACCGATATTGGACTTTTTGTTTTGCCGTACGTTTTCTGTTGTGTGTGAAATTAACACAAAGTGACTGTTTGGACTTTATTATATGCAAGTGTGAATTAAACACTGTTTTGCTGCACTTCCTGGACTCCCTTTTGCCTCTGTACTGCACCCGCACCGCTATCTACCAGAGCGACTCCCCACAATATATACAGACACATATATTTGTGTGCGTGTAAAAAGCACGAAATCAGCCAGTTACATCATACATCTGTACCTCGCTGGGTGTATAAATATATATATATATATATATATATATATACACTCATGGCGAGGTACAGATATATGATGTAACTGGCTGATTTGGTACGTGTTACACCAGGTACTAAGTAATCATTTGTAAAGGGATTATATACTTATTTAACTAACTGTACATTACAACGTTTTGGCGAGAGATACAAAAGTAATGAAAGCATTGTACCTGGGCATGTGCAGTCACGGATCCCTCTGATCCAAGCTCCGAGTTCTGACGTTTCAAGTTGGACCATTCTTTCAAGATGGCCATTCTGGTGTGATGGACCTTGAATTTTTTTTTTTAGGTCGGACCGGATCTAACGGACAATGGCCTGCTTCTTTACGAGGACCCGGGTGCGGTCGTAGCCCCGCACCAACATGTGCTGCAGGATAAAGACACAAGCATATAATCCCAATTTTTTTTTTATACAAGTATTAAAAATAATGTGCTCAACAAAACATCAAAAAGTAGTTAAGTCTTTAAAGGGGAAATATTAGATTTAATGTTACCATTATAAGATCGTATTGCGATTGTATGTGTGTGGGGTCTGAGCAATCAGATATTGGCCAGATGAGCAGAGATGTACCTGTCTAGTGAAGTGACGGTACGTTATTGGGTGTAAACCTGGTTTGCCTCCACGTGGTGCACCCTGGGTAACTCTAAATGAACCAGCAGCAAATACTGGCGGTAATACAAAGAAAGCTTCTCCTGAGTCCCGACCAACAAGACACAAACTCTAATCTATAGACTGTGTTTATGTGTGTGTAGGAATATGGATGTGCAATGTGCATGTGAGAGATATTTCTCTGCTGTCCATACATACATGCTACTGACATAGTGCTGTGATGTCACAACAATACTTAGTGCACCAATGAGTAAAATGTACTTAGACCTTATAAAATATGAAGTTGTATGTAATGCGAAAATAAATTTGTATCATAAGTGGCGATTTTCGTATTAGTGAAAATTTCATAACATTCTATCTCTATATAAAGTGATTGTTCTGACATGCATGTGAAGTGTAATCAAATACACTGCTGTAATCTCAAATTACTTACAGTGATCACTAGTTCTTCCTCTTTGCGAAAATTGCTTCCAACCATCTTTTCCAATCTTCTTAAACTTTGGGTAGTTTGAATTAGGCCACGCCCCTTCTGTGCATGCACATTGACCGAATTTTACATTGCGATTTTTGCAATGAAAAAAAATAGTGCACGAAGATAACGAATTCACGAATATATGGAGAACATTCGCCCATATATTTGCGAAAGATTGCAAAATCAAATATTGCCACTGCTGCTCATCACTACTTATCAGCTGTATTTAGGATCCCAATCCATGACAAGCAGAGCAGAGAGGAGGCTGAGGCAGCTCAGTGTTCTGAAGTAATTTATCCTGCTGTATGATTAGGACAGGTTTTGTGTGTACTAATAGGATGGTGGCCATTTTATTTCTCCTAATAACTGCTCCCTAGACAAAACAAGCCACTATAACTAATGAAAGGTATTTAGGAATATATTTATAATAAAGTAATATTGAAGTATTTTCATTTTGTGTGAAGGGAGCATTAAGGGGGAATAACTAATGTGTGGGCCACTAAGGGGACATACAGGGCTGCATACTGTAAAGTAAACAATTGACTCCACCTCCTATCCAGCACTAGTAAGCATTTTATTTTCTTATTTTTTGCCGGTTTTCATTGCAAGCATGGGCTGTTTTGACTAGCAGCGAGAGGAGGATTGTGGGGACATTGGTTTCCTTGTACAAAAATTTGCTATGAGGCCCAGCCTTTTCTAGTTACCTTGCCGGATCAGGCAATCTGTATGCAAACGGATAACATTTATAGACGGATACGTCTATCCGGTTGTCATCCGGAAAAACAGATCCGGTATTTATCTTTTTCAAATTTTTAAAGGTCTGCACAGAGCCCGAATCTGTCAATGCAGTAATTTTAATGCCGGATCCGGCACTAATACATTTCAATGGAAATTAATGCCGGATCCGGCATTTCGGCAAGTGTTCCGGAATTTTGCACTGAGACAATACCGCAGCATGCTGCAGGATTTTCTCCGGCCAAAAAACGTAAGAGGGACTGAACTGATGCATCCTGAACGGAATGCTTTCCATTCAGAATGCATTAGGATTAAACTGATCAGTTTTTTCCGGTATTGAGCCCCTAAGACAGAACTCAATACCGGAAAAGAATAACGCTAGTGTAAAAGTACATATATATATATATATATATATATATATATATTGAAATAGTGTAGAGATCTTCTCTTATTCGGGGGTCATTCTCGGAGAGTTTGCCACAGACACCAGCTTGAAGTCCAAATGATGCTTTATTTTCAAGCACAAAACAGCAATTAAAACTTAAATCACAAACTTAAATCCTCGGCCGTCTGGCCACTGACTAAACAGTCTGTCCCTCTCTATCAGGATCTGGGTCTACCACCCAGCTCCCCAAGACACATCACCAGTGCTTACCCTATACACAGGGTTAGAGGGTCCCAGCTCCCACAGGCCTTGACACAGCCTGCTCCTTTCCCAGACTGGGAGCCACACCCAAGTCCAGCAACAGGATTAAATAGCATCCCTGGACATGAGCATTGTCCAAAATCCCGGACTGGAGCATGGGGAACAGGCACCCCCCCCCCCCCAGCACATTGCCTGCTCCCAGTAAAGGCCCGCCCTGGACTAGCTGGAGCCAGTTAAGCTAATTATCTTGGTGTCCACCAACTAACTTAGTGGCCATCTATATCTAGGGCCTTTACTTCACCAAGGCAGGGCCCCTTGGTGACACGCTCCTGGTGCAAACCCCTTTTTTATGCTTCCCCGGGACTTTACTACACCCCTCCTATTCACATTGCCACATATTTCCCCCCCCCCCCCTGTTCAAACCTGTGGGGGTGAACACATGAACCAACCGGATGCTCGTGATAGGGCATCCGCATTATCATGCCATCTTTCAGCTCAACGGTCCCCCTGGAAGATGTGGCCAGCATCACAGGCTTCCCTTTATTCTGCCAGACCCAGGCCAGAAGTGCTCGGTTTGTCATAAACACTGCCTTCCTACCTAGCAGAAACTGTCCAAAGGCCTTCTGTCCCCAACTAAAGGCCAGATACTCTTTTCCTACTGTTTTTTGAGTGACAATAACATGCTCTCGCACTCTTTGATTCTTGCTCTCATGCACAGGCCTTTTCTTGTATTGCTGCAGCTCTTGACTGGACTGTTTGCATAGTTGTTCCCAGTCATGGTCGTGTTCAGACCCTTTCTCCTTGGTTTCTGGAACATCCGAGGATTTCTCCCACTTCAAGACCTCGGCCTTAGATTCTTCGGCCTCTGTTTCTTTGGAGTCTCCATTCACTTTATTAGCCGTCTTATCTTTCACGGACATGGCATCATATCCTTTCCTTCTTAACTCCTCCTCCTCTTTCTCATCAAGGTTGGAGGCACCGGGGACATCAGGATCTTCACCAGACTCTGAGTTGCTTGTTCAGCCTCTCCAATTCATCTCGCTCCTTAAGCACTTTTTTAAGGGCTCTAGCCAAGGAGAGAGCCTTGGTCGCCTTCTTAATTTTTCGCACCAGCTTCTTAGCAGCGCCCCACTCTTGGGCCTTCTGTTCCAGCTGCTCTTCACTCTGTTCTGGTGTAACAGCAGTTGTAGGAGTACCACCATTCTTCCTTAGACACTCTGTGGGATTTCCACCCAGGGACTCTTTAAGCCCATTGTTGATGTCTACTATAGACTTTTGTGTCTTTCTGGAGTCTTTTCCCTTCCCCAGGACACCAGGCAGTAGACCCTTCAGTTCAATCATCTTTTCCGGGGTCTCCTCTTTTGACCCTTCTGCAGCCTTCTTCGGTGACTCTGTGACGACAGTTAGTCCCTTCTCTATCATATCTAGTGATCGTGTGGCGAGAGTGAGGTCACGCTCCTGTTTGCAGCTGTACTGTCCTGTCAGGTCATCTAAAACTGTCTGGATATGAGCTTCAGACACTAGGCTGACGTCACCCGACTGAACTCTCGTCTCGTCAGATATAACCGTCATCTGGTCGCTACAAGTAACCACTTTAGTTTGGCAAAACCTCGACATGGAAGCCTCTCTCTCTGAGTTGCTATCGGTCACAGAACATGCGTTATACATACCGCTCGTGTCATTCACAATCCTGTCCTCTAGGGGCACCGCTGAGCTAATCCCCACCTGGGACATTTTATTAATCATAGAAACCTGTGGAGACTGCATATCCACTTCTAGTACGTGTGGTACACCCTCTAGGGTTGCGCCATGTACTTGCACATTTTTCACTACAGTGGGTTCCCCCAACTCGGTGCTCTCAACATTTATCGGCATTTTTTCAACTTTTACATTTTTACCACCATGGGGCGCTTCTCCCCTGTCTATAACCTGCAATGTAAAAGGAATGTCATCATCACATCCTTCACAAAAATCCGCATTAACATTATGTATTTTGGCCAACATGGTACCATCACTTTGCACCTTATCAGCGCCACTGTTTTTAATGATCACTTCACTTAGAAAGCAATGGTTTATCTGCATTTCCCTTATACCTTCATTTAAAGGGACAGGTATAGGTTCTGCAGGGGCTTCATCACTTTCTATAGAAGTGTCTCCAGTGCCCCCAATATCACAGAACATCATTCTCTCATGTACGAGCACATTTATGGCATCAAGATCACAAGTCCCAGTTCTCACGGGAGTCTCACCCTCAGTGAGAATCACTGGATAGTCTGTATTATCCTTATAATTGTCCCGCACATTTAAAAATCTACCAGTCTCAGAGGTGGCTATCATGCCATCTCTTACCCGGGCTAGCATGGAATCTCTGACTTTAGCCATCCCAAATCTAGCCTTGGTCAAAGGTACTTTAGGCAACACCATAACCTTCTCCTGTGCAAATCCTTGCAAGGCAGCAACCGCAACAGGCTTACCCATCTGTTCAGACACAGCATTTTTCACATAGTCATTCATTTTTGAGACAGTTTCTCGCCTCAGTGCTTCATCACTCACCGGCCCGGCAGGTAACAACTGCCGCCGGCTTACTGTTACAACATTATCAACAGGAACAGTCTTACCCAGCAATGTCACGGGATTGGCAGTCTCAGGAGACGAGGATCTTCCCCTAACACCTCTACCGAGATCACCAGCCTTCTCTTGGTTCTTGGTATCCCGAACACCAGCAGACTTTTTACTGTAACCGTTGCCACTAGAAACGACATGGCCTGGAGTCACAATTTTTCCTGGATGGTCCCTCCAACTGCATCCTTGAGGACTCTGTGTACAGTCGCAAGGAAAATAGGCACTCCTGAGAAACGCACCACTCTTCACCTTCCTGTCTTCCTGACGGTAGCACATATCTGCTGTTTATCAGGTTCTCCGCTCCACAGCTGCCAGAATAATGGAAAGTCTTTGCCGAGCACAAACTCCACTTCCAGAGTCTCACATTTTAAGAGCTTGCATTGTACAGAACCATAGTCTGTTACAAAGGTCAGTGACATCTGTCTCTGGCCCCCTCTCTAGAAAGTCCAGTACTTCGGGCATGACCCGAGACACCTGCTAGCGGGAGTCTAGTGTAACCCCCAGCGGTATTCTCCCGATCTCCAACACGCAGGATTTTTCCCATGGCCTCCACCATTTTGCAGCCATTTAGACAGGTCTGTTTCTTTGCTTCTGGCCATTTAAATCCGCGCACAGCATGCAGCCCAGAAAAAAACTGTCCACAAACGCATGAGCAGCATTTGCTCCACTGCACAAAACAAGCTTCCGGCCCTTTAAATCACTAAATAGCAATTCCTTGGCAACATTTACAGCACCTGCTCTTCTCAGTCAGGTCGTTGCCCCTAGCAACCTGCTGTTATTGCCCGCATTCTCCACCATATGTAGGGATCTTCTCTTATTGGGGGGTCATTCTCGCAGAGTTTGCCACAGACACCAGCTTGAAGTCCAAATGATGCTTTATTTTCAAGCACAAAACAGCAATCAAAACTTAAATCACAAACTTAAATCCTCGGCCGTCTGGCCACTGACTAAACAGTCTTTCCCTCTCTATCAGGATCTGGGTCTACGACCCAGCTCCCCAAGACACATCACCAGTGCTTACCCCACACACAGGGTTAGAGGGTCCCGGCTCCCACAGGCCTTGACACAGCCTGCTCCTTTCCCAGACTGGGAGCCACACCCAAGTCCAGCAACAGGATTAAATAGCATCCCTGGACATGAGCATTGTCCAAAATCCCGGACTGGAGCATGGGGAACAGGCACCCCCCCCCCCCCCCAGCACATTGCCTGCTCCCAGTAAAGGCCCGCCCTGGACTAGCTGGAGCCAGCTAAGCTAATTATCTTGGTGTCCACCAACTAACTTAGTGGCCACCTATATCTAGGGCCTTTACTTCACCAAGGCAGGCCCCTTGGTGACACGCTCCTGGTGCAAACCCCTTTTTTATGCTTCCCCAGTACTTTACTACACCCCTCCTATTCACATTGCCACAATAGTTATTAGAAAAGTGACCCAGGGTTACAAATCAGATGTGGATACAAAATGTCTATGGAACAGTTGTGACTTGGGGCTTCTTCTATGGACGCAAATACGTAGACCCTGTGTTCTTCACTCTTTAGCCACTACATAAGGATCAGGTCCCCAATGCAGGGGAACCAGCAGACTACTAACTCTTGGAGTAGTCTTTGTTCAGTAGAGTGCTCACCATATTCAGGAACAAACCAAGGTCAAGGTAGGCAGAGTTGTTGCAATGCAAAGGTCAATCTGAGGGTCATATCAGAGTAAGAACAGAAAACAGGGAGTGGTCAGGTCAGGCAGAAAAAGGTCAGTTCCAGAGATCAGAGAGAAGTCAGTACATGGGGCAGACAGCAAAACCTCTGCAGGAAACTGAGTACTAGGACCTATTTCTCAGACACCTTCCCATAGAGAAAAATGCCTTAAAGATATTGCCTGGTGAGCATTCTGGTCCTTTAAGAGCTGGATAGAGTGTGAGTGCTCTACATGTATCAGAAGGAAGGACAGAGCTGGCAGAGATAAGGACAAGGCTGCAGCCAGTGGAGTGGCAGAGCAGCATCATGTTGATGCCTGCTGGGGACCGGCAGGAGGACACTGATGACCTGCACTGTGAGAAGGGAGAAACAGGGGACTGAGTGAGTGCTCCAGTGGCCATGTCCAGGACGGTGGGCATGTACTGCCAATATAACAGTACCCTTCCCCTACACATCTTCTTTAGTTAAGACTGTAGAAATTTCTTCAAAACAGCTGAAGCCATGATGTTTTTAGCTGGCTCCCTGGATCTTTCCTCAAACCTGAATCCTTTCCAATCCACCAGATCAAGGTTTTATCTCTAACTCTCTTCATGTCCAAAGTAACATTGACCTTATACTCAATCACCATGCCAACTGGAGTAGAAGCAGAGGCAGAATAGCTGGAGTAGTGATTGCATACAACTGGTTTGAGGAGGAAAACATGAAAAGTGTTAGTGATGCATAACAGTACAGTGAGGCGCAACTTGTAACAGAGAGGATTAAATTTACTCAAATGTTCTTGGGGTAAAGCCAGACCTTATCCCTGAAAGAAAATTGAGGTGGAGTCTTTCATATATGATCAGCAAACATCTTCATGGAAGTTAAAGCCTTTATCAGGGATATTTTAGTCTCTTGCCTGCATGGGTAGGATTAAAATTTTTAACAATATGTTCCCTACTCAACAGTGGACATGCGGCATCACAATATATTTACATACATACACCATAAATATACAATGCACATAGACATAAATACCATACACCATACATACACGCACCCACACATACCACTAAACCTTTAAAAAGCCTAAGGAGCTAAACAAGTTTTTTTAAAACACTAGGACACCTCTAACTCTACCCAATGTCTATCTGTGAATGTCCCAATCCTGCCTAGTCTCATTGTGCCCCCCACACAGTAGTTATGCAAGATCTGAAACGGTTGGGAGGAATGCATACATAAACAGACTATATGGACACTACACTCACATATATCATGTATACACTACACTCACATAAATACATCACATTTGCGATATACACCCATCATATATGATGCATCATACAGTATATAAATTACACATAGGCTACACTTACAGAAGATATACCTACACCATATACATTTTATACACATTTTGGACCAAGCTCTTAAGACATATTTGCATACAAATTATATTCTGTGCTATCAAACATACAGGAATATACAGCACCACATACCTCTTACATCCAGTGACTTCTTCTCTGATGTAGACCTTCTATTTCCTCATCATCTCCTTTCAGACCAGACCGCAATGATGATTTTTCACCCATCTCTCGTCTGGTCTTGACAAAAAGACATCTTAGGTTCCTACTTATCCATCATCCTCCTACTTTCTGCACACTTCAACCTGCCACTTCCAATACTGTGCCCTCTGTGCTCCTCAATACTATACTGCAGAAACAGTTCCCCTGAAAATACTAGTACCACACAGATAGTGCCAACAATACTGTGCGCGCTGTGCTCCCAATACTATAATACAGAAACTGTACACCTGAAAATATTAGTACCACACATAGTTCCCCCAATACTGTGCCCGCTGTGCTCACCAATACTATCCAGCAGAAACATATAAACCCCCTTATAATACTGTGGGGACATTATTACTACTAAGTTCACTCTGGTAGAGAATTATTACTATTGGTAGGACATTGGGGAGCACTAGTACTGGCACACTTAAAATGAGCAGCAGTACAAAGAATGTCCCTTATATTGTGCGTCAGTACACAAAAATGCCCCCTGATAATGTGCACTAGTACAAAAATGCTCCTATTCTGTGTGCCAGTACAAAAAAATCCCCCTCTTAGTGTACCCAGTTGAGCTAATGACCCCATAGTGCCCAGATAATGTGTGAAAGTATAAAACACCCCTATAGAATGCACCACTAGATCCACACATAGTGCTGCTCTTCCCTCCACATAGTATCCCACATAATGTGCCAGTATAAAATGCCCCTATATAGTGCCCCAAACAGATGCCCCCATAGTGATACTTCCCCTTCCCCAGAGTGCCCCCATAATGTGCCTCTACAATATGGCCCCCATAGTGTTCTCCCCCCCCAACCCTATAGTTCCCCCATAATGCGCCAGTATAAATGCCCCTTATTAGTGCCCCCAGTAGATGCCCACATATTGCTTCTAAGTTCTGCCCTCCAGAGTTCTGTGGTCTCCAGACAGAAAACACAGTAGATAAACATTGTGAGTGACATTGTGGGCCCCAACAAAGAATCTGCCAGTTGTCCCAATGGATCACAGGTGTATGAACGTGAAGCCATGGTAACCCCAGCAACAGGGAGCTGACAGAGTGTAGAAGGAGAAGGAGTGAAGAAGTCCTACTTGGCTGTCCATAGGCATGTTGGCATACTGAATGCATTCCAGAATAAGCACTCCACTGTCAGATGCCACCACCAAAGACTTCTCCAAGAGCATGGTAAGTTTGTGGTGCTGAGTCACTAAGCCCTGATGTAGGAAGTGACCCACTGTAGCAAAATTCAGGAAGGCATGTTTGGTAAACCAGACATCACAACAAGACAGAATAACAGGAACAGTCAATATCAGATAGAGTATATTCACCCAGTGTCTCTCCAACCGACCCTATGCACAGAAGTTCCAGTTTTGAGAAGACAGGTTCTCACATAGTGAGCCTTGCCACCCTAATATGAACACTAACTATTACAGCATCTGTGCTGACGCTCCTCTTCATACAGTTTGATTCTGTCCAGATGAATAGGCTCCTGAGCAGGACTGAAGTAAGAAAGCAAGGGCTTCTGGAATGAAGGTACCAATCTGGGGGTTCTCCTGTCTTGTGCAGAAACCCTGGGATGCTCGCTAAACTGGAGATCTATGCTGATAGACAGTGATATCAGATAATCCTTAATGTGCCCTGATAGAGCCTCCCAGATGAAAGCCACCAGGGTCTCATTGTTTCAGGACAGATCCAAAGCGAGGGTACAGAATTTTTGTGGCAAACTGTCCCATTGTAAGATTTTCCCTGACAGAGATGCAATAAAGGAAGAGGCATCTGAGGCTGCCCAGCCAGGCACTTCAAAGACTTTGTAGAAAATCGGCAGAAAGTCCTGTAGACTACATATCAGGATGCCATTCCATTCCTAGAGTGGAGTGGCCCGGGCTAATGCTTCTCTGAACAGTAGGGACACCAGGAAAGCGACCTTTGACCAGTTAGTGGGGGACTGATGAGCCTGCAAGTCAAAGTGGGTGGTGCATTGGTTCAGAAACTCATGGCAGGACTTAGGATCCCCCTTATAGCGTGGCATAAGAATATAGGTAGGATGCATAGGCAGATGTAGGCTGGACACACCAGAGGAGAAATCTTGCTGTGGTTGAAGTACTGGCGCTGTTGCCTGGGGAAGCAGAACTGAAGTGGAAACCACCAAAGAAAGCAAGCAAGCAAGCATGGTTCTCAGATACTTTAGGAGTTGCTCCTGGTAACCAGGCTAATCAGTCAGCTTCTTAAATACTTAATGCAGTTCCAGCGTGGATGGGCCAGTGGGATCCATGGCCTGAGCAAACTGTTACAAAGCGGATGTGGATCCGCTGTGTCTACTGCACAGATTTGACATAGGGTCTACTCCTATTGGTGTTATCTAAATGGTCCTCCTAGTCTTCATTCTTTAACCTCTTGTAACTATATGGGATTCATTTAGCTCTCTGGCATCAACATCTTCTTAGTTAAGACAGTTGGCATACCTCAAGACGTACCACAGTAAGACATTATACTCTCCACAGCAATTAGTGTACACTTCCAATACAGCATACAAAACAAATTGTAAGCTATCTGGCCACTAACTGCAGATGACTTTATCTCTCACTAACTGAACCTTGGTCTACCAACTAGTTCCTCAAAAGACAAGTCATAGTTCATACCATACATCTAGTCAGAGGTCCTCCTATGGCTACCACAAGCCTTGGTACTGCCTATGTCTTCCTCAGACGGTTGACCCAGGGGGTTCAAGAGATACTGGTGCAGAGCACTTAGGGGTGAGGCAAAAACCATATTGAGGTACAATCCAAATTCAGGGCAGGCAGTTTTTGTGTAATAAAAATGCCGAACCAAGGGTCAGGGCAGATCAAGGTCAGAGTAGAGAACAGACAAATTTAAGGTTAGGCAGCAAACGGTCAAATCTGGAGACACAGCATTTTGCAGGAAACTAGAGTACTTGAAGCTATTGTTAGGGTGCCTACCCACAGGGAAAGGTGCCTTAAAATCCTACGGTGGCCAGTAGGGATGAGTGAATCGACTTCGGATGAAACATCCGAAGTCAATTCGCATAAAACTTTGTTACAATACTGTACGGAGCGACTGCTTCATATAGTATTAGAATGTATTGGCTCCGATGAGCCAAAGTTATTACTTTGCGAAGTCTCGTTTCAGCTGAAGTCGATTCACTCATCCCCAGTGGCCAGCTATTGGTATGTCCTGACAAGTTTGTGTATGGGTGGAGCTTAGTTACTAGATAGAAGACTTCATATACTGTTCTAGAGAGTTCTGACCCCGCTGAAGTCAGAGGAAAGTGGTAGACAGAGCACCTCCTGTGTCATATTGGTGTGTGCTTAGAAAGCAGGCCTGAAACCTGTAGTTAGCTTGCTGTTGGAGTGTCAGCATCCACACTCAGATTACTTCAAGGACCACCATACCATAAAAGTGCTGCATAAGGCTATTAGAGAGAAATCATAAAACTGGACTGAAACAAGCCTGGAAAAGGGTCCAGAATTGTAAGCAAACAGTGCCTTGCTAAAAGTTTGGAAAACACCATCTTATAGTTTGGGAAGCACCATCTTATAGAGAGTAAGGAGCTGAGCAGATTGATATGTAATTTTATGGGAAAAGATTCCATATAATGATTTCCATTAGTGTTAATAGAGCACCAAAGTGCTCGTGTGCTCCAGTAGAACACTTTGAGGTGCTCGGGTGCTCTACCGAGCACAATGGAAGTCAATGGGAGAACCCAAGCATTAAACCAGGCACCCCCTGCTCTGAAGATGGGAGGGTGTCTGGACTCTAGTTTGGCTTAGGAGTCTCTGCTCTGACTCCAAATATAGATATCCATATATGGAGTCAGTGCTTGGGGACACCCCAGTGTATTTAAATCTAATTTAGCCTCTATTTCTATGCAGAAGATCGCTGTACATTGAGGGAATCCCTCAGTGTAAGTCTGCCGCTTAGTTGTCCCTGCTCTGACTCTATATATAGCTATGCCCATATATGGAGTAAGTGCTTGGGGACACACAGTGTATTTAAATCTAATTTAGCCTGTATTTCAGAAAATTATCGGCTGGGATTCGAACCCTTCTGCATTAGAAGCAAGGCATTTAACAATTCAGCTATAATAGCTGCATAGCCAGTTACTTCATATAAATAAATAAAAAAATAAAAAAGTATTCCTGTAAGTTTTCCTATACAGTAGAAGTCTAATATTTTGACTGGCTATATAGTGTAGTGGTTAAAGTTCTGGGCTATGATGCAGAAGCTGTGAGTTCAAATCCCATCACAAGCTTTTTCAGAAATAGAGGTTAAATTAGATTTAATATTTTATATTTTTTTTAGTAATTGTAAACAACATATGGCACAAAAATGTGTAATTACTAAAAAAATATATATAAATATATATATATATATAGATATATATATATATATATATATATATATACTCTTCAAAGTAGTGCAAAACTGCAGCTCTAACCTGTGCATTTGTTTGGGAGGAACAGATAAAGACCTGGACACAACCTTGCAGCGAATTGAAAAAAGTTGTGGAATCCAACTTCCCATTAAAAATAGATTCTTTATTCACTTGCGGTTAAATCCAGAAATCAAATACAGTACAGTCTACGCGTTTTGGACCTCCAAATAATGGTCATCATGACATACAAAAAAGTAATAAAACCCCTTCCTTATATACAAGTGCTTGACCCTCACTAGGTGATCATTAACCTCATATGTTTGTTGTGGGAGGGGAAACAATACGCATCTGAGAAAATCACAAACTCAAGAAAAGAAAAAAGTTTAAAAACCTATTACCTATATTGCAAAACTAGATCATGTCTCTTGTTCAGACCATTTGGAAAACAACTTCCCAGTTTAAACATCCAAAATGCTTCGCTACTCAAAAGCTTTGATTTATGGTCACCACCTCTAATCGAAGAAAACACCCTTTCTATTCCCTGTACCGCAAATGCTGTGGTCTCTCCCTTGTGAACAGTGGCAAAATGCAAAGTTGCAGCTGAGACATTGCATGTTTTGTAATGAGGGATATCAGATAAATGTTTTCGTATTCTGACCTCGAGATCTGCTTTGTCGTACAGCCCACATACTGCAAACTACAGGCTTTACATGTAATCACATATATAGCATAATCGGTATTACAGTTCACATATTGTTGAATTGTGTGACTGATGCCATTTGCCGCAGAAGTGACAGTTTGACACACTGTCATAAAACTACAGCAAATGCACCTGCTACAATGTAACAATCAAAAATTGTCTTTTGTCAACACATTAGGAAGTGTTTTTCCAAATGGTCTGAACATGAGACATTATCTAGTTTTGCAATGTAGGTAATAGGTTTTTAAACTTTTTTCTTTTCTTGAGTCACAAACTTTTTCAGAAATAGAGGCTAAACTTAATTTAAACATATATATATATATATATATATATATATATATATATATATATATATATATATTGTGGGGGGTTTGCTCTGGTCTCGGGGATCATTTGCACAAAGATTGTCGTCCACCGCAGCTTTAGGGGCCAAGCATTGCTTTTATTGTGGAACACGGCATAGCAGAGATGACAAAACACAAAATAAAACACCTTGTCCGTCTGGGCTCTAACTAAACAGGGGTAATCCTACCTCACTGAACAAACATCGTTCACACACGGTACCAACATGCGGCTTTTTCACCCGTGCAGTCCAGCAGCCTCCCGACTGTAGCAAGTCCAGTGCCTTTGGGGAGTGTGGCCCAGTAGTCTTCCCGACTCTGGCCTTGTGACCCTTGTACCTGCAGGCATCACTGCGTCCCCAAAGTTCAGGCTATCGCCTAGCCCCGTGGCCCCTCAGCCAACTTGGCCGAGACCACTCACACAGAGCCTCTGCCAAACTCTGTCTCCAAAACTCTCTCCAGAGTGGGACCCCACCCATGTCCAACAAGAGGATTAAATAGCATCCCTGGACATGGGCGTTGTCAAACCCCGGACTGGAGCATGGGGAACAGGCACCCACCCAGCACATTGCCTGTTCCCAGTAAAAGCCCGCCCTGGACTAGCTGGAGCCAGCTAAGCTAGTTATCTTGGTGACCACCAACTAACTTAGTGGCCACCCATCTCTAGACTAGGGCCTTTACTTCACCAAGGCCGGGCCCCTTGGTGACACGCTCCTGGTGCAAACAACACCCCTTGTTATTCACATTGCCACATATCCCCCCTCTGTTCACACCTGTGAGGGTGAACACATGTACCGACTGGATGCTCGTGATAGGGCACCCGCATTATCTTGCCATCTTCAAGCTCAACGGTCCCCTGGAAGATGTGGCCAGCATCACAGGCTTCCCTTTATTCTGCCACAACCACGCCAGCAGAACCCAGTTAGTCACAAACACGAAGCTTACTATCCTACCAGTCATCTTGTCACATACTAGAGACACCTGGTCGCTACTAGCAACTACCACAGTTTTAGCGGACCTTGACATGTCAGCCTCTTTTTGTCTCTTTATTTTATCAACAGATAGCAGCTTTCTTTTTCCTTTACTCCCCACAGGGGTTAGGTCAGGTTTGGCTTCAGTTTCAGAATCTTCTGCTTCTTCAGTGGTACTCCCCACTTCAGCAGACTCTTTTTCAGTCTTTTCTTTGGTTTCTAGAACAGTCGAGGATTTCTCCCCCTTCAAGACCTCGGCCTCTGTTTCTTTGGAGTCTCCATTCACTTTATTAGCCGTCTTATCCTTCACGGACATGGCATCATATCCTTTCCTTCTTAACTCCTCCTCCTCTTTCTCATCAAGGTTGGAGGCACCGGGGACATCAGGACCTTCGCCAGATTCGTCGTCTTCTGGCAATCCCTGCAGAGGATCACCCGGGATATGGTTCTCCTTTCGGGCAGGATTCAGGAGAGCCAGCCCATCGGAGTAGACAGGACCCTCATACTGGTTGTCGGTCCCCCGTATTTCTTCCCCAGCAGACTGCTAGCTTTCTGGAAGGCATTGACAGCAGAGGGAATGTCTTTCATGACCAGGCCCTGGCCACACACTGCCACGAGTCTCTGGGCTTCTGCATCCACCTCAGCACCACCATCTGGTTCAGCAGATCCATCTTCCATCTTCTTCTCTGCCTCGGCTGGCACCACAGCGCAACCACCTCCAGACCCATTCTTAACGGGCTCTGACTTCTTGGCATCTTTCAGAGGACCTTCCTCTTCAGGCATCTCATTTTCTTCCACCTGCTGCGCAGTAGCACGCTTAGGCTTCTCCAACTCATAGACTTCATCTTTTGAGCTCCTGAGATCTTCCATCTCTGCTCTGAGTTGCTTGTTCAGCCTCTCAAATTCGTCTTGCTCCTTAAGCACTTTTCCAAGGGCTCTAGTCAAGAAGAGGGCCTTGGTCTTCTTCTTAGTTTTTCGCCCTAGCTTGTTAGCAGCGCCCCACTCTTGGGCCTTCTGTTCCAGCTGCTCTTCACTCTGTTCTGGTGTTACAGCCATTGTAGGAGTACCACCATCCTTCCTTAGACACTCCGTGGGATTTCCACCCAGGGACTCTTCAAGCCCATGGTTGAGGTCTACTATAGACTTTTGTGTCTTCATGGAGTCTTTTCCCTTCCCCAGGACACCAGGCGGTAGACCCTTCAATTCACTCGTCTTTTCCAGGGTCTCCTCTTTTGACCCTTCTGCAGCCTTCTTCGGTGACTCTATGACGACGGCTAGTCCCTTCACTATCGTACGTAGGGACTGTGTGGCGAGAGTGAGATCAGCCTCCTGTTTGCAGCTGTACTGTTCTGTCAGGTCATCTAAGACTGTCTGGATATGAGCTTCAGACACTAGGCTGACGTCCCCGACTGATCTCTCGTCACATCAGGTATAACTATCGTCTGGTTGCTATCAGTAACCACGTCAGTTTGGCAAGACCTCAACATGGCAGCCTCTCTCTCTGAGTTGCTATCGGTCACAGCACATGCGTCATATATACTGCTCATGTCATTCTCATTTCTGCCCTCAAGGGGCACTGCGGAGCTAATCCCCACCTTGGACACTTCCCTAGCCCACATAGAACTCCGTGGATACGGCACATCCACCTCTGTTACGTGTGGTACACTCTTTGGCCCTGCCACAGTTTCCTGCCCATTCACTACAGTGGGTTCCCCCAACTCGGTGCTCTCGACATTTATCTGCATTTTTCCAAATTTTACATTTTTACCACCATGGGGCGCTTCTCCCCTGTCTATAACCTGCAATGTAAAAGGCATGTCATCATCACATCCTTCACAAAAATCCGCATTAACATTATGTATTTTGGCCAACACGGTACCATCACTTTGCACCTTATCAGCTTCACTGTTTTTATTGGTCACTTCACTTAGAAAGCAATGGTTTATCCGCATTTCCCTTATACCTTCATTTAAAGGGACAGGTATAGGTTCTGCAGCGGCTTCATCACTTTCTATAGAAGTGTCTCCAGTGCCCCCAATATCACAGAACATCATTCTCTCATGTACGAGCACACTTATGGCATCAAGATCACAAGTCCCAGTTGTCACGGGAGTCTCACCCTCAGTGAGAACCCCGGGATAGTCCGTATTCCTATAATTGTCCCGCACATTTAATAATCTACCAGTCTCAGGGGCGGCTATCATGCCGTCCCTTACCCGGGCTAGCATGGGATCTCTGACTTTCGCCATCCCAAATCTAGCCTTGGTCACAGGTACTTTAGGCAACACTATAACCTTCTCCTGTGCAGATCCTTGCAAAGCAGCAACTGCAACGGGCTTACCCGTCTGTTCAGACACAGCATTTTTCACATAGTCATTCATTTTTGAGACAGTTTCTCGCCTCAGTGCTTCATCACTCACCGGCCCGGCAGGTAGCAACTGCCGCCGGCTCACTGTCACAACATTTTTAACAGGAACAGTCTTACCGCCTGTCGTGGATTCGGCAGTCTCGGAAGATGACGTCCGTCCCAGGCCATTTCTACCATTGCCACCGGAAACAACATGAGGTGGGGTCCAGACCTTTCCCGGATGGTCACTCCAGCGGCACCCTTGAGGACTCTGTGCACAGTTGCAGGGAATGTAGAGGCTCCTGGGAACCGCACTACTCTCCACCTTCTTGTCTTCCCGACGGTTGCCCTTGGCAACGGCATGCATATTCTCCTCCAACACTGCACTCAGCTTTCTCACCAACCGATCAGTCTCCAGCACCAGCTGCTCCATTACACCCTCAGTGGCCTTGGTTTTCCGCCAAACCGGGCCACTTCTCACATATGGTATCACCTTTGGTATAAGCAGCTTCCGCCACACCTGACTACCTTTCACCCAGGTCGCCATTTTGAGCAAAAAATTTCCACAGGTCAGTTTTTTTTTCTTTTTGTGCTTCTGGCCCTTTAAACCTTTGCACCGCTTGCCACACAGGGAAAAAACAGTCCAAACTATCATCAGCAGTTCTTTTGCAACCCAGCAAAGTGTCCAGGACCACACGAGCAGGACCTGCTCCACCGAACAAACAGGCTTCCGGCCCTAAGCTCCAACACAGCAATCGCACAGCTTTTTCCTCTGTCCTGTCGTTGCCCCCAGCAACACTTTACCTTTTTCCAGCAGGGACGACTGCCCGCATCCGACACCAAATGTGGGGGTTTGCTCTGGTCTCGGGGATCATTTGCACAAAGATTGTCGTCCACCGCAGCTTTAGGGGCCAAGCATTGCTTTTATTGTGGAACACGGCATAGCAGAGATGACAAAACACAAAATAAAACACCTTGCCCGTCTGGGCTCTAACTAAACAGGGGTAATCCTACCTCACTGAACAAACATCGTTCACACACGGTACCAACATGCGGCTTTTTCACCCGTGCAGTCCAGCAGCCTCCCGACTGTAGCAAGTCCAGTGCCTTTGGGGAGTGTGGCCCAGTAGTCTTCCCGACTCTGGCCTTGTGACCCTTGTACCTGCAGGCGTCACTGCGTCCCCAAAGTTCAGGCTATCGCCTAGCCCCGTGGCCCCTCAGCCAACTTGGCCGAGACCACTCACACAGAGCCTCTGCCAAACTCTGTCTCCAAAACTCTCTCCAGAGTGGGACCCCACCCATGTCCAACAAGAGGATTAAATAGCATCCCTGGACATGGGCGTTGTCAAAACCCCGGACTGGAGCATGGGGAACAGGCACCCACCCAGCACATTGCCTGTTCCCAGTAAAAGCCCGCCCTGGACTAGCTGGAGCCAGCTAAGCTAGTTATCTTGGTGACCACCAACTAACTTAGTGGCCACCCATCTCTAGACTAGGGCCTTTACTTCACCAAGGCCGGGCCCTTGGTGACACGCTCCTGGTGCAAACAACACCCCTTGTTATTCACATTGCCACATATCCCCCTCTGTTCACACCTGTGGGGGTGAACACATGTACCGACTGGATGCTCGTGATAGGGCACCCGCATTATCTTGCCATCTTCAAGCTCAACGGTCCCCTGGAAGATGTGGCCAGCATCACAGGCTTCCCTTTATTCTGCCACAACCACGCCAGCAGAACCCAGTTAGTCACAAACACGAAGCTTACTATCCTACCAGTCATCTTGTCACATACTAGAGACACCTGGTCGCTACTAGCAACTACCACAGTTTTAGCGGACCTTGACATGTCAGCCTCTTTTTGTCTCTTTATTTTATCAACAGATAGCAGCTTTCTTTTTCCTTTACTCCCCACAGGGGTTAGGTCAGGTTTGGCTTCAGTTTCAGAATCTTCTGCGTCTTCAGTGGTACTCCCCACTTCAGCAGACTCTTTTTCAGTCTTTTCTTTGGTTTCTAGAACAGTCGAGGATTTCTCCCCCTTCAAGACCTCGGCCTCTGTTTCTTTGGAGTCTCCATTCACTTTATTAGCCGTCTTATCCTTCACGGACATGGCATCATATCCTTTCCTTCTTAACTCCTCCTCCTCTTTCTCATCAAGGTTGGAGGCACCGGGGACATCAGGACCTTCGCCAGATTCGTCGTCTTCTGGCAATCCCTGCAGAGGATCACCCGGGATATGGTTCTCCTTTCGGGCAGGATTCAGGAGAGCCAGCCCATCGGAGTAGACAGGACCCTCATACTGGTTGTCGGTCCCCCGTATTTCTTCCCCAGCAGACTGCTAGCTTTCTGGAAGGCATTGACAGCAGAGGGAATGTCTTTCATGACCAGGCCCTGGCCACACACTGCCACGAGTCTCTGGGCTTCTGCATCCACCTCAGCACCACCATCTGGTTCAGCAGATCCATCTTCCATCTTCTTCTCTGCCTCGGCTAGCACCACAGCGCAACCACCTCCAGACCCATTCTTAACGGGCTCTGACTTCTTGGCATCTTTCAGAGGACCTTCCTCTTCAGGCATCTCATTTTCTTCCACCTGCTGCGCAGTAGCACGCTTAGGCTTCTCCAACTCATAGACTTCATCTTTTGAGCTCCTGAGATCTTCCATCTCTGCTCTGAGTTGCTTGTTCAGCCTCTCAAATTCGTCTTGCTCCTTAAGCACTTTTCCAAGGGCTCTAGTCAAGAAGAGGGCCTTGGTCTTCTTCTTAGTTTTTCGCCCTAGCTTGTTAGCAGCGCCCCACTCTTGGGCCTTCTGTTCCAGCTGCTCTTCACTCTGTTCTGGTGTTACAGCCATTGTAGGAGTACCACCATCCTTCCTTAGACACTCCGTGGGATTTCCACCCAGGGACTCTTCAAGCCCATGGTTGAGGTCTACTATAGACTTTTGTGTCTTCATGGAGTCTTTTCCCTTCCCCAGGACACCAGGCGGTAGACCCTTCAATTCACTCGTCTTTTCCAGGGTCTCCTCTTTTGACCCTTCTGCAGCCTTCTTCGGTGACTCTATGACGACGGCTAGTCCCTTCACTATCGTACGTAGGGACTGTGTGGCGAGAGTGAGATCAGCCTCCTGTTTGCAGCTGTACTGTTCTGTCAGGTCATCTAAGACTGTCTGGATATGAGCTTCAGACACTAGGCTGACGTCCCCGACTGATCTCTCGTCACATCAGGTATAACTATCGTCTGGTTGCTATCAGTAACCACGTCAGTTTGGCAAGACCTCAACATGGCAGCCTCTCTCTCTGAGTTGCTATCGGTCACAGCACATGCGTCATATATACTGCTCATGTCATTCTCATTTCTGCCCTCAAGGGGCACTGCGGAGCTAATCCCCACCTTGGACACTTCCCTAGCCCACATAGAACTCCGTGGATACGGCACATCCACCTCTGTTACGTGTGGTACACTCTTTGGCCCTGCCACAGTTTCCTGCCCATTCACTACAGTGGGTTCCCCCAACTCTGTGCTCTCGACATTTATCTGCATTTTTCCAAATTTTACATTTTTACCACCATGGGGCGCTTCTCCCCTGTCTATAACCTGCAATGTAAAAGGCATGTCATCATCACATCCTTCACAAAAATCCGCATTAACATTATGTATTTTGGCCAATACGGTACCATCACTTTGCACCTTATCAGCTTCACTGTTTTTATTGGTCACTTCACTTAGAAAGCAATGGTTTATCCGCATTTCCCTTATACCTTCATTTAAAGGGACAGGTATAGGTTCTGCAGCGGCTTCATCACTTTCTATAGAAGTGTCTCCAGTGCCCCAATATCACAGAACATCATTCTCTCATGTACGAGCACACTTATGGCATCAAGATCACAAGTCCCAGTTGTCACGGGAGTCTCACCCTCAGTGAGAACCCCGGGATAGTCCGTATTCCTATAATTGTCCCGCACATTTAATAATCTACCAGTCTCAGGGGCGGCTATCATGCCGTCCCTTACCCGGGCTAGCATGGGATCTCTGACTTTCGCCATCCCAAATCTAGCCTTGGTCACAGGTACTTTAGGCAACACTATAACCTTCTCCTGTGCAGATCCTTGCAAAGCAGCAACTGCAACGGGCTTACCCGTCTGTTCAGACACAGCATTTTTCACATAGTCATTCATTTTTGAGACAGTTTCTCGCCTCAGTGCTTCATCACTCACCGGCCCGGCAGGTAGCAACTGCCGCCGGCTCACTGTCACAACATTTTTAACAGGAACAGTCTTACCGCCTGTCGTGGATTCGGCAGTCTCGGAAGATGACGTCCGTCCCAGGCCATTTCTACCATTGCCACCGGAAACAACATGAGGTGGGGTCCAGACCTTTCCCGGATGGTCACTCCAGCGGCACCCTTGAGGACTCTGTGCACAGTTGCAGGGAATGTAGAGGCTCCTGGGAACCGCACTACTCTCCACCTTCTTGTCTTCCCGACGGTTGCCCTTGGCAACGGCATGCATATTCTCCTCCAACACTGCACTCAGCTTTCTCACCAACCGATCAGTCTCCAGCACCAGCTGCTCCATTACACCCTCAGTGGCCTTGGTTTTCCGCCAAACCGGGCCACTTCTCACATATGGTATCACCTTTGGTATAAGCAGCTTCCGCCACACCTGACTACCTTTCACCCAGGTCGCCATTTTGAGCAAAAAATTTCCACAGGTCAGTTTTTTTTTCTTTTTGTGCTTCTGGCCCTTTAAACCTTTGCACCGCTTGCCACACAGGAAAAAACAGTCCAAACTATCATCAGCAGTTCTTTTGCAACCCAGCAAAGTGTCCAGGACCACACGAGCAGGACCTGCTCCACCGAACAAACAGGCTTCCGGCCCTAAGCTCCAACACAGCAATCGCACAGCTTTTTCCTCTGTCCTGTCGTTGCCCCCAGCAACACTTTACCTTTTTCCAGCAGGGACGACTGCCCGCATCCGACACCAAATGTGGGGTTTGCTCTGGTCTCGGGGATCATTTGCACAAAGATTGTCGTCCACCGCAGCTTTAGGGGCCAAGCATTGCTTTTATTGTGGAACACGGCATAGCAGAGATGACAAAACACAAAATAAAACACCTTGCCCGTCTGGGCTCTAACTAAACAGGGATAATCCTACCTCACTGAACAAACATCGTTCACACACGGTACCAACATGCGGCTTTTTCACCCGTGCAGTCCAGCAGCCTCCCGACTGTAGCAAGTCCAGTGCCTTTGGGGAGTGTGGCCCAGTAGTCTTCCCGACTCTGGCCTTGTGACCCTTGTACCTGCAGGCGTCACTGCGTCCCCAAAGTTCAGGCTATCGCCTAGCCCCGTGGCCCCTCAGCCAACTTGGCCGAGACCACTCACACAGAGCCTCTGCCAAACTCTGTCTCCAAAACTCTCTCCAGAGTGGGACCCCACCCATGTCCAACAAGAGGATTAAGTAGCATCCCTGGACATGGGCGTTGTCAAAACCCCGGACTGGAGCATGGGGAACAGGCACCCACCCAGCACATTGCCTGTTCCCAGTAAAAGCCCGCCCTGGACTAGCTGGAGCCAGCTAAGCTAGTTATCTTGGTGACCACCAACTAACTTAGTGGCCACCCATCTCTAGACTAGGGCCTTTACTTCACCAAGGCCGGGCCCCTTGGTGACACGCTCCTGGTGCAAACAACACCCCTTGTTATTCACATTGCCACAATATATATATATAAGTTTTTAGCCATAATATATTTACACAAATTATTATATATTTAGAATATATAATATATTATAATATATATAATGTGACTGGGCACACTCAGATAGTCCGGACCACACGGAAGTATATATAAAACAAAATTTACTAAATCAATCAAATAAAATCAAACAGCACAAATAGCAGCAATATTAAAAATATAGGCAATAATAAAATAAGGGCAAGGTTTGAACAACATAGATAGCAGCAGTATTGAAATAGTGGCAATAATGAAAAATGACAACAAGTCATTCAAAATGTCTTCCGTAAATATATAGCAGTGTACTAGTAATCCAATGAGAAATCCGGAAATAGAACTTGAAGTAATATTAATGGGCCAACTGTCCTATACAGTATAAAGACAGTATAAAGTGATTGATCCATTTACTGGCCAGTAGTTTCAAAATGGAAATATAGAGTTCCTTCTTAAGTCACCAACTGTAGAGCGGCGTCCCGCTCCAATAAGTGTGTGGCGACGTCCCACCACTACTTATCTCCTTATCGGGTATTTAACAAAACGCAGAGTTAATCTTACCCGGGCCTGGGTACCACTACTCCCTTTGCTGTGGTGCAGCATTAACTTCCACATCGATCTCGAGAGTCTCGCTGTAGTGGCGGGTCTCTTATCAGCGGTGTGCAGTGATAGCATGTGCAGCTTAGAGTGTTAGAGGGAACTGTACCCCTCTGGTCCGCATCAGGCTGAAGAATCTAAGGTATCCAGTCAACAAGTACAGGGAATATGCGCCATACGCGTTTCAGGGTCTTATATTTCACCCCTTTCTCAGCCTGATGCGGACCAGAGGGGTACAGTTCCATCTAACACTGTAGATAATTGCGCGGATCATGGGGGATCTGTGGATGTCACTGTTATGGGGGATCTGTGGATGTCACTGTTATGGGGGACTGTGGGTGACACTGTTATTGGGGACTGTGGGTGACACTGTTATGGGGGACTGTGGGTGACACTGTTATGGGGGCATCTGTGGATGCTATGACACTGCTAGAGGGGGATTTGTGAATGACACATAGCATCTTATGCTATGTTTCATTCACAGATCTCCCCCATAACAGTGTCCCTGTTAAGTGTGAGTGGGGGTCAGCATCTACTGTGGTTCTGTAATGGCAGTGGGGCCCGGTGCAGTCACTGTACTCTGTTGCACCGGGCCCCGCTCACTGTACTAATACGAAGTATAACTGTAGCCAGTGTAATAATAATCTTCAAGTCTATTAACTGAAACTTACTAAAGTCTAAGTAGCAGGCAGGAGGCGGAGGCAGGAGGCCGGGCGGGCGGGCACTGGCAGCATAACTCACTACGTCACGCGCCCGCGCCGCCTGCTTCGTTCATGAAGTGGGCGGCACGGGCGTGTGACGTAGTGAGTTACACTGTCAGTGCCTGCCCTCCTGGCCTCTTGCCTCCACCTCCTGCCTGCTACTTAGAAGTTTCAGTTAATAGACTTGAAGATTATTATTACACAGGCTACAGTTATACTTCGTATTAGTACAGTGAGGGGGGCCCGGTGCAATAGAGTACAGTCACTGCAGCGGGCCCCGCTGCCATTACAAGACTGAATGCCGGCTACCAGCTCCTCCTCCTTCCCGCACTGTAACCGATGTATCGCCGGCCGCGCTTTGCAGCATAGCGGCCGGCGATACATAAGTGTAAGCGCACTATTCACTTTATAAGACACACGGCCATTTCCCCCCTGTGGTAAGGTGCAAGGTACCGTTGTCGACGGGAGGTACGTGTCACCGAGGTTCCTGGCCTCGGTGAGGTAAGAGCCGGGTTTTTTGTGTCAGCAGCAGCTAGTGCTGCTTGACAATTTGATATTTAGTTTGGCTGCAAAGCCAATCCGGGCCGGCTCTTACTGGGAGTAGGCAAAGAGTTGGGTGGGTGCCTATTCCCCACGGTCCAGGCCGGACTTTATCTGGGCCTTTAAAAGGCAGCCTCCTCAGCAGCTGAGGGTGATTGTCCTGGAGCTGCTGTTAGGCTGTGGAATCACTTGCGTTTGGGAGTTCTGATCCATTCTGTGCTACGTGGAGTTCTCTGGGCTGGAAGCAAGAGCCCAAGCAAAGAGGAGTGCAGACGGCCTGATGCCCGAGGTGGATTGTCCTGCGGCTGGGCTGACAGCCAGGTGCGAACCTGCACCTAAAACCTCCCAGGTGATTGTAACCTGCATTGGACTGTTTTGTTTTGCATCACGTTTTTCTGCTGTGTGTGAATTAACACCAAGAGACTGTTTACTGTTTGTTTTGTGCAAGTGTGAATAAAACACTGTTTACTGCACTTTCTGGACTCCCTTTTGCCTCTGTACTGCACCCGCACCGCTATCTACCAGAGCGACTCCCCACACACACTTTTGGGGGGGGGGGGGGGGTGCGTCTTATAAAGCGAAAAATACGGTATATATATTTTAGTAATTACACATTTATTCTGTGCCATACATTTTTTACAGTTACTAAAAGACTTCTACTGTAGAGGAATACTTACTACTAGTAAATAGGCTATGCAGTTATATAGTGTAGAGGTTTAATTTCTGGGCTGTGATGCAGAAGCTGTGAGTTCAAATCCCATCACAAGCTTTTTCAGAAATAGAGGTTAAATTAGATTTAATATTTTATATTTTTTTTAGTAATTGTAAACAACATATGGCACAAAAATGTGTAATTACTAAAAAAATATATATAAATATATATATATATATATATATATATATATTGTGAGGCAGTGACAGGCCTCATGGCTGATAGGAGAGAGCAATGGCTAGATTATCCATCTCTTTCCTATCAGTGGGCAGGTCTGAGGCAGCAACAGGTGCCACAATCAAGAGAGCATAAAGCTGTCCTCACAGTGAGATGGGGGTGTCTTGTGCTGTACAGAAGCCTGGAGTGGTTCTGTCTGTGGTCTGAGCTGGAAGCGCTGAGCGACCACGAGGCTGGGAGTAGCCCGAAGTTTGGGGGGGGTCCCGCGACGCCTAGGGATAAGGGTCGCATGGTCAGCGTCGGGCGGACGACTGGACCACAATCCCCCCAAAAGACACCGGTGAGGAAACAGCCAGGAGGCTGATGGACATTGGGCTGGAAAAGCCGCATGGGTGTGATTTTCCTGGAGCTGCTAATAGTGCTGGGAGCTGAGGGCTGTTGTTTTGGGACCCACGGCTGGAGCCAAGCTGGAGGGCTCAGACCCCTGTGAAACCGAACAGGCTGCCTGGAAAAGCCGCACGGGTGCGGTGTGTGTGAACAGTGTTGTAGGTGAGTCAGGGACACACTGTGTTAAGTTAGAGCCCAGCCGGGCAGGTGTTTGTTTTGCATTTCATTTATTTATGTTGATGCTGAGACAATAAAGCGATGTTTGGCCCCTAAAGCTGCAGTGGACAACAGTCTGTATGTGAACGATCCTCGAGACCAGAGCTAAACCCCCACAATATATATATATATATATATATATATATATATACTCTTCAAAGTAGTGCAAAACTGCAGCTCTAACCTGTGCATTTGTTTGGGAGGAACAGATAAAGACCTGGACACAACCTTGCAGCGAATTGAAAAAAGTTGTGGAATCCAACTTCCCATTAAAAATAGATTCTTTATTCACTTGCGGTTAAATCCAGAAATCAAATACAGTACAGTCTACGCGTTTCGGACCTCCAAATAATGGTCATCATGACATACAAAAAAGTAATAAAACCCCTTCCTTATATACAAGTGCTTGACCCTCACTAGGTGATTATTAACCTCATATGTTTGTTGTGGGAGGGGAAACAATACGCATCTGAGAAAATCACAAACTCAAGAAAAGAAAAAAGTTTAAAAACCTATTACCTATATTGCAAAACTAGATCATGTCTCTTGTTCAGACCATTTGGAAAACAACTTCCCAGTTTAAACATCCAAAATGCTTTGCTACTCAAAAGCTTTGATTTATGGTCACCATCTCTAATCGAAGAAAACACCCTTTCTATTCCCTGTACCGCAAATGCTGTGGTCTCTCCCTTGTGAACAGTGGCAAAATGCAAAGTTGCAGCTGAGACATTGCATGTTTTGTAATGAGGGATATCAGATAAATGTTTTCGTATTCTGACCTCGAGATCTGCTTTGTCGTACAGCCCACATACTGCAAACTACAGGCTTTACATGTAATCACATATATAGCATAATCGGTATTACAGTTCACATATTGTTGAATTGTGTGACTGATGCCATTTGCCGCAGAAGTGACAGTTTGACACACTGTCATAAAACTACAGCAAATGCACCTGCTACAATGTAACAATCAAAAATTGTCTTTTGTCAACACATTAGGAAGTGTTTTTCCAAATGGTCTGAACATGAGACATTATCTAGTTTTGCAATGTAGGTAATAGGTTTTTAAACTTTTTTCTTTTCTTGAGTTTGTGATTTTCTCAGGTTTCCTGGGGGACTGTGAGTGACAACAAACATGTGAGGTTAATGATCACCTAGTGAGGGTCAAGCATTTGTATATAAGGAAGGGGTTTTATTACTTCTTTGTATGTCATGATGACCATTATTTGGAGGTCCGAAACGCGTAGACTGTACTGTATTTGATTTCTGGATTTTACCACAAGTGAATAAAGAATCTATTTTTAATAGGAACCCGGATTCCACAACTTTTTTCAATTCGCTGCAAGGCTGTGTCCAGGTCTTTATCTGTTCCTCCCAAACAAAGCATTTGTATATAAGGAAGGGGTTTTATTACTTTTTTGTATGTCATGATGAAGGACCATTATTTGGAGGTCCGAAACACATAGACTGTACTGTATTTGATGGCTGGATTTTACCGCAAGTAAATAAGGAATCTATTTTTAATGGGAAGCTGGATTCCACAACTTTTTTCAATATATATATATATATATATATATATATATATTAGGTTTAGCATCTGCGGCGAAACCAACCTCGCCACTGGGTTTTGGAGGGGACAGATTGCCAGCCTCTTGCCCCAGGATTATGGGCCCTCTCATCAGCCCATGCTAAACTTAAACCCCATGGTGATTTGACTGTGTTTGTGGCATCTGAGCACTGTTTGGATATATTGAGCGCTCAGATCCAAGCCATCTGGGGATATGTTAAATGTCTGAGTGTACTGTAAAGGGTGGGACATTGTATATTGAATAATGATGTCTGTCCTATTGTCCCCACGTGTGTATTGGCAATTTCCCTTTGTCCTGAGAGATAATTGAATGAGTCCTTGATTGTCTCCAGGACAGAAGACATTGTGTATTCTCCTGCCTGTGAGGATTACATTAACCTGTGTAGGGTTAGGGATATGGGAGGGATAGGGCTAGGGTTAGGGCAGAGGGGAGGGATATGCTGGGGGTGTCTGTATTGTCCCATTGTGTGTGATTGGCTGCTGTATCCCGTGTCGCAGTCTTCCTTCTGGTCCCCTAGGGGAGTGTCCACCAGGTGGGAGACCTGCATAAATACCGGGCAGGTAGCCCTCAATAAAGGGAATTCCTGTTTAACCATCAATACGGAGCCTCGTCTCGTACTTGGGGGGAATTGCTAAGTCAGAACGTTCTCTTGCCTGTTCCAGGAAAGGAGGACTTGGTATGGTTTCAGTTCGGTGGATTTGAGTGGTTGTGGGTTGCTGTGCTCTTCTCCAGGGGAATCGCCCGAACGGTATTAACCCTCACTATACCGGGTTATACCGTAACAGCATCGATTTCTGAAAAAGTTTGTGATGGAATTTGAACTCACAGCTTCTGCATCACAGCCCAGAACTTTAACCACTACTAGTGTTGGGCGCGAATATTTATTGCGAATATCGCAACTTCGAGAATTCGTGAATTCTTAGAATATAGTGCTATATATTTGTAATTTCAAATATTCTACATTTTTATTAATCAGTAACCTCCCTCTTGCTTGTGGGGTCAATGAGAAGGCTGCAATGTCTTTGTCTGAGCTGAGCAACATCCCTAGCTACTAACAGGAATGTTGCCAACCTCTTACTATATAAGGAATCTCCCCAGCAGCCATTTTCTTTAGTGTAATGGAGTTCTTAGAGAGACAAGTGTAATTGCTGCTCTGTGCTTTGCTGTATAATTAGACAGTTAACTAAGATATATAATGCAGATAGATGGGGAGATAGTCAGGGTAGGTTACATTGATTTATAGTGTAGCTGATAGGTTAGAGTGTTAGGGAGGGTTCTGCTGTCCATACATACATAGTGCTGTGATGTCACCCAGTTGCACGTATTGTGCAAAAATATGCGCATGATTAAATGCCGATTTTCACAATTCTGAATATGTATTGGAGCACTCTACCTGCATATATAAAGCTATTGTAATGTATTGCCATGCCAACCATTATCTCGAGTCTCAGTAAACTTCTAGCAGCTTGAAAAATGTACCCAAAATGACCCACGCCTGTATTGCGTGCGTATTACGTGAATATTACATTGCCGATTTTTCACAATCAAGAAAATAACCACGAATTTGCAAATATTCGCGAAATATCATGAAATCGAATATAGCCCCTGCCGCTCATCACTATTAAGGACTCTTAAGGGACTATATACAGGAGTATGTAACTATTATATAATATCATAAGTGATAACCAGCATGGGTTTACCAAGGACAGACTAACGTGATTTGTTTTTATAAAGCGGTGAGTAGGGTTGAGCGAACCCGAACTACAAAGTTCGGGTTTTTTCCGAACTTTACAAGTTCGGGTACCCGGACTTTTTTTTACTGAAGTTCGTGTTCGGTGTTCGGGTCGGGTGATTTTATTATTGTCCGTCAAACATGGTTATAACGGAAAATAATAGAATTCTTAAGATAGAGTGCTAAATAAAATGGACACTGAGAGGTTAAAAATGATTAAAAAAAAATTCACCTCATCCACTTGATCGCGCAGTCGGTATCCTTTTCTTTCTTCAGGACCTGCAAAAGAACCTGCGATGACGTCACCGCAGGTCCTGCTGAATGAAGATAGAAGATCCTTCTTCGGTTCCCTCATCCCTAGCGGTGAGTAGCATCCTGGACAGAGGGGCGGCTATGGATGTAGCAAAGGCATTTAATATTATCCCTCATAGATGTTTAATAGGTAAAATAAAGTATATAGGCCTAGAAAGTATAGTTTGTAATTGAATTGAAATTTGGCTGAAGGACCATGTCCAGAGAGTTGTGGTCAATGATTCCTACTCTGAATGGTCCCGGGTTATAAGTGATGTACCCCAAGGTTCAGTGCTGGGTCCTCTATTATTTCATTTATTAATTAATAATATTGAGGATGGGATTAATAGCTCTGTTTCTATTCTTGCAGATGATACTATGTTATGTAGTACTGTAAAAAAGCTCCTGTCACCATGAAAATGCAATGTAAGCTACAGGCAGCACACAATGTAAAAAAGTAAATGAAAGTATATAGATGTGTTTGGTATAGTCAGTGGCGTGCCTAGGGTGTTTGGCATCCGGTGCAGGTCCTTTCTCTGCCCCCCCCCCCCCCCACAATTCCTTAAAAACAGTTGTTCCCCCTCACAGTAGTAGTGCTCTCATTGTACAACCTTCACAATAGTTTTGTACAGATGTGTGCCCCCTCACATCAGTTATGCCCTCTCTGTGCCCCTTTCACAGTTGTAACGGTCTCCTTGTGCCCCCTTCACAGTAATAATACCCATTGTGCCCCCATCACAGTAATAATCGCCATTATGTCCCCTTCATAGTAATAATCCCCATTGTGCCCGCTTTATATTAATAATGCCCACTGTGCCCCCTTCATAGAAATAATGCCCATTTTGCCCCCTTCACAGTAATAATGACCATTGTGCCCGCTTAATAATAGTAATGCCCTCTGTGCCCCCTCCATAGTAGAAATCCCCATTGTGCCCCCTTCACAGTAATATTGCCCATTGTGCCCGTTTTACAGTAATAATGTCCAATGTGCCCCCTTCACAGTAATATTGCCCACTGTGCCCCCTTCAGTAATTGTAGAAATTCCCTCTGGCTCTGTGCCCCCTCCATAGTAGAAATGCCCATTGTGCCCCCTTCACATTAGCAATGCCCTCTGTGCCCACTCCATAGTAGTAATGCCCTCTGTACCCCCAGCTGTTTGAAGAGAGGGTAGTGATCATATCAGAGCTGTTTTCTCTGTTCTGTTCACCTGCTCGCCGTAGTATTTGCAGTGATGAGCAGGTAAATAGAGCAGAAAAGGCAGCGCTT
This sequence comes from Bufotes viridis, assembly GCA_033119425.1. Lineage (NCBI taxonomy): Eukaryota > Metazoa > Chordata > Amphibia > Anura > Bufonidae > Bufotes > Bufotes viridis. The sequence continues at coordinate 210,098,345 of CM065591.1, forward strand.
ATCCAAAAAAAAAAAAGCGGACAACCTCTTTAAAGACATACTTGGAAAACATTACATACAACGCTACAGAACATACAGGGTCATACAGCGCCACATACTTCTTACATCCAGTGACTACTCTTCTCTGATGTAGATATTCTCTTTCCTTCTCTTCTCCTGTTATACCAGACGACCATGGTGACTTCTTTCAGCCGGGCCTCATCTCTGCAGAGTTTAACAGACATCTTACTTTCCTACTTTTCCATCATCCTCCCATCTTCTTAACACCCCATCCTGCCACCCCTAGTACTGTGTCCACTGTGCTCCCCAATACTTTTCTGCAGAATCAGTCCCCCTGAAAATACTGGTACACCACTTTATATTGTGTGCTAGTAATAAGACAAAAAACCACCTTCCATTCAAATCAGACCCCCATATAAAACCCTAAATGAGATCCCCCAATCTCAGACCAAACCCCCTTTAGACCTCTAAGTCAGACCCCATATAAGACCCCAGTGTTAAACCTCAGATCAGACCCCCACTAGACCTCCATGTAAGACCCCGACCCAATATCAGACCTCAAATAAGACTCCCATTAGACCTCGAGACCCACATATCAGACCTTAGATCAGACCCCCATATCAGACATCCAGACTCCCAGTAGACCTTTAGACCCCCATATCTGACCCCATTTGACCTCCAGACCCTCCAGTCAGATCTCCAGACCCCCATTCAGACCCCTGTTAGACCTCCAGACCCCCCAGTCAGACCTCCATACCCCTAATCAGGCTCCAATTAGACCCCCCAGTCAGACCTCCAGACCCCCAATTAGACCCCCATTAGACCTCTAGACCCCACAGTCAGACCTCCAGACCTCCATTAGACCTCCAGACCCACAATCAGACTCCATTAGACCTCCAGACTCCCCCAGTCAGACCTCCAGACTCCCCCAGTCAGACCTCCAGACCCCCCCAAGTCAGACCTCCAGACACCCCATAGACCACTCCAGACCCCCATTAGACCTCTCCAGACCTCCCATTAGACCTCTCCAGACCTCCCATTAGACCTCTCCAGACCCCCCATTAGACCTCTCCAGGCCCCCCATTAGACCTCCCTATGAGACCTCAGATCAGACTGTAAAATAATAAAGTAACTTGCCTCTCCTGTCGCCACTTTCCCTGTCCTGGCTTTCTTCTCTTCTCAGGGCCCACGCTGCAGTCACCGGACCTACTGCAGCGTCAGATCAGAGTGCGCTCTGTACAGCCCTGAGAAGAGCTAGCAGGAGGAGGCGTAAGTACTGTACAGTGGTCACAGCGCTTCTCTCTCCCTCCTCCTGCAGACTAGTGAGCGCTAGTATTCCCTTTATAAGATGCACTGCATCTAATAAAGGGAAAAGCAATGAGTGCTTTCATCTATATTGATGGAAGAGCTCATTGCTTCTGTTCTGGCTCCCACCTGAGAGCCGGCACCCGGACACTGGGTACACCACTGGGTATAGTTAATCAACGTTAAAAGAAATAAACGCTTGAAATGGATCACTCTGTGTGTAATGAATCTATACTGTATCTCTTATATATATAAAAAGTAATTGACGTCTAGATGTCTAGACATCTGTCTGTCTGTCTAGACGTTCATTATGCGCGACCAAACGACTGGACCGATCTTCACCAAATTTGGCACACTGGTACATCAGGTGCCTGGGAAGGTTTTAGACCAGGTCTCAGCTCTCTAGGACTTACCGTTCCTGAGATATTCCCAAAAAATGACCTGCATTATAGCCATTACAAGCTAGCCAGCCTTTCACTTAAATCCAAACTGTCATTTACTGCTCCCTGCCAGTTCATCTCCACACACACAGTTTTACTCCAGGTAACCATAATAACCCGGCCAAGTCTCATCACTGCTCTAGATGACGTTTAAAGGAAATCTGTTACATCACTGCTCTAGATGACGTTTGAAGGAAATCTGTCACCAGGATAATTACTATAGAAGTAAAGCCAGGGCCTAATAGCACTTTATCTCCACTGCTGCAGGTTAGCTTTAAAGGGGCAGGGCGCTGTCGATGACACTGTTAAAGGAGCGGAGTGCTATGGAGGTCACAGTTCAGGGGAAAAGTATGGTGGCCATTCAAGTCACCCTTAAAACCCCACCCCCAGGTCCAGATAAGCCACACCTCTGATTCGTTTAGGCCATGCCCCCTCCCCTCCTGAGGTGGGAGGGACGGTGATTTTCTCCCTGCAGATCACATTCAGACAGAACAGTGCTGATTTATTAGAGAGAGCTGTTTAAAAGGACACGCCCGCAATCCTGTTAGGCCATGCCCCCTCCCACTAAGCGAACAGGGATTGAAAAAATAAAGTTAAAAATCAACTTTAAGGTCTGCTAAGCCACACCCCTGATACGTTTAGGACACAACCCTCCCCCACTGCAGCCAATGAGTATTGACAAAATGAAGTTAAAAATCAACTTCTGTCAGCTGCAGAGGTGGGAGGGATGGTGACTTTCTCTTTGCAGCTCACACTCAGAGACGACAGTGCTGCTGTCTTAGATTGAGATGTTCAAAAGGACACGTCCCAATCCAGTTAGGCCATGCCCCCTCCCACTCAGCCAACAGGGATTGAAAAAATAAAGTTAAAAATCAACTACTAGGTACACAGCTCAGCAGACAGGATATGATTAGATACACAGCTCAGCAGACAGTATCGCACAGGATAGAATATTAGATACACGCTCAGCAGACAATATCACACAGGATAGAATATTAGATACACACTCAGCAGACAGTATCACACAGGATAGGATTAGATACACAGCTCAACATATAGTATTACACAGGATAGAATATTAGATAGACGCTCAGCAGACAGTATCACACAGGATAGGATTAGATACACAGTTTAGCGAAAGTATCATACAACATAAGATTAGATACACAGCTCAGCAGATAGTATCACACAGGATAGGATAGATACACAGCTCAGCAGATAGTATCACACAGGATAGAATATTAGATACACGCTCAGCAGACAGTATCACACAGGATAGGATTAGATACACAGTTTAGCAGACAATATCATACAACATAAGATCAGATACACAGCTCAGCATATAGTATCACACAGGCTAGGATTAGATACACAGTTCAGCAGACAGTATCACACAGGATAGTATTAGATACACAGCTCAGCAGACAGTATCACACAACATAAGATTAGATACACAGCTCAGCAGATAGTATTACACAGGATAGGATTAGATACACAGCTCAGCAGACAGTATCACACATGATAGATTAGATACACAGCTCAGCAGTCAGTATCACACAGGATAGGATAGATACACAGCTCAGCAGATAGTATCACACAGGATAGAATATTAGATACACGCTCAGCAGACAGTATCACACAGGATAGGATTAGATACACAGTTTAGCAGACAATATCATACAACATAAGATTAGATACACAGCTCAGCATATAGTATCACACAGGCTAGGATTAGATACACAGCTCAGCAGACAGTATCACACAGGATAGGATTAGATACATAGCTCAGCAGACAGTATCACACAACATAAGATTAGATACACAGCTCAGCAGATAGTATCACACAGGACAGGATTAGATACACAGCTCAGCAGATAATATCACACAGGATAGGATTAGATACACAGCTCAGCAGATAGTATCACACAGGATAGAATATTAGATACACACTCAGCAGACAGTATCACACAGGATAGGATTAGATACACAGCTCAACATATAGTATTACACAGGATAGAATATTAGATAGACGCTCAGCAGACAGTATCACACAGGATAGGATTAGATACACAGTTTAGCGAAAGTATCATACAACATAAGATTAGATACACAGCTCAGCAGATAGTATCACACAGGACAGGATTAGATACACAGCTCAGCAGATAATATCACACAGGATAGGATTAGATACACAGCTCAGCAGATAGTATCACACAGGATAGAATATTAGATACACGCTCGGCAGACAGTATCACACAGGATAGGATTAGATACACAGTTTAGCAGACAATATCATACAACATAAGATTAGATACACAGCTCAGCATATAGTATCACACAGGCTAGGATTAGATACACAGTTCAGCAGACAGTATCATACAGGATAGGATTAGATACACAGCTCAGCAGACAGTATCACACAACATATGATTAGATGCACAGCTCAGCAGATAGTATCACACAGGACAGGATTAGATACACAGCTCAGCAGATAATATCACACAGGATAGGATTAGATACACAGCTCAGCAGATAGTATCACACAGGATAGAATATTAGATACACGCTCGGCAGACAGTATCACACAGGATAGGATTAGATACACAGTTTAGCAGACAATATCATACAACATAAGATTAGATACACAGCTCAGCATATAGTATCACACAGGCTAGGATTAGATACACAGCTCAGCAGACAGTGGGGCGGGCACTGTACAGGTCACTGTTATGGGGGATACTGTTGATATCTTTTTACGACACACGGAAACATGAAACGAAATAGATTAAATATACCCGTGCGAAGCCAGGTCCTTCTGCTAGTAATATATAAATTTCACTTTTGAATTGAATTACAGAAATAAGTTATCTTTTCAATAATATTCTAACTTATCGAAATGCACCTGTAAATGTTACCAAAACTCTGGGTCCAGAATCCAAATAGATTACAGCAAAGAGTTCTTAAAGAACTTAATTTGCTTATTGCTGTGCCCCAGTTCATAATTTTTTGAGACTTTCTAGTGAAACATTTTGGGTTTGGTTTGCTGAATTTTTTTAAAAAGGTCGGTTCGAATCTAAAACAATTCGGTCTGAACTGAAATTGCTCCAATTGCCCTAAAAGTTGGTATATATAACCCTCTCTAGCCTCCTAGGACTCTCTTTTCGTTTATTTTTTTGTGAATGAGGCCGGAATAATTGCGGCAGCAGAAGTAACATAGCATGGAACATACAAGGTTGTCTATGGGTAGTAGTATTAGTACTAGTAGTAGTGATAGTGGTAGTGGTGGTAGATCCTTTCCGTTAATGGTGGTGGCAGTAGGGGATTAACAGCAATGGGCATCAGCAGCTGAGGAAAAAGATGGCTGCAGCATAAGTGGCATGTTGCAAGCTGCAGCAGCAGCCGAACAGAACGTGATTGTAGGCAGACAGACAACAACAGTGGCAAGATGGGGCACCACAAGCAAGGCGAGGTCTATTCATTGAAATCAGCTGGAAGAATGTGAAAATACTCCTGAATCCAGGCTTGGTTCACTTTGACAAAAGTGCTGTTTTTGACACTGGCGAACAGGGCCGGCGCTACCGTTAGGCGAACTAGGCGTTAGCCTAGGGCGCCGGCCTGCTGGGGGCGCCCTGGTGGGCTCCCCCTGTCTGGGACTGCAGCGCTGGTCGAGCGGCTCTTGAGCCACTCCCAGTGCCATTACAGGGGGGCCAGGAGGTGGAGGTCCTTCTTAAATATGGCAGAGCAGGCACCTGCTTACCCTGATGGCAGGTGCCTGCTCTGCCAGTAAATTACCGGAGGAGAGTAGGCGGGCGGCAAGGGAGGCTGTTCTTGCAGCTCCCCACTCCTCCCTCGCGCGCCCTCTGTGATTCCGGGATGCTGGGAGCCGGCGCGCTGGAGGACAGAGGAGCTGCACCACACTGGACCCCAGGGAGGTGAGTGTCTGCCTTTGTGTGTCTGTCTGTCAGTAAGTGTATGTCTGTCAGTCAGTGAGTGTATGTCTGTCAGTCAGTGAATGTATGTCTGTCAGTCAGTGAGTGTATGTCTGTCATTGAGTGAGTGTATGTGTGTCTGTCATTGAGTTAGTGTATGTGTGTCTGTCATTGAGTGAGTGTATGTGTGTCTGTCATTGAGTGAGTGAGTGTATGTGTGTCTGTCATTGAGTGAGTGTGTGTATGTCAGTGAGTGTATGTGTGTGTGTCTGTCATTGAGTGAGGCTGGGGACACACCTAGGTGTTTCTGAATCGCGCGTTTTTGGATGCGCGTTTTTGTAACTAAGAAACGCGCGTCATACGCGCGATTCAGTGATTCTCCCCTATGGCAACATTGTCCATAGGCGCGTTAAAACGCCCAAAAGAAGCTCATGTACTTGTTTGGGCGTTGGGCGTTTTACAGCGCGTTCAAACGCGCTTTAAAACGCCCAAATGTGAACCATGCCCATAGGGATGCATGGCTTTTCACATGTTGAGCATTTTTCAGTGCGTTTGAACGCGCTGAAAAACGCTCAGGTGTGTTCCCAGGGTGAGTGTATGTGTGTCTGTCTGTCAGTGTGTGTCTGTCCGTCAGTGTGTGCATGTCCATCAGTGTGTGCGTGTCCGTCAGTGTGTGTCCGTCAGTGTGTGCGTGTCCGTCAGTGTGTGCGTGTCCGTCAGTGTGTGCGTGTCAGTCAGTGTGTGCGTGTCAGTCAGTGTGTGCGTGTCAGTCAGTGTGTGCGTGTCAGTCAGTGTGTGCGTGTCAGTCAGTGTGTGCGTGTCCGTCAGTGTGTGCGTGTCCGTCAGTGTGTGCGTGTCCGTCAGTGTGTGTGTGTCCGTCTGTCAGTGTGTGCGTGTCCGTCTGTCAGTGTGTGCGCGTCTGTCTGTCAGTGTGTGCGTGTCTGTCAGTGAGTGAGTGACATGGCGGGGGGGCGTAAAAATGGATCTTTGCCTAGGGCGGCAAAAATCCTTGCACCGGCCCTGCTGGCGAAGGACAACTTGGTCCATTTGGGTGTCACTATGCCCACCGCACTTAAAATTCTCTCCAAGATGACACTGGAGGCTGGGCAAGAAAGAAGATAGAGAACATGCTGTGCGAGTTCGGGCCACTGTTGCAGTCTGCCTGCCCAGAAATCCATGGGATCAGAGAAGAGGGTATGCAACACAGACTGGCCATAGTTTAGATAGGCCTAAACCTCGGAGTTGAGGCGGTAACTGTCGGCTTGCTGACTGGCCTCTACCTTGTGTGGCATGTAGAGTAACTGCTTCATCAAGAGACTGAAATGGTGGCAGGAGGGGGGGTGACACTGCATGGGGTGGAGAGGGGCCTTTCTTCTAGACATGCTGGCAGCAGGCATCTGCTCACGGAAAGCTGCATACACAGTATTTCCTAATGTGACTCGTCCTTCCTTTCCATTAGAGGAAAACATTCCCCCATTGTGCCCTAGTATCGAGGGTTTAAAAGCATGGCTATCCAATAATCATCAGACTGCTTGATGTCAATGAGATACCTGTCACTTCGTAAGCTAGTGAGCATACAGGTCACCATTCTGGCCAGAGTGCCCGAGGAGCCACTTCTTTCCGACTCCGCCCCCCCCCACTGAGACGATTGGGTGTCCTGTCCGTATCTGCGTCCGTTCTAAGATAAATATGAGAGGGATGACTTCGTTCATATCGCAGTTGTCCCAGCTGACAAACTCTGTGGCCTCTTCGATAGGCTTTAGCATCCGACAGGTGTCTCGGATGAGTTGCCACTGCCTGACCTCAAAGCAAAACATGCTTCCTGCTGCTGAGACTGTCTGGTGCATGACAAAACCATCCAAGGCTTTCTGCTGCCCATACAGACGCTCGGGCATGTGCAATGTCGAATTCCAGCGAGCGTGCACGTCGCAGATTAAGGCCTTATTCACACGTCCATAGTGTTTATGGATCCGCAAATTGCGGATCCATAAACACACCCGGCCGGCAGCCCCATAGAAAAGTCTATTCTTGTCCGCAATTGCGGGCAAGAATAGGGCATGCTCTACTTTTTTGCGGAGCTGCAGCCGTAAGATCGGCGGCGCGCTACGCAAAAACTGATGCGGAGAGCACAGTGTGTGCTCTCCGCATCGTTCCGTGCCCCATTCACAGTTAATGGATCTGCATGTATTCCGCAGAATTGCGGAATACATGCGGACATATATGCGGACGTGTGAATAAGGCCTAAGTGGTGTAGCAGCAGGCCATTCTGTCGCTGAAGGTCCAGGAGAGCATTCCTTGCCACGTAAGAGTGGCTGCAGTGCTTGGACAGTCTCCTGGACTTTGCCAGCACCTTGTGCAAGCCAAAGTACTTATTTTGAAAGCGTTGCATCACTAGGTTGATGACATGCGTCATGCATGGAGCATGTGTTATTTTGACCAGGTTCAGCGCGGCCACAATGTTGCTCCCATTGTCGCTGACCACATTGCCCAGTTGGACTCAGCGGGGTGACAGCCAGTGGAATGTTTGCTGCTTGATGTACTTGAGCAGATGTTCACTGGTATGGCTACTCTCTCCCAGGGCGATCGGCTCCAACACGGCGAGCCAACGCTTGACCTGACACGTGTAATAGAAAAGAGAGGTAGTGTGAGTGACCCTGTGCCCAGCTGCTGTTGGTGACAGGAATGTGTCCATGGAGGAGGCGATTAAGTGCCTGGTGTGGGAGCCAGGCCAACACAATCGTAGTGGGAACAAAAGGACCTGACCTTGTTGCCAGTGTGCTGCCTTTCCGCTGCCAGAAAAAACATTGACCCAGTGGGCCATGAAAGACATGTACTGTCCCTGCCCATAAGAGCTGCTCCAGATGTCTACTGTGGCGGGAACGTTGCTGCTAAGCAAGAATCGCAGGGAGTGGAAGACATTGGCCACCATATGTGAGTACAACAAGGCAGGGATGGCTTTTTGGAAGAAATTATGCCTGCTAGGAATCTTCCAGCCAGGCTGAGTGCATACCATTAGCTCCCTAAAGGCAGCAGACTCGACTAAATGGTATGGCAGCAACTGCACCCCCAGCAACTTGGCTAGGTGGGAATTAAGCCTGGCTGGCGCAAGGGGGACCTAGAGAAGGAGTGAACTCCTGCTGTGGTGGCTGGCTGCCACACGCCAGTGTCCAAAACAGCACTTTTGTCAAAGTGAACCAAGCCTGGATTCAGGAGTATTTTCACATTCTTCCCAAGGAATGGAATAATGCTGCTTCATTTGGTTCAATAGAGCTGTGGTGCCTACGTTTGTGTTTGCCTGCCCACATCTTATTTCGCTCTTGAACAGCTTGCACATGGCAGAGCTTTTGTCTTCAGGCAGCATGGAGAAAAAAGTCTCTTCCCTGACTGCCATTGTCGCTGCTCCCAATACCAATACCATGGCCAGGGGCGTAGCTAACGGCTCATGGGCCCAGGTGCAAAAGTTCAGCTTGGGCCCCCCTTCCCTCAGTGCTTTGTGTGTCTTCTTATGCGGCACAAGGGTATTTGGCCCCCCTCAGGCTCCTGGGCCCGGTAGCGACTGCTACCTCTGCACCCCCTATAGCTACGCCCATGACCATGGCTACTGGGGCCACTACTATTACCACCAACACGGTTATGCATGGGGTCTGCAGTCTCCTTCTCCACCTCCTCTTCAGGGCAGTATAAACACTGCTCTCACACAAGTCATCAACAGGGAAACGCTCTTGACTATGGCTGTACTTGGTGTAGCGCTCAGCCCTATTCAGATGAAAGGCTTCTCTGGAGTTGCATTCAGTTGAAAGGCTTCTCTGGGGTTGCAAGGAGGAGGAGCAGGAGGAATGCTGTGATTCCTGGATATAAGGCATGGAGTTAGACTCAGAGGGGCTCTCCACATCATCCTACTGTGACTGAGAGGAGGAGTGAGCCATCCAGTCCGCAATCTCAACCTCTTTATCCTCAATAATGTGGTACTGATCAGATGCCAGAGAGAACTGTGGCTTACTACTAACTGAATAGCTGGTGCTGCTACTGCTGTTTGCACTACTATCCACATTTTGACTCTCAAGGAAAAGGCATGGGTTTGTTGTTTTCCACTCTTCTTTTTGCCAGACATAATATTATGAAGCCTATAAATCATTTGGAACACAGATTTTTAAATGGTACTAGGAAAACTGTAAGCGTTTTTACTGTAATTTAAAGACAGAGCTGCACTTAAATGTTCCTCCCCTTCTACAAACACACTGCATGCTGGTATTTATGATTTACAATGGTAATAATGGAGTTTTTGCAGTCAACTGCATTTGCTGCAACTGAATGGTGTCTTGCAGTAACATACAACATGTTTAATAACACAGGTAGAATATTTGCATTACTGCAGTATTGGTTTTGCTATAACACTGAATGATATCTTGCAGTAATATACAACACAGTCAGTAATACAGATACAGTATAAAGCACTAAAATGCTCAATTACAAACTGTTAATAGGAACTGTTTTTTATTTAAAAAAAAGTGCAATTCCTCAGTGTTTGCAGCAGACATTGCTGAAGGAAAGTGTACAGCACGCTCACAGAGACTGACATCGCAAGCATCCTGGTACACGCTACACAGCAGAGATGCCATCTGAGGTAAGATCCTCCATACTGCGGTCTGGCACGTGGGACGCCGCGGCCAGTACCGGAGGTTGTTCACTCAGTAAGAAGAGAACCAGGTAACCTCTGCATAAGTGTGCGATAAGGATTGGCTGCATATAACTATATTCCTTTAGCTATAAGCCGGTCAATTTCCCCTCTTGCTTACAGCGAATGTAACATCAGCATTATACCTATTTATATCATGGATTTTGGAAATTTTTGCTACACTATAATAAGCTTCTATATTTATGGGACAAATATAGAAAAACAGGACCTTTTTTGATATATACTGGGACTAGGACACATATATCAAGTCAGAATTCTCCATAATCTTGCTATATTGAGACATATAGTAATAAGGACTATTATACAGGCTCTGATAATAGGACTATTATAACCTGTAAGTGTCCTTTTTCTACATCCTTAATACATGTTTATGGTCTATTGCATCATTCTGATATGGATGTTGAATAATAGCATGAATCTTTTAGAATAACACAATTAATTTGGTTTTATCATTTTTATTTCTTTGATGTTTTTTATATTCCAGTTTATACATTAAAGCCTTATTTTTTGGATATTTTTGCAGTATCTCTCTATATTTCCAGATACAGAGTGCCAATCATTCTTTACTTATTGATCTCTTTTTATATGTCTGGGTGAGACATATTGATTGGAGCACCTTACCATTCAGCCAGCTAGTGAGCCACCCACCTTCTTTTCACTTGTTTTTAATCATGTGACTTTTTGGATTTCTTAGATATTTCATGTGAGTCTGACCCTTATATCAGTGGCTCATGTTTGTTGCTGCCCTGCTACTTCTGTTAGGAACATTATTCATTGAAGTAATACTACTACTACAATTTTTGCCATCACCAGTCTAGTGTTGAGCGTGAATATTCGAATAGCGAATTTCGCAAATTTGCGAATATTGCGAATATAGCTATTTTGAATATTCGTCTTTTTTTTTTTAAGTTGTTAATCCTTGTTGCTCTCTGGTTGTCTTCCCACTTTCCAAAAGCTGTTCTTACCTGTCCAGAGGATTCTTGGCTCCCTGCCCGCTCCAGTCAATACCAGTTGCCGCTTCTGCCGACTTCCCATGTGCATTGGGATGACTCCATGCTAAAATGTACTGTCGGATGTGAGAATCACGATCTCACAAATTTGACTAAGTTGTAATATAACCTGAATTACTCGCATTGCGAATTCAACTTAGAGCTGGGTTCCTAATGGTTGTTGCTAGAATATAATGAAGATTGAGAATATAGTGCTTTATTCGTGATATTCGTCATCTTTGTTATATTCTAGCAATACAACCATTAGGAACCTAGCTCTAAGATCAATTCGCAATGCAATTATATGTTCGCTTCGCGAATGAAACTTAGAGCTGAGTTCCTAATGGTTGTTGCTAGAATATAACAAAGATTGAGAATATAGTGCTATATTCGTGAATTCGTGATATTCGTTATCTTTGTTATATTCTAGCAACCCAACCATTAGAAACTTAGCTCTAAGATCAATTTGCAATGCGATTATATGTTCGCTTCGCGAATGAAACTTAGAGCTGAGTTCCTAATGGTTGTTGCTAGAATATAATGAAGATTGAGAATATAGTGCTATATTCGTGATATTCGTTATCTTCGTCAATTCTAGCAATACAAGTTACAACCATTAGGAACTCAGCTCTAAGTTTAATTTGCAATGCGAATATAAATTTGCGTAACATTCGCAATATATAAAATAATGACGAATATTCAATTTCGACGAGTATATGACGAATATTCAATTGAATATTCGCGAAATATCGTGAAATCGAATATGGCACCTCCCACTCATCACATTCACCACCAGTCCCCTCCTCTCCTTCCTAAAGAAAGTTTATCCATCAGCATAGGATATTTACTGTATGAGCAGTGAGACTGTGGAACTCTCTACTAGAAGAGGTTGTGACTGTGAGGTTGTGACAGTTCAAGAGAGGCTTGGATGCATTTTTTGCATTTTTTTTTCTATAATATTACAAGTTATAGTTACTAGAATCATGGAGAAGGATCATTAATCCAGGGAGTCTTTTTGATTGCCAGATTGGAGTACGGAAGAATTTTTTTCCCGCCAAAGATAAGGAAAATTTGCATCCATGGGATTTTTTTTTTTTACCATTCTCTGGATCAGCTTTGCAGTCTGATAGGCTGAACTGATGTAATGCTTTTTTCATCTTTAAACTATGTTTCTATGTATACAGATGATGAAAACTCAATTTAGGATTCCCATCAAGGTGCTGTGGGGAAGGAAGATGCATTGAAAGAAACCAAGGTGGAAGGAATTGGTCCGGTGGCAACAATAGATATTTTCTGGACCACAGGAGCAGTAGATGAATCTATGGGTGAAATCACACGACTGTGGGATGGCGGTGCCCATTTTGTGGGTCTTAAACCGCTGGTCCACAGAACACAGGCACCAGTAAGTATTAGTACCCTGCCGTCCCGCCCTTCTGGGCTTTGAAGTCAAAGAGGTGGTCCTATTATTGATTGACAGTGATCTCTCTATGATTGTTTATTCAGAGAATGTCAATCACTGATTGGACCGCCTCCTTGACTTCAGGACTTTGGCACAGCATGAGCAGGAATTTAAATGTGTAAAATCAAGTTATGCCTTATTCGCACAAACAGTATTCGGTGAGCAGGGCTGGGACAAGGTCCACCACCAACAGAGGCTGAGCTGCCCAAGTGCGCCCCCCCCCCCTCCCCCTCCTCCAACTTGTGGATGACACTGCTATGGGGGATCTGTGATGGATGACACTGTTATTGGGGAATCTGTGGATGACACATTTGTGTCATCCACAGATCCCCCCCTCCCCATAACAGGGTCCATGTAGGAATGACCCCCAATACAAGGGGTGAGGCTGTGGGGTTGTATCTGATTTTTTGATGACAGCACCAGCGGGGCCCGTGCAGTGACTGTATTCTACTACCCCCCTCCCCACACTGTATATAATCTTAACTATATAACTGTAGTGATTTACTACAGTTATATAGTTAATAAGATTATATCCAGTGAGTGGGGGGGGGATGGGGGTGTAGTAGAAAACAGTCACTGCACGGGCCCTGCTGTCACTATGAAATAGCATATGTGACCCCACCTCTTTTATTGGTGGTCATTCAGTAAATTAACCCTGTTTTGCTGTTTTGGGGGGTGGGGGGGGGTGTCTGTGGATGACAAATATGTGTCATCCACAGATTCCCCCCCATAACAGGGTTCATTTAGTGAATGACCATTGTGGTGACCCAATACATGGGAGTTGCATCTTCAGAGCTTTTGTATAATGCCACCCCACACTGTAGTGTCCCCCACACAGTAATGTCCGCCACACTGCCCCCCACACAGTAATGTCCGCCACACTGCCCCAACACAGTAATGTCCCCCACACAGTAATGTCCACCACACTGCCTCCCACACAGTAATGTCCGCCACACTGCCCCCCACACAGTAATATCCGCCACACTGCCCCCCACACAGTAATGTCCGCCACACTGCCCCCACACAGTAATGTCCGCCACACTGCCCCCACACAGTAATGTCTGCCACACTGCCCCCACACAGTAATGTCCGCCACACTGCCCCCACACAGTAATGTCCGCCACACTGCCCCCACACAGTAATGTCCGCCACACTGCCCCAACACAGTAATGTCCGCCACACTGCCCCCACACAGTAATGTCCGCCACACTGCCCCCACACAGTAATGTCTGCCACACTGCCCCCACACAGTAATGTCCGCCACACTGCCCCCCACACAGTAATGTCCGCCACACTGCCCCCCACACAGTAATGTCCGCCACACTGCCCCAACACAGTAATGTCCCCCACACAGTAATGTCCACCACACTGCCTCCCACACAGTAATGTCCGCCACACTGCCCCCACACAGTAATATCCGCCACACTGCCCCCACACAGTAATGTCCACCACACTGCCCCCACACAGTAATGTCCGCCACACTGCCCCCACACAGTAATGTCCGCCACACTGCCCCCCACACAGTAATGTCCGCCACACTGCCCCCCACACAGTAATGTCCGCCACACTGCCCCCACACAGTAATGTCCGCCACACTGCCCCCACACAGTAGTGTCCTCCACACTGCCCCCCACACAGTAATGTCCGCCACACTGCCCCCACACAGTAATGTCCGCCACACTGCCCCCACACAGTAATGTCCCCCACACAGTAATGTCCACCACACTGCCTCCCACACAGTAATGTCTGCCACACTGCCCCCACACAGTAATGTCTGCCACACTGCCCCCACACAGTAATGTCCACCACACTGCCCCCACACAGTAATGTCCGCCACACTGCCCCCACACAGTAATGTCCGCCACACTGCCCCCACACAGTAATGTCCGCCACACTGCCCCCACACAGTAATGTCAGCCACACTGCCCCCACACAGTAATGTCCGCCACACTGCCCCCACACAGTAATGTCCGCCACACTGCCCCCACACAGTAATGTCCGCCACACTGCCCCCACACAGTAATGTCCGCCACACTGCCCCCACACAGTAGTGTCCTCCACACTGCCCCCACACAGTAGTGCCCCCACACTGCCCCCGCACAGTAATGTCCGCCACACCCCCTCACCCACACAGCAGTGCCCCACATAGTAATTTGTCATGCTCTCCCCTCTTGTCATTCTCCCCACTCTTGTCATAATCCCCTCTTCTTGTCATGCTTTTTCTGCCCCCTGTCATTCTCCCCATCTTTTTGTGCTCTTTATACCCCCCATGTTGTCATGCTCTTTCTGCCCCCCATGTTGTCACAGACTTCATGTAAGAGGGCCCGGCATTTTCACTGTACTTAATGCCGGGCCCGTCAGAGCTCCTCTCACCTCCATTATGTTCACTGCTCAGGCTTCCGGGATCAGGCCCCAGTGCTGCCACACATTAAGCAGGTGGGCGGAGCCTAACAGAGGTCCGTTAGGCTCCGCCCACCTGCTTACTGTGTTTCTAGTTAGAGGCAGCGGGGCCTGATGCTGGAGGCCTGAAGCAGTGAACATAATGGAGGTGAGAGGAGCGCTCTGACGGGGCCCGGCTCAGGGAATGACAGGAGGGAGCGCTGAGCGGTTCCCCCTGTCAGTCCCTATCCCTCTGGTCGGCCCCTGCCTGCGCCCTGAGGCTGGAGCGCCCTGAGGCTGGAGCCTCCCCAGCCTCTGTGTCGGCCCGGCCCTGTCGGTGAGTCATTTCCATTAGTGATTGTGAGCCAAAACCACGTGCAGATTCTAAACACAAAACAGGTACAAATCTTTCCATTATATCTCTGTGTAGCCTCCACTCCTGGGTTTTGTCTCACAATCAGTGATGGAGTTCGGCCGAACACCACGTGTGCTCGAGTCAGTGTATTTAAATCTAATTTAGCCTCTATTTCTATGCAGAAGATTGCTGTACAGTGAGGGAATCCCTCAGTGTGATTCCGCGGCTTAGGAGTCCCTGCTCTGACTCCATATATAGCTATGCCCATATATGGAGTCAGTGCTTGGGGACACCCCAGTGTATTTAAATCGAATTTAGCCTTTATTTCGGAAAAGTTTCAGATGGGATTCAAACTCATGACCTTCTGCATTAGAGGAAAGGCACTTAACCACTCAACTATAATAGTTGCATAGCCAGTTACTTTAAAAAAATAATAATAATTTGACTTCTACTGTATAGGAATACTTACTACTAGTAAGTATTCCTATACAGTAGAAGTCTCATATATATATATACAGTGGAGGAAATAATTATTTGACCCCTCACTGATTTTGTAAGTTTGTCCAATGACAAAGAAATGAAAAGTCTCAGAACAGTATCATTTCAATGGTAGGTTTATTGTAACAGTGGCAGATAGCACATCAAAAGGAAAATCGAAAAAATAATTTTAAATAAAAGATAGCAACTGATTTGCATTTCATTGAGTGAAATAAGTATTTGAACCCTCTAACAAAAAAAGACTTAATACTTGGTGGAAAAACCCTTGTTTGCAAGCACAGAGGTCAAACGTTTCTTGTAATTGATGACCAAGTTTGCGCACATTTTAGGAGGAATGTTGGTCCACTCCTCTTTGCAGATCATCTCCTAAATCCCTAAGGTTTCGAGGCTGTCTCTGTGCAACTCTGAGCTTGAGCTCCCTCCATAGGTTTTCGATTGGATTAAGGTCCGGAGACAGACTAGGCCACTCCATGACCTTAATGTGCTTCTTCTTGAGCCACTCCTTTGTTGCCTTTGCTGTATGTTTTGGGTCATTGTCGTGCTGGAACACCCATCCACGACCCATTTTCAGTTTCCTGGCAGAGGGAAGGAGGTTGTCGCTCAGGATTTCACGATACATGGCTCCGTCCATTTTCCCGTTAATGCGAATAAGTTGTCCTGTGCCCTTAGCAGAAAAACACCCCCAAAGCAAAATGTTTCCACCCCCATGCTTGACGGTGGGGACGGTGTTTTGGGGGTCATAGGCAGCATTTTTCTTCCTCCAAACACAGCGAGTTGAGTTAATGCCAAAGAGCTCTATTTTGGTCTCATCAGACCACAGCACCTTCTCCCAGTCACTCTCTGAATCATTCAGGTGTTCATTGGCAAACTTCAGACGGGCCTGCACATGTGCCTTCCTGAGCAGGGGACCTTGCGAGCCCTGCAGGATTTTTAATCCATTGCGGTGTAATGTGTTTCCAATGGTTTTCTTGGTGACTGTGGTCCCTGCTAATTTGAGGTCATTAACTAACTCCTCCCGTGTAGTTCTAGGATGCTTTTTCACCTTTCTCAGAACCATTGACACCCCACGAGGTGAGATCTTGCGTGGAGCCCCAGAGCGAGGTCGATTGATGGTCATTTTGTGCTCCTTCCATTTTCGAACAATCGCACCAACAGTTGTCACCTTCTCTCCCAGCTTCTTGCTAATGGTTTTGTAGCCCATTCCAGCCTTGTGCAGGTCTACAATTTTGTCTCTGACATCCTTGGACAGCTCTTTGGTCTTTCCCATGTTGGAGAGTTTGGAGTCTGCTTGATTGATTGATTCTGTGGACAGGTGTCTTTTATACAGGTGACTAGTTAAGACAGGTGTCCTTAATGAGGGTGACTAATTGAGTAGAAGTGTCTAACCACTCTGTGGGAGCCAGAACTCTTAATGGTTGGTAGGGGTTCAAATACTTATTTCACTCAATGAAATGCAAATCAGTTGCTATCTTTTATTTAAAGTTATTTTTTCGATTTTCCTTTTGATGTGCTATCTGCCACTGTTACAATAAACCTACCATTGAAATGATACTGTTCTGAGACTTTTCATTTCTTTGTCATTGGACAAACTTACAAAATCAGTGAGGGGTCAAATAATTATTTCCTCCACTGTATATATATATATTTTAGTGACTGGCTATGCAGCTATATAGTGTAGTAGTAGTTAGTGATGAGCGGCAGAGACAATATTCAAATTTGCGATATTTCGTGAATATTCGTTAGGATATTCACCATTTATTCGTGAATATTCATGTTCGAGATTATTCTATTGATTGCGAAAAATTGGCAATGAATTATTCGCGTAATGCGAATATTCTAAAATCCAAATATATAGCACTATGGAATATAGTACTATATATTCTATTTTTAGAATATTCGTCATTTGTTCCCATCTGAAATCATTATTCCACCCTACGTAAGTTTTTGGGCCAATGACTGTTCACATTAAATTGGAAAAAATGACAAATATTTTAAAAAACGAAAATATAGCACTATATTATATAGTGCTATATATTCCGGTGTTAGAATATTCGCATTATGCGAATATTACATTGCCGAAAATATGTAAATAATGAAGAATATTCTAATTCACTACAGACTACAATATTAAAACCTTCTCACATTGGCCCACAAGCAAGAAGCAGGTAGATATTCTAGATAATGGGTTCAGATGAAGAAAAAAAAAAAACAATATTCCTTTTACGAATATATATCACTATATTCAAAATAATTGCAAATTTTCGAAGTGCCGATATTTACGATGAAAATTCGAATATTCGCGCTTAACACTAGTGTACACATGTTCAATATGAGAGCTGATGGCCGAAAAGAACACTATGACGACATCAAGTATACCACCACAGAGACATGTAGTTAAGGCTGAGAAGTTCAGCCTGTATTTGTGGGAGGGGCGTAGGCCACTACTTATTCCCTCCCCACCATGTCCTCCAGCCTCGATACGATCGGCGGCCGTGCCGCGCTCTCTCCGCCGGCTCCTTGCGTGACGTTACTTCCTACTTCCGGTTCCCTGTCGCGGGCATCACAACGCTGGGTGGTAAGTTTGTTTCTCCTCACCGCGACGCAGGGCTACCTCCGGACCTCCCCGCCGGCATTCCGGTCCCCGACTGGCATGCACGGGTAAGGTTCAGGCTCCCGCCATCAGGGGGCACCCGTCCCTCCTCCCGGCACGCCCGGGTTGCTTAGGCGGCGGCGCGCTGCGCGCCTGAGTTCCGGGGCACAGTTTGCGGTTTATCAAGACATCCAGCCGCCGGCGGACAGGGCTCCCCTGCCGGTGGTTTGCCGGGGGGGCTGGATGTCGCTCCCAGGCAGTGCTGCAAGTGGGGGGCAGTTTGTGCGGCCGGTCAGTTGCTAACTGGCCGAAGAAAAAAAAAAAAGGGGTGTCTTATACATATAGAAGTTTGGGCACGTTTGGATATATTAAAAAAAAAAAAAAAGTTAAAGGTGTGTTATACATATGGAAGTT
Organism: Bufotes viridis; assembly: GCA_033119425.1. Classification (NCBI taxonomy): domain Eukaryota; kingdom Metazoa; phylum Chordata; class Amphibia; order Anura; family Bufonidae; genus Bufotes; species Bufotes viridis. Next base: position 210,117,399 of record CM065591.1, read on the forward strand.
TGGGGTGCATTGTTAAAAAAAAAAAAAAAAAGTTATTAAATAATATATTAATAGTCCTTCTGGTGGCACCATGCCGTCCTGGACTGCCGGGCGCCGGCTCCGGTCCCTAGGGTATGTGGTGCGCCGGCTGGGCGTCACCTGGATTATTCGTGTGGTCCACGGGTTGGTCCAGCTACCCGCCCGCGGGCAAGTGCCGATCTGTTTCAGTCTGGTTCGGGCCTGCCATTCCCCACGGGCCTCCCGAGTTGTTCAGGTGTCATCATTGCCTAGAGATTACATATAGTCTTTCGTGTATCTACCCATTTCGTTTAGGTGTGGGGCCATCCACGTATTACCGACCAAACCGCTCAGGTAGACGGTTTTTTCACGTATTACCACCTGAATCGCGCGTTGACTTTCATGTATAATCACCTGAATCGCTCAGGCACGTCGTCATTTGCGTATAATCACCTGAATCGCTCGGGTATGTTGTCATTCATGTATAAATTACCTGAATTCCTCAGGTCACGACTTCCACTCATGCTTAATCACCTGAATCCGTGTAGGTCATGCTTCGTTCATGCATGGTCACCTCATTTGCTCAGGTCACGTTTTATTCAAGTTTAATTAATTCAATCGCTTAGGTCATGTCTTCATTCACGTACATTCACCCGAATCACCCAGGTTTCTCCTCCTAGCCAGGTTACCTTGTTCCTGTTCCTACTCGGGTTATGTAGCATGCAATGTATAACTGCCTGATTCGCTCAGGTCATGCATCATCCATGTATTATGCCTAAGTCACTCAGGTCAGGTATCATTCATGTATATTCCCTGAATCACTCGGGTCATGCTTCATTCAGTGCAAGGTTGGTCCCTGAGTCGCTCGGGTTGAGTATCATGCAATGTAAACTGCCTGATTCACTCAGGTCATGCATCATTCTTGTATTGTTGCCTGAGGTGCTCAGGTCAGGTATCATTCATGTATATTCCCTGAGTTCTCAGGTCATGCTTCATTATAATCTTGGTCTCCGTTTCGTCCAGGTCACGTTTTCATTCACGTGCAATTGCGGGAATCGCTCAGGTTATGCTTTATTCTGTACAGGCATCGCGTAGGTCATGTTTCTTTTACTATATAAATCGCCTGAATCACTCAGGTTACATTTCACTCCTGCATAATTGCCTGAATCCCTCAGGCCATGCCTCACTTAGCATAAATGTTGGTTCCTGAATCGCTCAGTTCAGGTATTTTTCATCTATAGCTACCTAAAACACCCATGTCATGAGTCATTCACGTCTAGTGGCCTTAATTGCTCAGATTATGTTTCAGAATGATGTTGGTCCCTGATTCGCTCACGCCATGCGTCAGCCCTGTATTTTGCCCGAGTCACTCGGGCCTTGAGTCATTCATGTATAGTTGCCTGATTCGCTCGGGCCATGAATGATTCATGTATGATTACCTGGATCACTCAGGTCTGTATCATTCATGTATGGTTGCCTGAATTCCTCAGGTCTTATATCATTCATGTATGTTTGCCTGAGTCGCTCAGGCCATGCTTCTCTCAGTTAATGCTGGCTCCAGAACCTCTTAGGTCAGGTATCATTCTGTGCATGGGTGGCCTGAGTCGCTCAGGTCACTTTTTTCATTCTTGTTTGGGTTCCCTGAGTCACTCAGGTCATTTAGTGTGGTGTTGGCCCGTGAATCGCTCAGGTCTTGTATCTTCTCATGTTTAGTTGCCTGAGTCGCTCAGGCCATGCTCTTTCAGTACGTTGGTTCCTGAATCGCTCAGGTCTTTTTCAGTTAGGTTTAGTTGCCTGAATCGCTCAGGTCACGTTTCATCCAGGTACAGTTGCTTGAGTCGCTCAGGCCATGAGTCATTCATGTTTAGTTGCCTGAGTCACTCGGGTCTTGAATCATTCATGTGTAGTTAACTGAATCGCTTATGTCATGTTTCATTCGCTCGGGTCACTTACCATTCATGTGCGATTGCCTGAATCACCCGGGCCATGAATCATTCACGTATAGTTTCCTGAGGCGCTCAGGTCACGAATCATTCATGTATAGTTGCCTGATTCGCTCGGTCATGAATAATTCATGTATTACCTGGATCACTCAGGTCTGTATCATTCATGTATGGTTGCCTGAATTGCTCAGGTCTTAGATCATTCATGTATGTTTGCCTGAGTTGCTCAGGCCATGCTTCTCTCAGTTAATGCTGGCCTCAGAACCGCTTAGGTCAGGTATTATTCATTGCATGGGTGGCCTGGGTCGCTCAGGGCACTTTCTCATTCTTGTTTGGGTTGCCTGAGTCACTCAGGTCATTTAGTGTGGTGTTGGTCTGTGAATCGCTCAGGTCTTTGTTTTCTTCTCATGTTTAGTTGCCTGAATCGCTTAGGCCATGCTCTTTCAGTACATTAGTTCCTGAATCGCTCAGGTCTTTTTCAGTTAGGTTTAGTTGCCTGAATCGCTCAGGTCACGTTTCATCCAGGTACAGTTGCTTGTGTCGCTCAGGCCATGAGTCATTCATGTTTAGTTGCCTGAGTCTCTCAGGTCTTGAATCATTCATGTGTAGTTAAATAAATCGCTCATGTCATGTTTCATTCGCTCGGGTCACATACCATTCAGGTGCGGTGGCCTGAATTGCTCGGGCCATGAATCGTTCATGTATGGTTCCTGAGGCGCTCAGGTCTTGAACCATTCATGTATGGTCGCCTGAGTCACCCGGGTCATGGATCATCCATGTGCCATTGCCTGAATCGCTCAGGTGTTGTCGCCTGAGTCGCTCATTTCATATATCATTCATGTTTGGTTGCCTGAACCGCTCAGGTCTTATATCATTCATGTTTAATTGCCTGAATCGCTCAGGCCATGCTTCATTCAGTTAATGCCGGCCCCGGAACTGCTTAGGTCAGGTTTCATTTAATGCATAAATGGCCAGTGTCGCTCAGGTCACATTTCATTCTTGTATATAAATTGCCTGAATCGCTCAGGTCATACTTCATTCAGTATAAGGTCGGTCCCTGTATCTCTCAGGTCTTGTTTCATCTCATGTTTAGTTGCCTGAATCGCTCAGGCCATGCTTCTTTCAGTATGTTGGTCCCTGAATCGCTCAGGTCCGTTATCAGTCATGTATGGTCGTCTGAATCGCTCAGGTCACGTTTTATCCACCGTATAGTTGTCTGAATCGGTCAGGTCATGCTTCGTGCTTGTATTGTTGCCTGAATCGCTCAGGTCAGGTGTCGTTCATACACAGTCGCCTGAGTCGCTCTGGCCATGAATCATTCATGTTTTGTTGCCTGAGTCGCTCAGGTCTTGAATCATCTATATAGTTGCCTGAATCGCTCGGGTCTTGTATCATCTGTGTTCAATTGCCCGAATCGCTCGGGCCATGAATCATTCATGTATAGTTGCCTGAGTTGCTCAGGTTTTTAATCATTCTTGTATAGTTGCCTTAATCACTTGGGCCATGTTTCTTTCCTGTACAGTTGCCTGAGCCGCCAAGGCCACGAGTTTCAGGTACAGTTGCCTGAATCACGCAGGTTCCTGAATCCTTCATGTACTGTTACCCGAATCGCTCAGGTCATGTATCATTAACGTATGGTTGCCTGGATCGCTCAGGTCATGTGTCACCCATGTACAGTCGCCTGAATCGCTCAGGTCATGAATCATTTAGGTATAGTTGCCTGAATTGCTCAGGTCATATACCACACAGGTACAGCCGCCTGAGTCGTTCAGGCCATGATCCATTCAGGTTTGTTGCCTGAGTCGCTCAGGTCATCTTTCACTCATGTACAGTTGCTTGAATTGCTCAGGTCTCGAAATCATTCATGTATTGTCGCTGGAATCGTTCAGGTCATGTTCTTTCGGTATCATGTTGGACAGTTTGTCTCTCTTTTCTGCTCTGTTGTCTTCCTAATTCTCTCAGGCCGCCTGTTAACGTTGCCTTGTCTGGTGGTCTAGCTGGTGCGCTAGGTCACGTCCTGCCAGCCAGTACCTTCCGCTGTCCGCTTGGTACATCCGGGTCATGCCTTCTCGCCATTTGCTTAGAGGTTTCTACCGGTTCGTGCCAGTTTGGGTCGTGTCTTCGATTCCGGTAAGTGGCGTTCTTCAGGTAAGTCAGTCCTTCATCGAGTTCAGGTATGGGGCCCAGCTCTGCCACTGGCTTAGCTCGACAGCTCAGCAAAATAAAAATAAAAATGTATATATATATATATATATATATTGTGGGGAGTCGCTCTGGTAGTCAGCGGTGCGGGTGCAGTTTAGAGGCAAAACCAGGAGTCCAGATTGTGCAACAAACAGTGTTTTATTCACACTTGCACACAAAATGAAAAACAGTCTCTTGGTGACAGTTCACACACAACAGAAATAACGTAGCCAAACAAAAACAGTCCAACACAGGTTCAGTCACCTGGGAGGTGTAGGTGCAGGTTCGCACCACGCTGTCGGCCCAGCCGCAGGAGAATCCAGCTTCAGGTAGCCAGGAACACAACACCTCCTTGCTGAGCGCTTTCCTCCAGGACAGAGAACTCCCAGCCCTGTTAGCAGCTCCAGGATAATCACACTCCCCAGACACAGCTGCTGGCTGCGTTTTATATCCAGCCCAAAACATGGACTGGACCGTGGGGAGCAGCCACCCACCCTACTCTTTAGCTGCTCCCAGTAAGAGCCGGCTCGGATCGGCTTTGCAGCCATGCTATTTAACAAAGCCAAACAGCACTAGCTGCTGCAGACAAAAACCCGGCTCTCACCTCACCGAGGCCAGCAACCTCGGTGACACGTACCTGCCATCACATATGACACCTTGCACCTTACCACATACCCCCCTTTGTTCAACCCTGAGGGGTGAACACACGTGAGGCAGTGGACGCGGGACAGGGCATCTGCGTTGCCCTGCAAGCGGCCTGCCCTGTGTTCCACGGAAAACTTGAAATTTTGAAGAGATAGGAACCACCTGGTGACCCGAGCATTCCTCTCCTTGGCCTGACTCATCCATTTGAGGGGGAATGGTCGGTCACCAGACGGAACCTCCTCCCTAACAGGTAGTAGCGGAGAGATTCGAGTGCCCACTTGATAGCCAGGCACTCCCTCTCCACTATACTATACCTGGACTCGGCGGGACTGAGCTTACGGCTCAGGAAGACAACGGGATGTTCTTCCCCGTTGACCTCCTGCGACAGTACCGCACCGAGGCCTACCTCCGAGGCGTCGGTCTGTACGACAAACTCCTTGTTGAAGTCGGGTGTCACCAAAACCGGGGACCCACACAGGACCGACTTCAACGCGGAGAAAGCCTCCTCCGCCTTCTCACTCCAGCTAACCCTCCCAGACTTTCGCCCCTTCAACAGGTCTGTCAATGGCGCTGCTATTGTGGCAAAGTGGGGCACAAACCTCATGTAGTAACCTACAATCCCCAGGAACGACTTTACCTGCCTGGTGGTGACCGGTCGGGGCCAGTTACGAATGGCCTCTACCTTAGTTACCTGAGGTTTGATGACTCCCCGCCCAATTACATATCCCAGATATTTTGTCTCCTCTAACCCTATGGAGCACTTCTTTGGGTTAGCGGTCAGTCCGGCTTTCCTCAGGGCATCCACTACCGCCTGCACCTTGGGTAAATGGCTTTCCCAGTCGGTGCTGTGGATGACTACATCATCCAAGTAGGCCGAGGCGTACCGACGATGTGGTCGCAGCACTATGTCCATTAACCTTTGGAAAGTGGCGGGGCGCCATGCAGGCCAAAGGGTAACACCTTGTAGTGATACAGGCCCTGCGGGGTAACAAATGCGGTTTTTCCTTAGCCGACTCCGTTAAGGGTACCTGCCAGTACCCTTTAGTGAGGTCCAGCACAGAAAAATAACGGGCTTGTCCTAAACTTTCAACCAGCTCGTCTACTCGGGGCATGGGATACGCGTCAAACTTGGATACTTCATTTAACTTGCGAAAGTCGTTGCAGAACCGCAACGTCCCATCCGGCTTGGGTATTAGGACTATGGGACTGGCCCACTCACTTTTCGACTCCTCAATGACCTCGAGCTTCAACATTAACTGTACTTCCTCCGCGATGGCCCGTCGCCGAGCCTCGGGTACCCGGTATGGTTTTAACCGGATCTTGGCCTGAGGCTCAGTGACGATGTCATGTTGGATGAGAGACGTGCGGCCAGGGAGGTCCGAGAACACATCCGTGTTCCGACTGATGAACTCCCTGACTTCCTGAACTTGTTTGGAAGACAGGCTGTCTGCAATTTTTACCGTGGTTACTGCTTCACAGGCCTCGAACTGTGGGGCTGGACCCTTTTCACCTAGAAGCCCTGGCCGGGGCTGTGGTCGTCGGCTGTGTCCCTATCTTTCCACGGCTTAAGTAAATTCACGTGGTACACCTGCTCCGGCTTGCGCCGCCTGGCTGGTGTACTTTGTAATTTACTTCCCTACCTTCTCGATCACCTCATAGGGGCCCTGCCACCTAGCTAGGAATTTGCTGTCAAGGGTGGGTACCAGAACCAAAACCCGATCTCCCGGATTGAAGTCCCGTACCCGAGCCTGACGATTGTACACCCTACTCTGGGCTTGTTGCGCTGCCTCCATATGCTCCCGGACCAAGGGCAACACCCTTTCCATCCGGTCCTGCATTTGGGCGACATACTCAATGACACTTTTGTGGGGGACAGGCTGTTGTTCCCACGCTTCCTTGGCGATATCCAACAGGCCCCGAGGGTGTCTGCCATAAAGCAGTTCGAAGGGCGAGAACCCAGTAGAGGCCTGGGGCACCTCTCGCACTGCGAACATGAGATAGGGCAGAAGCAGATCCCAGTCCTTCCCATCTCTAGACACCACCCTCTTTAACATATTTTTTAGAGTTTGGTTAAACCTCTCCACAAGACCGTCTGTTTGCGGATGGTAAACGGACGTCCGTAACTGCTTTATACGCAACAATTTACACAGTTCCCTCATTACTTTGGACATAAAAGGGGTCCCTTGGTCTGTCAGAACCTCTTTTGGCAGGCCCACACGGGAAAACATCTCCATTAACTCTTTGGCAATGAGCTTAGCTGAGGTATGTCGCAGAGGCACCGCCTCCGGATACCGAGTGGCATAGTCGAGAACTACCAGAATGTGTTGGTGGCCCCTGGCAGACTTTGGTACAGGCCCAATTAAATCCATCGCGATTCGCTCAAACGGTACTTCAATAATTGGCAGAGGTACCAGGGGACTACGGAAATGTGGCTGGGGGCTAGTTATCTGACAGGTCGGACAGGACTTACAATAATTCTCTACCTCCTTGAACACACTGGGCCAATAAAATCGCTGCAGTATGCGGTCCTGGGTTTTCTGCCACCCCAGGTGTCCCCAAGAACATGTTGGTGGGCAAGCTCCATGACAAGCTTGCGATACGCTGTGGGCACCACCAACTGTTCAACAGGTTCGCCTCGGATTTGGTTCACCCGATACAACATATCCTGCAGAACAATAAACCGTGGGAACATTAATTCAGCCCCTGGTTTCTGGGGTTTCCCATCAATTTCCAGCACATTCTCCCAGGCCCTGGTTAGGGTTTGGTCCCGGTGTTGTGCGGTCCCAAAATTTTCCCCGGAGACATTGAGGTCTGCCAACTCAGGTCCCGGTGGCAAGTCCTCCGTGTCTCCCACCATTACACTCAGTGGGGTTGTCTCCCCTCTACCGCTGGAGCAGTGGTCACCCCTACCGCCGGCCCTTCAGACTCGGGCTCCCAGGGTTCTGGCCTTCCAGCGGTATCAGGCCACTCTACTAGGGTCACCCCTGTCTCGGGTCCCTCAGATACCTTTATTGCCGGCCACAGCGCCGGAAAACCGGGAAGTCCCTCCCAAGTATTAGTTCGTGTGGGAGTTTAGTAGCGACAGCCACCTCGTGGGTCCACCTACCAGCCGCTGTGGACAAAGTCACTAGTGCAGTGGGATAGTCTTTCAGGTCTCCGTGGATGCACAGGACCCCGACTTTACGGCCAGTATACTCCGCAGGCCGTACAAGTGCAGCCCTTACCAGGGAGACTAAACTCCCGGAGTCCAGCAGAGCCACCGCCAGAGAGTCTCCCACCTCTACCTGACACAGGTGGTTATGGTCCTGCACCTCACGGGTGCCAGTTGCGCACAGCTTCCGTGCATACAGGGAGTGACGACCCCCGTAGTTCATATCCATCGGCTCATCCCGATGCGGACAGTCGGCCCTGATGTGGCCTGGCTCCTGACACCTCCAGCATACCACGGGAGGCGGGCTCGCAGGGGGTATATTCCGTGCAGGCCGCTCTGTCGCCGGACGTTGGAACTGGGGCAGAGGCCTCCGGGGTTTAACTGACCCCTTCCCAGCAAGACTCCCCTGCAGGTTTCTGGTGGCCTCGTACCACTCCACCAGGTCGACCATCTCCAGGGCATTGGTGGGCGATACCTGGCCGATCCAGTGCTGGAGAGGGTAAGGCAAAGCCCTCCAGAAGACATCGGCTAACAGACGGTCGAGCATAGCAGTGGGAGTCAGTATGTCTGGCTGCAGCCATTTTTGCAACCGTTGTAGCAAGTCATAGTATTGTGGCCGGGCGGGTTCAGCCGGGTTAAACTCCCACTGATGCACCCGCTGGGCCCGGACCAAAACATTCACCCCCAGTCTTGCCAGGATCTCACCTTTCACAGTCGGGTAATCAGCTGCTTGGTCACCTGGGAGGTCAAAAATACTTGCTGGGGTCCAGACGCCAGGAACGGAGCGATGACCTCTGCCCACTGTTCTCGGGGTAATTTCTCCCTCACGGCCACCTTCTCGAACACCGCCAGATAGGTCTCAACATCATCCGAGGGGGTCATCTTAGGGATCGCGGTACGGACAGCTTTCCGGGCATCGTGGACGCGGTGGGACGCTCCTGCCGCTTGCAACGCCATCACGTGCTGTAGCAGTAGCTGGTTGGTCTCCCGCTGCTGCACGTTAGCCTCTATGAGGGCTTTCACAGCCGCCTCCATTTTGTCGGGGATCACAGGCTGCAACTTTGCCGGCTTAATATAGGACATTCACTTTTGCCCAGCAAAAACAAAGTTCGGCGTTCACGCCAGCCTCACTGCGCATGCCCGCATCCGACACCAAATGTGGGGAGTCGCTCTGGTAGTCAGCGGTGCGGGTGCAGTTTAGAGGCAAAACCAGGAGTCCAGATTGTGCAACAAACAGTGTTTTATTCACACTTGCACACAAAATGAAAAACAGTCTCTTGGTGACAGTTCACACACAACGGAAATAACGTAGCCAAACAAAAACAGTCCAACACAGGTTCAGTCACCTGGGAGGTGTAGGTGCAGGTTCGCACCACGCTGTCGGCCCAGCCGCAGGAGAATCCAGCTTCAGGTAGCCAGGAACACAATACCTCCTTGCTGAGCGCTTTCCTCCAGGACAGAGAACTCCCAGCCCTGTTAGCAGCTCCAGGATAATCACACTCCCCAGACACAGCTGCTGGCTGCGTTTTATATCCAGCCCAAAACATGGACTGGACCGTGGGGAGCAGCCACCCACCCTACTCTTTAGCTGCTCCCAGTAAGAGCCGGCCCGGATCGGCTTTGCAGCCATGCTATTTAACAAAGCCAAACAGCACTAGCTGCTGCAGACAAAAACCCGGCTCTCACCTCACCGAGGCCAGCAACCTCGGTGACACGTACCTGCCATCACATATGACACCTTGCACCTTACCACAATATGAATAAGTAAAAACCACACACTATCGTCGGTGGTCATTTTGGGCCCTTCTTCAAGGCAGCAGGAAGTCACTACTCACGCCTTCGGTCCGGATCGAGCAGTAGGTCCCAGAGTGGATGTCGTCATGGCAGCAGTCATATGTGTTGAGTTGGCCTGTAGCATCCTCCAACTGGCACCTTGGTTGTTACCATCACAATACATCTTTCCTACAAGTTCCGCTCCTCTTTTGCCCCCTCCAGGCCTACCCCGTCCTGGCTCCGGGCACACATCAGCCAGTTGGTCATTGTCGTCTCCTATTCCTAGGCCGCAGCACCTAACACAAGTAGTTAAGGCTGAGAAGTTCAGCCTGTATTTGTGGGAGGGGCGTAGGCCACTACTTATTCCCTCCCCACCATGTCCTCCAGCCTCGATACGATCGGCGGCCGTGCCCCACCCTCCCTCCCTTAGTTTTGTCATTTCATTTGGGTAGGCCCCCTCCAGGCCTACCCCGTCCTGGCTCCGGGCACACATCAGCCAGTTGATAGTTATGGTCAGTCCATCCAGGCTCCAGGATGGTCATTGTCGTCTCCTATTCCTAGGCCGCAGCACCTAACACAAATATAAGATACTTGAATATATCATTTATGTATACTTGGAGCCTGGTGTTACTGAGTTGGAAGGGCAACGCAACATGTTAGAATGGGTGTCATGAAATTTCCATATTAGCCCTTAAGGACCAGGCTCATTTTCACCTTAAGGAACAGGCCATTTTTTGCAAATCTGACCAGTGACACTTTATGTGTGAATAACTTTAGAACGCATTTATCCAGGCCATTCTGAGAATGTTTTCTTGTGAGATATTGTACTTTATGACACTGGAGTCCAAAAAATTCATTTTTATTTATAAAAAAAAATACCAAATTTACCCAAAATTTGGAAAAATTTGCTAATTTCCAAGTTTTAATTTCTCTACTTCTATAATACATAGTAATACCTCCAAAAATAGTTAGTACTTTACATTCCCCATATGTCTACTTCATGTTTGGATCATTTTGGAAATGGCATTTTATTTTTTGGGGACGTTACAAGGTTTAGAAGTTTAGAAGCAAATCTTGAAATTTTTCAGAAATTTTCCAAAACCACACTTTTTAAGGACCAGTTCAGGTCTGACGTCACTTTGTGAGGCCTACATAATATAAACCACCCAAAAAACGACCCCATTTTAGAAACTACACCCCTCAAGGTATTCAAAACTGATTTTACAAACTTTGTTAACCCTTTGGTGTTCCTAGGGGGGTCCTGTGACCACCCTATAACGGCGATCGCAGCAAACCGCAGGTCAATTCAGTGACTTAAAATGTACCCAAAGTGTCAAATTATACCCCACCAATGCAGCCCGCAGAGGTGCAGGGGGGGGGGGTGCGGGCTGCACGGGTGGTGCGTGAGGCGGGCGGTGTGGTAGGTGGGAACGCAATTGCGATCCCCCGCCTGCCTCCTCTAATGTTTCCCTGGTGGTCTAGTGAGTATATAGCAGAGTGTCAGCACATTGCTGACACTCTGCTATAAACACTAGCCACCAGGGAAGCATTAGAACGGAGGCGGGTTGTGATGTCAGCCGTTTAACCGTTGTATGGAAGGGGTTAACAGCGAGGGAGCTCCCTCCCTCTCCCATCGGGGACTGCTGTGCCCTTGCAGCCCCCGATTCTTGATGGGATCACAGAGGGAGGGAGCTCACCTCCCTCTCCATCACCCGCTGCTCTGTTCTGGCAGCGGGTGATGGTTACCATGGCAGCAGGATGCTTTCAGAGGCGTCCTGCTTGCCATGGTAATGGAAGTCTGATCTGACTTCTGCTAAGTCAGTAAAAATACAGTACAGTACACTATAAAGTTTTTAAGCTTTTAAAAAAGTGAAAAAAGTAAAAATAAAAAAAATCACTGAATAAAAATTAAAAAAATAAAATACACTACACATATTAGAACACACTAATTAAGCACCGGGTATCCACTCCCGTTTAGGAGCAAAAAGATCAAATCACTAGCACCGAATATCATTGGACACAGTACACCAAGGAATTTAGAAAAAATTATACAACTTTATTTCATACATAATTGGAATATACAAAGATGGTAAAAATTGTGGTAAACAGAACAACAATGAGGAAGCAAAAAATGGAGGAGACCGCAGGGTCAGCACATAGAGGGCACAAACATAAAAGTGCATAAAAAATATATATAGGTAGCACCACTCAAAAGTTATATCAAGGTATTGGGGCCCTGGGAAAGAAAGTCCCAGATAAACAGGCCTATCCACAAAAAATAATAACAATATGGTGATGAAAATATAATGTCATATACCCTCGTAATGTGCTGGATCCTGCGGTCGCCTCCTCCCAACCCTGTTTCGCCCTTACAGGCTTCTTCTATTCTAATCCATCCCTGGAAGAAGCCTGTAAGGGCGAAACGGCGTTGGGAGGAGGCGACCGCAGGATCCAGCACATTACGAGGGTATATGACATTATATTTTCATCACCATATTGTTATTATTTTTTGTGGATAGGCCTGTTTATCTGGGACTTCCTTTCCCAGGGCCTCAATACCTTGATATAACTTTTGAGTGGTGCTACCTATATATATTCTTTATGCACTTTTATGTGTGTGCCCTCTATGTGCTGACCTGCGGTCTCCTCCATTTTTTGCTTCCTCATTGTTGTTCTGTTTACCACAATTTTTACCATCTTTTTATATTCCAATTATGTATGAAATAAATTGACACCAAATTTTAAGATGATTATTAGATATAAAAGGTCAGAGTTAATGAACATACAAGAAATAATAGTAATAGACCTTTTAAAAAACTAACTTTTATTTTATATCATATTAAAAAGACCATTAGTCAATAGATCATTAGAAACATTCACTGATCACATATATTTTTTAGTCTATAAGAAATTAGGGGATGCCTCTGGCAGGTCTGAGGTGGGAGAAGGGAAACCGCTGTCCCTAATGCAGATCTCACTAAACCTCAGCCCAGAGGCGTCACCTGAAGGTGGTGACCCTCCGTCCTCGTGCCTAGGCCTATATACCCCTAGTATCACCCTACAGACAAGATAAACTAAACCTGCAGACCCTGACGCGTTTCCCCCTATCTGTTGTGGGTTCTTCAGGGGGTATTTTTTTGTCTGGTTTAAAAAATTCTATAAAGGATGTCTTAATGATGTGGGGAGACAAAATGATACATGCCACCATACAATACATAAATGGGTAAACACCTTACCCGTATGATATATAGAGAAAGGCAAAGTGTGCCCAAATATCTGATCCTGACAACACAGCACAAATTGATAATGCCCTGGAAAATAAAGGGGTCAGAGTAAACCATCCGATAATATAGATAATCCCCAATTATCACAGTCATCAGGTATTAGACTCATGTACTTAGTACTTACGATAGCTGTGGTCAAGAGAATAACCGGCTCCCCACCTGAGGTCAAAGATGGAAGTGACCTGAATTAATGGCGTGGGGAGTCGGATTTAAATAGCCCGGGATGCCTGTATATCCGGTCACGTGGTACGCAATACATTGGAGCGCAGGTTGTATTTCCTGTCCAGCCCATGTGGTCACGTGATGCGTGCCACCCTGGAACGCAACAGGAAGGAGCACTCATAGTGTGAGGAAAGGTAATAGTGAATGCCGAAAGTGACGCTGGATCCGGTCACATGATGCATCTCACAGTGGAACGCATGTGACCCATCCGGTCACGTGATGCGCCCCTTGTTTGAGCGCATCACAGAATATTCGTCATATGATGCCCAAAAGAATGAAGTATACCTGGTGAGCATCAGGAATGATAAGTCACATGATGCGCCTCAAAATGGAGCGCATATAGCACATACGAGCAGGTGATGCACCCCTCCCTTGAGCGCATCACAGAGTATTCATCACGTGATGCGCTCAGGATGCAGCGCAATGAAGCGACGGCATATACTGGTATTACAGGTACTAATAAATTGCATGTAATGATGTGGTTTGAGGCGCGTATCAAAAAGGATCCTGCAATAATTTACTGCATTCATAGTGGGCAATATTACACCTCCCAACAATAGAATATTTAATGTAATATAAGAAAATTACGCTAATATGAAATATATTACAGGTGAATATACTAAAGCCATGATGAACCAAATACAGTAGTGTGTAGAAACACGGGGGCAACCCGGGTAAGTGAGATATAGTGAAAATATCGTATAGGGGCTTGACAAAATCACAAATGGACAAGAATAGTCTCCCGTACCAATCAGCATCAAGGGATCTACTTCCCCAGATATGGAAGGGATCCAAGAAAAAGACTTTATTGATAACAGTACCTAGATGTAAGGCACTGAAAAAACATTGGATACTTTACATATCCGTGACTGGACTAGGGAACAAATTTATCTAGGGAACAATTTGATCTCTGTGAATTCAGAGAAAATCGAGCCTATAAGGTTGATCAGAAGGAGAACCCACCCTCAGCCTCTGAGGTCTCTTCATCTGATCTAGAGACTTGAGATATCGAATCACAAAACAAACAAGGTGGTAAATTAGGTAAAGGATCCTTCAATAATAATAATAAAAAAGGCAAAAGGAGATGGCACAGAGGTGGCAGGGGACAATCACCACGGCAGAACATCATTGGGGGATCCCAACCCACATCAGTGGGAGCACAGTCTGGTGTTTCACACATTGCCTCTTCCTCTTCATCTTCTCCTTCCTCCTCTTCTTCTTTTTTATCTCAACCGCCGTACTATTTACGGGGAAGAAACAAATGAGCTTAGAGAAGACAGACACATTGCAGGTCATTAATCTTTCACCAAGAATCCTTAGTGACATAGAGATTCAGGTATTGTCTAGAGGTCTATCATTTGTTCCTACTGAACCATTTAGACTATTTACCTGGGTGAAGGATTTGAACCTCTTCTGTCGGAAGCTTAAGTGGCGGAAATTCTTTAAAAACACCAACCGGGAGACCTGTGATAAGTTAGGTATTAATGAAGAAGGTCTTCCTGACCTGCAGATATTCATGGATCTATATGAGGAAGGTTCCCGTAATATGGGAGAGGGACCATTCATGGACCTTCGCCCGAGGAGCACCAGGTTGCCCCCTAACTCTAATTATGATCACATTGAGATCTTCTTGACACTTGTCCTCTCTGAACTTGAAAAAATTGATACTACCTCTAGTTTACATTGTAACTTGTCCCAAGATGAGGTATTAGCATTAAAAAATCTTGAGAGTGACAGGTCTATTGTGATCAAGCCGTCTGATAAAGGGGGTAACCTGGTGCTCTTATCTAGTGATGAATATCGCAGGATGTGCCTTAATCTATTGAAGGATCGAGAAAATTATGAGATTCTCACTAATGACCCTACATGCTCCTATCAACAGGAATTAAAAGTAATTCTTGGACTTGAGTCTAAGGTTATTACTAAGACTGAAGCTAGCTTTATCTCTTTAGCCAACCCACAGGTTGCAACCTTCTATGGATTGCCTAAGATACATAAAGGCACTAACCCTTTAAAAGGACGCTCCATAGTATCGGGGGTAGATTCTGTGACTCAAAACGGCAGTATATATTTGGATCGCGTACTCAGGAAATTTGTTCTTTCTTTACCATCATATGTGCGTGACACAATGGATTTCCTTAAAAGGATTGACAATCTGTGTGTGGACCCATCTTGCTTCCTTGCGAGCATTGACGTGGAGTCCTTGTACAGCAGCATACCCCACGATAAAGGGTTGCAGGCTGTACAGTATTATTTACGCACCAGGGACATCCATTGTAAAAATCATAATACTTTTATCATGGAAATGTTACAATTTGTCCTGATGCATAATTTCTTCCTGTTTGACGGTCGTCTGTACTACCAGCTCAGGGGTATGGCTATGGGGAGCCCTTGTGCTCCCACATATGCCAATTTATTCCTGGGCTGGTGGGAGGACACCGTTGTTTTCCCGGAAAAGGAGCAATGGTGGAATACTAGGATCAGTCTATGGTCCCGCTATATAGATTATGTTTTTATCTTGTGGGGCGGGACCAGTGCCGAGTTTTCTCTTTTTGTGGATTGCCTAAACCAGAATACAATTGGTTTATCTTTCACGTATGAGATCCATCAAGAAAGCATAACCTTTCTTGATGTAAAAGTATTTAAACGTGATGGCAGATTGGTAACCTCGATTTATCGAAAACCAACTGCTACCAATAGCATTCTGAGATTTGACAGCCACCACCCTCTTCCGCAAAGAAAAGGTATACCTAAAAGCCAGTATCTGCGCATTAAAAGAAATTGTACATACCAAGAGGATTTTTACAGAGAGGTGAAAGGTCTGTATAACCGCCTTAGGGGACGGGGCTATCCCCAAAGGATTTTGAGGGAGGCTTTTAATGAGGTGAAAACTATAGAAGGGAACGAACTTCTTGTTCCTAGACAAGCCGGTGCTCAACAGAATATCACCAGTCTAATATCAACATTTGACTGTGCCAATAGAGAGATCAGGGATACTCTGAGTAAGCACTGGCCCATCCTCTTGATGGACCCCGACCTAAAAGACACAGTCTCCCCCCATCCGAGTGTTACATATCGCAGAGGCAGAAGCCTCCGCGACTGTCTTGTGCATAGCCACTTTGTCCCTGCTCCACCAAGAGACACGTGGCTTTCCAAAAAACCCATGGGGGTCTTTAGGTGCAGTGGCTGTAAAGCCTGTCGCTTTATTAACACCAAAAAACATATTGTATGTTCAGCGACACAAAAATTAACATCGTTACGTAGCTTTGCCAACTGTAGGACCAGAGGGGTAATCTATATTTGCCAATGCCCATGTCCTCTGGACTACATTGGCAAAACTATACGTGAGTTTCGAAGAAGGGTATGCGAACACGTGAATGATGTCCTTAATAAAAAGGATACTTCAGTGGCCACTCATATTAATGAACACCATTTGGGCGACCCGAACGCCTTACGCTTCTCTGTTTTAGAAGTAGTGCCACAACCCTTGAGGAGGGGAGATTGGGACAAAAAGATCCTCCAGAAGGAGTCTGAGTGGATTTACAGATTTCGGTCCCAATCCCCAAATGGTCTCAATGAGAGGTTGACATTTAGTTGTTTCCTGTGATTCCTTATTGTGTTAATTGTCTCCTACTTGCCTCACTGTGATATACTAATAATTTTGTTCCCTAGTCCAGTCACGGATATGTAAAGTATCCAATGTTTTTTCAGTGCCTTACATCTAGGTACTGTTATCAATAAAGTCTTTTTCTTGGATCCCTTCCATATCTGGGGAAGTAGATCCCTTGATGCTGATTGGTACGGGAGACTACTCTTATCCATTTGTGATTTTGTCAAGCCCCTATACGGTATTTTCACTATATCTCACTTACCCGGGTTGCCCCCGTGTTTCTACACACTACTGTATTTGGTTTATCATGGCTTTAGTATATTCACCTGTAATATATTTCATATTAGCGTAATTTTCTTATATTACATTAAATATTCTATTGTTGGGAGGTGTAATATTGCCCACTATGAATGCAGTAAATTATTGCAGGATCCTTTTTGATACGCGCCTCAAACCACATCATTACATGTAATTTATTAGTACCTGTAATACCAGTATATGCCGTCGCTTCATTGCGCTGCATCCTGACCGCATCACGTGATGAATACTCTGTGATGCGCTCAAGGGAAGGGCGCATCACCTGCTCGTATGTGCTATATGCGCTCCATTTTGAAGCGCATCATGTGACTTATCATTCCTGATACTCACCAGGTATATTTCATTCTTTTGGGCATCATATGACGAATATTCTGTGATGCGCTCAAACAAGGGGCGCATCACGTGACCAGATGGGTCACATGCGTTCCACTGTGAGACGCATCATGTGACCGGATCCAGCGTCACTTTCGGCATTCACTATTACCTTTCCTCACGCTATGAGTGCTCCTTCCTGTTGCGTTCCAGGGTGGCACGCATCACGTGACCACATGGGCTGGACAGGAAATACAACCTGCGCTCCAATGTATTGCGTACCACGCGACCGGATATACAGGCATCCCGGGCTATTTAAATCCGACTCCCCACGCCATTAATTCAGGTCACATCCATCTTTGACCTCAGGTGGGGAGCCGGTTATTCTCTTGACCACAGCTATCGTAAGTACATGAGTCTAATACCTGGTGACTGTGATAATTGGGGATTATCTATATTATCGGATGGTTTACTCTGACCCCTTTATTTTCCAGGGCATTATCAATGTGTGCTGTGTTGTCAGGATCAGATATTTGGGCACACTTTGCCTTTCTCTATATATCATACTGGTAAGGTGTTTACCCATTTATGTATTGTATGGTGGCATGTATCATTTTGTCTCCCCACATCATTAAGACATCCTTTATAGAATTTTTTAAACCAGACAAAAAAATACCCCCTGAAGAACCCACAACAGATAGGGGGAAACGCGTCGGGGTCTGCAGGTTTAGTTTATCTTGTCTGTAGGGTGATACTAGGGGTATATAGGCCTAGGCACGAGGACGGAGGGTCACCACCTTCAGGTGACGCCTCTGGGCTGAGATTTAGTGAGATCTGCATTAGGGACAGCGGTTTCCCTTCTCCCACCTCAGACCTGCCAGAGGCATCCCCTAATTTCCTATAGACTAAAAAATATATGTGATCAGCGAATGTTTTTAATGATCTATTGACTAATGGTCTTTTTAATATGATATAAAATAAAAGTTTTTTTAAAAGGTCTTTTACTATTATTTCTTGTATATATATGAAATAAAGTTGTATAATTTTTTCAAAATTCCTTGGTGTACTGTGTCCAATGATATTCGGTGCTACTACACAAATAAGTATCGCCACATCCGTAAAAACCTGCTCTATAAAAATATCACATGACCTAACCCTTCAAGTAAATACGGTAAAAAAAGAAATGGTGTAAAAAAAGCCAATTTTTGTCACCTTACATCACAAAAAGTGTAATACCAAGCGATCAAAAAGGCTTATGCCTCCCAAAATAGTACCACTCAAGCCGCCATCTCATCCCGCAAAAAATTAGCCCCAAAATAGGACAATCGCCCAAAAATATTAAAAAAAATATGGCTCTCAGACTATGGAAACACTAAAACATTATTTATTTATTTTTAAATGCTGTTATTGTGTTAAAGTAAAATAAATAAAAAACAGTATACATATTATGTATCGCCGCATCCGTAAAAACCTGCTCTATAAAAATATCACATGATCTAACCCCTCAGGTAAATACCGCAATTTTTTTTTATAAAAACAATGTAAAAAAAAAAAAAAAAAAAGGACAATCTCCCCCAAAAAATAAAACAAATATGGCTCTCAGACTATGGAGACATTAAAACATGATTTTTTTTTGTTTCAAAAATGATATTATTGTGTAAAACTTAAAAAAATATATACATATTATGTGTCGCCGCATCCGTAACAACCTGCTCTATAAAACTAATACATCATCTAACCCCTCAGGTGAACACAGCAAAAAAAATTATATAAATACCGTATCAAAAGCCATTTTTGTCACCTTACATCACAAAAAGTGTAGTAGCAAGCGACCAAAATGTCATATGCACCCCAAGATAGTGCCAATCAAACTGCCATCTCATCCTGCAAAAAATGAGCCCCTACATAAGACAGTCGCCCAAAAAATAAAAAATATGGCTTTCAGAATGTGGAGACACTAAAAAAATAACTTTTTTCAAAAATGCTTTCTTATTAAAAACTGAAACAAAACCCCCAAAAAGTAGTCATATTTGGAATTGTCGTGTCCGTAACAACCTGCTCTATAGAAATAGCACTCGATCTAACCTGTCAGATCAACTATGCAAATAACAAAAAATAAAAACAGTCCCAAAACAGCTATTTTTTTGCACATTTTCCATTCTAATCCATTTTCCAGTAACAAAGCAATGGTTAACAGCCAAACAAAACTCAATATTTATTACCCTGATTCTGTAGTTTGCAGAAACACCCTATATGTGGTTGTAAACTGCTGTATGGCTAAATGGCAGGGCATAGAAGGAAGGGAACTCCATATGGTTTTTGCTAGGCAGATTTTGCTGGACTAGATTTTAGACACCATGTCCCATTTGAAGCCCCCCTGATGCACCCCTACAGTAGAAACTCCCAAAAAGTGACCCCATTTTGGACACTACGGGATAAGGTGGCAGTTTTACTTGTACTATTTTAGGGTAAATTTTTGCAAATTGTTTGTAAATTTGGTATTATTTTATAAATAAAAATCAAATTTTTAGACTCGATTTTACCACTGTCATGAAGTACAATATGTGATGAGAAAACAATTTCAGAATGGCCTGCATAAGTAAAAGCGTTTAAAAGTTATCACTACATAAATTGACACTGGTAAGATTTGCAAAAATTGGCCGGATCTTTAAGGTGAAATAGGGCTGAGTCCTTAAGGGGTTAATCTATTTTTTCCAGTAACAAAGCAAGGGTTAACAGCCAAACAAAACTCAATATTTATTGCCCTGATTCTGTAGTTTATAGAAACACCCTATATGTGGTCGTAAACTGCTATATGGGCACACGGCAGGGTACATAAGGAATGAAACACCATGTGGTTTATGGAAGGCAGATTTCGCTGGAATAATTTTAAGCCCTCCAGATGCACCCCTAGAGTGACCCCATTTTGGAAACTACGGGATAAAGTGGCAGTTTTGTTGGTACTATTTTAGGGTACATATGATTTTTGGTTGCTCTATATTACACTTTTTGTGAGGCAAGGCAACAAAAAAATATCTGTTTTGGCACCGTTTTTATTTTTTCTTATTTACAGTATTCATCTGACAGGTTAGATAATGTGGTATTTTTATAGAGCAGGTTTATACGTATGCGACAATACCAAATATGGTTGTTTGTTTCAGTTTTACATAATAAAGCATTTTTTTTTTTTTTTTTTTTGTTTCTCCTTATTCTGAAAGCAATAATTTTTTTTTTTTTTTGGGCGACTGTCTCACCTGTGTTCACCTGAGGTTCACCTGAGGGTTAGGTCATGTGATATTTTTATATAGCAGGTTCTTACAGACGAGGCGATATGTTATATGTGTACTTTTTTTATTTATTTTACTTTAACACGATAAAAGCATTTTAGGGGAAAAAACATTTTTGTGTCTCCATAGTCTGAGATCCATATTTTTTTTTCTTTTTTGGGCGATTGTCCCATGTAGGGGCTCAGATTTTTCCGGTATGAGAGGTCAGTTTGATTGGTACTATTTTAGGGTGCATATGACTTTTTGATTGCTTGGTATTATACTTTTTGTGATGTAAGGTGACAAAAAATGGCTTTTTTGGCACAGGTTTTATTTTTTATGGTGTTCATCTGAGGGGTTAGGCCATGTTATATTTTTATAGAGCAGGGTCTTACAGATGTGGCGATACCTAATATGTGTAATTTTTTTAATTTATTTTACTTTAACACAATAAAACCATTTTAGGAAAAAAAAAATTTGTCTACAAAGTCTGAGAGCCATATATTTTTTATTTTTTGGGCGATTGTCTCACGTGGGGGCCTTTTTTTCGGAATGAGGTGACGGTTTGATTGGTACTATTTTGGCGTACATACAACTTTTTTGATCACTTTTATTACCTTTTATGGGAAGTGAGGTGGGCAAAACTTAAATTTCATCATAGTTTTTCTTTTATTTTTTTACGGCGTTCAAAGTAACATGACGGGGAAAGTAACATGACCGTTTTATAGATCAGGTCGTTACGGACGCGGTGATATAAAACATGTGTAGCGTATTTTTTATTTTTTTTAATCATTGATAAATGTGCGGCTATAAGAAGAATTTTTATTTTTTTTTTACTTTTTTTTCACTTTTCTTTATACCCAGACCCACTTGGTTCTTGAAGATCCAGTGGGTCTGAGGCCTATATAATACACTACAGTACACTATATAGTTTACTGTAGTGTATTGTGACTTTACACACAGGCTGATCAGGCTGCTGCTGCCTTTAGCAGAAGCCTGATCTTAGCCTTACCATGGCAACCCAGAAGCCTGTGAAGGAGTCCAGTTGCCATGGTAACCATCAGCCGCTGCCACAACAGAGAAGCGGCTGATGGGGGAAGGAGGGAGGGGGGCCCCTGCAGCTGGGTCAAGTATCGGGTGGCTGCAATGGCACAGCAGCCCCCAATGGATCACTGCATGGAAGGGGTTAAACGGCTGACATCTGTGCCAACACAGATGTATGCCGTTTCAAGCAGAGTGTCAGCTGTGTGCTGACACTCTGCTAAACCGCTCGGCCATCCTGAAAATGAGAGGGGGGCACGCCCCCCTGCCCAAAAGCCCCCCCACAGGATGTACGGATCAGCCTCCTATTCCGGGTCATCGGGTCATCCCGGAAACGCAGAAAACCGCAGGTCTGAATTGACCTGTGGTTTGATGCGATCGCAGATACGGGGGGGTCGCAGGACCTCCCTTGGCATTGTCACAGATTGCCTGCTGAATGATTTCAACAGCCACTCTGTTCCGATCACCGCCCGCCACGCGGCAGTGATCGGAAATACACAGGGCGTACATGTATGCCCTGTGTCCTTAAGGACCCGGACATCAGGGCATAACTGTACGCCCTGTGTCTGTAACAAGTTAAAATGTTTCACTCTTCAGATAACATTGTAAGCAATAGATAAAGCAGTTTCTAATCTGCTTTTATTAATTAAATATTAAGCTTTTTATACATGTGAATATGCATAGAGGATGAACATTAGTAACCGCATTAATATTGCATTAGTATTAAAAGTTTAAAGTGGTATCTGTATTTAACCATTATGTAGCAACATTAGCAATATTCTTAACAATTCTTAAAATTATTTGTGCAAGCTACATATAGCCACAACAGACCTTGAAATATATAGCCAAAGAGATTAATGTTTACAGTAACAAGAACACACAGTAAGAAATAAATAGCGATGAGCGAATCGACCTCAGATGAAACATCCAAAGCCGATTCGCATAAAACTTTGTTTCAATACTGTAAGGAGCGAGCTCTCACTGCAGCATTAAAATGCATTGGCTCTGATGAGCGGAAGTTATTACT
Source organism: Bufotes viridis (assembly GCA_033119425.1). NCBI lineage: Eukaryota > Metazoa > Chordata > Amphibia > Anura > Bufonidae > Bufotes > Bufotes viridis. The sequence continues at coordinate 210,140,172 of CM065591.1, forward strand.
TCGCGAAGTCTCGCAAGACGTCGCACAATAATTTCAGAAATTGATTTATACTGTAAAAAACCATTTCCCAAACTCGGGTTTGATTCCAAGTGGAACCTTGGAACCGAACCAGAGTTTGGGAAATGTTTTTTTAAATTATAAATCAATGAATCCAGACCTTGGTTAATCAACAACTTTAACCCCTTAAGGACGCAGCCTTATTTCACCTTAAGGACCTGGCCATTTTTGGCAAATCTGACCAGTGTCACTTTATGTGGTGATAACTTTAAAACGCTTTTACTTATCCAGGACATTCTGAGATTATTTTTTCGTCACATATTGTACTTCATGACAGTGGTAAAATAGAGTCAAAAATGTCATTTTTATTTCTAAAAAAAAATACAAAATTTAGCAAAAATTTGGACAAATTAGCAATTTTCCAAGTTTCAATTTCTCTACTTCTATAATACTTAGTAATACTGCTCAAAAAAATTTTGATTTACATTTCCCATATGTCTACTTCATGTATAGATCATTTTGGCAATGCCATTTTATTTTTTGGGGACATTACAAGGCTTAGAAGTTTAGAAGCAAATTTTCAAAAACCCACTTTTTATGGACCAGTTCAGGTCTGAAGTCACTTTGTGAGGCTTACATAATAAAAACCACCCAAAAATGACCCCATTCTAAAAACTACATCCCTCAAGGTATTCAAAACTGATTTTACAAACGTCGTTTCCCTGTTTTGGAAAATTTTCTATTTTAATCCATTTTTTCCAGTAACAAAGCAAGGGTTAACAGCCAAACAAAACTCAATATTTATTGCCCTGATTCTGTAGTTTGCAGAAACACCCCATATGTGGTTGTAAACTGCTGTATGGCCAAACAGCAAGGCATAGAAGGAAAGGAACGCCATATGGTTTTTGGAAGGCGGATTATACTGGACTGGTTTTTTGACACCATGTCCCATTTGAAGCCCCCCAATGCACCCCTAGAGTAGAAACTCCATCAAAGTGACTCCATCTAAGAAACTGCACCCCTCAAAGTATTTAAAACCGATTTTACAAACTCTGTTAACCCTTTAGGTGTTCCACAAGAGGTATTGGCAAATGGAGATGAAAATAAAGTGTAATATAGAGCAAGCAAAAATCATATTTACTCTAAAATAGTACAAACAAAACTGCCACCTTATCATAGGAGATAGTGGAAAGGTGCAAAACGTGGTAATGCACCTTTGGGGTGTTACATACCCAGAAAGATCAAAATTAGTGTTATTCACTTCAGAAAAAAGACCTAATCTAAATAACTATGTATAAATATAACAGGGGTCAGTACAGAGATCTCTACCCTCATCTATTTATTCCCAGGACTGTGAATGTGATGAGGGGACATCCTCTGCGTCTGGAGGAAAGAAGGTTTGTACACAAACTTAGAAGAGGATTCTTTACAGTAAGAGCAGTTAGACTATGGAACTCTCTGCCTCAGGATGTGATGATGGTGAGTTCACTAAAAGAGTTCAAGAGGCGCCTGGATTTTTTCTGGAGTGTAATAAAATTACAGGCTATAGTTACTAGAGATGGGTTGTTGATCCAGGGAGTTATTCTGATTTCTGATAAAGTGGGGAAAATTGGCTTCTACCTTAGTTTTTCTTTTGCCTTCCGCTGGATCAACTTGCAGGATAACAGGCTGAACTAGATGGACAGATGTCTTTTTTCAGCCTTATAAACTATGTTACTTATGTTACTATGTTCAGTCTGTGGGTGACCTGTAGGCATTTTTGGTCGGTGCAATCCTACTTTGCATCAGTGACACATAAATACAATACTTAATCGGACTGTTCGGTCTGTGGGTGACCTAAAGTCATTTTTGGGGTTCAGAACACCACATTTTCATCCGTCTTACTGTTATAACACAGTTAATCAGTCTGTTAATTGTGTCGGTGACATAAAGGTATTTTGGGGGTTCACAACACCGCATTTTTATCCGTCTTACTGTTATAGAAGAGTTAAACAGTCTATTAATTGTGTCAGTGACATAAAGGCATTTTGGGAGGGGTTCACAACACCGCATTTTCATCCGCCTTACTGTTATAAGACAGTTAATCAGTCTGCTAATTGTGTTGGCGACATAAATGCATTTTGGGGGTTCACAACACTGCATTTTCATCTTTTTTACTGTTATAAGACAGTTAATCAGTCTATTAATTTTGTCGGCGACCTATAGCCTTTTTCTGGGGGTGAAAAACACTTTGTTTGCACTGGTGACACAGAAGTACAGTAGTTCATCTGTTAGCTAATTTGGTGGGTGACCATAAAAAAATTGAGCAGAGCATCAAATAGGGGACGTGGCCATGGTCGTGATGCTGCTGGTGTTGGGAGAGGATGGTGTTGATCTGTTCCAGCTACGTGCCTAAATGAAACACCTTTCTCTGGTGCACACAGGCGACAGGACGTTCTGCCTCATTTTGTAGGCCCCAATACTGCTCTACGAATGATGCTCCAGTTCCTTTACATTGTTTCCCACCCGGTTCCCTGCTGAAAGCACAGTGTTGGCATTGGCGGCCCACGGGCATCTGTTTTCCTACCTCAACTCCTTGCACATCAGCCAAAAAAGTTTGTGTCCCAAGTCATGCAGCAGTCACTTATGCTTTATGTTGACTATGCTGGCGGGGTTTCCGTGAGCCATCTACCTAGCCCTGTCCCAGAAGTGGAATAGATTGAGTACACTGATACCCAACCACTTATGTTTGAGGACGAGGACATGTGAGGACCACCGCAGCGCGTCTTTGATGGACGAAACACAGATGTCAACTGCTGCTGCTTTCTGCACTGTGCAAACCGGCAAGGTAGGCAGGGGTGAGGAGTGGGTGGAAGATGATGGGACGGAAAATGACGTCCTAGACCTCACATGGTATCCAGGTCATGCGAGTGACGTGTGCAGTTTGGAGGAAGAGGTGGTGGTCACGCAGCACCAGCTGCACAGCAAATTAGGGAGCAGGGTACAAAACCACAGAGGCCGGCCCCTAGCCAGTTTGCCTGATATTGCCCACCGTGCCGAGGTACAGAGGACACCAAAGCCAGCTTAAAGGGGTTCCCTGCCGTGGTAGTTCTTCAGACAATGTACTGACGACAAGGCACGGGTGGTTTGTACACTGTGCAGTCATAGCATAAAGCGAGGCATAAATGTTCTAAAACTGAGCACCACCTGCATGACCAGGCATATAACTGCAAAGCATGAGCTGCAGTGGAGCAGACACCTAAATAACCACAAAAGATCTGAGGCTCCTCCTGCTCCCTCGTCTGCTGTGGTCTCGGCCTCTTCTACCCCTCTAGAGGGACAGAGCCACCTGGCACCCTTCAAAGTGAGGATGTTAAAAAGCAACAACACTGCTGTCACCGAGCATCTCCACGCTGTCCCATGGAGGTGTTCAGCTGTCCATTCCCGAAAGACTGGAAAGAAAGAGGAAGTAGCCCCCTATCCACCCATGAGCCCTGGCCCCGAATGCCAGCATTTCCAATGCCTGGCCTTTGAACTGCTGTCATTCCGTCTGGTGGAGACGGAAAGTTTTAAAAACATAATGGTGGCAGCTGTCCCATGGTTCGTGGTTCCCAGGGGGGCCGTCCCTGCCCTGCACGAACAAGTGGCGGAAAAAATCAGGTGTGCGCTGTGCAACGCCATCAGTGGCAAGGTCCACATAACCACTGATACATGGACCAGTAAGCACGGGAAGGGACGTTATATCTCCCTAACTGCCCACTGGGTAAATGTAGTGATGGCTGGGCCTGAGGCGGAAAGCAGTTTGGTGCATGTCCTACCGCCACCGAGGATTGCTTGACATTTCTAGGTGCCTCCTATTGCCTCTATCTCCTACTCCGCTTCCTCATCCTCATCCAGTCAGAATAACAGCTGCTCCACCAACTTCAGCACAGCCAGGGGGAAACAACAGCCGACTCTACCAAAACTCCTCAGTTTGAGGAGAAAAAACCCACACCACGCAGGAGCTGTGGATGGGCATAGAAGAACAGACAGGTAAGTGGTTGGTGCCGCTGAGCCTCAAGCCCAGCCTGTTGCCATGTGGTAATGGGCAAAATCTCGTAGCAGCTCTGGCTCATATGCTGAATTTGGTGGTACAGAGGTTCCTGAAGAATTCCCCCGAGATGTCAGAACTGCTGCAGAAAGTGCGGGCCATCTGTGCACACTTTTGGCGTTCTCATCCTACTGCTGCCTGCCTGTCTGCACTGCAGCATCACTTCTGCCTTCCCGCTCACTACCTTATATGCAGCCTACCCACAAGGTGGAACTCCACCTTGCACATGCTGGAGAGGTTGTGCGAGCAGCAGCAGAAGATAGTGGAGTTTCAGCTGCAGCAAGCACGGGTGAGTCGCTCTGCGGAACAGCACCACTTCAACACCATCGAGTGGACCTCAATGTGGGTCATGTGTGCCACCAACATGGGCAGCACCGATAGCGTTACTATCCAACTTCAATGTCTCCTTGAAAAAAATCTTCGGGAGATGATGGATGAGGATGTAGCACAGGAGGAAGGGGAGGAGGAACAGGGATCATTCCCACAGTTATCAGGCCAGTCGTCCACTCGTGGCTTGGAGAGTGGGTTCCTGAACCAAGAGTGGCCGGGTACACAATTGTCCAGTCAGTGCACAGTTACATAGTAACATAGTTTTTAAGGCCGAAATAAGACATCTGTCCATCCAGTTCAGCCTGTTATCCTGCAAGTTCATCCAGAGGAAGGCAAAAAAAAAAAACTGTGGGGTAGAAGCCAATTTTTCCCACTTTAGGGGAAAAAAATTCCTTCCTGACTCCAATCATGCAATCAGAATAACTCCCTGGATCAATGACCCATCTCTAGTAGCTATAGCCTGTAATATTATTACACTCCAGAAATACATCCAGGCCCCTCTTGAACTTACCATCACCACCTCCTCAGGCAGAGAGTTCCATAGTCTCACTGCTCTTACCGTAAAGAATCCTCTTCTATGTTTGTGTACAAACCTTCTTTCCTCCAGACGCAGAGGATGTCCCCTCGTCACAGTCACAGTCCAGGGGATAAATAGATGATGGGAGAGATCTCTGTACTGACCCCCGATATATTTATACATAGTTATTAGATATCCCCTCAGTCGTCTTTTTTCTAAAGTGAATAACCGTAATTTTGATTATCTTTCAGGGTACAGTACTCCATGTGTGGTCTCACTAGTGATTTGTAAAGTGGTAGGACTATATTCTCATCACGGGCATCTATTCCCCTTTTCATGCAACCCATTATCTTATTGGCCTTGGCAGCAGCTGCCTGACACTGGCTTCTACACCTTAGTTTGCTGTTCACTAAATTTCCTAGGTTCTTTTTCATGTCAGTGTTACCAAGTGTTTTACCATTTAGTATGTACGGGTGACTTGCATTATTCCTTCCCATGTGCATAACTTTACATTTGTCAATGTTAAACCTCATCTGCCACTTCTCTGCCCAAGCCTCCAATCTATTCAGATCCATCAGTAGCAGTATACTGTCCTCTTTCGTGTCAATAACCTTACACAGTTTAGTGTCATCTGCAAAAATTGTTTTTTTTTTGTGCAAGCCTTCTACAAGATCATTAATAAATATATAGAAGAGAATAGGGCCCAATACTGACCCCTGAGGTACTCCACTAGTGACAGTGACCCAATCTGAGTGTGTACCATTAATAACCACCCTCTTTTTTCTATCATTAAGCCAGTTACTTACCCACATACAGACATTTTCTTCCAGTCCAAGCATTCTAATTTTATATACTAACCTTTTATGCGGTACAGTGTCAAATGCTTTGGAGAAGTCCAGATACACAACATCCATTGATTTGCCACTGTCAAGTCTAGAACTTACCTCCTCATAGAAATGGATTAAATTAGTTTGACATGACCGATCCCTCATGAAGCCATGCTGATATGGCGTTATTTGTTTATTTTCAATGACGTACTCCAAGATAGCATCTTTTAGAAATCCTTGTTAAACTTACCGGCCTATAGTTTCCGGGCTCTGCTTTTGGACCCTTTTTGAATATTGGCACCACATTTGCTATGCGCCAATCCTGTGGAACATTCCCTGTCATTATAGAGTCCTTAAATATCAGAAATAAGGGTTGGGCTATGACATTACTTAATTCTCTTAGGATACGGGTTGTATGCCATCTGGTCCTGCCAATTTGTCTATTTTAATCTTTTTAAGACGCTGCTGTACTTCTTCCTGGGTCAGGCAGGGCACTTTTAATGGAGAATTTACTTTTACATTCTGCATTTCATCTGATTCTGTTTATTTTCCTTAGTGAATACTGTGGAGATTTTTTTTTATAGTTTTGCTTTCTCCTTATCGCTCTCTGCAACTCCCCCCTTTATTACTTTATAAAGGGCCAACACCTTCAGATTTATACTTTTTTACCATTTATATAATTGAAGAACATTTTAGGGTTAGTTTTGCTCTTTGGCAAATAATCTCTCGGTCTCTAGTTTGGCTGCTTTTATTTGTTTTTTACATATTTTATTTTTTTCCCTATAGTTTTTTAGTGCTTCCTTGCTACCCTCCTGTAAGTGAATAAAATGCTTTCTTTTTGTCATTTATTGCTTTCTTTACAATTCTATTCATCCACATTAGTTATTCTTGTTCCTTAACCTTTCATTCTCATAAGGTATGTACTTCTCACAATTAGATTTTAGGATATTTTTAAAAATTTCCCATTTTGTGGCTCTATTTTTATTTTTGACGACTTTGTTCCAGTTAGTTAGGCCTATGGTCTCTCTTAGTTGGCTAAGTTTAGCTTTTTTGAAGATTGGTATTTTTGTTCCCCCCGAAGAAACACTCTTTTGAATGACAATTGGAAGGTTATTACTTTATGGTCACTATTTCCCAGGTGTCCCCCAACCTGCACATCTGTTGTTCTGTCAGGTCTATGGGTTTATACTAGGTTCAGTATGGCTGTCCCTCTAGTCGGGTCCTGAACCAGTCTGGAAAGGTAATTGTCTTTGGTTATTGCCAAGAACCTGTTTCCTTTATGAGATACTAGCAGAAGGACCCGGCTTTGCAGGGGTATATTTCATCTATTTCCAGGGGCATAGCTAACGGCTCATGGGCCCTGGTGCAAGAGTTCAGCTTAGGCCCCCCTTCCCTCAGTGCTTTGTGTGTCTTCCTATGCGGCACAAGGGTCTTTGGGCCCCCTTAGGCTCCTGGGCCCGATAGCGACTACTACCTCTGCACCCCCTATAGCTACGCCCATGTCTATTTCATTTAATGTTTGTGTGTGTTGTTACAAGATATCGAGAGTATCCCCCATACCAGTGACCTCTACAGCACCCCGCCCCTTAAATAGTGAAGTCCACAGTGCCCCACCACTTTAAAATGGGACCTCCACAGCAGCCCATCCCCTTAACTTTGACCTTCACAGCAGCCCGACCCTTTAACAATTAGTTTCACAGCACCACACTCCCTTAACAGTGACCTCCACAGTACCCCGTTGCCTTAATAGTGACCTCTACAGCATTTGCCCCTTCAATAGTGGGCCCTACCCCTTAACAATGACCTCCACATTGTCTGCCCATTTAACAGTGACCTCCACAACGGCCTGCCCCTTAACAGTAACATCTACAGTGAATGCATTTTTAACAATGACCTCCACAGTGCCCGCCCCTTTAACAGTGACCTCCACAGCGCCCAGCCCCTTTAATGCTAGGGCTACACAACAACGTTTTGCGCAACATTTTGTCTCAACAATTTTCATAATGATAGGCTATGGTGTCGCACTGCGACATGTTACGACATGTGTGATACTGTCTGCTGAGCTGTGTATCTAATCCTATCCTGTGTGATACTGTCTGCTGGGCTGCATATCTAATCTTATGTTGTGTGATACCGTCTGCTGAGCTGTGTATCTAATCCTATCCTGTGTGATACTGTCTGCTGAGCAGTGTATCTAATCTTATCTTGTGTGATACTGACTGCTGAGCTGTGTATCTAATCTATCATGTGTGATACTGTCTGCTGAGCTGTGTATCTAATCCTGTCCTGTGTCATACTGTCTGCTGAGCTGTGTATCTAATCTTATATTGTGTGATACTGTCTGCTGAGCTGTGTATCTAATCCTATCCTGTGTTAAACTGTCTGCTGAGGTGTGTATCTAATCCTATCCTGAGTTATACTGTCTGTTGAGCTGTGTATCAAATCTTATGCTGTGTGATACTGTCTTCTGAGCTGTGTATCTAATCCTGTAATGTCTGATACTGTCTGCTGAGCTGTGTAGCTAATCCTATCCTGTGTGATACTGTCTGCTGAGCTGTGTATCTAATCATATCCTGTGTGATACTGTCTGCTGAGCTGTGTATCTAATCCCATCCTGTGTGATACTGTCTGCTGAGCTGTTTATCTAATCCTATCCTGTGTGATACTGTCTGCTGAGCTGTGTATCTAATCCTATCATGTGTGATACTGTCTCTTGAGCTGTGCATATAATCCTTTCCTGTGTGATACTGTCTGCTGAGCTGTGAATCTAATCCTATCCTGTGTGATACTGTCTTCTGAGCTGTGTATCTAATCCTATCCTGAGTGATACTGTCTGCTGAGATGTGTATATAATCCTATACTGTGTGATACTGTCTGCTGAACTGTGTATCTAATCCTATCCTGTGTTATATTGTCTGCTAAGCTGTAAATCTAATCTTATGTTGTGTGATACTGTCTGCTGAGCTGTGAATCTAATCCTATCATGTGTGATACTGTCTGCTGAACTGTGTATCTAATCCAGTCCTGAGTGATACTGTCTGCTGAGCTGTGTATCCAATCGTATCTAATGTGATACTATCTGATGTGCTGTGTATCTAATCCTATCATATGATACTGCCTGATGAGCTGTGTATCTAATTCTTTCATGTGTGATACTGTCTGCTGTGTATCTAATACAATCATGTGCGATACTGTCTTCTGAGCTGTGTATCTAATCGTATATTGTACGATACTGTCTGTTGAGCTGTGTAACTAAGGCCTTATTCACACGTCCGTTGTGTTTATGGATCCGCAAATTGAGGATCCATAAACACACCCGGCCGGCAGCCCCATAGAAACGTCTATTCTTGTCCGCAAATGCGGGCAAGAATAGGACATGCTCTACTTTTTTGCGGAGCTGCGGCCGTAAGATTGGCGGCGCGCTCCGCAAAAACTGATGCGGAGAGCACAGTGTGTGCTCTCCGCATCGTTCCGTGCCCCATTCACAGTCAATGGGTCCGCATGTATTCCGCAGAATTGCGGAATACATGCGGACGACATTGCGGACGTGTGAATAGGGCCTAATCCTATCATGTGTGATACTGTCTGCTGTGTATCTAAGTCTATTGTGTGATACTGTCTGCTGACCTCTGTAGCAGTGCAACACCATAGACTATCATTATAAAAATTGTCGTGCGACACATGTCGTCGTGTAGCCCTAACCTAAAGCTGAACTACAGCAGTGAAGAAAAATGGCGGGGTTGTTATGGAAACCTGGAGTAAAACTGTGTGTATGTGGAGACTAAGGGCCTGCGAGCTTCTATTGGCTGGTAAGGGACATGTGACCGTGTATATGGCAGTTGGGATATGAAGAGAAAGACTTGCAGGCTTGTATTAGCTAATGCAGGTCATTTTTTGGGAATATCTCAGGAACGGTATGTCCTAGAGAGTTGAGACCACAAGATTTCTTTCCAGGTAGCAAGGGATGTATATACTAAGTTTTATTGAAATCAATGGTTGCGTTTTTAAGCGATCGCGGAACATACACACATACATATATACGTCCTTTTTTATATATATAGATACAGGTTTCAGTTTCCCAGTCTATATCTGGGTAGTTGAAGTCCCCCATAATAACGACCTCATTATCACATTGTTTTTGCCCGCATGTATTTCTACCCGCAGTGACTCCACATGTTCATGTTCCTCACTTATATCTTCTCGGACTGTGGGCTTTAGACATGACTTTACATAAAGGCAGATCCCTCACCCTCTCCAGTTTTTGTGATCCTTTCTAAACAGACTGTAACCTTGTACATTAACTGCCCAGTCACAGCTATCATCCAGCCATGTCTCAGTTATTCCCACTATATCATAGTCCTCCTCACACATCACTAATTCCAGTTCACCAGTTTTATTAGTCAGGCTTCTGGCATTAGTGTACATACAATTAAGTGGTTTATTATGTATATTTTTTTATCCTATACCTTTCCTTCGGAACTGTTCTAGTCCCTCCTTCCATTCCTCCCCTGGTCCCATTACCTCGCCCCTGGTCTCTATTTGCACTATCTTCCTATCCTATAACGTAATTACCCTTCCCCCCAGTCCCTAGTTGAAACACTCCTCCATCCTTTTAGCCATCTTCCCCATTGAGGTATAGCGCATCCCTACGATAGAGCCTGTAGCCGACAGAGAAGTCGGCCCAGTTCTCCAGGAACCCAAACCCCTCTTTCCTACACCAGTTCTTGAGCCACTTGTTAATCTCCCTAATCTCCCACTGCCTTTCTTGTGTGGCTCGTGGTACAGGTAGTATTTCGGAAAACTAAATCCCTAAAATTTGGAGGATGATGATGACACAGACAATACGCCTCCCACTGAGGACAGCTTGTCATTGCCTCTGGGAAGTCTGGCACACACGAGCGACTACATGCTGCAGTGCCTGCGCAATGACCTCTGAGTTGCCCTCATTGTTACCAGTGCTGATTACTGGGTTGCCACCCTGCTGGATCCCGGCTCAAAGGACAATCACTTCCATCACTTGAGCATGATCGGAAGATGCGTCAGTACAAGCGCACGCTGGAAAACGCACTACTAATGGCATTCCTATCTGAAAGCGGGAGTTCATTGGAAGCACGAGGCAGAGGAGGAAGTCGCCAATACAGATGGGGCACCTCCAGCACCTTAGAAGGGAAGGTTAGCATGGCAAAATGTGGAAAAGCTTTGTCAACACACAGCAATATCCAGCACCACCATCTGATATGGACCATCTTAGCAGGAGGCAGCATTTCAGTAACATGGTGGAAGAGTACGTGTGCACATGTCTGCACATACTGACTGATGGTTCTGCCCCATTTAACTTCTGGGTCTCCAAATTGCACAGATGGACTGAGCTTGCCTTTTACACCTTGGAGGTGCTGGTCTGCCCTGCAGCCATTGTATTGTCTGAAAGTGTGTTTAGCATGGCAGGGGGGTGATCATAGACAGGCGCATCCGCCTGTCCACAGCCAAAGTGGACAAGCTCACATTCATTAAAATGAACCAGGCATGGATCCCACACTACTTGTCCATACCTTGGGCAGTGTAGCGAGGTATACCGGCCACACCCAGCCATTGTTATACTCCAGTTATACTTTGTGCCTTCTCTTTGCTATTTTCCAATGTTTTGGGGCTTCCATAAAACAACCCCCCAAAAAAAAAAAAAGTGAAAAAAAAAATGTTTCCCTCTTTCACTCGGATCTGCACCTCCTGGCTAAAGTTGGGTTGGCTTCCTCCACCTCTTCCATCTACACCGCCATGTCCACCTCCTCCTCCAATCAGACCTCCACCTCCTAGTTCAAGTTTATTATTTGAGTAGAGAAGTATACCGGCTGCAGCCCAAAAAATGCCTAAATGTCACACACAGAATTAACAGACAAAAACACAAAACCAGTGTTGGTTTCCTCCTCTGCCTCTTCCATCTACACGACCACTTCCACAGCCTCCTCAACTTCCTACTCCACTTAGACCTCCGCCACCTGGTTCAAGATTCTTATTTTTAATGTTTATGTTATTTTAAGTCATTTCCCTATCCCCATTTGTTTGCAGGGCAAATGTACTGCTCTTACCCCCATTTTGGATCCCTTTGCAGCCCTCCAGTCCTTTCTATGACTTTTTTTACAGCCATTTTTCAGCCCCAAAGTTCAGGTCCTCATTTACTTCAAAGGGGTTCAATCTCGAACATACACCGGTCCGCTCATCACTACTGATAATATCTTCAGATGAATATCTGTAGGAACTGAGTTCATGAGGAGACAGCTGAAGTAATGAGAGGTTGAACAGACTGTGGTAACGTGAGGCTGTGGTAATGTAGCCGACTGCATACAATTGCTGCTGCTCATTAGCCACATCCTAAAACTCCTCTCTGTACAAGCTGAAGGCTGCTATCAAAGCAACCTGGGCTTCCATATCACCTCAGCAGTGCCACATGCTGATCACCTTACCCTAGGTTCACACCTGAGCGTTTTACAGCGCGTTCAAACGCGCTGTAAAACGCTCAACACATGAAAACCAATGCATCCCTATGGGAGTGGTTCACACTTGAGCGTTTTACAGCGCGTAAAAACGCGCTGTAAAACGCCCGACGCATAAGCTCGTTCAGGAGCGTTTTTTGGGGCGTTTGACACGTTTTTCCTCCCATAGACTTCAATGGGAACACGCGTAAAACACGCGTTAAGGTGTAGATATGCCTTTTTCCTATTGGTCTCCAGAATCACGAACGCGCGTATGATGCGCGTTTCCTATTTGCAAAAACGCGCTAAACTACGCGCGACTAAAACGCGCGTTTCAAAAACGCTCAGGTCTGAACCCAGTGTTAATCCCTCACCACATTGATGCAGTAATTAATGCCAATGGCCCACGACCAAGTATTGAGTGCATACACTATACATACTTTTCAGTAAGCCAAAATTTCTGTATTAAAATCTTTTTTTAAATTGGTCTTATAAAATATTATCATTTTTAGAGATAATAACTTTTGGGTTTTCTTTAGCTTTAAGTCGTAATCATCAACATTAAAAGAAATAAACGCTTGAAATAGATCACTCTGTATGCAATGAATTTATATAATATATGAGTTTCACTTTTTGAATTGAATTACCGAAACAAATTTACTTTTCAATGATATTCTAATTATTTTGAGGTGCATCTGTACTAATAGGATGGTAGCCATTTTATGTATTGATTGCTTCCTAGACAAAATGATTAACAACTAATAAAATATAATAATTATTATGATTCCCTCATTTTTAAGCAATGGTAATAATAATTATTTAGTGTATGGCAAGCTGTGCACATTGTGGCCGCATTGCATTTTTTTTTTTTTTCCCGTGGTTTTTCAGCAATACCATAGTGTTATGCCAAAATTTCAGAAAACTGCTGCACAACTGCACCACGGCAGGGATGCAGATATAATGTATGACCCCACCCTAGGACTTTTAGGGAGATAGAGCTAAGGGTGGTTTCACACTAGCGTTATGGTTTCCGTTATGGCCTTCCGTTGTAACGTGGTTATAACAGAATCCATAAGACGGATCCGTTCTTTTGCCCATAGACTTCTATTATGACGGAATGCAAAACTGAAGTCTTTAAAAGGCATTCCGTTTGCTCTCTATCATAATACAAGTCTATGGCAAAGCATAACGGATCCGTCTGGTTCCCGTTATGCAAGACGGAAAACAAAGTCCTGTGGACAGGACTTTGTTTTCCGTTTTGCATAACAGGACCCAGGCGGATCGGTTATGCTTTTCCATAGACTTGTATTATGACAGAAAGCAAACGAAATGCCTTTTAAAGGCTTCCGTTTTGCATTCTGTCTGGGCATTCCGTTATTTTCCGTTATAACCATGTTATAACGGAAAGCAATAACGGAATCCCTAATACTAGTGTGAACCCACCCTAATAGTGTTCCCTGTATTTCCAGTAGTGCACGTAAGTCTTGGGAAGCACAGTTCACTTTCTCTCCTACTCATCAAAAAACACATTTATCACAGTTTGAGTGCACTTTCTGTGCAGTTTTAGGCTAGGGCTACACAACGACAATAATTCGCGAGACACAAAGGGCACAACTACACTGCAACACGTGTCGCGCGACATTGATGTCACACCAATGTCTCGCTACAATTTTTATAATGATAGTCTATGGTGTCGCAGTGCAACATGCTGCGACTGCAACGCGACAGTCGCAGAAAAATCCATCTTGGATGGATTTTTTGGTACCATCATGTCGCAGTCGCAACATGTCGCATGTCGCAGTGCCACACCATAGACTATCATTATAAAAATTGTCATGTGACATTGGTGTGACAAAATGTCGCGTGACAAATTGTCGTCGTGTAGCCCTAGCCTTAATGTTTTCGTTGCATATTTTATGTTAACAACTCTATTGAAGTCTGTGGTGAAAAACACTACAAATAAGGAGCTGAATTGCACGATTGACATGCTGCAGATTTTCAAAGTATTAAAATTCCTCATGGCAAGTACATTTCCATGCATACAAAATACCCAAAGTACACAGGAAATTTGCCAATTCTCATTCATTTTGCTGGTACTGTATTAACTTGTGTTTTTTCCACACTAGAATCCACGTATTTCAGGGAGGGGCATAAAAGTAGAGGACTACAAGTTCCAAGGTTTCTCATACTCACCACTTCTGCACTGCTAAACTCTGTCTGCACTTATCACATGACAGTGACATCATCACTGGTCCTTTAATACCACTTCTCCTGTCTACTGCTGAGCTCCAATCCCTCCTGCACTGATCCCGTGACAGTGATGTCATAACAGGTACTTCAGCTTTTCCACTACAGCAGATACAGAGCTGGTTCTGGTTGTTAGTTAATGCTGCTTTGGGAGGTGGATCGAAAAAAAAAAAATACTCACCTCAACCACTTGCATGTGCGGGGACACTCATTCTTCACTGAAGGCAGAAGGAACTGACGCTCCCAGCTTGATGATGTCACCACGCTGGGAGAGTCAGGTCCTTCTGCATCTTGTGTAGGGAAAGTATCCTGGCAAGTTGATGTGGTGAGGTTTTTTTTTTGTTTGTTTTAATGGCCATTAGACAGGTACACGCCTGTCTAAGAGGCCGTTAAGATGGTCGCATTGATTTCAGTGGGGTCAAAAATGAGACATGTCCAATTTTTTGACAGCTGCTATTTAATGGTTGTTAAAAAAAAATGGCAATATAAGTAGCCTAATAGAACTTCAACATAAAAGAGTTTGTAAATCAGTCTTGTTAAGGCTGTCATGAAGAATACAAGGGAGGAGGGTTCCATAATTTCTTTTCTACAATCCCATAATAATCAATCCTGTTGGGGAAGAAGAGTTATGAATACATCCCCTGTTTAGGTTTTCTTTAATGCATCGAGACTTAAATACATAGTAAAATCATATATTCTGCGAGAAGGAAGGATCTCAGCTAGAGATCAGCAAATAGATTTAAAACTAATCAGATTTGTTACAAATTTTGCTAACTTTCTACTGCCAAACGAATCCCAAGTTTTGGCAATTCGCTTTGAATCACGCAAAATGGCACCCATGCCGTTTCACAGTGAAAATTGGCAGGGAAAGGGATAGGAAGGATGAATATGGCCGATCACATGACCTTGGGAGGTAGGGGGCCTGCCCTGATTGGCTCAGAGCCAATCTGAGGCAGGATTTTGGAAGGTCCTTCAGACTCTGGGCTAGAGAGACGCCATTCTAAGTGTAGCTTGCAATCTGAGAGCAGGTATTGGCTGTGTCTGCCTCAAAGCAATTACCGACACAAGCCAGTATTCTAGGTGTGCTAGGGAGAGTATAGGGAGAGTATAAGGACATATTTAATTAGGTAGATCAAAGTTTTATCAGTGAAAGCAAAGAGAAGGGAATGATTGGTCACATAGGGTTCATACAGCTGATGGCAATTGAGAAGTTCATGTTGCACTGCAAATTCTGAAATCAAAATCCTGCAATAACTTACTTTTTTCTGTAAATGAACAACCATCCAGCCTTAAATAAAACTGTTCATGGGTGCTTTATAGGCTTACTATCAACACTAGCATCAATAGCATACATTCTGCTGCAAATCCATAGTATTGTGTCAAGATACTGTGCAGTTTTAGTTAACGCATTGTGCTACAATAACTGCAGTAATGTAGCAGTTTCAATCCACAAATTTGACTGCATCAATATAGCATAGAAAATGTAGAAAAAAGTTCAGCATCTCAGGATCCATAAAACATGGATTAATTCAAGAAAATTCCATACTCAAGTGGTTGCAAAAAGATCCAAAAAATGCCTGCTTGTTTTGCATAACTTGTCTGAACTGTATAGTATTTTTTGTATCTTTTTGCAACCACTTGTTATGTATGGCATTTCTAAAATAAAGTCCTGATTTATGGATCCTGAGGTGCTAGACTATTTCTATTTTAGTTTTTTATGTTCACAAGTGGAATCAGTGCAGCATAGATCCAACAATTTTACATCAATATAGTATGCGCCGTACCCCAGACATGGGGGTATTTGCAAAGTTTAGTTTGTTAAATAAAGCTTGTAATGTTAAAGCTTTTTACTGCACACTCAGCTGCTCCAGCATGAGTCAGGCAAGGCCTCAATTAACAATCCTGGCCCAGCCCTCTCTGGAGCTTAGGATGTGGGTTAGCTCATTCCCCTAGTTGCTGAAGAACCCAATCAGAGTAGCTGTAAAATACAAATACCCATGTGTTCCTCTCCTTCAGAATCCAGCTCTGATGCCCTGGAGCAATGTTACCTAAATGAACATCTGATAATGAAATCAAGCAACTAAAGAACTAAAGAAGGAGGATTTGCATGGCTACAATGAAAGATACAGCAGGGTAACTCAGCTTAAAGTGTCCCATACCCTGCTTCTGCAAAGGGGAAACAAGTTAAGACACCCTATGCACTCCAGACTAGTGGACAGTACCTGTTGCCAGATCGCAGTTGCTAACCAGAGATCCCAGAAACAGAGAATTTAGCAATAGAAGGAGTAACCAGAGGGCCACTGCTGCAATAAACTGTTAAACTCATGCTTGGACATGACATCTAGGAGGAATTGGCACTGAGTACAGATAACGGCTGGATGTACTAAAACTTTTGTTATATTCAATCTGGCCTTGTCTCTGAATTTCCTAACCACACGCTGGTCATTGTTAGTGTTGATCGAGCACCACAGTGCTCGGGTGCTCTGGCCGAGCACATCGGGTTGCTTGGGTGCTCTACCGAGCACTCAAGTATAATGGTAGTCAATCGGAGAACCCAAGCATTAAACCAGGCACCCCCTGCTCTGAAGAGGGGAGGGTGCCTGGTTCATAGGAAAAGTTCAGAAATTGATGGAAACACCACCAAAATGGTTCGGGAACAGCATGAAGCTGACGATGACTTGCGGAAATGTGAACACACGTGGCACACCTTCACCAGTAGCTCAGGCAAATTGGGGTAGGTTTTGAGAAACCGCTGACCCACTAAGTTAAAGACGTGGGCTAGGCATGGGATGTGTGTGAGCTTGCCGAGCTCCAAAGCCGCCACCAAGTTACGGCCATTATCGGACACAACCATGCCTGGTTGTAGGTTGAGTGGCGAGTGCCACAGCTCAGTCTGGTATCTTATCCCCTGACACAGCTCTGCGGCAGTGTGCTGTTTGTCCCCTAAGCATATCAGCTTCAGCACGGCCTGTTGATTCTTCCCCACAGCAGCGCTACACTGCTTCCAGCTACCAGCTGATGGTTGACTGGTGCTACACGCGGTGGATAATTCAGAGGTGGAAGTGGACAAGAAGGCAACGTGGGACGGCCGTCGACATCAGGCTGCTGAAGGCCTTTAGTGTCCACAAGCCTATATGGCAACATTTCCAGGGTCAGTAATTTGGAAAGCTGCGCATTTAGTGATATGGCCTGTGGGTGGGTGGCTGGGTATTTGCACTTGCGTTCAAATGCCTGGGGTAAGGACATTTGGACACTGCGCTTGGAAAGGGAAGTGCATGTGGTCGCTGATGGTGCTTGCGAAGGTCCAGGTACAGGGAGGGAGGCATCCGGGCCTGTGCCTTCGACAGGGGATTGGCCAGCAGCACGTAACACAGGGGAAGAGGAGGCAGTGGTGTGACCGCAGACACAGATTGTGGACCCAGGCATTTGTCTTACTTATTAGAGTGCATAGATGCCATGTGGCGGGTCATGCTGGTGGTGGTGACATTGCTAGTGTTCACGCCCCGGCTCATTTTGGTACGGCCCAGGTTGAAAACTACTATTATTTTGTCCTCCGCACTTTCCTCAAGAAAGCACCATACTGCAGAACACCTACCCCTTGGCAAGGGAGATTTCTGCAAGGGGGTGCTCCGTGGAACAGCTGTGGGCCTGTTTGGTGTGGCCCGCCTTCTCCCTTTTGCCACCCCACTGCCTCTTCCAGCCTGTTGCGGTGCTGCAGATCCTTCCCCCTCTGTACTGCTGTCCTCACTCGGCTTTCCACCTTCCCAGGTTGGGTCAGTGACCTCAAAGTCCACCAACTCCTCTTCCACTTCCTCACTCTGATCATCCTCCTGATTTGTTCACCTAAGCACAACTGTGTCTCATCCTCTTCATCAACCTCTTGAGACAGTAATTCCGGTTGAATTATTGGCAACTGTGTCTTATCATCATCCACCTCATTAAACACTACTTGCCATTCCCCACCGTAATCTTTTTGTGACTATGTATGCTCAAGAGGTTGATCTCATGTTCCTCTTCATGCGTGCTTGGCGAGAGGGCCAAATGAAGTAATGGCGATGAATAGAGGTTACTTGTTTGGCCAGACTCTCCATGGTGGGAGGAAGGACGATCAGTGTGAGAATTGTGTTGAATAGACTCCTGGCTACTGACACTGGACTTGGTGGAAGACAGGGTGGAGCTTAACCGACTGGAAGCATTATCTGATGCAATCCACCTGGTGGCACTGGTCTGACTTCAAGAGTGGTGTCCTGCGTCACCCTGCAAACTGGGACATGAAGCTAGGTATCATGGATGATTGTTTTTCTTGTGTTCTGGCAGCAGGCACAGTTTCTACGCGCCCAGGGCCACGGCCTCTGCGTGCACCATCAGCATCACGGCCGCTTCACCCTCCCTTACTGCTCACCTTCTTCATTTTAAATGTTATGCTTGAAATTATGTCACACGTACAGTAGCGTAGGATTCGGAAATGTATGCACAAAAAAAGTTAAAAAGGTATTTGGGATGAGGAATCCTTATATAGGACAGGTACCACAGGTAATGTCACTGTTCGCAGCGTCTATGGAAAAAGTACACTGTATGTCACAGATAAAAAATGTAAACGCGCACCTTACACTTAAGATGTTGGCCTGGCAATGTTACTCTTAGAAGCGGACACAGTCTATTTAAAAAGTACACTGTATGTCACTGATAAATTTTGTAATCGCACACATTACACTTTAGATGTTGGCCTGGTAATGTCACTCTCACAAGATGACACCGTCTATTGAAAAAGTACACTGTATGTCACTGATAAATTTTGTAAACGCACACCTTACACTTTAGATGTGGGCCTGGTAATGTCACTCTCACAAGAGAACACCGTGTATTGAAAAAGTACACTGTATGTCACTAATAAATGTTTTAAACGCACACCTTACACTTTAGATGTCGGCCTGGTAATGTCACTCTCACAAGATGACACCATCTATTGAAAAAGTACACTGTATGTCACAGATACATTTTTTAAACACATACCTTAAAATTTAGATGTTGGCCTGGTAATGTCACTCTCAGAAGCGGACACGGTCTATTTAAAAAGTACACTGTATGTCACTGATACATTTTTTAAACTCACACGTTACACTGCAGATGTGGCCCTGGTAATGTCACTGTCTGCAGCGGACACTGTCTATTGAAAAAGTACACTGTATGTCACAGATACATTTTTTCAGCGCACACGTTACACTGCAGATGAGGCGTTCCTAATGTCACTGTCCAGCAGCGGACACCATCTATTGAAAAAAGTACACTGTATGTCACAAATACATTTTTTCAGCACACACATTACACTGCAGATATTGCGCATCTAATGTCACTATCCACAGTGGACGCTGTCTACGGAAAGAGTACACTAGATGTCACTGACATTTTAGGAATGCGCACACTTTACACAGGAGATGTGGCGCAAATAATTTAACTGTCCACAGCGGACACCATCTATTAAAAAAGTACACTGGATGTCACTGATATTTTAGGGATGCGCACACTTTACACAGGAGATGTGGCGCGAATAATTTAACTGTCCGAAGCGGCCTATTACACGGTATTTAGCGCAGGATGTGCTAAAAATATATATTGCTGCTGTCACACAAAATAGTCCTTAAAAGGACTTTTGGGTCTCTGAAAGGTTTTTTGTATAAATATCTTCCAATTACACTCCCTACACTGTCTGTCCCTTCTTATGCGCAGCTATCCCTAACACAGAGCAATTTAGCGAAGGTTGCGCTATAAACATAAATTGCTGCTGTGACACACAATAGTTCTTAAAAGGACTTTTGGGTCTCTGAAATGTTTTTGTCCAAAAATAACATCAATTACACTCCCTACACTATCTGTCCCTTCCTATGCTCAGCTCTCCCTGACTAACACTGACCTGAGCACATGTCATCGGGTGCTTTATAGCACCCAATGGCGCGTTCCAGCCAGCCAATCACTGTAATGCCAGTAGCAGCCAAGAAACGTGCGGGGAGGAGACTCGAGCATGGCGCTCAAGCACATGCGGTACTCGGCTGAGTACCGCCATATGCCGAGCATCGAGATACCCGAGCCGAACTGGTGTTCGGCCGAGCATGCTCAATCAACACTAGTCATTGTATTTCCATCATGGGCCCTGCCTAGCACCCACATGGGCATTAACACCATAGGCACTCCCAAAGTATCATCAGACAGGGAGCCCACAGCTATAGGGAGTGCCCCGAGGGAACACAGGGTGCCCCTCCTTCACTGCACCGACCCCAAGTAGTGACAGCCTGAGGGAGTACACCATGATACATCATCATCAGGGCCACTACCACTCCCATCCTCTGTTCCTGCTCCTCAGGGGCTTGCTGTACATGAAGTTTAAGTGAATGGATTGTGCTGCAATAACTGCATTAATATACCAGTTTCAGTTAAAGCATTATATTGAGTAAAGATATCATGCAGTTTTAGTGAATGTGTTGTTCTGTAATAAGTGCATTAATATAGCAGTATCATTCCAAGCACTGTATTGTGTTAATATACCCACAGTTTTAGTGAACACTTTGTGCTGCAATAACTGCATTTTGAGTGCCCTGGGGCAAGGGAACTATAGACTATAAATGTTTGTGGACATTTGCTCCTGTTGCTACTGTGAAAAGCCATCACCTCGCTACTTTAGTGCACTTGGAAGGGTTAACTTGCACTATGATTTATTGCACTATATCTGCACAGCACTGTGGAAAGGGTTAAAGGCAACCTGTCATCAACTTTATGCTGACCTCACTGAGGTAAAATGCTGATTTCAGCAGTGTATCACTCATGAGCTAAAAGTAAGTGGTTGCTGAGAACCAGCATCATAATCATTTCAGCACAGGCCCTGAAAAGAGTCAAATTTAGAGAAGAGTCATTCACAATCTCCTGTACTCTCACCCATCTGCTGATGACTGGCAGTTCTCTCCTTGAGAGAAAGGGAGAAAACTAGGTAGAAGCCTGTCAATCATCAGCAGGTGGGCAGGGAGAGCAGGAATTCATGAAGACCATCACTCTTCTCAGGTGGCCGTGACTCTTTTCCAGGCCCAGTCTGCATTGATTGTGATGTTGGTTCACGCCAACCACTTACTTTTAACTTATAAATGACAGACCACTGAAATCAACTCACCTGTCTCTACTTTATTCTGATGTTAGTCTGGGCAGCATAAAGTTGATGACAAGTTCCCTGTAATAAACAGCCAGCTAATACTAAGATTCTTTGGGACTTTCCCCTCTATGCACATCTACAGTTACTATGCAGGACTATGCAAAGTTTTGGACGGAAAAAAACAAATACACTGACCTCTTGACTTGTATTGAAATTCTATACAGGTCTATGACTATACCAGTCTATGACTGAAATTGAAACATTGCTTCTATTTAAGTTGTTATTCTCCATTCCACCCCACTCACTAACCCGGAGGATACCAGCGCCGTACATGTAACAGGGTAACAAATCCTAGCGCCGTACAGCTACGGCGCTCTGATTGGGCCTGATCAGCTGCAGGGGTTCGGCAGTCAATGATAGCTGGACCCCTGCTGTATGCACCGGCATCTGTGAAATCAACGATGCCGGCACATTAACCCTTTCACTGACCAAGGGCCGCGTGGTATCCTGCCGGGTGCGGGGTGTCCATCGGGTCCCCGCGCTGCTTTGACGGGGATCTGATGGCTTGGACGGCAGCCCGATGCTGTCCTTAGGCATTGTGGCTGCCATCTGTGTGAGCCTGTGAGATCCAGCCCCCTGGATCTCACAGGCAGGAAGGCTGTAAGTGTATTACACTGGTAATACACTTATAGCCAATGCATTACAATACAGAAGTATTGTAATGCATTGTAAAGATGATCAGACCCCCAAATGTTGAATTTCCAGAGTGGGACAAAAAATAAAGTTAAAAAAGAGGTAATAAAAATAAAGTTTTGCAAAAAAAAAAAAAACATTTTCAAGTACAAAAGCGTCCTTTTGCCAAAATAAAGTTAAAAAATTTGTGTAAAAAATAGCGAAAAAGAGAAAAGTAGACATATTAGGTATCGCCGCGTCCATATCGACTGGCTCTATAAAAACATAACATGATCCACCCCGCCAGTTGAACGCCGTAAAAAAATTAAAATAAAAACAGTGCCAAGACCTTGCCTCACAAAAAGTGTAACACCAAGCGATCAAAAAGACGTATTTAGCCTATAATTGTACCAATCAAACAGTCATCTCATCCCGCAAAATATGGCTCTCAGAAAATGGCAACACAAAGACAAGATTTTATTCTGTTCAAAAAGGCTTTCACTGTGTAAAACTTAACAAAAATAAAAATGATAGACATATTAAGTATCGCCACATCTATAACAACCTGCTCTATACAAATATCACATTATATGCCCCCTCAGGTGAATGCTTTAAAAAAAAAAATTTTAAACTATGCCGAAACAGCCATTTTTTTCACCTTGCCTCACATAAAGTGCAATACCAAGCAATCAAAGTCTTACGTACCCAAAAATTGTACCATTAGAACATCACCTCATCCCACAAAAAATTAGCCCCCACATAAGACAATCACTTAAACAATAAAAACCAATGGCACTCGCAAACCAATCCATCAAAATCTGCGCTTCTTCCGTTCTGAGTCCTGCCATGTGCCCCCATAACAGTTTACCACCACATATGGGGTGCTGCCGTTTTCAGGAGAAAATGGGTAACAAATTATGGGGTGCTTTTTCTCCTGTTACCCCTTGTGAAGATGAAAAATTTGGGGCTAAAGCAACATTTTATTGGATGAAATCAAACTTTTCATTTTCACAGCCAAGTGTTTCCAAAGTCCGTAAAATGCTTAGTGGGTCAAAGTGGTCAGTACCACCCTTAATATATTCTTTAAGGGTTGTAATTTCCAAAATGGGGTCACTTTTAGAGGGTTTCCACTGTAGGGGTACATCAGGGTCTCTTCAAATACAAAATGGTGCCTAAAAAACATTCTAGCAATATCTGCCTCCAAAATCCATATGGCGCTCCTTTTCTTCTGACCACTGCCACATGCCCATAAAGCAGTTTTCCGCATATGGGGCAATTCTGTAAACTGCAGAATCAGAGTAATATATATTGAAGTTTATTTTGCTGTTAACCCTTGATGTGTTGCAAGAAAAAATTGATTAACATAAAAAATCTACCAAAAAAGTGAAACTTTTCCCCTCCATTTTCATTTAATTCTTATGGACTCCTCAAGGGTTAACAAAGTTTTTAACATCAGTTTTGAATAATTTGAGGGGTGTAGTTCCCAAAATTGGGTCATTTATGGGTGGTTTATATTACGTAAGCCCCTCAAAATCACTTTATAACTGAATTGGTGCTCAAAAAAATTGTTCTGGAAATTTTGTTAAAAATTTGAAAAATTGCTTCTAAACTTCTAAGCCTTCTATCATCCTAAAAAAATAAAATGACATTAACAAAATGATGACAACATAAAGTAGACATATGGGGAATGTTAATAAATAACTTACTAAAGTATCACTTTCTGTTTTAAAAGCAGAGAAATTGCGAATTTTTCAAAATTGTTGGTAAATTTTGGATTTTTTCATGAATAAAGGTGAAATATATTCACTCAAATTTATGACTGTCATGTAGTACAATGTGTCTCAAGAAAACAATCTCAGAATGGCTTGGATAAGTAAAAGCGTTCCAAAGTTATTACCACATAAAGTGACATGTCAGATTAGCAAAAATCGGCCTGGGATTTAAGGTGAAAAGTGGCTTGGTACTGAAGGGGTTAAAAGATTCTTGTTCAGTTAGAAACTGAACATGAATAAACAACAGTTAGAGCCCCAAGTTATCGGCAGATAGCAACCAGTGTTCAGTAGTGGAGGCTCTGCCAGACTGTACAATTGACTAGAAGAAGATGCTGAGACAGGGATGCTCTGCCACAGATCCTGGTTCACCAGCCCATTGACCATAGGGCCATCTAGAGGACTGAGCTGCAAACCCTGGGTCACCAGCCCGTTGGCCAGGGTATCTGCTTTCTGAGAATGGAGAGGGACAGCTAACTCATGGCTTTCCTCAGCACAGAATCTCCTGCTGCCAGGGAAAAGCCAGGTCAGTGCCTTGCTTGAATTGTTTTGCATTTGAGTTCCTCCAGTAAAGACGGGCACTCGTTTACTGCAAACCCTGACTCTCTGGACTTATTTCCCACTGGGGTGCACATAGTGATACACCTCAATGGTATCCGGAGGATGCAGCTTTTTGTAGGGACCACCCCAAAACTGGCCAGTGCACATAATTATAGCAGTTTCATTCAATCCATTCTATTGCATCAAGATACCCTCAGTTGTAGTGAACGCTTTGTGCATTATTTAACGCATTGTATTACTATTGTAAATTGTCAGTACCAGTGTGCAGTGTGTTTGTAGAAGGGGAGAGACATTTAATTGCGCCTCTGTTTTTAAAGAGGACCTTTCACCACTCCTGACATGCCAAGTTTAATAGCCGCATGAATTCCCCATGTAGTAACAGCTCTGGAGAATCTATTCTTATGGCTCTATGTGCCATTTCTTTATTATTTCAACTATTTGTTACAAATGAATTGCTAGCAGTCTGCAGTAAAGGTACAGAGGGGTGTTAACCAGGTGGGGGCGTGTACTTGTACAGT
Source organism: Bufotes viridis (assembly GCA_033119425.1). Classification (NCBI taxonomy): domain Eukaryota; kingdom Metazoa; phylum Chordata; class Amphibia; order Anura; family Bufonidae; genus Bufotes; species Bufotes viridis. The sequence continues at coordinate 210,165,281 of CM065591.1, forward strand.
CTGACAATGGCAGCACTGACTGGATAGAGTCAGTCTGAACAGGGACACACCCCCAACTGTTACCACCCCTCTGTATCCTTAATGCAGACGACTAGTAATCCATTCATAACTTCTTGTAGAAATAATAAAGGAATGGCACGTCATAAAGCCATAAGAATAGCTGCTCCAAAATCATTATTACATGAGGAATGTATCTAGCTATTAAAACAGGCATGTCAGAAGTGGTGACAGGTACTCTTTAATTTAAAGAAAAGATGCTTGCAATTTTGCTAGTACCATTTAATAATGTGTAACAAACCTGTGGCTGTTCATATATAGACCTCCTAATAAAATGTGTGGAATTGTGGAAAGCAAAAGACCCACGCCTTATCATCTGAAAGCCAGAATATGGGTGGTTGTAGTAGTGCAAACATCATTGGAAGCACCAGCCATGCGGCCAGTAGAAGTAGAAATATCAGCTGGCCACAGTTCTTCCTGGCTTCCGATAGAAGCTACATTATTATTGAGACAAAGGTGATGACATTGTGACCCCAAAAAGGCATTTTTAAACCAGGCACTTACATCATCATGTAAAATTTAGTGTTTTCTGCAATTCTTGGCTCTGTGCTTTGACATTCCGGTTCAGTGTTTCTTTGTCTCCTGGTTTGATCCCGCTTGTCTGACTACCCTCTCTGGTTTTGACCTTGGCATTCCTCCTGACTACGTTCTGCTTTTGGCATATTGCTATTGTCGCTACCTCGTGGTTTTGACCTCAGCATTCCTTCTATGTTCTGCTTCTTGCGTATTGATATTGTCGCTACCTTCTGGTTTTGACCTTGGCATTCCTCCTGACTGCATTCTGCCTCTGGCATATAGTTATTGTTGTTACCCCCTGGTTTTGACCTAGTTCGTCTGACCTTCCTCACTCTTGTCTCCATTATTGTCTTGTCTTTGCGTTTGTCATTTTGTACTCCAGCACTTACTCAAGGTCATCAGCTCCACTGCAGCCAATAATTGGCTTCAGCTGTGATGTTTCTTTTGTGGACATGTCAATGCCGATTCCAGTCATGGGCTGCAGTGGAGCAAATGATCATACCCATGCCAGAGAGGAGGTAAGCAAACCTTGGACCAGAAGATAGATACACAGGTGCCAGTGCGCAGGCCTGGAGTTGAAAATAGCAGGTAAATATAAATCTTTCCATAGCGGAGACAGGCAGTAGCCATCTGTGAAAAGATTTTTATTCCCAAACAACCTTTTTATGGCAAGCACTGAATATAAGGGGTCAAAGGGGAAACTATATTTTGTTAAAAAGCAAGCCTTCAAAAGTTATCCCTTTTTTGTAATTAATTCCAGGTTTATTATATTGTGCAGGGTATGGTTCCCAGTACTAGCAGTACAGAGTGGAACTATTAGGGCTAGTAGCAGCAAAAACATCAGCACAGTAGAGAACAAATTCATATGTTGCTCCTTCCCTTCTGAATGCTGTCATACCCCAGACAGCAGTTTACGATCACAAATGGGGCGTTTCCGTATTCAGGAATAAATGCATAACAAGTTGTGCGGTGCATTTTCTCCTGTTATCCCTTGTGAAAATGAAATATTTTTAGGCTAAAGCAGCATTTCATTGGAAAAAATGCAATTTTTCATTTTCACAGCCAAGTGTTTCTATATTCTATGAAACGCTTGTTGGGTCAATACACTCACCACACCCCTCAAGGCATTAATTGAAGCTTCCAAAATGGAGTCACGTTTTGGTGGTTTCCTTTCTGAAGGGTCTCTTCAAATGTGACATGGCATCCAAAAACCATCCAAGCAAGATCTGCCCTCCAAAAACCACATGGCACCCCTTCCAAACCCTGCAGTTTACAGCAGTTTACGACCACATTTCTGTAAACTGCAGAATCAGAGTATTAAATATTGAGATTTGTTTGATTGTAAAACTTTGCTGTTTTACAGGAAAATTGGTTTGAAATGGAAAATTTGCAAAAAAAAAAAAAAATGACATTTTCCTTAAATTCATGTGGGACACCTAAAGGGTTTCCACTGTCTCTAAAAATCAGTGTTGAATTATTTGAGGGGTGTAGTTTCTAAAATGGGGGGTCAATGAGAAACCTAGAAAACTAAAGCTCAGGCACCTGGCTACTGGGAAAGGTACCTTAACCGCCTGCCGACCGCCTAACGCAGGGCTGCGTCCAGGCGGCGGCAGGCTTGTTCCTCCTTGACGCGTCGGCGCGTCTTCTCGTGAGAGGCAAGATTTGCTGTGAACGCGCGCGCGTTCACAGCAGCTCGCGTCTCGGAAGTTATACTGCAGCCTGCCAGCGATGATCAATCGCTGGCAGGCTGTAGATCTAAAATAAAAAGCATCAAACAGGTATATTAGACGCTGTTTTGTTAATCCGCAAAACACGGACACCGGCAATGTGCTTTCCGCATTTTGCAGATCCGCACATTGCCAGAACTATATAGAAAATGCCCTATCTTGTCCGCAATTGCGAACAAGAATAGGACATGTTCTATATTTTTGCGGAATGGAAGTGAAGACCTGGAAGTGCGGATCCGCAATTCCAGATCCGAGCAGAACAAAGTCTGTCCCCATAGAAATGAATGGGTCTGCAATTCCGTTCCGCAAACAGAATTGCGGACGTGTGAATGGGGCATAAGGGTCCCTTATCACCGCCAGTTAGTTAGCTACTTGTTAGGTAGCTAGCGCCCAGCCCACCCCACCGCAGTCACTGATTTTGGCAGAGATTTTTTCATCCACATTGATCGATGCGAATGAAAAAAACTGTGCCGTTCATTTTTTTTTTTTCAGCCCAGAGGCTGAAAAAAAAAATCTCATTACCCGTATGCTCAATATAAGGAGAATCGCAGAAACTCCTAATGCTGGCCATACGTGTAATGATTGCGGAGACCCTTAAATGCCAGGGCAGTACAAACACCCCACATGTGACCCCATTTTAGAAAGAAGACACCCCAAGGTATTCCGTAAAGGGGTATGGTGAGTTCATGTAAAATTTTATTTTTTGTCACAAGTTAGTGGAATATAAGACTTTGTAAATTTGTAAAAAAAATAAAAAAAAAATATCAATTTCCGCTAACTTGTGCCAAAATTTTTTTTTTTTCTGTGAACTCGCCATGCCCCTCACGGAATACCTTGGGGTGTCTTCTTTCCAAAATGGGGTCACATGTGGGGTATTTATACTGCCCTGGCATTTTAGGGGCCCTAAAGCGTGAGAATCCAAATGCATAAAAATGCCCTGTGAAATCCTAAAGGTACTCATTGGAATTTGGGCCCCTTTGCGCATCTTGGCTGCAAAAAAGTGTCACTCATGTGGTATCACCGTACTCAGGAGAAGTAGGGCAATTAGTTTTGGGGTGTATTTTTATATATACCCATACTTTTTGTGAGAAATATCGCTGTAAACGACAACTTTTTAAAAAATTTTATACAAAGTTGTCAATTTACAGAGATATTTCTCTCACCCAACATGGGTAAATGTAAAAATACACCACAAAACACATTGCCCTACTTCTCCTGAGTACGGCGATACCACATAAGTGACACTTTTTTTGCAGCCTGGGTGCGCAAAGGGGCCCAAATTCCAACGAGTACTTTAGAGTACTCTAGTTAGCGGAAAGGGAGACATTGTGAGAAAAAACAATAAAAAATCAATTTCCGCTAACTTGTGCCAAAAAAAAATCTTCTATGAACTCGCCATGCCCCTCACGGAATACCTTGGGGTGTCTTCTTTCCAAAATGGGGTCACATGTGGGGTATTTACACTGCCCTGGCATTTTAGGGGCCCTAAAGCGTGAGAAGAAAAATGCGTAAAAATTCCCTCCTAAAAGGTACTCATTGGAATTTGGGCCCCTAAGCGCATCTTGGCTACAAAAAAGTGTCACACGTGGTATCGCCGTACTCAGGAGAAATAGGGAAATGTGTTTTGGGGTGTATTTTTACACATACCCATGCTGGGTGAGAGAAATATCTCTGTAAATAAAATTTATTAAAAAGTTGTCATTTAATGAGATATTTCTCACACACAGTATTGGTATATGTAAAAATACACCCCAAAACACATTGCCCTACTTCTCCTGAGTACGGCGATACCACATGTGTGACACTTTTTTGCAGCCAAGATGCGCAAAGGGGCCCTAATTCCAATGAGTACCTTTAGGCCCCTTTCACACGGGCGAGTTTTCCGCGCGGGTGCAATGCGTGAGGAGGACGCATTGCACCCGCACTGAATCCGGACCCATTCATTTCTATGGGGCTGTGCACATGAGCGGTGATTTTCACGCATCACTTCTGCGTTGCGTGAAAATCGCAGCATGTTCTATATTCTGCGTTTTTCACGCAGCGCAGGCCCCATAGAAGTGAATGGGGATGCGGGAAAATCGCAAGCATCCGCAACCAAGTGCGGATGCGTTGCGATTTTCCCGCATTGTTGCTTAGCAACGGGACCCAATCTCTATTATTTCCCCTTATAACATGGTTATAAGGGAAATAATAGCATTCTTAATAAAGAATGCATTATTAAATGATGAGGAAGGGGTTAAAAATAATAAAAGTTAACTTACCTTAGCCACTTGATCGCGTGAGTCGCGATCTGTCCTCTCTTTCCCTGCAGCATCGATGATCTAAAGGACCTGTGATGACGTCACATCACATGGCCCAATCACCTGCTCCATCACTATGGTGATGGAGCATGTGATTGGTCCATGTGACCATGTGACATCATCCAAGGTCCTAATCACTATCCTCAGGCTGTGGATAGTGCTTAAGGACCTTGGATGATGTCACGTGGTCACATGGACCATCACATGCTCCATCACCATAGTGATGGAGCAGGTGATTGAGCCATGTGATGCTGTGACATCATTACAGGTCCTTTACATCTTTCAAGCTAACGGAGAGGAGGCCGGGCTTCGCGATCAAATGGAACAGGTAAGTTATGATTAGTTTATTATTTTTAACCCATTCTGCACCGGGTTCAACATTAGGGAGATGGCCAAGGGTATTATTTTACATTATAACTATGTTATAATGTGAAATAATACCAGCGGGACAATTTCTGACCCAAACATGCACTTCTGTGAAGAAGTGCAGGTTCGGGTCTGGGTACCAAAAGTGCCGATTTTTCTCCCGCGCGTGCAAAACGCATGACAGCGCTTTGCACTCGCAGGGAAAAATCGCGGCAATTCCCGCAACGCACCCGCACTGTTTGACGGAGTGCACCCGCAACGCCCGTCTGAAAGAGGCCTTAGGATTTCACAGGGCATTTTTGCGCATTTGGATTCTCACACTTTAGGGCCCCTAAAATGCCAGGGCAGTATAAATACTCCACAAGTGACCCCATTTTGGAAAGAAGACACCCCAAGGTATTCCGTGAGGGGCATGTCGAGTTCACAGGAAAAAAAAAAATTGGGCACAAGTTAGCGGAAATTGATTTATTTATTTTTTGTTTTTTACAAAGTCTCATATTCCACTAACTTGTGACAAAAAAATAATATTTTACATGAACTCACCATACCCCTCACGGAATACTTTGGGGTGTCTTCTTTCTAAAATGGGGTCAAATGTGGGGTATTTATGTTGTCCTGGCATTTTAGGGGCCCCTAAAGCGTGAGAAGAAGTCTGGAATCTAAATGCGTAAAAATGTCCTGTAAAAACCTAAAGGTACTCATTGGAATTTGGGCCCCTTTGCGCACCCAGGCTGCAAAAAAGTGTCACATGTGGTATCGCCGTACTCAGGAGAAGTAGGGCAATGTGTTTTGGGGTGTATTTTTACATATACCCATGCTGGGTGTGAGAAATATCTCTGTAAATGACAACTTTTTAAATTGTTTTATACAAAGTTGTCAGTTTACAGAGATATTTCTCTCACCCAACATGGGTATATGTAAAACCACACCCTAAAACACATTGCCCTACTTCTCCTGAGTACGGCAATACCACATGAGTGACACTTTTTTGCAGCCTGGGTGCACAAAGGAGCCCAAATTCCAATGAGTACCTTTAGGTTTTACAAGGTTGCTCACAATTTAGCCCCGCCCAAAATGCCAGAACAGTAAACACACCCCACAAATGACCCCATTTCAGAAAGTAGACACCCCAAGGTATTCACTGAGGGGCATAGTGAGTCCGTGGGAGATTTTTATTTTTTTTTGCCAGAAGTTAGCAGAAATGGAAACTTTATTATTATTTTTTTTCCTCAAAAAGTGTCATTTTCCGCTAACTTGTGAAAAAAAATGAAATGATACATGAACTCATCATGCCCCTCCGTGAATACTTTAGGGTGTCTTCTTTCTAAAATGGTGTCATTTGGGGGGTATCTATACTATCCTGGCATTCTAGCACCTGAAGAAACATGACAGGTGCTCAGAAAGTCAGAGCTGCTTCAAAATGCGGAAATTCACTTTTTTGCACCATTGTTTGTAAACGCTATAACTTTTACCCAAACCAATAAATATACACTTTTTTTTTTTCAAAGACATGTAGAACAATAAATTTAGAGAAAAATTTATATAGAAATGTAGTTTTTTTTTTAATTTTACAACAGAAAGTGAAAAATGTAATTTTTTTTGCAAAAATTTCGGTCATCTTTGATTAATAGCAAAAAAAGTAAAAATGTCAGCAGCAATGAAATACTATCAAATTAAAGCTCTATTAGTGAGAAGAAAAAGAGGTAAAATTCATTTGGGTGGTAAGTTGTATGACCGAGCAATAAACGGTGAAAGTAGCGTAGTGCAGAATTGTAAAAAGTGGCCTGGTCATTAAGGGTGTTTAAGCTAGGGGGGCTGAAGTGGTTAAGTACCAAGATACTTGCAGACATAGGCTGCGGAAGGAATGGGACATGCGTGCACTGACCCTTTATGAGGTCAGACTTGAGTGTACACCCTAAGGCAGTGTTTCCAAACCAGTGTGCCTCCAGCTGTTGCAAAACTACAACTCCCAGCATGCCTGCACAGCCAAAGGCTGTCCGGGCATGCTGGGAGTTGTAGGTTTGCAACAGCTGGAGGCACATTGGTTGGGAAACACTGCCCTAAGGAACAGGCCAGGTGCCCTTCACAACAGGTTGCAGGAAATCTCTGAAGATGCCGGAGGCCAGGCAGACCTGGACTGCTGGATGGAAGGAGAAGCCTGCAGGGTGAGTAGTGTGGCATCCATGCCTGCAGGGAGAAGCAGGGCCGCGGCAGGCATGGGACTCCAGTGCAACAATATCTCCCTTTCTTTAGACCAAATGTCTGCAAGAACTTCTTCAGAACAACTGGAACTTTAATATTATCCAGGGGCTCCCAGGATCTTTCCTTAGGGCCAAAACCCTACCAGTACACTAATAAGTGCCTTAAGCAGGGAGCTGAATCTTCTTGAAGAGAGCAGTCTTACACCATAGCATGGAGACTTACTGGCAATGCTCCATGGGAACCTGCCCACAGGTATAGTGCCTTGAAAAAGTATTCGTACCCCTTGAACTTTTCCCCATTTTTTCACATCACACCCACAAACTTTAAATGTATTTTTGTGGTATTTTATGGGATCGAGCAACACAAAGTAGCAAGTATGTGTGAAGTGAAAAGAAAATGATAAATATTTTTAAAAAATTTTAATAAGTAAAAATCTGGAAAGAGTGGTGTGCATTTGTATTCAGCCCTCCTGTGTAAATCTTTGTAGGGCCACCTTTCGCAGCACTTACAGCTGCAAGTCTTTTGGGGTATGTGTATACCAGCTTTGCACATTTAGAGGCTGAAATGTTTGGCCATTTTTCTTTGCAAAATAGCTCAAGCTCAGTCAAATTGGATGGAGAGCATCTGTGATCAGCAATTTTAAAGTACTTTTCTTCCATAGATTCTCAATGGGATTTTGGTCTGGACTTTGACTAGGCCATTCTAACCCATGAATAGGCTTTGAACTAAACCATTCCATTGTATCTCTGGCTGCATATTTGGGGTCATTGTCCTGCTGGAAGGTGACCCTCCACCCCAGTCTCAAGTCTTTTGCAGCCTCTACCAGGTTTTCTTCCAGGATTGCCCTGTATTTAGCTCCATCCATTTTCCCATAAACTCTGACCTGCTTCTCTTTCCCTGATGATGTGTACTGTTAGGGTACTTTCACACTAGCGTTGGTGCGGATCCATCTGTTTATTTGCACAGACGGATCCGCACCTCTAATGCAAACGTTTGTATCCGTTCAGAACGGATCCGTTTGCATTAGTTTTAAAGAAAAATGACAAAGTCCAAAACGGATCCGTTTTGAATTACATTGAAAGTCAATGGGGAACGGATCCGTTTTAAAATGCACCATGTTGTGTCACTGACAACGGATCCGTCCCCATTGACTTACATTGTAAAAAAAAACGGATCCGTTAGGCTCCGCCTCTTCAGACGGACACTAAAATGCTGCATGCTGCGTTTTGGTGTCCGCCTCCAAAACGGAATAGAGGCGGAACGGAGCCTAACTGATGCATTCTGAACGGATCCTTATCCATTCAGAATGCATTGGGGCTTAACTGATCCGTTTTGGACCGTTTGTGAGAGCCCTGAAACGGATCTCACAAACGGAATCCAAAACGCTAGTGTGAAAGTACCCTTAGTTTAGGCCAAAAAGTTAAACTTTGTTCTCATCTGACCAAAGCACCTTCTAGCACATTTTCTGTGTTCCCTACATGGTTTGTGGCAAACTTCAAATTAAATTTCTTGGCTTTTGAATGGCTTTCATTCAAAAATGGCTTTCTTCTTGCCACTCTTCTATAAAGGTCAGATTTACTTTGTACACAACTAATAGCTGCCCTGTAGAAGGATTCTCCCACCTGAGCTATGAACATCTGCAGCTCCTCCTAAGTGACCATGGGCCTCCCTCTTGGTTCCTTCTCTAATTAGTGCTCTCCCTGCCTGGACTGTCAGTTTAGGTGGATGGCCATGTTTTGGTAGGTTTTGAAGTTGTGCCATACCCCTTCCATTTTCAGATGATGGACTGAACAGTGCACCCTGAGATGTTCAGAACTTGGGATATTTTTTAACCTAACCCTGCTTTACACATCTCCACAACTTTATCTATGACCTGTCTGGAGTGTTCCTTGGTTTTTATGATGCTGTTTGATCACTAGTGTTCACTAACAAACCTTTTAAGCCTTCACAGAACAGCTGTAGTTAAACTGAGAATAAATTACACACAGGTGGACTCTATTTGGGTGACATCTGAAAGCCGTTGGTCACACTGGATTTTATTTTGGGATATCAGAGCACTGGAGGTCTGAATACAAGCCACACTTTCCGGATTTTTATGTTTAAAAACTTTTGAAAGCCATGTATCATTTTGTTTTCACTTCACACATATTTGCTACTTTGTGTTGGTCTACCACATAAAAACCCAATGTAACATGGAAAAAATGTGTACAAGTTCAACAGGTATAAATACTGTTTCAAGGCACTGTATCTCCCATGAAAGCAAACCACCTCATCAGCCACAACTATTGGAAGTGGCTCCCTATGAGTCAATATCCGGCTTTCCAATAAGCCTTTGGATTTGACAAGGGAATGCCATATTTCCTTGTCAAATACCAAGGATTGTTGATCTTGACTCATAGGGAGCCACTTCCAAAAGGTGGAGCTGCCGAGATTGTTTCTTTTTCTTGGGGGGTACCTCTTTGCACAGTCCACTAAGAAGAACATCTTGCCTCTGATCTTCTTCATACCCAGGATGCTCTTAAAGAGGACCTTTCACGGGATTTTTTAATTCTAGATAAATACCTTTACTTGCGGGGTACCGCCGCTGATGCTGCCACCCTGCCTGTTTTTTTAAAATTTTGCTTCTATGCCCCGCTGTGCCCCCCTGTCGTTCTTCCGCTCAGTATGTTAATACTGAGCATCGGTACAGGGAGGAGGAGATGCCAGGGTTTCTCAATGGGGGTCTCCTTATCCCTGGCTGTGCCGTGATCCAATCACAGTGGAGAGCATCACAGCCAGGGAGAAAAAGAAAGCTCACATTCTCCCTGGCTGTGACACTCTCCGCTGTGATGGGATCACGCACGGCCAGGGAGAAGACAAGGCTTTTTGAAAATCTGTAAAGTGCTATAGCCTGAATGGACTCTCAGGGTCTGAACTAGTTGTCCATTCTGTGATTTGAGGTGCTGGGAGTGGGTGGGTAGTCATGACTTTTTAGTTCTGAGTGAACCTTTTGAAATTCGCTTCCTGTCAGGTTCGCCTAATTTTTCAAAAAGTTTTTTTCGGACCTGAATCAATTCTACTCAAATCAAAGTTGCTCCAATTGCCCTGAGAATTGGTATATAACACCCTATAGTGTTCAATGATAGGGTGCATTTTGTGACACTAACATATATAGCTATTAAGTAAACGAATGTTTGATGGCATTAACCCCTTCCTGACACATGACGTAATACTACGTCATGACGGCAGGTGACTTGCCGCATTTTGACGTACTACTACGTCATGGGGATCGGGCGGGCACTGGAGTGGTGCATACACCAGATCACTAGAGGTGCCCGGCAGTCCCTTATAGTAAATAAAGTAAATAAAGAAAAAAAAAAAGATTTTCCAGATTTTATAAAAAAAAATAGAAAAAAAAACAACCCACACATATTATGTATCACATCGTCCGTAATGATCTGCTCTATAAATATATCACATGATCCACCCCGTCTGATAAACATATTTTGTCACCTTACATCACAAAAAGTGCAACACCAAGCGATCAAAAAGGCGTACGTCCCACAAAATGGTCAATAAAACCGTCACCTCATCCCGCAAAAAATGAAACCCTACATAAAAAAATCACCCAAAAAAATTAACTATATGAAAAATATAGCTCTCGTAAGATGGAGACACAAATTTTTTATTGTTTAAAAAACATATTTAGTATCGCCGCGTCCGTAACAACCAGCTCTTTAAAAATATCACATGATCTTACCCCTCAGGTGAACACCGTAAAAAAAAAAAATACAGTGCCAAAACAAAGCCATTTTTGTCACCTAACAGCAAGCGATCAAAAGGCACCAAAAATGAGACCCTAACTAAAATAATCAGCCAAAAAATATAAAAGCTATGGCTCTCAGACTATGGAGACAGTAAAACATAATTTTTTCGGTTCCAAAATTCTATTATTGTGTAAAACTTAAAAAAAAAAAAGAAAAAGTATACATATTAGGTATTGCCACATCCATAACGACATGCTCTATAAGAATATCACATGACCTTCCCCCACAGATGAACACTGTAAAAAAAAAACTGTACCAAAACAATCAATTTTTTGGTCACCTTGCCCCATAAAATGTAATAATTAATGATCAAATAATCATATGTACCAAAAATGGTACCAAATAAAACATTACTCTTCCTGCAAAAAACAAGCCCCTACACAAGACGATCAGCAGAAAATAAAATAAAAAATATTGCGTTCAGAAAATGGATACAAATTTTTTTAAAAAAAATGCTTTATTATGTAAAACTGAAACAAAGAAAGTAGACATATTTGATATCATCACGCCCGTAACAACCTGCTCTATAAAAATAGCACATGATCTAACTTGTCAGATGAACGTAAAAACAAAAAATTAAAACGGTGCCAAAACAGCCAGATTTTGGATACATTGCCTCACAAAAAAGTATTATAGAGAGATTAAAAATCATATGTATCCCAAAATAATACCAACAAAACTGTCACCATATCCAGTAGTTTCCAAATTGGGGTCACTTTTTGGGAGTTTCTACTGATGGGGTGCATCAGGAGGGCTTCAAATGGGACATGGTGTCTAAAAACTAGTCCAGGAAAATGCCGTGCACTCTTACATCAGTTTACCACATATGGGGTGTTTCTGTAAACCGCAGAATCAGGGTAATAAATATTGAGTTTTGTTTGGCTGTTAACCCTCGATGTGTTAAAGAAAAAAATGGATTAAAATGGAAAATCTAACAAAAAAGTGAAATTTTGAAATTTCATCTCAATTTTCCTTTTATTCTTGTGGAATACCTAAAGGGTTAACAAAGTTTGTAAAATCAGTTTTGAGTAACTTGAGGGGTGTAGTTTTTTATGGGTGTAGTCATTTATGGGGGTTTTCTACTATGTAAGCCCCACAAAGTGACTTCAGATCTGAACTAGTCCTTAACAAGTGGGTTTTGGAAATTTTCCTAAAAATTTTAAGAATTTACCGTATTTTTTGCCCCATAAGACGCACTTTTTTCCCCAATAAATGGGGGGAAAGTGCCCCTGCGTCTTATGGGGTGAATGCTGACATTTTTACATCACCAGCTGCAATGTACGCGCGAGCAGGGAGGGACTGGGAGGAGGAGCTGGGCCGGCAACTGCGGAAGGGCCGGTGCAGTGACTGTACTCCGGCCCCCCGCTCCAGTGCTGCACTATTGAAATATGAAATATGTGATTCAATTAAAAGTTCCTGTCCATGCCCCCCACCCCTAATATTACCGACAAACGCAGCTTGTTGAAAGCAGGCAGTCAGGGTGGCCGGCGCGTCACTCACTGACGTCACGTGCCTGCGCCGCCTGCTTCATTCATAAAGTAGGTGGCGCAGGCACATGACGTCAGTGAGTGACGCGCCGGCCGCCCAGCCTTACTGCCTGCTATCAACAAGCTGCCTTGTGTCGGTAGTATTAGGGCTAGGGGAAATGGACAGGAACTTTTAATTGAATTAAATATTTTGTATTTCTATAGTGCAGCTCCTCCTCCCAGCTCGCTCAGTTTTATGGGGGGAGGGGGTCTGTGGATGGCACTGTTATGGGATGGGGGATCTGTGGATGGCACTGTTATGGGGTGGGGAGGGTCTGTGGATGACACACATATATAACAGTGCCATCCACAGATCCCCCATAACAACGCCATCCACAAATGCCCCCATACAGTGCCATCCACAGATGCCCCCATACAGTGTCATCCACAGATGCCCCCATACAGTGCCATCCACAGATGCCCCCATACAGTGCCATCCACAGATCCCCCATACAGTGCCATCCACAGATGCCCCGTTACAGTGCCATCCATAGATCCCCCATAACAGTGCCATCCACAGATCCCCCATAACAGTGCCAGCCCTGTTATGGGGGAGGATCTGTGAAGGATACTGTTACAGGGGGGCTGTAACAGTATCCTTCACTGATCCCCCCCCATAGCAGTATCCTTCACAGATCCCACCCATAACAGTGTCAGTCATAGATCCCCCCATAACAGTGCATCATCCACAAATCCCACCATAACAGTGCGTCATCCCCAGATCCCCCCCATAACAGTGCGTCATCCCCAGATCCCCCCATAACAGTGTGTCATCCCCAGATCCCCCATGACAGTGCGTCATCCTTAGATCCCCCATAACAGTGTGTCATCCACAGATCTCCCATAACAGTGTCCTTCACAGATCCCCCCCATAACAGTGCCATACACAGATCCCCAGGAATAGTGCCATCCACAGATCCCCAGTAATAGTGCCATCCACAGACCACCATTAGTTCCAAAACCACCAAAAGCACACCTTTTGGTTAAAAATATATTTTTTCTTATTTACCTCCCCAAAAACCTAGGTGCGTCTTATGGGCCGGTGCGTCTTATAGGGCGAAAAATATGGTAATCTAAAATTCTGAGCCTTCTAACTTCTAATAAAATGGCATTCACAAAATGATGCCAATATAAAGTAGACATATTGGGAATGTAAAGTAATAAATATTTTATGAGGTATCACTTAGTTTTAAGAGCAGAGAAATAGACATTTTGAAAATTGCGAACTTTTCAATTTTTTTTGTAAATTTGGGATTTTTTCATAAATAAAGGTGGAATATATTGACTCAAATTCATGACTGTCATGAAGTACAATGTGTCACGAGAAAACAATCTCAGAATAGCTTGGATAAGTAAAACTGTTCCAAAGTTATTACCACATAAAGTGACACATGTCATATTTGCAAAAAATGGACTGGGCAGGAGAGTGAAAGCTGGCCCGGGGTGGAAGGGGTTAATAAACAGTGTGTTTAAAATACACTGTGCCATGGTATGTGTTATGCTTTTACATCTTCCAAAAATTGTACCTTATCAGAGAGCTCTGAGCTGCCAAAGATTTCTGGCTTCATTTGCACCAGAAAACTGGTATAAATTAAGATAAATTAGTTGCCACTTCTGACCACGCCCCTTTTAAAAAAAATTGCTAATACATATGAGGTCATTTATCAAACCGCTGCAAAGTAGAACTGGCTTAGTTGCTCAAAAGGGCTGTCAAAAATGAAAGGTGTAATCTGATTGGTTACTATGGGCAACTAAGCAAGTTCTACTTTGCACCAGTTTGATAAATTACCTCATATGTGTTTGCAACTTTTTTAAAAAGGGGAGTGGTCAGTAGCGGCAACTAATAATATAAATCTCCCCCTAAGGGTCTAAAAATGATGCCTCCTAGGGGGCAGCATGCCTGCCCATATTTGACACACAAGTGTTACTTGTCAGAAGAAAGAGTGGCTGGTTGGGACCAAAACTCCAAAAATTATGCGTTAAAAGGGCAGAATGTTTGCTCGTATTTATACATGGACAAGGTGGGTCGTTCGGAACAAGCCCAGAAATATTCTCTTTTTTAATTGGGAGCAGCAGGAATACAGCGTGAAAAGGGTAAGATAATTGTGGCACGTGGCTGCAAGAGTAGTGACAGCAGCAGCATAGCATGGAAAATACAAGGCAGTAGATCATCTGTATATGGGTAGTAATAGTAGTGGATACATAGTGTTAATAGTGGTTGGAGTAGGGGATTAGCAGCGAGGAGTAACAGCTGCAGAGATGGCGGCAGCAGCAGCCATATGGTATATGTTGGCAAGCAGAAAGTGGCATGATGTTGGTAGCAGCAGCAGCCATATAAAACATGATGGTAGACAGTCAGTCAAAATGAACCATGCCTGGTTCCTTTTGACAAACGTGATGATTTGGACAATGGCGGAGGACAACTTGGTCCATTTATGTATCACAACGTCTCCTGCTGTGCTGAAAATTCTCTCTCTGAGATGACGCTGGGCATGAAAGAAGAAAGAGAGCATTCTAGTTTGCCTGGCCAGAAGTCCATGGGACAGACTAAAAGCTGCGGCAAGCTGCTTACACAGTGTTTCCTAGTAGTAATGTAATTTTGCCTCCCTTTCGGAGGGAGGAAAACATTACCGCATTTTGGTTTGATACTGAGGGTCTAAAAGCATGGCTATCCAGTAATCAACAGACTGCTTCATGTGAACTATATGGTTGTCACTGCATAAGCAAGCAAACATTCTTGTTGCCATTCTGTCTTACCCCCACCCCCATCAAGGCCTATGTCACCATCATCATCATCCACCTCTGACTCCTTCTCCTTCAGTGGCAGCTCCTCATTCTCCTTCTCCATGGAATTTTCTCCTTGTGGGTATCCAACAGCTAAAGGGCAAACAGCAAGATATGTTAGCTGCTCTTCTGCCATTGTCCCTTGTTGTAGCAAAGTAAGGCAGCTCTCACCTGTAGAAAACACCCTATGGGCACGGATACTGCACCTGGATGCGGAAATAGTCCAAAAGCAAAAAGGAAAATCCAGCTCAGGTCAGGTGAAAAATGTTTCCGACTTTATTACAGCGGTTATAAAACTTCCATATAACAAGATATGTGCAGTTACGCGTTTCAGACCTCTAGTACATGTGGGTCCTTCCTCATGACAAGGTGCTTGTCATAGGAAGGACCCACATGTACTAGAGGTCTGAAACGCATAACTGCACACATAACTGCACACATAGAGTGTCTCCAAACAACAAGGCTACCAGGAGCCATATTGCTGCAGTAAATAAAGTAACAGGGAAACAACAAATTACTGATGTTACTAGCCCATGGTGGGAGCTGCTATACCTGTCTCTGAAGCACAAATGAAGCACGTTCTAGATGATTTAAAACCAGCCATACAACAGGATTTCAGATCAGCGATTTCTGAATTACAACATGAAATTTCCTCATTAGGCAGTCGCACTGCACATATAGAGTCTAAAATGGCGGAGTTCACAGTAGCCCACAATGTAATCGTAGATATGACCAATAATCTAAAGGAAGAAGTCTCTGCACGATCATGCTCCTATTACAATATCTGGGCAGTCAAATTTGAGTCCCTTTTTATCATGGAGACTGAATAATTATATTCTTACCCACAATATCTATAAACCACAGATGCATCGCATTATTGAAGATTATTTTACTTTTAATCATAATAATATGACCTCCAATAGTACTCTCTAGTGCGCCATGAAAGTCACAGTGAGAGGACGCTTTATCCAACAGTCATCATTCGATAAGAAATCCAGATAGGCTAAGCAGCTCAGCCTACAAGTGCAATTAGCAGACCTACGTAGACAGAATAAATTGGCGTATTCATCTGAAGTGGCTCACAAGATATCTAGGGTACAAAGCGAATTACATAGCTTACATACCTATCAATATGACCTGGTGTTAAGACTAGAGTTGAGTGAACACTTGAAAGTTCGAGTTTGACGGGTTCGGCCGAACTTCACAAAAAAGTTGGGGTTCGAGATCCGTACTTAACCCCGAACCCGAACCTCATTGAAGTCAATGGGGACCCAAACTTTTGGGCACTAAAATGGCCCTAAAAATGTAATGGGAAGGGCTGAAAAAGACAGCAAAATGTTCTTAAGAGAATGACCTAGTGCTCTGCAAACAAATGTGGATAAGGAAATAACTTAAAATAAAATAAAACAAATAAAAATTATTAACCTGCAACTCGGAGGAGGAGGTGGATGTGGAGTCGGAGGTTGAGGAGGCGGTGAATGGGGTGTTGTTGGTGGAAGCGGCGATGGAAGAGGAGGTAACCAGCTAACAATGTTTTTTTTTTTTAAATTGGGGTAGCCCCCCAAATAATGGTACAAATAAAATAAAAAAAATCAAAGGATAAGTGCACTTGAGTACAAGAATGTATGGCTGAGGCGGGTATAGATGTCTATTCTGCACAAGATACAGACAAGTCTTGTGGGATCCAAGCCTGGTTCATTTTAATGAACGTCAGCTTGTCCACGTTGGCTGTGGACAGACGGCTGCATTTTTCTGTAATGACGCCCACTGCTGTGCTACATACACGTTCAGACAGTACACTGGCTGCGGGGCAGGCCAGCACCTCCAAGGCATAAAGGGCAAGCTCAGGCCATGTGGACAATTTGGAGACCCAGAAGTTGAATGGGGCAGAACCATTAGTCAGTATGTGTAGGCGTGTGCACAAGTACTGTTCCACCATGTTGATCAAATGCTTCCTCCTGCTAAGACGTTCCATATCATCTGGTGGTGCCAGTTGCTGTGGCGAGGTGACAAAGCTTTTCCACGAGTCGGCCATGTTAACCCTGCCTTGTGAGGAGCTGTCCGTGACCCAGCTGCGTTGGTGACCTCTTCCTCCTCCACCTTGTGCTTCCACTTGTCCCCCGGTGTCAGTTGGGAATGCCCTCAGGAGCACTTGTAGTCGCGCATCTTCCTATCATGCTCCAGTGAGGGAATAAAGGACAGTACATTGTCCTTGTAACGGGGATCCAGCAGGGTGGCAACCCAGTAGTAGTCAACTCTGCGGTCGTTGTGCAGGCACTGCAGCATGTAGTCGCTCATGTGTGCCAGGCTGCCCAGAGGTAAGGATAAGCTGTCCTCTGCAGGAACCCACCCTCTGAGCCACTTCTGAATAATTGGCCAGAAGCCCTGTGAAATCCCCCCTCTTCCTCCTGTGCCACATACTCTTCCACCAAAACCCTAAGGCCCCTTTCACACGGGCGTGATTTCCGCGCGGGTGCAATGCGTGAGGTGAACGCATTGCACCCGCACTGAATCCGGACCCATTCATTTCTATGGAGCTATGCACATAAGTGGTGATTTTTACGCATCACTTCTGCGTTGCGTGAAAATCGCAGCATGCTCTATATTGTGCGTTTTTCACGCAATGCAGGCCCCATAGAAGTTATTGGGGCTGCGGAAAAATCACAAGCATCCGCAAGTGCGATTTTCCCGCAAGGTTGCTAAGAGACGGGATCCGATGTTTATTATTTTTAATGGTTATAAGGGAAAATAATAGCATTCTCAATACAGAATGCTTAGTAAAATGTGGATTAAGGGGTTAAAAAAAAAAATAAATGAACTCACCTTATCCACTTGATCGCGTAGTTGCAGATCTCTTCTCTCTTTTTCAAGCAAGGAACTGTGGTGACTAGTGATAAGCGGCAGGGGCAATATTCGAATTTGTGATATTTTGCGAATATTTGGGCGAATATTCGCCATATATTCGAAAATTCGCAAATTCGTAATCTCCAGACATTATTTTCTTGTTTACGAAAATTCACATACAATTTGCATAAATTAGCATAAGAATTCGCATAAACTGGCATTTCAAAGATATCTTTTAAATACCATCTTATGCGAATTTTTATGCTAATTTATGCGAATTCTTATGCTAATTTATGCGAATTTTTTATGCGAATTTTCGCAAACAAGAAAATAATGACATTATTTTCTTGCATGCGAAAATTTGCATATAAAAAATTCGCATAAAGCGAATATTCGCAATTGCGAATATATTTTGCGATATTCTAAATATTCGCGAATTCTCAAAGTGCTGATATTCGCGATTAAAATTCGAAAATTCGTGATCAACACTAGTGGTGACGTCACATCACATGGTCAAATCACATGGTCCATTACCATGGTGATGGACCATGTGATTGGACCATGTGATGAGCTTGGTGACGTCATCACAGGTCCATTAGCCGGCAGCTAATGCTTGAAGAAGACAGAAGAGATCGCAACTATGCGATCAAGTGGATAAGGTGAGTTTATTTTTTATTTTAACCCCTAATCCACATTTTACTAAGCATTCTGTATTGAGAATGCTATTATTTTCCCTTATAACCATGTTATAAGGGAAAATAATAAAATCTACAGAACCATGTTATAAGGGAAAATAATAAAATCTACAGAATACTCAACCCAAACCCGAACTTCAGTGATGAAGTCCGGGTTCGGGCCTGGGTACCAAACATGCCGATTTTTCCCACGTGCGTGCAAAATGCATTGAAACGCTTTGCACTCGCGCTGAAAAATCACGCATTTTCCTGCAACGCAACCGCCTCTTATCTGAGGATCAAGCGTGACGCCCGTGTGAAAGAGGCCTAAGTGTTTTTTCAAGGAGACATAGAAGTGGTATTGTAACGCTAAGAATGGCGTCATCGGCACTGGCCATTGGCCATGTTGGTTGAGTACTCGAAACACCGCAACAAGGCACACAGGTCTCGCATGGATGCCAACTCATTGGTGGTGAATTGGTGCTGTTCTGCAGGGCGACTGACCCGTGCGTGCTGCAGCTGAAACTCCACTATCACCTGCTGCTGCTCGTACAGTCTCTCCAGCATACGCAAGGTGGAATGCCGCCAGGTGGGCACGTCGCATATGAGACGGTGAGCGGGAAGGCCGAAGTGACGCTGCAGCGCAGACAGGTGAGCAGCAGCAGGGTGAGAACGCCGAAACTGCGCACAGACCGACCGCACTTTCTGAAGCAGCTCTGACATATCTGGGTAGTTTTTAAGGAATTTCTGCACCACCAAATTCAGCACATGCGCCAGGCAAGGGATGCGAGTCAAACCGGCTAGTCCCAGAGCTGCAACGAGATTTCACCCATTATCGCACACCACCAGGCCGGGCTTGAGGCTCAGTGGCACCAACCACTCATTGGTCTGTTTTTCTATACCCCTCCAAAGCTCCTGTGCGGTGTGGGGTTTGTCCCCCAAACACATGAGTTTTAAAACCGCCTGCTGATGTTTACCCCTGCCTGTGCTGAAGTTGGTGGTGAAGGTCTTTTGCTGACCGGATGAGGAGGTGGTAGAAGAGGAGGAGGAAGCGGAGTAGGAGGCAAAGAATCCTCGGTGGTGGAAGGACATGCGCCAAAACCGCTATCCGCCTTGGGCCCAGACGCTACTACCTTTACCCAGTATGCAGTTAGGGAGATATAGCGTCCCTGCCTGTGCTTACTGGTCCATGTATCTGTGGTTATGTGGACCTTGCCACAGATGGCGTTGCGCAGTGCACTCTTGATTTTATCCTTCACTTGGTTGTGCAGGGAAGGGATGGCTCGCTTGGAAAAGTAGTGGCAGCTGGGAACGACATACTGTGGGACAGCCATCATCATCAGCTGTTTAAAACAGTCCGTCTCCGCCGGACGGAATGACAGCATTTCAAAGGCCAGCAATTTTGAAATGCTGGCATTTAGGACCAGGGATCAAGGGTGGGTAGGTGGGTATTTTCTCTTTCTCTCCAGTGTTTGGGAGATGGACAGCTGAACGCTTGCCTGTGAAATGGTGAAGATGCTTGGTGATGATGACAGAGGTGGTGGTGTTGGTGCCACTGTGACTCCAGAGGTGAAGGAAGAGGCAGAGACAGCAGCAGAGGAGGAAGCAGAAGCCGTCTGAGACCTTTCTTGGTTTTGAAGGTGTTTACTCCACTGCAGTTCGTGCTTTGCCTGTAGATGCCTGGTCATGCAGGTTGTGCTCAGGTTTAGAACATTTATGCCTCGCTTCAGGCTCTGATGGCACAACATGCAAACCACTCGTGTCTTGTCGTCAGGACATTGTCTAAAGAACTGCCACGCCAATGAACTTCTTGGAGCTGGCTTTGGTGTGCTAGCGCTCCCTGGGTGTGGTGGGCAGTAGCAGGCGCACTGTCTCGGGGATGGCCGCTCCGCTTTTGCAGCCTGCTCCCTCTTTTGCTGTGCTGTTGCCTCTGTGTGACCACCGCCTCTTCCTCAGAACTGCACACGTCACTAGCATAAACTTGCGTCCAGTCTGGGTCTAGTATCTCATCATCCTCCAAATTATCTTCCACCCTTTCTTGACCTCCTCGTCGGTAAGCACACTGCAGAAAGCTGCAGCAGTTGGCACCTGTGTTTCGTCATCATCAGAAACATGCTGCGGTGGTATTCCCATCTCCTCATCCTGCAACATAAGTGGTTGGACATCAGTGCATTCAATGTCTTCCATTTCTGGAGCAGGGCTATTTGGATGGCCCAGGGAAACCCTGCCAGTAGAGTCATCAAAAAGCATAGGAGTCTGCTGCATGACTCGGAGCTCAGGCTGCTTGGCAAGGGGGTGAGGTGAAAGACTGATGGGCATGGGCTGCAGGTGCCAACACTGAGCTTTCTGCAGAGGACTGGGTGGAGGATACTAAGAAGAAACTGGCGCTACTGTCAGCCACCATCTACTATAGCCTGTACTTGTTCTGGCCTCACCATCCGTAGAGCGGCATTTAAGCCTACCAAATAACGCTGCAGGTTTTTCAATGCAAAATGTTAAAACAGTTTTTTCTGCATTGTATGCAAACGTGCCCTGTGGCACAACAGTACGGGTTTATTAACCCAACTACAGAAATGCAATTTTTAACAGCAAAATTTGAAAACAGTTTATTCAGCATTGTATGCAAACGTGCTCTGTGGCACAACAGTGCGGGTTTATTAACCCAACTACAGAAATGCAGTTTTTCACTGTAAAATTTTAAAACTGTTTTTTTCAGCGTTGTATGCAAACGTGCTCTGTGACACAACAGTAAAGGTTTATTAACCCAAATACAGAAATGCAGTACGTGACCCCAAAAATTATAAAACAGGTTTTTCAGCGTTGTATGCAAACATGCTCTGTGGAACAACAGTACAGGTTTATTAACCCAACTACAGAAATGCAGTTTTTTACTGCAAAATTTTAAAACTGTTTATTCAGCGTTGTTTGCAAACGTTCTCTGTGGCACAACAGTACGGGTTTATTAACCCTACTACAGAAATGCAGTTTTTTCACCGTAAAATTTTAAAACAGTTTTTTTCTGCATTGTATGCAAACGTGCTCTGTGGCACAACAGTACAGGTTTATTAACCCAACTACAGAAATGCAGTATGTGACCCCAAAAATTATAAAACAGGTTTTTTCAGCGTTGTATGCAAACGTTCTCTGTGGCACAACAGTACAGGTTTATTAACCCAACTACAGAAATGCAGTTTTTCACCGTAAAATTTGAAAACAGTTTTTTCTGCGTTGTATGTAAATGTGCTCTGTTGCACAACAGTACAGGTTTATTAACCCAACTACAGAAATGCATTTTTTTACCGTAAAATTTTAAAACAGTTTTTTCAGCGTTATATGCAAACGTGCTCTGTGGTACGACAGTACGGGTTTATTACAGCAACTACAGAAATGCACTATGTCACAGCACAATTTTAAAATAGGTAATGTAGGGAGACTTGACCTGCCAGAAAAAAGGAATTTTTCCTCTATTGAGCTACCAAAAAATAATTAGACTGATGTCCCTGGCAGGCTGGCACATGTAGGTCACATGCAGTTCCAAGGACACTGCAGTTGCTATAATGGCCGCCGACCCACAACTCAGTAACAGATGGATTAAAAATTATTTCGCAGTATCACTGGGCTCAGGGTTGGGTACAAATATGTAGCATAGCACCCTCAATAATTGCTGTAGTTTGAAGAGTTAACACCACTAAGTTCAACAGATTTCTTCCCTAATCTCTCCCTCACAGAAGCGGCAGTATCCTATCTCTACACTGAGAAGAGCAGAGTGATGTGCGGCGCTACGTGACTCCAGCTTAAATAGATGCTGCCAATAGTAGGCATGGCTGTAATGGCTTCTTAGGGCAAAGTAGTGAAACGCTTGTCGATTGGCTGCCCTGGAGCCTTTCAAAAAGCGTGAAGAAATCACCGAACAACGAACCCAAACTTTTCCGGAAATGTTCGGGTTCGGGTGCGAAAAACCGTAATGTTCGGTATGAACCCGAACTTTACAGTTCGGATTCGCTCAACTCTAGTTAAGACGCCTTCGATTGAAACACTATTGGCATGACAATAAGTCAGGAGCCCTGCTAGCTCGCCGTCTTAAATCCCCAATGCTAAAATCCAAAATACCATACCTACAAGGTCCAAGTGGAACAAAAATTATGGATCCTAAGGGAATCGCCAAATAGTTTGCTAACTATTACAATACTCTATACAACTTGAAAGATGATAATGCAACGCACCAACCATCACACGATGGAATTGTGTCATTCCTAAACCACATTACCCTACCTAATATCTCCATATCACAAGAACAAGTCTGCAGAAATTACTGAACAGGAAGTGGTGAATCTTATTGAGTCACTACCTTCGCATAAATCTCCTGGTCCAGATGGACTGACGGGTGAGTTTTACAAGACTCACAAAGTCATTATTGCTCCATATTTGACTAGGGTATATAATAACGTTTTCAGATCAGGTATGTTCCCATCAGAAATGTAAGAAGCACTAATTGTCAACTTTTTAGGCCTCTCTCTATCCTAAATGTTGACTTAAAAATATACGCGAAGATCTGGGCTCATAGGCTAAATGACGTCCTACCCTCAATATATAGCGATCAGGTGGGCTTTGTGAAGGGTCGCCAGGCATCAGATGGGACCTGCCGCTTTCTAAACATCCTATCAGTGGTGGCCAAGCATCAGATGCCTTCTTTGCTTCTATCTTTAGATGCAGAGAAGGCTTTAGATAGGATTCATTGGGAATATATTCTAGAGAGTAACTTGGGAGATTTGGGTTTACCACTGATGTCCTCACCCCTATTATGGCACTATATACCAACACATCTGCAAAGGTTTTCACCTTGGGCTCCATATCAGACCCATTTACCATATCCAATGGAGTTAGAAGATCAGAAGATCACAAAATTGGCCTTAGTAAACCAGAAACTTTGTTACCCTATGTAATGAATATTCTGGCTCGTTTTACCAAAGTTAGCTACTATAAACTTAATACTACCAAATCCATAGCCCTAGAGATGGGTATAGATGAGAGAACCCAGTCAATTCTACAGAAGCAATACCCCTTCCGTTGGACTAAGGGAATTTCATATTTAGGGATAGTCTTAAATTTCCACCCACCAAGCTTCAGACCACAAATTATCAGTCCTTAACTAAACAGCTCTATACTGACGTCAAATCCCTCTCAACATATCCTATCTCGTGGCTGGGGGGTATAGCCGTTGTCAAGATGCTTTTACTCCCTAAGATATTATATTACTTCCGATGCTTACCGATTTTTATCCCCCAACAAATCATTTAAAAAATCCAAAACATTTTACTTAACTTCATCTGGGAAAACTGTAGACCGATAGTACCTGCCTCTACTCTATTTCTTCCCATTTCTCGTGGAGGCCTGGGATGTCCTTCTATCCTGATGTATTAAAGAGCAACTATCCTAGACCAACTCAAATATCTATGGATAAATGATACTAGTAAACAATGGGTAAAAATGGAACAGTGTTTATGTTTCACAATAAATATGAAGTTATTCTTGTGGAGTACTTCTTTAAGTAGAGGGACTCACCTTTTCCCTTCACTCCCTTTCCAGGCAGGTATTAATTTGTGGACCAGATGTTCCTTTATTAGGACAAAAATCCCTCTAAGATGGCCTATTACACCATTACAGGTCTTACAAGCTCTAATTCCAGACCTGGACTTGGCAGGATGGATAGACAAAGGGATTAACTCACTAGGGATGATTCTTAAAGACCAGATTCTTTTTCCATTTTCACAGATTATGGAAAAATGTTATATTGATAAAAGAGACTTCTATAAATATTTCCAGTTAAGACATTTGTTAAGCACCCTTCCACCTTCCCCTATTTCTGCGACTACCAGTTTTGAAAATGTCTTTTCCAACTCAACCTTGTGAAAGAAAGAGACATCAATAAACTTTTATACAGATGGTATCAATTATCTAGGATTTTTCCCCAGACCTCTCCATTATGCTGGCGCTGCAATGCAGAGGTGGGAACGTTGATGCATGTCTGGTGGCACTGGGGTGGGGAACTTTTGGAGTGATATAGCCCATTTTTTTAAATTAATCATTGGACCTAGATTCCCATGGGGCCCAGAAAAGTCCTACTTTCTTTAGGTTTAGAGATTATGCCCATCGAAGACATCACCATCGCATCTCATGTCCTTACAGTAACCAGGATATTAATTGCACAGAGATGGAAATCAACAAACCTTCCTGTTTTAACAGAAATAATTAATAAAGTACAGTATAACTACATAATGGAAGATGCGATTGCTGAACAAATTAGTAAAGCTGCACAGAACGCATCTAGATGGGAGAAATGGAAGCTATTTATGAGTACATGCAACACTTGAAATACTACAACTTTCGTGTTTCTCTTTTCTCTTCAACGAAGGTCTTCTAAGTAACTATATGGATCTCTAATGTACACATACACATGTTTTGAACGTTTTAAATAAGATTAGGCGAGTTTCCTCCAGCAAATATTGGACTCGAAAAGTAAGAAATTATGGACTTCATAGTCGATATTGCTGTTGTATTTCTTTATTTGTCTAAAAGTATGATTTTATTTGTAATGCTTTCTTTTTTTAAAACAGAAAATCAATAAACAGTATGTTTAAAAAAAAATGAGAGGGATGAGTTTGTTCATGCCGCAGTTCAAAGGACCTGTTCAAAGGTCTTCAGCATATGACAGGTGTCTCTGATGAGCTGCCTAGGTCTGACCTCGAAACAACACATGCTCCCTGCTGAGGCAGTCTTGTGCATGACAAAATCATTCAAGGCTTTATGCTGTTCACACAGATGATCTAGCATGTGCAAAGTGGAATGCTAGCAGACCATTTTGTCACTACAAGTCCAGGAGAGTTACTTGCCACATAAGAATGGCTGAAATGTGAGGACAGTCTCCTGGTCATTGCCAGCACCTTGCGCAAGCCAGTTTACTTTTTTAAAAAGCATTGCACAACTACGCAAATCGCTACCCACCCTGTCCAGTTGGTGTTGGCAGGGAGACAGCCAGCAGCTGCTTAATGCACTTTAACAAGTGATTGGCTGTGTGACCAGTCTCATCCATGTCGATTAGCTCAAACATGGCATGGCAATGCTTGACATGACACATGTAATAGGAAGGATGGAAAGTGGGAGCGACGCTCTGCTGCAGTTGGAGATGGGAGGATATCCATAGAGGAGGAGCTGGAAGAGGTGAATAAGTGCCTGGTATGGGAGCCAGGCTGACAAAAATCTGTCAGTGTCAAATGGATCTTGCCTTGTTGCTGCCAGTGCCGCAAAAAACATTGACCCATGACTGGGCCATGAAAGACATCTACTGTCTCTGCCTATAACAGCTGCTCCAGGTGTCCACTGTGGCAAGCACAGTGACAATGGCAAGGAGGTCCACGTTCTCTGCCACGTAAGAGTGCAAGTCAGATATGGCTTTTTGGGAGAAATAATGCAGGCTAGGTATCTTCCAACGAGGCCGAGTGCATACCACCTGCTCCCTCAAGGTAGTAGACCCTACTAAATGGTACAGCAGGGACTGCACCGTCAGCAACTTGGCCAAGTAAGAATTAAGCTTGCGCACCATCAGATTGCTGGGCTTGTTTCCTGGCCACGCATTCTGTTATCAACGGCTGACAACTCAGCGGAGAAGGAGGAGTCGGATCTGGAGATCCTGGAGAAGCAGACCTGGAGAAGGAAGAAACTCTTGTTACAACTATGGTGTAATTTGCGGCTAAATTCACATTTGTATAAGAATGGCATTTTTGTTGTGAAATGCTTGTGATATAATGCAACACGTTTAATAATGCTAGACAGATATAATGCACTGAAATATAAACACAACGGCTCAGCAGCAGAATGCTATTGGGGCTGGTAATAATAATATGTACTAGAAACTTTAGGTTAAAAAAAAAAATAGCAGTCCAAATGAGAAAAAAAAAATATTTTTTTCATACAGGTGGCTGGTTTTGTAGCAAAGAACTGCTAGGGTGAGATTCTGCAGAGGGTTCTTTCTATTCTGTCCTTACACTGTCTCTTTAGCACTAGAAGAGATGATTGCTTGTGCCTCCGCATACTGTGTAAGATACTGTTTATGTCAGGCACTGCATAGACCCATCTACCCTCATTAACAGCTCAACCCAGAATGACATTTGCTCGCTCTGCACAGGCGTCTCCCTTGCTGCTACCACAGTGAATGAAAAACAGCCTTATCAGCAAGTCCTCCACCTCTTATTCTCAGGGTACTGTGAGCATCCTTTTTCTTCCCTTATGGTTTTTTCCACTGATATGTGCAGTGAAATGGCGCTGAGAGGAGAACTTTTTGTGAAATTCATAACCAACTTGGTTTATTACGGAATGATTCACTCTTCCTAAGGGTACTTTCACACTTGCGTTGGTGCGGATCCGTCTGTTTGTTTGCACAGACGGATCCGCACCTATAATGCAAACGTTTGTATCCATTCAAAACGGATCCGTTTGCATTAGTTTTAAAGAAAAATGACAAAGTCCAAAATGGATCCGTTTTGAATTACATTGAAAGTCAATGGGGAACGGATCCATTTTCAAATGCACCATATTGTGTCATTAAAAACGGATCCGTCCCCATTGACTTACATTGTAATTAAAAACACATCCGTTAGGCTCCGCCTCTTCAGACGGACACCAAAATGCTGCAAGCTGCGTTTTGGTGTCCGTCTCCAAAACGGAATAGAGGCGGAACGGAGCCGAACTGATGATTTCTGAACGGATCCTTATCCATTCAGAATGCATTGGGGCTTAACTGATCCGTTTTGGACCGTTTGTGAGAGCCCTGAAACGGATCTCACAAATGGAATCCAAAACGCTAGTGTGAAAGTACCCTTAGTCTGTTGTTCTTTGTTATTTTATTTATTTATTTAATGGGGTTTGGGGGGATTGGATTATTTGAGGGCAAGGGAGAAGAGGAATTTTTTTTTTTGTTGATGGGGTAATTAAAATTATTTCTTGGAATGTCTCATGGTTGAGTCATTAATGCCAGAGATTTAATTAAGTTTTCAGAATTTTTTGCTAGGCAGAGAGCAGGTTTCATTCCACTTGATAGGGGATTTTAATATGTTGCTTGATGATGCTTTGGACAGATTGAGAAAGGTAAAAAAGCAGGATCATAAATTAACTTAGTTAGGGAAACTCTGTTCGGAAATGGATTGGGTTGATATTTGGAGATAGAGAAATACAAATGACAGACTTTATTCATGTTCTTCATGTTTATTCATGTTTTTCATGTCTTTATCTAGAATAGATTTCATTTTGGATAATAGTTATGCAAAAGGGTTTACACAAGATAGTGGGTATGGACCGAGGGGTTTTTCTGATCATGCAATGATGAGGTTGGCATTTGGGGTAGAGACATACAGGTTGAGTTGGAAATTAAATCAATTTTAGTTGGATATAGTTGACCCAAATAGGGAAATTGAGGAGGAACTGGAGCTTTACTTCAAGGAGAATAGAGGATCAGTATCAAGGGATGTGGTCTGGCATATTGGAAAGTCTTAGGGGAGTATTAATTAACAGAATCAGCTGGGAGAAAAGAAAAGATAGGTAAGAAATAAACTCAAGGTTGAGGAATTAGAATAGAGGTACATGCAATGTTCTGATGATCCTAGCAGACACAACTCGATAAATGCTTATAAGGAATATAAGAAGATATTGGTAGAGGAAGCTAAGGAGAAATAATTTGATTGAAGTGGGTAAGATGGGTAGATGGCTTGCAAGGAAAATTAATAACATTAAAACAGCCCAAAAACATTACAAGCCTGATTGTGCGGGATGGTGACACAGGAATCTGCTGAGATTGTGAAGATTTTTTTTTAGATATTATAAGGAGCTATATGATAAAAGAGAGCATTATGAGGCAGTGGAACTGGATCAATACTTGAATATGTTCATCTTCCTATTCTAAACTTCAAGAGGTGGTAAAGAATGCAGCTAAAAATAAGGCCCCAGGACCTGATGGACTGCTGGTTGAGAGTTATCATTGATATGGGTTGGTATTTTTTCCCTGTTTGCTGTGGGTATTTAACAATAACTTAAATGGGTTATCCCATCAAAATGATCACTGTTTAATTAGTTAAAGATGTAACAGTGATCATTTTTGTAAATATATTTTGTTAGCCAATCCCCACCCCTCTTGAGAAAATTCATCCCCTCCTACCTCATTGTTGTCATTCGGTCTCCCCTAGTTAGGGCCACCACTCTTCTCTCAAATCCTGTGGGCTGTACTTGCGTAGAAGACACCTTATTTTCTCCCGGACGGGCCGCGCTTAATTGAAGGCTTGTCCTGGCTGGCCCGCGCGCTGTCCTAAACACACAGGCGCCATGGTGACTTCTTCCTGGCCAGTATAGTACAGAGCCGCGAACGCGCACGCTGGCTCTGTACTATACTGGCCAGGAAGAAGTCACCATGGTGCATGCACGACGGCGTGCACGATCAAGACAGCGCGCGGCCCGGCCGGGACAAGCCTTCAATCAAGCTGACTAAGCCCGCCCAGCCTCACAAGCCAGAAACCAGGAAGTGAACAGCACAGCTCTCAGCAGGTAAGTATAAAAACGCTAGATGGGATAACTCCTTTAAATCAAGGTGAGTTTCTTGCATCTATGTATGAAACGGACATTATATTAATACCAAAACCGGATAAAGACACGGAAAGAATGAAGTCTCACAGGCCCACCATATCTCTGATGAATGCATATTTACAACTTCTAAGACCAGGCAGGATTTATACCAAACTGTAAGGCTACTTTTACACTAGCGTTTTAGTTTCCTGGTATTGAGATCAGTCATAGGGGCTCAATAACGGAAAAAAAATGCTTCCGTTTTGTCCCCATTCATTGTCAATGGGGACAAAACTGACCTGAACGGAATGCTCCAAAATACATTCTGTTCTGTTTAGTTGCGTTCCCATACCGGAGAGCAAACTGCAACATGTTATAGTTTGCTTTCCGTCCTGGGATGCAGAGCAAGATGGATCCGGCATGACCTCCAATGCAAGTCAATGGGGACGGATCCGTTTTCTCTGACACAATCTGCCACAATAGAAAAAGGATTCGTCCTCCATTGACTTTCAGTGGAGTTCATGACACATCCATCTTGGCAATGTTAAAGATAATACATCCAGATCAGTTCATAACGGATGCAGATGGTTGTATTATCAGTAACGAAAGCGTTTTTGCTGAACCCTGCCGGATCCAGTAAAAATGCTAGTGTGAAAGTAGCCTTAAATGGGTCACAATATACACAAGTATTTTTATTACCTCCAGGGTAACCATCTAAGTGTAAAAGATAGAGCAATGTCAGAGTGTTACTGGATGCATTCCAAGGGTCTGATTGCTTTAAATAGGATTTTTTAAACAAAGTACTGAACAGAGTATGGGGGATATATTTCGGAAATGGATTAAAATATTGTATAGAAAACAGTGAGCATCTATAGCAGTTGAAAGGAAGTTATCTAGGAATTAAAAAAGCAATTAACTGAAAATACTTAAATATTACTTTATTATAAATATATTCTGAAATACCTTTCATTAGTTATAATGGCTCGTTTTTTCTGCGAAGCAATCATCAGGGAAAATAAAATGGCTGCTGTCCTATTAGTACACACAAAACCTGTCTTTATGACACAGGAGGACAAGTTACTTCAGAACACTGCGCTAAAGAGCTGCCTCAGCCTCCTCTCTACTCTAATTGACAGGGTTTATGATCCTGAATACAGACGAAAAGATCTTTAGATAAATCTCTGTACTAATGCATTTCACGAGGAAACAGCTTAAGTACAGTAATGACGGACAGGACAGTCTGTGATAATGTGGCGCTGTGGTAATGTGGCTGATTGCATAAAAGTGCTGTTGCTCATTAGCCACACCCCACCCTCCTTTCTGTACCTCAGATGTCCTTATGAACTCCATGTAAAACAAGAATCACAAAAATAAACGTGGCCTAAATGGGTGGGACTGCTCCAGACCCCAAACACTGTGGCGTGTTTCTAACTGGGGGGGCAGTTCCTCCGCATGTGGTTCGCAGCGAACGGCTATCCCCAGCAAAAATTGCATACAATGGAGGATGCCGGCGCGAACCACAAGCACCACACAAACATCCTACACAAAATAAAACATGTGCGGATGAAAATATATAAACACATAACTCACAGAAAAAAGATGCACCACATGGATAAGCAACTGACAAACACTGGCTAATCCCTCACTCTGGTGTTAAAAGCTGAGAGATTCGCCAATATTTCCAATCAGGAACATATCGGAGCCCCTTTAGGCACCACTACACGGTATCTCAGCATGACATGGGGTCCTACCACTAGACTACCTATGGTGTGTGAACAAGGTCTGAACAGGTATTAAGTAGCCTACAGCCCCATCCCACTCACCTGCACTGCAGGACCAACAATGCAATGGGGAACACATGAGGCCGCAAGCTACACCTACAACAGACCATGTGACACAGGCTTCCAGGTGCAACAGAATGTTTACAAGCCATATGCAATGGCACATTCAATACATATAAAACAAGAATCACAAAAATAAACGTGGCCTAAATGGGTGGGACTGCTCCAGACCCCAAACACTGTGGCGTGTTTCTAACTGGGGGCAGTTCCTCCGCATGTGGTTCGCAGCGACGGCTATCCCCAGCAAAAATTGCATACAATGGAGGATGCCGGCGCGAACCACAAGCACCACACAAACATCCTACACAAAATAAAACATGTGCGGATGAAAATATATAAACACATAACTCACAGAAAAAAGATGCACCACATGGATAAGCAACTGACAAACACTGGCTAATCCCTCACTCTGGTGTTAAAAGCTGAGAGATTCGCCAATATTTCCAATCAGGAACATATCGGAGCCCCTTTAGGCACCACTACACGGTATCTCAGCATGACATGGGGTCCTACCACTAGACTACCTATGGTGTGTGAACAAGGTCTGAACAGGTATTAAGTAGCCTACAGCCCCATCCCACTCACCTGCACTGCAGGACCAACAATGCAATGGGGAACACATGAGGCCGCAAGCTACACCTACAACAGACCATGTGACACAGGCTTCCAGGTGCAACAGAATGTTTACAAGCCATATGCAATGGCACATTCAATACATATAAAACAAGAATCACAAAAATAAACGTGGCCTAAATGGGTGGGACTGCTCCAGACCCCAAACACTGTGGCGTGTTTCTAACTGGGGGCAGTTCCTCCGCATGTGGTTCGCAGCGACGGCTATCCCCAGCAAAAATTGCATACAATGGAGGATGCCGGCGCGAACCACAAGCACCACACAAACATCCTACACAAAATAAAACATGTGCGGATGAAAATATATAAACACATAACTCACAGAAAAAGATGCACCACATGGATAAGCAACTGACAAACACTGGCTAATCCCTCACTCTGGTGTTAAAAGCTGAGAGATTCGCCAATATTTCCAATCAGGAACATATCGGAGCCCCTTTAGGCACCACTACACGGTATCTCAGCATGACATGGGGTCCTACCACTAGACTACCTATGGTGTGTGAACAAGGTCTGAACAGGTATTAAGTAGCCTACAGCCCCATCCCACTCACCTGCACTGCAGGACCAACAATGCAATGGGGAACACATGAGGCCGCAAGCTACACCTACAACAGACCATGTGACACAGGCTTCCAGGTGCAACAGAATGTTTACAAGCCATATGCAATGGCACATTCAATACATATAAAACAAGAATCACAAAAATAAACGTGGCCTAAATGGGTGGGACTGCTCCAGACCCCAAACACTGTGGCGTGTTTCTAACTGGGGGCAGTTCCTCCGCATGTGGTTCGCAGCGAACGGCTATCCCCAGCAAAAATTGCATACAATGGAGGATGCCGGCGCGAACCACAAGCACCACACAAACATCCTACACAAAATAAAACATGTGCGGATGAAAATATATAAACACATAACTCACAGAAAAAGATGCACCACATGGATAAGCAACTGACAAACACTGGCTAATCCCTCACTCTGGTGTTAAAAGCTGAGAGATTCGCCAATATTTCCAATCAGGAACATATCGGAGCCCCTTTAGGCACCACTACACGGTATCTCAGCATGACATGGGGTCCTACCACTAGACTACCTATGGTGTGTGAACAAGGTCTGAACAGGTATTAAGTAGCCTACAGCCCCATCCCACTCACCTGCACTGCAGGACCAACAATGCAATAGGGAACACATGAGGCCGCAAGCTACACCTACAACAGACCATGTGACACAGGCTTCCAGGTGCAACAGAATGTTTACAAGCCATATGCAATGGCACATTCAATACATATAAAACAAGAATCACAAAAATAAACGTGGCCTAAATGGGTGGGACTGCTCCAGACCCCAAACACTGTGGCGTGTTTCTAACTGGGGGCAGTTCCTCCGCATGTGGTTCGCAGCGACGGCTATCCCCAGCAAAAATTGCATACAATGGAGGATGCCGGCGCGAACCACAAGCACCACACAAACATCCTACACAAAAATAAAACATGTGCGGATGAAAATATATAAACACATAACTCACAGAAAAAAGATGCACCACATGGATAAGCAACTGACAAACACTGGCTAATCCCTCACTCTGGTGTTAAAAGCTGAGAGATTCGCCAATATTTCCAATCAGGAACATATCGGAGCCCCTTTAGGCACCACTACACGGTATCTCAGCATGACATGGGGTCCTACCACTAGACTACCTATGGTGTGTGAACAAGGTCTGAACAGGTATTAAGTAGCCTACAGCCCCATCCCACTCACCTGCACTGCAGGACCAACAATGCAATGGGGAACACAGTTGCACCTGGAAGCCTGTGTCACATGGTCTGTTGTAGGTGTAGCTTGCGGCCTCATGTGTTCCCCATTGCATTGTTGGTCCTGCAGTGCAGGTGAGTGGGATGGGGCTGTAGGCTACTTAATACCTGTTCAGACCTTGTTCACACACCATAGGTAGTCTAGTGGTAGGACCCCATGTCATGCTGAGATACCGTGTAGTGGTGCCTAAAGGGGCTCCGATATGTTCCTGATTGGAAATATTGGCGAATCTCTCAGCTTTTAACACCAGAGTGAGGGATTAGCCAGTGTTTGTCAGTTGCTTATCCATGTGGTGCATCTTTTTCTGTGAGTTATGTGTTTATATATTTTCATCCGCACATGTTTTATTTTGTGTAGGATGTTTGTGTGGTGCTTGTGGTTCGCGCCGGCATCCTCCATTGTATGCAATTTTTGCTGGGGATAGCCGTCGCTGCGAACCACATGCGGAGGAACTGCCCCCAGTTAGAAACACGCCACAGTGTTTGGGGTCTGGAGCAGTCCCACCCATTTAGGCCACGTTTATTTTTGTGATTCTTGTTTTATATGTATTGAATGTGCCATTGCATATGGCTTGTAAACATTCTGTTGCACCTGGAAGCCTGTGTCACATGGTCTGTTGTAGGTGTAGCTTGCGGCCTCATGTGTTCCCCATTGCATTGTTGGTCCTGCAGTGCAGGTGAGTGGGATGGGGCTGTAGGCTACTTAATACCTGTTCAGACCTTGTTCACACACCATAGGTAGTCTAGTGGTAGGACCCCATGTCATGCTGAGATACCGTGTAGTGGTGCCTAAAGGGGCTCCGATATGTTCCTGATTGGAAATATTGGCGAATCTCTCAGCTTTTAACACCAGAGTGAGGGATTAGCCAGTGTTTGTCAGTTGCTTATCCATGTGGTGCATCTTTTTCTGTGAGTTATGTGTTTATATATTTTCATCCGCACATGTTTTATTTTGTGTAGGATGTTTGTGTGGTGCTTGTGGTTCGCGCCGGCATCCTCCATTGTATGCAATTTTTGCTGGGGATAGCCGTTCGCTGCGAACCACATGCGGAGGAACTGCCCCCCAGTTAGAAACACGCCACAGTGTTTGGGGTCTGGAGCAGTCCCACCCATTTAGGCCACGTTTATTTTTGTGATTCTTGTTTTATATGTATTGAATGTGCCATTGCATATGGCTTGTAAACATTCTGTTGCACCTGGAAGCCTGTGTCACATGGTCTGTTGTAGGTGTAGCTTGCGGCCTCATGTGTTCCCCTATTGCATTGTTGGTCCTGCAGTGCAGGTGAGTGGGATGGGGCTGTAGGCTACTTAATACCTGTTCAGACCTTGTTCACACACCATAGGTAGTCTAGTGGTAGGACCCCATGTCATGCTGAGATACCGTGTAGTGGTGCCTAAAGGGGCTCCGATATGTTCCTGATTGGAAATATTGGCGAATCTCTCAGCTTTTAACACCAGAGTGAGGGATTAGCCAGTGTTTGTCAGTTGCTTATCCATGTGGTGCATCTTTTTCTGTGAGTTATGTGTTTATATATTTTCATCCGCACATGTTTTATTTTGTGTAGGATGTTTGTGTGGTGCTTGTGGTTCGCGCCGGCATCCTCCATTGTATGCAATTTTTGCTGGGGATAGCCGTCGCTGCGAACCACATGCGGAGGAACTGCCCCCAGTTAGAAACACGCCACAGTGTTTGGGGTCTGGAGCAGTCCCACCCATTTAGGCCACGTTTATTTTTGTGATTCTTGTTTTATATGTATTGAATGTGCCATTGCATATGGCTTGTAAACATTCTGTTGCACCTGGAAGCCTGTGTCACATGGTCTGTTGTAGGTGTAGCTTGCGGCCTCATGTGTTCCCCATTGCATTGTTGGTCCTGCAGTGCAGGTGAGTGGGATGGGGCTGTAGGCTACTTAATACCTGTTCAGACCTTGTTCACACACCATAGGTAGTCTAGTGGTAGGACCCCATGTCATGCTGAGATACCGTGTAGTGGTGCCTAAAGGGGCTCCGATATGTTCCTGATTGGAAATATTGGCGAATCTCTCAGCTTTTAACACCAGAGTGAGGGATTAGCCAGTGTTTGTCAGTTGCTTATCCATGTGGTGCATCTTTTTCTGTGAGTTATGTGTTTATATATTTTCATCCGCACATGTTTTATTTTGTGTAGGATGTTTGTGTGGTGCTTGTGGTTCGCGCCGGCATCCTCCATTGTATGCAATTTTTGCTGGGGATAGCCGTTCGCTGCGAACCACATGCGGAGGAACTGCCCCCAGTTAGAAACACGCCACAGTGTTTGGGGTCTGGAGCAGTCCCACCCATTTAGGCCACGTTTATTTTTGTGATTCTTGTTTTATATGTATTGAATGTGCCATTGCATATGGCTTGTAAACATTCTGTTGCACCTGGAAGCCTGTGTCACATGGTCTGTTGTAGGTGTAGCTTGCGGCCTCATGTGTTCCCCATTGCATTGTTGGTCCTGCAGTGCAGGTGAGTGGGATGGGGCTGTAGGCTACTTAATACCTGTTCAGACCTTGTTCACACACCATAGGTAGTCTAGTGGTAGGACCCCATGTCATGCTGAGATACCGTGTAGTGGTGCCTAAAGGGGCTCCGATATGTTCCTGATTGGAAATATTGGCGAATCTCTCAGCTTTTAACACCAGAGTGAGGGATTAGCCAGTGTTTGTCAGTTGCTTATCCATGTGGTGCATCTTTTTTCTGTGAGTTATGTGCTTATGAACTCCATGCCCCTTGAAAAAGCGGAGCTAAACGCGCGTCGGGGTGTGCTCCCTGTCTGGTCCTAGGGTCCGATCCTTCCACTGGTTCTACTCTGCTAAGGTATTTGTTCACACTTATTGCCGCATTTATTTATAGGAGATAATATTTGTATGTCCCCTGCTTATTTTATGTGCGGGCTAATGGTGTTGGTCTTTTTTACCTTCTGGAATAGCTTTATAGTTCCCCTTGTGTGAACCCTCTAAGTTGCTCTAAGTTTGATTGGGTAATCCTGTGTATCAGTGGGTGAGCTGCTTGTCGCAGCACTAGCTTGCATTGCTGCTGTATTTATTATGGATATTATATATGTGTTGTTTGTAATTCTCTATTACTAAATAAAATATACATTATTTTATATGTGTGTTTTCCAGTATTCTTT
The DNA here is from genome assembly GCA_033119425.1 of Bufotes viridis. Taxonomy (NCBI): domain Eukaryota; kingdom Metazoa; phylum Chordata; class Amphibia; order Anura; family Bufonidae; genus Bufotes; species Bufotes viridis. The sequence continues at coordinate 210,202,130 of CM065591.1, forward strand.
TTGCTTTGATGAGGTCCATTCCTACAGAGATTCAGCTGAAGATTTAATCAGTTATATTCAGGCTCATAATCCCTGACATTTATGGTGAACCACTTTAATGGTCAGAAAACACCCTTTTTTAACCTGCAGAGGGGGACAAGACAAGATTGTTCTCTGTAAGGCATTCCATATTCAGGGCTAGAAGTAAACCGTGGAGCGGATTCCAGTAAGGATGGTGTCTGTAAGGACAGAGCCCAGGACTGTGGCAGTGAATGGGAAGACACTGGCAGCCGATCATCGCTGCTACCTGCCAGCAATGCCGCCAGACGCAGACAATGATGGCGGCAGCCAGGGAGGACAGTGTTCGCCCAAACACAGAGCAGAGGGCCAAGGTTATGAGTAGGGGAACATCGGCGGTCAGAAACTGCCATTACAATTTTATTGGGATTTTACGTGATAGACCAACACAAATATATATATCAGCCTAGTTATTATGCTCTCTCCCCTTCTGTATAGGGACTGTTTATGACGTGTGTGTATGTGCCATTGTGTACCTGGGGGGATGCTCTCATTTAGGCTCCATTCACACGTCCATGGTGTGTTGCGGATCCGCAACACACCCGGTCGACATCCCCCATAGAAATGTTTATTCTTGTCCGCAGCTGAAATTAAATGGTTTAGATCAAAGTACATTCATGTGTTATAATGACCCAGTCAAAGTCCACACCTAAATCCCATTGAGAATCTGTAGCAAGACTTAAAAATTTTGATTACTTACTGGTAATTTGATTTTCCAGAGTCCACGACAGCACCACGAGAGAGAGGATCCGCCCCCATGGACAGGAAACCTGCAGAATAAAAGGGCGGACACCCTCCTCCCAATTCAGTGTGATATCCAAACATCAGGGGAAGTCCGCCAACATAATGTTAGATAATCGGTGATTACTGTTTTTTTTTTTTAAATATGCTACACCCATGTGAGTATAAGAGGCTCAGAATAACCCAGAAGGGAGGGAATATAAGGGTGCTGTCGTGGGCTCTGAAAAATCAAATTACCGGTAAGTAATCCTCATTTTTCCCTTTGCCCAAGACAGCTCCACAAGAGATTTACCATAGGAAATTTCAGGGTGGGAGAGCAGAAAGAATTACCTTTTTCTCAAAGGAAGACCCCGAAGGAGAAGAGTTCAAATCAAGCCGATAGTGTTTAAAAAAGGTTGAAGGAGAAGACCAGGTAGCTGCTCTGCAAATATCCTCTATAGGAACAGAGGATCTTTCCGCCCAGGAGGTAGCAACTGCCCTCGTAGAATGTGCCTTAAGACCTACTGGAGGAGATACCCCAGATGCGAGATAGGCCAAAGATATGGAAGAAACAATCCACCTAGCAATAGAACTTTTGGTGGCCGCTCTTCCCTTATTCACTGCTTGAAAGAGTACAAAGAGTAAAGAAGATTTGTGCTAACTCTCAGTGCGAGACAGATAATTAATCAAGGCCCTTCTAAACATCCAGACAGTGAAGGGATCTTTCTTCTTCCGACCCAGGGTTTTTAAAAAGGGTAGGAAGAATTATTTCTTGAGACCTATGAAATTTGGAAACAACTTTTGGAAGAAAAGCTGGGTCTGGACAAATCAACACTTTATCTTATAAAATAGTGGTATAAGGGGGATTATTAGATATGGCCTGAATCTTATTAAACAAAAGACGAGTGACTCCAGCTCTGTAGTTTCAAAAAGTGTCGTTTCTTTGTCTTTATTGAAGTGCTTCCAACAAAATTACACAGGATACACAAACACACGGTTGCGGCTGTTGACGTGTTTTGAAAAAACTTATACGAATAAGATTTTTTCGAAACATGTCAACAGCCGCAACCGTGTGTTTGTGTATCCTGTGTAATTTTGTTGGAAGCACTTCAATAAAGACAAAGAAACAACACTTTTTGAAACTACAGAGCTGGAGTCACTCGTCTTTTGTTTAAAGTGTGAACAGAGGCTTATCACCTCAGAACTCCGTGCACCTGGGCAGAGAAAGCTATACATCATAGGTGAGCTGGATCCTTTCTTTACATTTGGGACTGAATCTTAGTAACCCTGCGAGCAGATGTTAAAGCTATTAGAAGACATAACTTCAAGATGAGACATTTAATGGAGCTGGTATCCAGAGCTACAAATGGAGGCTGAGTTAGGGCCTTTAGAACTAGGTTTAAATCCCAAGGAGGAGGTCTAAAGGCAGTTGTCGGGGAGGATCTGGCTACTGCTCTAAAGAACCTGGATACCCACGAGCACCCCGCAATGTTTTGATCAAACAAGGCCGACAGAGCCGAAACTTGAACTTTCAAGGTACTACCCGCCAGCCCTAGATCTAGACCCTTCTGAAGAAACTCTAATACTAGATAAATGGGAGCAGAAGAGGGGATTTCACTAATTTGGATATGAGCAAAATCCAAAATTTTTTGCCAAACTCTAGCATAAATAGCTACCGTCACTTCTTTCCTTCTCTTAAGAAGGGTAGAGATCAGGGCATTAGAGAAACCCTTCCTACCTAGTAAGTACCTTTCAAGTTCCAGCCAGTGAGATGGAGATTTTTTATATCCGGGTAAAAGACTGGACCTTGGCTCAATAGGCTCCGGATCTCTGGAAGTACCCAAGGATCCGAGACCGACATCATCCGAAGCCACGGGAACAAGGACCTTCTCGGCCAAAACGGAACAATGAGGACAACCCTCGCCCCATCTTCCATGATTTTCTGCAACACACGAGGAATCAAAGGAAAAGGAGACAAGGTGTAGGCTAGGGGAAAATTCAAATTCTGGAGGAAGGCATCTATCCCACAATGGGATCCTGCTGGATCTAGGGAGAAGAATCTCTGAACCATTCTGTTTTGGAAAGTAGCAATAAGGTCTATCACTGGTTTTCCCCAGAGCTGTTATTTTCTCAACAATTGATTAATTTAGAGAGCATTCGCCCTGAGAGAGAAAATGGCGACTCAGAATGTATGTTTGTCCATTTTCCACTTCCCTGATATGTACTGCTGAGATCGATGTACATTCTTTTTCTGCTAATAAGAGGATTCTCTGGGCTTGCTGCATTAGAATTTTGCACCTTGTGCCCCCCTGTCTGTTCAGATACGAGACTACCATTCTGTTGTCCATCATAATCCTGAGATTTTTTGCCCTTATTCTTGGAAGAACAGAAACCAACGCTAGGCATACAGCAGTTAGCTCTTTTAGGTTGGAGGATCCCGTTCTCTGAGGATCCCCCCCCCCCCCTCCAACGACCCTGAAGGGAGATTTCTTGAATAATGGGAACCCCACCCCCAGGGGCTTGCATGCATTGTTAGACATATCAAGTCGTCTAGTTTCCATGGGACTCGCTAAATTAAGTTCTTCGTCTCCAACCACCATGTCAAGCTCTGGAGAGTCTGGTCCGATATCTTTATTTTTGCATCTAGTCGTTCTTTTCCCAGAAAGACAGGATTTCCCACTGGAGAACTCTTAAGTGGAGTTACGCCCATTTTACTGCCGGAATACATGAAGTGAGGGACCCCAAAACTGACATTCCTTTCCTTATTATGATCACTGGGTTTCTAGTCAGATCTCAGATTTTCTTCTGGATAAGACATACTTTTTCTTCTGGCAGAAAACATCTCTGGTAGGATGAATCTAATATCAGACCCAGGAAGGACTTGTGGTGGGGTGTGGTCTTGACTTTTTTAGATTTAAGATCCAGCACAATCTGTCTATAGTTTCTGATATTGCTGAGACAGCTGTCCCGTAGGCTTCGTCTAGGTATGGTATGAAAAGAAAATCTTTCTCCCTTATATGAGCTGCCATCTCTGCTATTATCTTTGTAAAGACTCTCGGAGCCATGGAAAGACCAAACAGGAGAGCCTAAAAACTGAAAATGCTGTAACCGTCCACCTATTCTCACCACGACCCTTAGAAATTTTTGATGCCCTAGAAAGATTGGAACGTGATAATATGCATCTTTGGGATTGAGTACTGCCATGAAACAGTGAGGAGAAAGGTGTTTTATAACTGATTTTATGGTTTCCATTTTGAACTTTTTTATCTGTAGGAATCAGTTTAATTTCTTTAAGTTTATTATTGTCCTGTAGAAACCATACGGTTTCTTTACTAGAAAACCTTTCACCTTCTTCTGCCTTTCCTACCGGAACTAAAACAGATTTTTCAACTCATTTTAGCACTTCGTTTTCCATGGCAGAATTTCCTAGAGCTGAGACCTGATTTTTTTGTAGTAAAGAATCTCACTGGAGGGGCAAAACGAAATTCTAGTTTTAACCCGTTGAGAATGGTGTCTAGGATCCATGAATTTGAAGACATTTTGGACCAAGCAGAGAAAAAAAGTTGTAATCTGCCCCCTACCTGACTTCTGGTGTCATTGCTGATCCTATTTCTTTTTGTCTCCAAAGGACTGGTTGAAAAATAAATTTCTACCTCTCCTTTGGTTTCGAAATCTATCTCTCCTGGATCTTTTATATCCTTCTTGATTATTCCTAAAGGGACGGTTAAATCTATTTTCTGAAGAAAAGGAACTCTGAAACCCCAGAAATGTTCTCTTTTTATCAGCAGCCTTGTCAAACAAATCATCCAGTGCTGGCCCAAAAAGGTACTCCCCTTCACAAGGCACACCGCATAACGTATTTTTTTGATGGGAAGTCGCCAACCCAGTTTTTAAGCCCGAGCGCTCTATGGGCAGAATTTGATAGAGCGGCAGATCTGGCCGCCAATCTAACAGAATCAGCTGAGGCAACCGCCAAGAAGTCTGCAGCTTTTTTGATAGTTGGTAAAGATGCTAAAATCTCTTCCCTTGGACATCTATTTCTTAACTGATTTTCTAGCCCCCCAAACATAATATCTTGGATGGACCTGGGTTCTTTTATCTCTTCAATGCCCATAGTTGAGCGTACGCCTTTCCAAAAAATTTTTGTCTTCTATAGGAAAACATAGTCTACCCCTGACTTCTCCTTCTTCCGAAGAAGATAGGGATGAATCGTCAGCATGCCAATATAACGAGGAGTGTATCTCATCTTCTTCAGAATCAGATGGAATATGCTCCTGTGCAGTATCAAATCTTCTCAATTTAGGATCTTTTGTCCCAGAGACTTTTTTAGATAAGGAAGAATTAACTTCAGATCTGACCAGTGTCTGAAGACATTTATAAAATGATGGCCATTCCTCAGCCACCGTTTTATCAATACAGGATTGACACATCCTCTTCTCCCATTCAGATGGCAACCCAGTTTTACAAAGAACACACTCTTGAATTTTATTTTTTACCACCACTTTCCTAGGTTTTGTCTGCAACACATTTAAATATAAGTGTATCAGCAGAGAGAAGCATAACAAAATGCCCAAAGCACTCACCCCTCAGAGGTACAGAGGCTGGAGGGACTGCAGACTCCTCAATGTGTTTGTCCTACTCTATGATGCTTACTGTAGCTGGCCACCAGAGCGCTGCTAAGGACGCTGGCTTCCTGCTTACAATGTGCCCTTCTCATAGGCGCGCAGCGATGACGTTACCTTCCCCCCCCCCCAAACCACATGACGAATTGCGCTCTCTCCGGCCTAACTCATGGCCATAAACTCCTCCTCCTGGGGTGCCCCCGTGCCTCTAGCGCATCAGCGATGCTGCCAGGCATTCCAAGCTCCAGCACACAAAGTACTCCCTCAGGAGTTTTGCTGTGCCTCTGCTCGTCCCTATAGCGCACCAACTGATGCCGCATTTACTCCTGGGGAGAGCAGGTATGTTTAAGGGCCCAATCCATAGGGGTCAGAGTAGGAGGACCACCAGAGGGAAGGAACTAAAAAGAAAACTGCAGGCTTCCCCAGAAACAGGAAACCACACTGAATTGGAGGAGAGGAGAGTGTCTGCCCTTTTATTCTGCAGGTTTCCTGTCTGTGGGGGCGGATTCTCTCTCGTGGTGCTGTCGTAGGCGAAGGGAAAAATTGCTGTTCACCGATGCTCTCCACCCAATCTGACAGAGCTTAAGCTATTTTGCACAGAAGAATGGGCAAAAATGTCAGCCTCTAGATGTGCAAAGCTGGTAGAGACATTCCCCAAAAGACTTGCAGCTGTAAGTGCAGCGAAAGGTGTTCCTACAAAGTATTAACTCAGGAGGGCTGAATACAACTGCACGCCACACTTTCCAGATATTTATTTATTAAAAGTTTTGGAAACCATGTATCATTGTCACGAACTTACCTGCCCAGGCTCCAGCAGCACGATCTCCAGCTTCAGTGCAACTGCGCCAGGAGAGACACGTTACTAAGCCATGCCCCCTGGTGACGCAACAGCGTCATTAGCAACAGGATGCAGTGCTCTTTCTCCCCTGCAAGTAGGCAGGCGAGGTTCCAGTTAGGGAAAATTTTGCCGTTGATCCAATATGGCGGCTTTCAAGACAGCGGCCATGGTCGGGAAATAACCTAAAAGATAGACCCCCTCACCCATTACTTGCTGGGATAATCAGATATTTCATTTTCCCTTTTATTTCTGAAATAAAATGGTGTCCTGTGAATTTTGACTCACCCAGTATAAAGCTTGAGGAGGGTGTATCTCTTAAGGCTGTAGGTTTTAATAAATGGAAATTGAGATGGAATTGAATAATCGAATATTGGTTAAACTGAATTCTCTGCCTTGATGGATATATGGTTTTGTTGTAGGATTATTTAAAATGTTTTGTTTTCATTAGTTTTTTCTCTCTCTCCCTAAGGGGTTGGAAATGGTAAAGGGTAGAGGGTAAGGGGTAGAAATAAAAAAAAAAAATAATTATGGCATACTTTGTAGAAGAGAAATGGATGTGATAAAAAAGGACTACTGGCTAGAGGGCTAGAGCAGTGACACATGAAAAGCATTAGGGAGCCATATTCTATCTTCAGTAGAGAATCGAGGCTGAACCCTACATCTACTATTAGCAACTTTTGAGCCCAGGACTGTTACAAAGAGGTCTTAGTATCATGCAAAATCTGAAATAAACTACCCACAGTAGATTCAGCTGCTAGGACTCTGGAGAAAACAGTTACTGGAAGAGGAGCTCTTAACTGATGTTTATAGACAATGAAGAAAGGAGATTTTCCATATAATTCACCACCATGATTATTGTACGAAAACTGCCTATGGAAGCAGAGTGTACCAGTTATCATAGTGTGCAGATGAGAAATGACGCAAGTAATTGACAAGAACTTGATTGACGCACTTCACCTGTCACAGAGGGGATCAGAAAGGCCTTTCAGCAGCACCACTATCCCTACCTGATTGCACCTAAGTGATGGCCCACAAATGGACAGCAGTCTCTTCCTAAGTAGGTTCAGAGGATTACAGGGTTAGAAAAAAAAGACATATCAAAACTATGTCATATGATAATTAATGCTACACACGTAGGTAATTAAACATGTAGGTTAAACGTGCTGTATTAAAAATACCTTTAATTTTTACATGGGTTATAAGCCAAGAAAAGCCCTAAATTAAATGATATACACAGACGAATACCATGTCAGATACTCTCACAGACAAACAAAAAATAGAATTTTTTCCACCAGGGATCCAGAAGGGGAGGATAAATGAAAAATAATGGTAGGGGTACATGGGTTAGTTGATATAGAAGGGATTAAGAATCTGTCCCTAATTCTAACCCTATGGCTTACTCAGCTCAGGGACACCTCCTAAAGGTGGGGGTGCCCTGTCTCCGTACCTAGATCTGTTGTTCCCCTAAGTTGCCCTATATCCAATACCATAGGCAGAACCAGTAAAGATAGTCACTAGGGATGCTCATGGAAGAATACTAAAGATATAGTAATGATGTATGCAAACACATTACCCTGACGCGTTTCTACCGCACCAGCGGCTCATCAGGGGGTAATAGTAAGATCGTGCAACATATATAGTAATAAAGGAAGAAAAAGATACTTAGCTTCCATATATTGATTAGGTCTATAAAGCAGTTTCCACACTAGAAGGAGATGTACCTGATGGTCACTATTTAGAATAAACATCACCTACAGTGTACTACTCGCTGTTGTATAAACATATAGTAAAGATATTTACTTACTGATGGGAACTTGGACAGAGCGTACGCCGAACTGATGTGAGAGCTAACACGGCTAGACAATTACCCAATGTCATTTCTGGTAAAATGGATCATGTGACGATCGTAAAAACGTCACTTCTGGGAATTTGGAACGCAAGGTGACGTCACTTCCGGTATTTGGACCGCAAGGTGACGTCACATCTGGGATTTGGAGCGCATATGTCGCTGTATTGGTGCGATCAAGGGTAGATACATGCCTTCCAAGATTTCAAGTGCACGTATTAGGCACATATATAAATAACAAATACCGTTCCTGTCAGGATGCACCTTAGTTAATCTAAATGGGTACTAGCCGAATATTTTTAGTTTTTTTTGTGAAAGAAGATAATCAGAGATCAATACTGTTATTACAAGTGGGAAGAGAGCGAGCCTTCCACATTATGGTGGGCGGCCAGGTCACATCCCAAAAGATATATGATGGCTAATATATGCCATCAAAAGAAAAGGGGCGCTTCACGAACCAGGTCCAACTTTGGATATTAAATACAAGAGGTAGAGGCAGAATTACTGGTAAGAAAAAGGTCATAGGAAGCAAGTGTAGGTTAGTCTCTCATGGAGACCACTCGGCGACTGGGATCGGAAACTGTATATCCATTCCGTTTCTTTTTTCAGTATTTTACAGTCCCATTCGTCTCTCCTCAGAGGTAAAGGAACAACCTCAAGTGCAGAGAAAACAATAGATTTTAGGTCCCCATTATGATACTCATTCACGTCATTAGCAATGGGTGTGTCCTTGTGCTCAACTATATCATTTATGTGTTCGCACACTCGCCGTCTCATTTCCCTGAAGGTCTTACCGATGTAATCTTTGGGACAGGTACACTGACCTACAGTGGAGGAAATAATTATTTGACCCCTCACTGATTTTGTAAGTTTGTCCAATGACAAAGAAATGAAAAGTCTCAGAACAGTATCATTTCAATGGTAGGTTTATTGTAACAGTGGCAGATAGCACATCAAAAGGAAAATCGAAAAAATAACTTTAAATAAAAGATAGCAACTGATTTGCATTTCATTGAGTGAAATAAGTATTTGAACCCCTACCAACCATTAAGAGTTCTGGCTCCCACAGAGTGGTTAGACACTTCTACTCAATTAGTCACCCTCATTAAGGACACCTGTCTTAACTAGTCACCTGTATAAAAGACACCTGTCCACAGAATCAATCAATCAAGCAGACTCCAAACTCTCCAACATGGGAAAGACCAAAGAGCTGTCCAAGGATGTCAGAGACAAAATTGTAGACCTGCACAAGGCTGGAATGGGCTACAAAACCATTAGCAAGAAGCTGGGAGAGAAGGTGACAACTGTTGGTGCGATTGTTCGAAAATGGAAGGAGCACAAAATGACCATCAATCGACCTTGCTCTGGGGCTCCACGCAAGATCTCACCTCGTGGGGTGTCAATGGTTCTGAGAAAGGTGAAAAAGCATCCTAGAACTACACGGGAGGAGTTAGTTAATGACCTCAAATTAGCAGGGACCACAGTCACCAAGAAAACCATTGGAAACACATTACACCGCAATGGATTAAAATCCTGCAGGGCTCGCAAGGTCCCCCTGCTCAGGAAGGCACATGTGCAGGCCCGTCTGAAGTTTGCCAATGAACACCTGAATGATTCAGAGAGTGACTGGGAGAAGGTGCTGTGGTCTGATGAGACCAAAATAGAGCTCTTTGGCATTAACTCAACTCGCTGTGTTTGGAGGAAGAAAAATGCTGCCTATGACCCCCAAAACACCGTCCCCACCGTCAAGCATGGGGGTGGAAACATTTTGCTTTGGGGGTGTTTTTCTGCTAAGGGCACAGGACAACTTATTCGCATTAACGGGAAAATGGACGGAGCCATGTATCGTGAAATCCTGAGCGACAACCTCCTTCCCTCTGCCAGGAAACTGAAAATGGGTCGTGGATGGGTGTTCCAGCACGACAATGACCCCAAAACATACAGCAAAGGCAACAAAGGAGTGGCTCAAGAAGAAGCACATTAAGGTCATGGAGTGGCCTAGTCAGTCTCCGGACCTTAATCCAATCGAAAACCTATGGAGGGAGCTCAAGCTCAGAGTTGCACAGAGACAGCCTCGAAACCTTAGGGATTTAGAGATGATCTGCAAAGAGGAGTGGACCAACATTCCTCCTAAAATGTGCGCAAACTTGGTCATCAATTACAAGAAACGTTTGACCTCTGTGCTTGCAAACAAGGGTTTTTCCACCAAGTATTAAGTCTTTTTTTGTTAGAGGGTTCAAATACTTATTTCACTCAATGAAATGCAAATCAGTTGCTATCTTTTATTTAAAATTATTTTTTCGATTTTCCTTTTGATGTGCTATCTGCCACTGTTACAATAAACCTACCATTGAAATGATACTGTTCTGAGACTTTTCATTTCTTTGTCATTGGACAAACTTACAAAATCAGTGAGGGGTCAAATAATTATTTCCTCCACTGTATATAGATTACTCCCTTGGTTTTACAATTGATGAAGTCTTTTAATATATGATTATGGTTCGTGGCTGAACAAATCACTGTCTTAGTGGTAAGGATATAGTCACATGCCTTACAGGTGCCGCATTTAAAGACCCCCATAGGCTTTCTGTCAAGCCAAGTGCCCTCTTTCAGAGGGCCAGTATAGTGACTATGCACTAGTCTATACTTGAGGCTTCTCCTTCTGTGGTATGTAATTAGGGGATAGGAAGATATGGCCTTAGAGAGATCAGCATCCATCGTAAGGATAGGCCAGTAGGTCTTAAGTATCGCTCTTATATCTTTATTAGCGGCATTGTAAGTTGAGATGATCCGGATAAAATTGTAATTTGGTTCTTTTTGTCTAGGTACCAATAGATCACTTCTATTTCTTTGTGCGGCTGCTTTAAAGGTATCTCTCAAGATCGGTTGGGGATATCCTCTTTGTAGGAGCCTATTTTGGAGCTTTCTGGACTCTTGGTGAAACGACTCATTGTTAGAACAGTAGATACTGACCCTTTGGGATCCCTCTCTTAACTGCAGGAGGATGATGGCTAGTCCAATGGAAGATGTTGTTTGTGGCCGTGGGTTTTTTAAAGATAGTGGTAGTGAGATTCCCGCCTTGTTTTTTAACTTTCCCACCAGCCCAGGAGGAGATTTGCGTACGTCAGAGCATCGGGCTCCCCATCGCTCTCCCCCTGAGCTGGTGGTAGAAAGATTCATTAAACAGAAAGAAGTTATGTGTGAGTGTATACTCCAAAAGGACTATAATAAATTGGTTGTGATTCTGAAATTGTGTACCCCTAGACAAGAGAAAATGGTCCAGAAGTTAAAAGTAATAAGGCAGATAATGCAAAACACACCTTAATCACAGGCAACTGTGTCAAGCAGTTGCCTATTGTTAGGCCAGCAGTCCATGCCCGCTCCGCTGCTCCTAACCGCAGGCACGGGCTCCTTCTTTTTCCTCCTGCCACCCTGCTGACAAATATGGGCTGAAACTGGCTTAGCTCTGCTACATACGTTCCATGCCAGAGTTTCCTTCCCGCTGGAGACTTGCATCAGTACTGAAGCTAGCATGGGTGTGTCTCTCTGCATCTATGAGGCAACACATACACGCCCCCTGTCTCAGCAGCCTACTACAGGCAGTTGCCTGAGAAACATCAGTCTCTAGCATGTCTAGCTACTGTGCAAAGGTGTGTTATCTTGTCTGCTTTTCCGTGTACCAACTCCTGCTATTATACTCCTGGACTTCGCCTGATTGCCGCCTGCCTCTGACCCCGGAGTTTGTTTATGGACTTTGCCTGTTTTGCTGCCTGCCACTGACCTCGGATCTTGTTTATGGACTTTGTTTGTTGCCGCCTGTCCTGACCCGTTACCTCCAGGCCTCGTAAGTCCCCTCAGTGCTCGCACCGAGTATTCTGACCCCCTGGTCAGCTGCCACTGACTTGGGGACTACTCTGGAGTGGCACCTGGCAGCTACCTTACGGCCCAAGTCTATCCCCACCACCAGGGGCTCTAGTGAATAACAGGTAGCTGCTTAGTTACGCCCCTCCAGAGTATACCCAGTCAGTGGCACGGTGGGTCCAAACCCACTTGCATAACACCTATTTAAATAGGGCACTCCATAGATCACTTGGGATGTCTGCCTTGTGAGGTCATGACACTGGATCCCGACGTACCACCTGATTGGCTGGCGCTCCAACTCATGGAGTTCGGACAGTTAATAGGTGACAGAATGCTGACAGCGCAGCCCACGATGGAACACACCTGCTGGCTACATAAAAGTGGAGCAACAATGCCGACAAGCTGAGCACACCTGCTGTTAATCAGAAAGTTATGTGTGCCCCAAAATGGCGCCATTAAAAACTATAACTTTTCCTGCAAAAAACAAGTCCTCATACAACTATATAGACGGAAAAATAAAAAAAGTTATAGCTCTTGGAAGGTGATGAAGAAAAAAGGAAGAAAAATGCTTGGTCAGTAAAGACCAAAACAGGCTGGTCACTAAAAAAATATTTTTCATAATTAGAAAAAACTTTTATAAGCGTAATAATTTTAAGAAATCTATGAATTTGTCCTGAGAAAAAGTTAGAAAAGCTATACACGTATGTCCTGTAAGAGCAAAGAATTGTGTGCAAATCTAAATAGAAATAAAAAAAAAAAAAACTTAAAATGTGTAACTGCTATATTTAGTACTTGCCATAAAAGGGTTGTCCGAGAATAAGTATCTTTTCACAGGTACTCGCAGCTCCGATCCTGTGCGCTGGATACTGTGTGTCCTTTTTTCAGTCTGCAGCTTGTTTACTTCCTTCCTGGCATGGACATGATCATCTGCTCCAATGCAGCCAATGACTCGCTTCAGCAGTGACGCGTCCACAAAAAATACATCAATACTGAAGCCAGCCATTGAGTGCAGCAGAGCTGGTGACCACACCCATGCTGGGGAGGAAGTAAATAAGTGATAGCCAGAAGATAGACACATGGGAGCCAGATCCCAGGAAAGGAACGTCAGGTAGTAGGTAAGTGATTCTGATTATTTTCACAGTAGAGAGAGGCTGTAGGCACCTGTGAAAACTTACTTATTTCCAGAAAATCTCTTTAATACTGCCTTCCTGTCCTGCAGTTCTGAAATGATTGACCAGGAGGAACTTACTACTGAGCATGTGCAGCACAGTTTCAGGCATTGTAACTAAGGACCGTGGAGCACCATAATATAAGGGACAGGGGAGAACACAGCAGAAAGGAGAACTTATTTTCTAACACCACTAGGACACCCAGCTTAACACTGTTTTTGATAAATAGAGGCCTTAGACTTATAGAACATAAAATATATTTTACTAAAGTATCTAAACTTTTCTAAATGCCTATGAAATTTAATAAATAAATTACACAATATTGATAACATAATATTTTTTAAGCTGGAGTAAGAGTTAGAGAACAGTTCCCGGCGAACATCGCTTGTTCGCGTTCGCCGCGGCGGGCGAACATATGCGATGTTCGGTCCGCCCCTATACATCATCATTGAGCAAACTCTGACCCTGTACCTCACAGTCAGCAGACACATTCCAGCCAATCAGCATACCCTCCCTCCCAGACCCTCCCACCTCCTATCAAAAAGTAAGGACAGCATCCATCTTAGATTAATTCTGAAGCTGCACTGTTAGAGCAGGGAGAGTGCTGCTGCTGCTGCTGAATTAATATAGGGATTCTAGGGAAAGCGTTAGCTACTAGGGTTCTGTGTCCACTCCAGTCCTCAAAGACTCATCTGCTGTCAGCACCCCAAAAAGCCCTTTTTAGGGCTGGTACATCAGTCTGCTTTTATTTATTTTTTCTATATATATATTGCAGTTGCCTGTCAGTGTGTGAGAGGCCACAGACTGTACTGTGTGCACACCACTCATATAGGGTGGCACAGTACCTTGCAGATAAAAAAGTCATTTAATTTTTACCCTTTTAATATAATTGCATTTGCCTGCCAGTGTGTGTCAGGCCCACAGACTGTACTGTGCCCACTGCCCACCACTCATATAGGGTGGCACAGTACCTTGCAGATAAAAAAAGTCATTTAATTTTTACCCTTTAATATAATTGCATTTGCCTGCCAGTGTGTGTCAGGCCCACAGACTGTACTGTGTGCACACCACTCATATAGGGTGGCAAAGTACCTTGCAGATAAAAAAAGTCATAATTTTTACCCTTTAATATAATTGCATTTGCCTGCTAGTGTGTGTCAGGCCCACTGACTGTACTGTGCCCACTGCCAGTGCCCACCATTCATATCGGGTGGCACAGTACCTTGCACGCATAGTACCACTATTAAAAAAAAAAATAACAGGCAGAGGCAGGCCACCCCACAGCGGTCGTCGTGGTCGTAGTGCTGTGATTTCCTTTTGCACTAGAATAATGACCAGTGTTCAGAGGCCACGTACCCTGAACTCGAAAAATTCTGAGGACATAGTTGACTGGCTTACAAAGGACACCCAATCTTCTACAGCTTCCGCTCGGAACCTTGACGCACCATTCTCCTCCAGCTCAGCTTGGGGTACCTCTCAAGTTACCACTAGCCCGCCCGCACCACCAACACTAGCATCACAGCCTTCACTTGATCTGTCAGAGGAGTTATTTAAACATCAGTTGGAAGAAATGAGCACAACCATTAATGCCAGAGGATCTAGATAACAGGGATATGTCTCAGTCAGGCAGCATTACACACATGGACGTACCGGTGTGATGATGATGATGTTGTACCCACTGCTGCTTACTTTGCTGAGGTGTCAGATACAAGTGAAGCGGTTGATGATGACGATGTGTCCGTGGATGTCACGTGGGTGCCCGCTGGAAGAGAAGAAGAACAGGGGGAAAGTTCAGATGGGGAGACAGAGAGGAGGATGAGACAAGTTGGAAGCAGAGGGAGGTCATCGCAAGGAGCTAGTGGTACAGTCAGACAGCATGTATCGGCACCCGGGGTCAGCCAGACAGCACGCCAATCAACGCATGCTGTTGCCACCACAAGAATGCCGTCATTGCAAAGCTTAGCAGTGTGGCATTTTTTTTGTGTGTCTGCCTCTGATAACAGCGATGCCATTTGCAACCTGTGTCAAAAGAAACTGAGTCATGGGAAGTTCAACGCCCACCTAGGTACAACTGCTTTGCGAAGGCACATGATCTCACATCACGCCTATGGGATCAACACATGAATACAAGCAGCACACAAACTCAAAGTCACCATCCTCCTCCTGGTCCAGCATCTTCAGCCACTTCAACCACTGCTGTCCTCCTTGCCCCCTCTCAACCACCCGCCACTCTGCCTCTCACCTTCAGCAGTTCCTGCTCATCTGCCCACAGTCAGGTGTCTGTCAAGGAAATGTTTAAGCGTAAGAAGCCAATGTCACAGAGTCAGCCCCTTGCCCTGCGTCTGACAACTGGCTTGTCGGAACTCTTAGCCCGCCAGCTTTTACCATACAAGCTGGTGGAGTCTGAGGCCTTCAAAAAAATTTTTGCTATTGGGACACCGCAGTGGAAGGTACCGGGCCGAAATTTTTTTTCACAAAAGGCAATCCCCAACCTGTACTCTATTATGGAAAAGGAAGTCATGACATGTCTGGCACACAGTGTTGGGGCAAGGGTCCATCTGACCACTGACACCTGGTCTGCAAATCACGGTCAGGGCAGGTATATCACGTACACTGCGCATTGGGTAAACCTGACGACGGCTGCCAAGCATGGAATGCGTGGCTCTGCAGCGGAGTTGGTGACACCGCCACAACTTGCAGGCAGGCCTGCTGCCACCTCCTCTACTAATCCTACTCCATCCTCTTCGCTAACCTCCTCGGCTGAGTCCTCTTCTGCTGCTGCATCTTGCTCCACATCAACTGCACACCCCTAGCTCCCCGGGGGCTATTCCATCTCCCGGATACGACAGTGTCACGCCGTCTTGGGGTTGACTTGCATGAAAGCAGAGAGTCACACCGGACCAGCACTCCTGTCCGCCCTGAAAGCACAGGTGGATCAGTGGCTGACCCCGCACCAACTGGAGATCGGCAAAGTGGTGTGTGACAACGGAAGCAATCTGTTGACGGCATTGAATTCGGGCAAGTTGACACATGTGCCGTGCATGGCACATGTGCTGAATCTGATCCTACAACGCTTTGTGTATAAGTACCCAGGCTTACAGTACGTCCTCAAGCAGGTCAGGAAGGTGTGTGGCCATTTCAGGCGTTCATACACGGCCATGGCGCACTTTTCCGATATTCAGCAGTGAAACAACATGCCAGTGAGGAGCTTGATTTGCGATAGCCCGACGCGTTGGAATTCAACACTCCAAATGTTCGACCACCTGCTCCAACAAGAAAAAGCAGTCAACGAGTATTTGTATGACCGGGGTGCTAGGACAGCCTCTGCGGAGCTGGGTATTTTTTTGCTACGTTACTGGACACTCATGCGCAATGCCTGTAGGCTCATGCGTCCTTTTGAGGAGGTGACAAACCTAGTCAGTCGCACCGAAGGCCCCATTAGCGACCTCATCCCATTTGTTTTCTTCCTGGAGCGTGCCCTGCGAAGAGTGCTGGATCAGGCCGTAGATGAGCGTGAAGAGGAAGAGTTGTGGTCACCATCACCACCAGAAACAGCCTTATCATCATCGCTTGCCGGACTTGCGGCAACGTTGGAAGAGGAGTCTGAGGAGTCAGAGGAGGAATGTGGCTTTGAGGAGGAGGAACACCCACCACAGCACGCATCCCAGGGTGCTCATTGTTGTCACCTAACTGGGACCCATGGTGTTGTACGTTGCTGGAGGGAAGAACAGACCTTCAATGAGATCAGTGAGGACGAGGAACGGGAGATGAGTAGCTCGGCATCCAACTTTGTGCAAATGGGGTCTTTCATGCTGTCATGCCTGTTGAGGGACCCTCATATAAAAAGGCTGAAGGAGAATGACTTGTACTGGGTGGCCATGCTACTAGACCCCCGGTATAAGCAGAAAGTGGCTGAAATGTTACCGAATTACTAGAAGTCGGAAAGGATGCAGCAGTTCCAAAACAAGTTAAAAAGTATGCTTTACACAGCGTATAAGGGTGATGTCACAGCACAATGGGAATCTAACAGGGGAAGAGGTAAAAGTAATCCTCATCCTAACATGACCACGCCGGCAAGGACAGGACGCTTTACAGAGGTGTTGTTGATGGAGGACATGCAGAGCTTTTTAAGTCCAACGCATCGCCACAGCCATTCGGGGTCCACCCTCAGAGAACGACTCGACCGACAGGTAACAGACTACCTCTCCTTAACTGCAGATATCCACACCCTGAGGAGCGATTAACCCCTTGACTACTGGGTGTGCAGGCTTGACCTGTGGCCTGAGCTATCCCAATTTGCAATAGAACTTCTGGCCTGCCCCGCTTCAAGTGTCCTGTCAGAAAGGACTTTCAGCGCAGCAGGAGGTATTGTTACTGATAAGAGAAGTCGCCTAGGTCAAAAAAGTCTAGATTACCTCACCTTTATTAAGATGAATGAGGCGTGGATACCGAAGGGACTGACAGTGGGGGATACATTTGACTAAAAATACACGTCCCCTGATAAGGGATGTAACAGGGATTAAACTGATAGGAATAGTCCTACTTAACACACCACTCATATAGGATGGCACAGTACATTGCACGGCGCACGCGCAGTGCCCCAAATTGGAAGGAAGAGGACCGACCATCTTTTTCCATCTCCCGGTTCCTAAAATCTATTCCATACACCGGCCCCTGATAGGGGACAAAACAGAGATTAAACTGGTAAGAACAGATTTTTTTAATTAAAAAAAAAAGAGGACAGCCTCTGCGGAGCTGGATATTTTTTGGCCGCGTTACTGAACGCTCATGCACAATGGCTGTAGGCTCATGCGTCCTTTTGCGGAGGTGACAAACCTGGTCAGTCAAACCCAAGGCAAAATCATCGAATTCATCCCATATGCGTTTTTTCTGGAGCGTGCCCTGCAAAGAGTGCTGGATCAGGTCGTAGATGAGCATGAAGAGGAAGAGTTGTGGTCACCATCACCACCAGAAGCAGCCTTGTCGTCGTCGATTGCTGGACCTGCGGCAATGCAGAGAGAGGAGTCTGAAGAAGAGTCAGAGGAGGAAGGTGGCTTTGAGGAGGTGGAAGACCAACCACAGCAGGGGGCTTGTTGTCACCTTTCGGGGACCCTTGGTGTTGTACGTAGCTGGGTGGAAGAAAATACCTTCAATGACGTCAGTGAGGACAAGGAACGGGACGTGGCTAGCTTGGTATCCAACCTTGTTCAATGTGCAAATGGGGAGTTTGCGGTTGTGCAAATGGACTGTTTGCGGTGCATTAAACGGGGAGTTTGGTCTGTCAGAGTTTGGTCTGTCACTGTGAAGCGGGCGTAACCCTTACCCTACCTGATCGATACAACAGCATACCTGATCGTATACACACACTGGATGTTTTAAAGCACGTTATTCCAAACAATTTAGGAATGTTAGGTGATTTATGCCCTTTATGGATTAAAACCCGACTCTGCGTCAACTACGTAATTTTCCATGGGAGTTTTGCCATGGATCCCCCTCTGGCATGCCACAGTCCAGGTGTTAGTCCCCTTGAAACAACTTTTCCATTACTATTGTGGCCAGAAAGAGTCCCTGTGGGTTTTAAAATTCACCTGCCTATTGAAGTCTATGGCGGTTCGCCCGTTCGCGAACACTTGCGGAAATTCGCGTTCGCTGTTTGCGAACGGAAAATTTTATGTTCGCGACATCTCTAGTCAGAGTCTTCTACATACTCCAACTCCATAGCCCTGCATTAAACTAGCATTTTTCAACTCCTATAGAAACCCCTGGGGGAAAATTCAAGAAAAAAAAAAAAAACAGA
Source organism: Bufotes viridis (assembly GCA_033119425.1). NCBI lineage: Eukaryota > Metazoa > Chordata > Amphibia > Anura > Bufonidae > Bufotes > Bufotes viridis. The sequence continues at coordinate 210,221,040 of CM065591.1, forward strand.
AATAAAAAAAAACATTTTTAGAGCATGCAGCATTCAGAATAAAATGGCAAATATTGTAACAATGCCCGGAAATAAAAATAAAAATAAAAAATCTGAAAAAAAATGAACTTTATAATGGATGGGAGCGGGAGTGGTAGTGGCTCTGGCTGCAATAGTTATTCACAGTGACAATCCTCACACCGATGCTCTATAGGGCCAGGACAGTGATAGGAGGGCACACCCTATCTTTCCTTGTTGATGTTGGGGATTCTGCATGATTGCAGCTGGGGTTCCCTTGGTGTTGTGGGTTTGCTTTGGGTGCAGAGCAGTAGATGTAGGAGCAGTGGCCGGCGAATGGTGCTGGAGTCAGTAACCAGGCCAGTTGTAGAAGCTAAATATCTCTCTTTACTAAAGTGTAGAATGGAAGTTGCAACACATAAAAAAAGAAAAACTGTTCCAAACAACTGACTGTGCATATCTTCCCATATAGCAATGTATGGATAAAGACCAGGATGGGGATTGTAGTATTCCTTCCTTCTATCTCTCCAAAATCTCTCTCTGCAGAATCTAAGGCTGGCAGTATTATTCTTGCAATGGTGGCTGTAGATCCCAGCCTGAGGTGAAAACAGAAACGACCCCCCGCCCATGTCAATTTCTTCACCTGACCTAATGCCTTCCCTCCAGCTCTACTGTTAAATACATACTTGGAAAACATTACATGCAGGGCTACAAAACATACAGGGTAATAAAGCTCCACATACATCCAGTGATATCTCCTCTGATGTAGATGTTCTCTTTCTTTATCTTCTCCAGTCAGACCATACCACCATGATTATTTCTTTCAGCCTTCTCTTGTCTCTGCAGAGTTTTACAACTACTTTTCCATCCTCTTCCCCACCTTCTGAACACCCCATCCTGCCACCTCTAATACAGTGTCCACTCTGCTTCCCAATACTATATTGCAGAAACGGATAATCACCCTGAAAATACTATTACCACACACATAGACGCCCTTCAATAATTACTGGTACACAGCACCCTGAGAAATAACTGTGCCCAGCAAATAGTGTCCCTGAAACTTAGTGCCGTAACAATAGTGTCCTCCAAAAATAATTGTGCTAACCTGATACTGTGCCAGGGTGCCTCACAATGTAACAGTCCTCCTAAATGTCCCACCAATAGTAATAATGTCCCTCATTTTGTCCCCAGAAGTAATAATGCCCTCATAGTGCCCCCAGTAGTAATAATTCCCCCTATAATGTGTGCTGTACAAAAAATACCCACTTATAATGTGTGCCAGTACAGAAAAAGACCCTTTATAATGTTTGCCAGTAAAATAATTCTCTCTTGCATTGTGTGACAGTACCAAATGCCACATGTAGAAGAAATGTCCCTATAGTAGCCACCTTAGAATGTGTGCCAGTACAAAAATGCTCCCTTACAATGTGCGCTAAGTACAAAAAATGCTTCCTTATAAAGTGTCAGTATAAACAACTTCCCCCTTTTAGTGCCCCCAGTACAACGAATGTCCCCATAGTAGCCCCTTTATAATTTGTGCCACTACAAAAATGCTCCTTTTCACAGCCACAATGTCCCCACAGGGCTTTCTCCAATTATAAAATAATGACCCACCCCATTTTGACCTAAAACCATGCTGCCAATTAAAAATAATAAACTCAAATACTTACCTCCATTCTGTTGTCAGCGATGCAGTTGCAAAGACATAGACCTCTTCTAGTCTGTGACCTAAGCTATATGCAGCCCGGCTCAACTGTATTGCTGCTCTGAGTACAGGGATTCAGTTGATTATGTAGAGATGATCATTTCCACAATGAAAGCACTCATTGCCCATGGCCCTTCCGCTGCCCCCCTCTTGCCCCTGTCAGGTGCTGCCTGAGGCGATCACCTCACCTGGCCTCACTGGTGGTGCACCCTTGGGTACAGGATTAAGATGCTGTGGGCCAGACCGTGTTCAAGAGTGAAAGGTATTTTAGCAATGTCCCTCTCATTGCAATAAAGTCTCTATCAGCCCTTAACTCTTTCAAGACCGGGTGATTTTCTGTTTTTTTATTTCCTGTTTTTACTCCCAGTCCTCCCAAAGCCATAACTTTTTTATTTTTTCATTCACATAGCTGTATGAGGGCATGTTTACAGGGCAAAATGTACTTTCTATTGGCACCATTTCCTATGTGGCAAAACTGACCTATTACTTTTATTCTCTGGGTCAGTATGACTACAACAGTATCACATATGTATGGTTTTTCTTCAATTTTAACCACTTCAGCCCCCCTAGCTTAAACACCCTTAATGACCAGGCCACTTTTTACAATTCCGCACTACACTACTTTCACCGTTTATTGCTCCGTCATGCAACTTACCACCCAAATGAATTTTGCCTCCTTTTCTTCTCACTAATAGAGCTTTCATTTGGTGGTATTTCATTGTTGCTGACATTTTTACTTTTTTTGCTATTAATAAAAATTTAACGACATTTTTGCAAAAAAATGACATTTTTCACTTTCTGTTGTAAAATTTTTCAAAAAAAACTACATTTCTATATACATTTTTCTCTAAATTTATTGTTCTACATGTCTTTGATAAAAAAAGTCCAATAAGTGTATATTTATTGGTTTGGGTAAAACTTATAGCGTTTACAAACTATGGTGCAAAAAAGTGAATTTCGGCATTTTGAAGCAGCTCTGACTTTCTGAGCACCTGTCATGTTTCTTCAGGTGCTAGAATGTCAGGATAGTACAAATACCCCCCAAATGACACCATTTTAGAAAGAAGACACCCCAAAGTATTCGCGGAGGGGCATGGTGAGTTCATGCATCATTTCATTTTTTTTCACAAGTTAGCGGAAAATGACACTTTCTGAGGAAAAAAATAAAAATAATAAAGTTTCCATTTCTGCTAACTTCTGGCAAAAAAAAAAAAAATCTCCCACGGACTCACTATGCCCCTCAGTGAATACCTTGGGGTGTCTACTTTCCGAAATGGGGTCATTTGTGGGGCGTGTTTACTGTTCTAGCATTTTGGGCGGGGCTAAATTGTGAGCAACCCTGTAAAAGCTAAAGGTACTCGTTGGAATTTAGGTCCCCTTTGCGCACCCAGGCTGCAAAAAAGTGTCACTCATGTGGTATCGCTGTACTCAGGAGAAGTAGGGCAATGTGTTTTGGGGTGTATTTTTATATATACCCATGCTGGGTGTGAGAAATATCGCTGTAAACGACAACTTTTTACATTTTTTTATTCAAAGTTGTCAATTTACAGAGATATTTCTCTCACCCAGCATGGGTATATGTAAAAATACACCCCAAAACACATTGCCCTACTCTCCTGAGTACGGCGATACCACATGAGTGACACTTTTTGCAGCCAAGATGCGCAAAGGGGCCCTAAAACCAATGAGTACCTTTTAGGATGGCATTTTTACGCATTTTTCTTCTCACGCTTTAGGGCTCCCTAAAATGCCAGGGCAGTATAAATACTCACATGTGACCTCATTTTGGAAAGAAGACACCCCAAGGTATTCCATGAGGGGCATGGCGAGTTCATAGAAGATTTTTTTGGCACAAGTTAGCGGAAATTGATTTTTTATAGTTTTTCTCATAAAGTCTCCTTTCTGCTAACTTTTGACAAAAAGTTAAATTTTTCACGGACTCACTATGCCCCTCAGTGAATACCTTGGGGTGTCTTCTTTCCAAAATGGGGTCATTTGTGAGGTGTTTGTACTGTTCTGGCATTTTGGGCGGGGCGAAACTGTGAGCAGCCATGTAAAGCTAAAGTACTGTTGGAATTTGGGCCCCTTGCTACAGGCTGCAAAGTGTCACACATGTGGTATCGCCGTATTTAGGAGAAGTAGGGCAATGTGTTTGGGGTGTATTTTACATATACCCATACTGTGTGTGAAAATATCGCTGTAAATTGACAACTTTGTATAAATTTTTTTAAAAGTTGTCATTTACAGAGATATTTCTCATACGCAGTATGAGTATATGTAAAAATACACCTCAAAACACATTGCCCTACTTCTTCTGAGTACGGCGATACCACATGTGTGCCACTTTTTGCAGCCAAGATGCGCAAAGGGGCCCAAATTCCAATGAGTACCTTTAGGATTTCACAGGGCATTTTTACGCATTTGGATTCTCACGCTTTAGGGCTCCTAAAATGCCAGGGCAGTATAAATACCCACAAGTGACCCCATTGTGGAAAGAAGACACCTCAAGGTATTCCGTGAGGGGCATGACGAGTTCACAGAAAAATAAAAAATTTGGCACAAGTTAGCTGAAATTGATTTTTTTTTTTTTTTACAAAGTCTCATATTCCACTAACTTGTGACAAAAATAAAATTTTGCATGAACTCACCATACCCCTCACGGAATACCTTGGGGTGTCTTCTTTCTAAAATGGGGTCACATGTGAGGTTTTTGTACTGCTCTGGCATTTGAGGGTCTCCGCAATCATTACACGTATGGCCAGCATTAGGAGTTTCTGCGATTCTCCGTATATTGAGCATACGGGTAATGAGATTTTTTTCCGTTCAGCCTCTGGGCTGAAAAAAAGAAAAATGAACGGCACAGATTTTTTCATTCGCATCAATCAATGTGGATGAAAAATCTCTGCCAAAATCAGTGACTGCGGTGCGGTGGGCTGGGCGCTAGCTACCTAACAAGTAGCTAACTAACTGGCGGTGATAAGGGACCCTTATGCCCCATTCACACGTCCGAAATTCTGTTTGCGGAACGGAATTACGGACCCATTCATTTCTATGGGGACAGACTTTGTCCCGCTCGGATCCGGAATTGCGGATCCGCACTTACGGGTCTGCACTTCCGTTCCGCAAAAATATAGAACATGTCCTTTTCTTGTCCGCACTGCGCACAAGAAAAAGCATTTTCTATATAGTTCTGGCAATGTGCGGATCTGCAAAATGCGGAAAGCACATTGCCGGTGTCCGTGCGGATCCGCGGATCCGCAAAACACATATGGACATGTGAATAGAGCCTACAGGGGGTGATCATGACAGGGGTGATCAGGAAGTCTATATGGGGTGATCAGGGGTTAACAAAGGGTTAATAGTGGTTATAAAGTGAGGGGGTGGGGGGTTAGTGTAGTGTTTGGTGCAACTTTACATAGTTACCTGGTCCTCTGGTGGTCGATCCCAGTAAATGGGACCACCAGAGGACCAGGTATTAGGTATATCAGACGCTGTTAACAACACAGCGCCTGATATACCACTTTGATCTAATTTATTTTACATTTACAGCCTGCCAGCGATTGATCATCGCTGGCAGGCTGTAGTACAACTGCAGAGCCGCGCTCTGCTGTGAACGCGCGCGCGCGCGTTCACAGCAGATCTCGGCTCTCGCGAGATGACGCACGGATGCGTCCAGGAGGAATAAACCTGCCGCCGCCTGGACACATCCGTGCGTTCGGCGGTCGGGAACAGGTTAATACTGGAAAAAAAAAAAATTTGGAAAAACAAATTTTTCTTTGCATATGCATATAAGGAGCTGTGTGGGGCTAACTTCTTTACAGAGCGATCTTTACTTTTCATTGATACCATGGGGTGTGTATGTCTTTTGATCACTTTTTATTCAATTTGTTTGTGGGATGTGAAGCAACCAAAAAAATGTCAAATCGGCCATTTAGACTTTTTTTCTCCCGTTTCATTGTTTGCAGTATTAGATAAATATTTTTATATTTAAATAGTGCAGGCATTTTCCTACAAGGTCGATACCCATGATAAGTATTGGTATTTTGGGAAAGGGGGGCGATTTGAATTTTTTTATTTTTACACTTTTTAACCACTTGAAGACCACAGGTTTATACCCCCCTAGTGACCAGGCCCTTTTTTACAAATCCGCACTACACTACTTTCACCGTTTATTGCTCGGTCATACAACTTACCACCCAAATGAATTTTACCTCCTTTTCTTCTCACTAATAGAGCTTTCATTTGGTGGTATTTCATTCTTGCTGACATTTTTACTTTTTTTGCTATTAATAAAAATGTAACAACATTTTTGCAAAAAAATGACATTTTTCACTTTCTGTTGTAATTTTTTTTTTTTTAAAACTACATTTCTATATAAATTTCACAAGTTAGCGGAAAATGACACTTTCTGAGGGAAAAAAAATAATAATAAAGTTTCCATTTCTGCTAACTTCTGGCAAAAAAATATAAAATCTCAGACGGACTCACTATGCCCCTCAGTGAATACCTTGGGGTGTCTACTTTCCGAAATGGGGTCATTTGTGGGGTGTGTTTACTGTTCTGGCATTTTGGGCGGGGCTAAATTATGAGCAGCCCTGTAAAACCCAAAGGTACTCGTTGGAATTTGGGCACCTTTGCACCCAGGCAGCAAAAAGTGTCACACACGTGGTATTGCCGTACTCAGGAGAAGTAGGGCAATATGTTTTAGGGTGTATTTTTACATATACCCATGCTGGGTGAGAGAAATATCTCTGTAAATTGTCAACTTTGTATAAAAAAATTTAAAAGTTGTCGTTTACAGAGATATTTCTCACACCCAGCATGGGTATATATAAAATACACCCCAAAACTCATTGCCCTACTTCTCCTGAGTACGGCGATACCACATGAGTGACACTTTTTGCAGCCTGAGTGCAAAGGGGCCCTAAAACCAATGAGTACCTTTAGGATTTCACAGGACATTTTTACGCATTTGGATTCCAGACTTCTTCTCAGGCTTTAGAGACCCCTAAAATGCCAGGGCAGTATAAATACCCCACAAGTGACCCCATTTTGGAAAGAAGACACCCCAAGGTATTCCGTGAGGGGTATGGTGAGTTCATGTAAAATTTTATTTTTTGTCACAAGTTAGTGGAATATGAGACTTTGTAAACAAATTAAAAAAAATAAAAAAAATATCAATTTCCGCTAACTTGTGCCAAAAAAAAAACCATTCTGTGAACTCGCCATGACCCTCACGGAATACCGTGGGGTGTCTTCTTTCCAAAATGGGGTCACATGTGGGGTATTTATACTGACCTGGCATTTTAGGGGCCCTAAAGCGTGAGAATCCAAATGCGAAAAATGGCCTGTGAAATTCTAAGGTACTCATTGGTTTAGGCCCCTTTGCGCCAGGCTGCAAAAGTGTCACACATGTGGTATCTCCGTACTCAGGAGAAGTAGGGCAACGTGTTTGGGGTGTATTTTATATATACCCATACTTTGTGTGAGAAATATCTCTGTAAATGACAACTTTTAAAAACAATTATTCAAAGTTGTCAATTTACAGAGATATTTCTTCACCCAGCATGGGTATATGTAAAATACACCCCAAAACACATTGCCCTACTTCTCCTGAGTACGGCGATACCACATGAGTGACACTTTTTGCAGCCAAGATGCGCAAAGGGGCCCTAAAACCAATGAGTACCTTTTAGGAGGGCATTTTTACGCATTTTTCTTCTCACGCTTTAGGGCTCCTAAAATGCCAGGTCAGTAGAAATACCCACATGTGACCCCATTTTGGAAAGAAGACACCCAAGGTATTCCGTGAGGGGCATGGCGAGTTCACAGAAGATTTTTTTGGCACAAGTTAGCGGAAATTGATTTTGTATTGTTTTTCTCACAAAGTCTCCCTTTCCGCTAACTTTTGACAAAAAGTTCAATTTTTCATGGACTCACCACACCCCTCAGCGAATACCTTGGGGTGTCTTCTTTCCAAAATGGGGTCATTTGTGGGTGTTTGTACTGTTCTGGCATTTTGGGCGGGGCTAATTGTGAGCAGCCATGTAAAGCTAAAGGTACTCGTTGGATTTGGGCCCTTGCGCACTAGGCTGCAAAAGTGTCACTCATGTGGTATCGCCGTACTCAGGAGAAGTAGGGCAATGTGTTTTGGGGTGTATTTTTACATATACCCATGTTAGGTGAGAGAAATATCTCTGTAAATTGACAACTTTGTATAAAAGAAATTAAAAAGTTGTCATTTACAGAGATATTTCTCACACCAGCATGGGTATATGTAAAAATACACCCCAAAACACATTGCCCTACTTCTCCTGAGTACTGGCGATACCACATGTGTGACACTTTTTGCAGCCAAGATGCGCAAAGGGGCCCTAAAACCAATGAGTACCTTTAGGATTTCACAGGGCATTTTTACGTATTTGGATTCTCACGCTTAGGACTCCTAAAATGCCAGGGCAGTATAAATACCTCACAAGTGACCCCATTGTGGAAAGAAGACACCCAAGGTATTCTGTGAGGGGCATGGCGAGTTCACATAAAAAAAAATTTTGACACAAGTTAGCGGAAATTGATATATATATATATATATATATTTTTTTTTTACAAAGTCTCATATTCCACTAACTTGTGACAAAAATAATTTTTTACATGAACTCCCCATACCCCTCACGGAATACCTTGGGGTGTCTTCTTTCTAAAATGGGGTCACATGTGAGGTGTTTGTACTGCCCTGGCATTTGAGGGTCTCCGCAATCATTACACGTATGGCCAGCATTAGGAGTTTCTGCGATTCTCCTTATATTGACCATACGGGTAATGAGATTTTTTTCCGTTCAGCCTCTGCGCTGAAAAAAAAAAATGAACGGCACAGATTTTTTCATTCGCATCGATCAATGTGGATGAAAAATCTCTGCCAAAATCAGTGACTGCGGTGCGGTGGGCGCTAACTACCCAACAAGTAGCTAACTAACTGGCGGTGATAAGGGACCCTTATGCCCCATTCACACGTCCGAAATTCTGTTTATGGAACGGAATTGCGGACCCATTCATTTCTATGGGGACAGACTTTGTCCCGCTCGGATCCGGAATTACGGATCCGCGCTCCGGGTCTGCACTTCCGTTCGCAAAAATATAGAACATGTCCTATTCTTGTCCGCAACTGCGGACAAGAAAAGCATTTTCTATATAGTTCTGTGCGGATCTGCAAAATGCGGAAAGCGCATTGTCGGTGTCCGTATTTTGCGGATCTGTAAATCCATGGATCCGCAGATCCATGGATCCGCAGATCCATGGATCCGCAAAACACATACGGACGTCTGAATGAGCCTGTAGGGGGTGATTAGTGACAGGGGGGTGACAGGGGTGATCAGGGGGTGACATGGGTGATCAGGGGTTAATCAGTGATGGGGGTGGGGGTGTGTGTGTAGTGATTGGTGCACTTTTTCTATAGCTTCTCTGGTGGTCCCAAACAAAGGGACCACCAGACGAGCAGACAGCAGGCATATCAGACGCTGTTTAAAAACAGCGCCTGATATGCGATTTAAATGCGTTTTTTTCCGCATCTACAGCCTGCCAGCGCATGATCAGCGCTGGCAGGCTGTAGTTTCAGTTGTCCCGGCTCCGATCACATGAACGCGCGCGCACGACGCGCGCGCGTTCATGTGAAATCTCAGGTCTCACGAGATGACGCCGATAGGCGTGACTGAGACCTGAGAGAGCCGCCGCGCTGACGCCCATCGGCGTTAGCGTGGCGGCAAGAGGTTAATACTTCGCCTAGGGAACTATAACAAGCAATCATTAGATTGCTTTTCTCATAGACTCCAATGCATTATCTCCATAGGAAGTAATGTGCGGCAGCCCTATACCACTTGAGTATAGAGGCTGCTTCACTCCACATCCGGCTCCCCCGATCCTTGCCAGAGGGAGCCTGTACAGTACATAGCTGGGAGCTACTGGTCTTTATCCTCCCAGGTGCCGTGGTTAGATTTGACCACGGCATCTTAGAGGTTGAATGTATGGGATTGTTTTAAACAGCAGGCACCCGGCGACTATGGCACCCTCCGCACTCGTGAGCGGAAGCCATGTTTAAATACTTGACCGCTGATGTAAATGTCGGGAAGGTGCTAAACAGCGAATGCCTTACTGACCGACTCTAATGCCCAGCCATGCAAATTCTGGACCTTCTTGTTCTTTCCTTTCTGGAGTACTGTGAAGTAGAAATGGTTTTTCTCTGTAAATTTCTTAGAGATAGTGATTCTCTGGGATGAATGCCTAGTCTTCTGAGGTGAGCACATGTACCTCCCTTTCCCTTCCTCAACTGGCACACTACTAACTGAGCTAGCAGTGGATCTACGTCCAACACCTTCTTCCTACAGGTGCAGAGTCAGAATTGTTAACCCCAACGGATCCATACAGATGAATGCTGGTACATTACCAGACATTAACAAGAAATTAACCCCTTCTAGCCCGGCCAGTTTTCACCTTCCTTCCCATTTTTTGCTAATCTGACATGTGTCACTTTATGTTTCAATAACTTTAGAACACTTTTACTTAACCAAGCCATTCTGAGACTGTTTTCTCGTGACATATTGTACTTTATTTATGAAAAAATCCTAAATTTACCAAAAATGTAGAAAAACTTCACCTCAGGGGGTAGGTTATGTAATATTTTTTATAGAGCAGGTCGTTACTGATGTGGCAATACCTAATAAGTATACTTTTTTTTAATTTATGTTTTACGCAATAAAAGCATTTTTGATACAAAAAAAAATGATGCTGTAGTGTTTCTGAAAGCCATATTTTTTTTTCATTTTTTGGGCGATTGTCTTATGTCTTTGCGGGATGAGGTGACTGTTTGATTGGTACTATTTTGAAGTACATGTGACATTTTGATCATTTAGTATTGATGTAAGGTCCCAAAAAATGTCTTTTTTTGTATTGTATTGTAATGCATTGCCTGTCAGTGTATTACACAGTGTACACTAACAGGGGCTGGATCTCCTAGGCTTTCGTAGGTGGTAGGCCCGATGCCTCTGCAAGGCATTGGGCTGCCTTCTCACCTATCCGGTCCCCAGGGAACCTTAACTGACTACAAGCCCCTCCTATACAGCAGTCAGTGTAAAAAGCCGATACCGGCGGATACAGCGGGGGTCCGGCTATCAGTGACTGCCGGGCCTCTGCACTAATCAGGCACACACTATCTCCGGTGCCTGCCTGATCAGCATGACGTAGTAGTACATCAAATTACGGGAAGTCACTTCCCGCTATGACGTCATATGTTGGGAAGGGGTTAACTAATACTGCATAGCAATAAGAGTTTGCAAGTACCCTATTCTGGGGTACTGCACATGCACAGTGTGACTTTGGGAATGCAAACCCATGCAACAAGGAGATAGGAAATTGTCAACCACAATAGTGATTGGCCTGATTGGTGGGCAGAGTTTTAGTTTTATATAGCACCGTCAGATGGGATGTTGGTTGCCAGACTGTTGATACAGATCCACATCCTGATTTATAACTTATGTGTATTTGAGTCTGCTTGCCCACTGAAGATGCTGGTTTAATCACCAGCAGAAATGCGTCTGGCTGAAATTCAAGATCTGGCTCATCGCGGTCATGAGAATAGGGTCCTCTAGGGCCTTACAGCGAAAATAAGTCAGGTCGGGTCCTATGCTGAGGGTCCCTTGGCTATTAATCTGAACTATTGCATTGGAAGCTTAACCACCAAAGGGATTGGTGAGTAGTTTATATTCACATATAAATAGTTACTTTGATGTGGTGTTATTCCATCAGGTGACTGTGCTCCTAAATGTGCATTTGTACATAGGATCTGGCTTGGGGGTAACACACAGGGCGTATTGCTGAAAGACATTGACCCGTTTCATTTGTTATGGTTTTTATTCTGGCAGAACAGTTGTTTTTTAAGTGAATACTAATAAAAGTTATGTTTTAGGATGGTAGCTTTTTAGTGATTCAGATTTGTGCTTGGTGCCACCAGTCAGAATTGTCTGACTGCCTGACCGTTATGTTTTGGAGTTTAACTATGGAATCATCACCAAAAACTGTCCTTAGGTCATTAATAAAACTGAAGAGAATTTGATTCTTGTGGTAATCCACTGCTGACTTGAGCTGATGTTGAGTATGTACCATTTATGGCTCACTATGGGTCATTTATCAAACACTGGCATTTTATGAAGGTCTTTGATATTCCCAGCTCTGCTGGAGGATAGTCTTAATAACAAGGTGCAGGTCTCATCAGCAGTTCATGAGTCTAGATTGAAATCTACTCCAGCTTCTAGCTGAAGTAGATTTCAGTCGTCATTTCCACCAGTGTGCCAGGGCTGATAGCCCAACCCACACCACTCCCTGACACGCACCCATTTTTAGAACATGGCAAGCGTGGTGTAGAAATGACACCTGCAACTAAATTTAGGCGCAACAACATTCAAAAAGTCATAATAAATTACCCACATTGTTTTCTGTCCCTCTACCCATGTGCATACATTGACCCCTAGTCCCTGCATCTGTAGCTTCAGCACAAGTCTGCTGTATGGAACAGTATTAAATGTTTTTGCAAAATAAAATTATATCTCATTGGCTGCATAAGCAACATCCAGATTTGCACTTATCTCCTCATAAAAAACAGGCATATTGGTTAGACACCACCCGTTTTGCTGGAATCCATGCTGGTTATGTAGTTATTAGTTCATTCACCGCTATATACTTTTGCACCTTATCTCTTATGGCGCATTTAGGCTATTTTTCACACTAGTGGCAGCCTTCTCCGGCAGGCTGTTCCGGCGGGTGAACAGCCTGCCGGAGAAGGCTGCCGCTAGTGTGAAAGTAGCCTAAGTCGAGTAGAGAGTTGTTACAATTCTTTGGATGATAACCATGTAGTGTAAATGTAGGAACTGAACAATTGTACTGAAAACACTTGTTCATCACTTGTAAAACTATTTATGCAAAAAAAAAAAACTATTGTTGAATTTAGGTATGTATAGGTATATGGTGGTTATTTGGCAGTGCGAGCAATGAAAAAAAACAGGCACGTTTTATGCTAATTTTCTAAATCCAGTGAACGATCCTCAGTTAATCGAGTAAACAATCACAAGCAAAAAAATTTTGTACACGATAAGTTTTGCATGAAAATGCTTGCCTGTCTAGCTTTAAAAGACTAAATGCAATTGTGTTGTTGATCGTCCATACGTTTATCCACTTGTCTACGTGCACCTTTAGAATTGAAATTTCTCTGGTCGAGCGTCAGACAGAAAATCGCTAAAAAGCGTTTTTCTAGGAACACTCGTTAACGGTTACCTGCCAGTGCAACAGTGCTGCCGATTACCCAAAAAAGAAGCAAAACACTTATTCATTGGGTAATAAGATTGTTTGTCCAGACACCTAAATCATCGTTTGCGACAGAAGATTGTGCTATCTAAACACGTACTGCTCCCGGCAACAATTATGTATAGGGATACGCAATGGCATTAACGATAGGATAGGTCATCAATATCAGATTGGGGGGAAAGTGGGGGGTTCGAAACCCCGTACCCTCGGTGAAATCACCTGTTTGAAAAGAAGGCTGTGCTCCATGCGAGTGCTGCTTTCTCTTCATTGTTTACCTGCAAGCTGTTGACATTGAGCAGCGAGCAGGTGTAATTATAAGAAGCCATCTGTCACAGACGGTCCTGTGACAGGTGGCAGGAGATCGGTGAGAATGGCAACACGTGGTTTGATCTGACAGGTTTCCTTGTGGATCAATAGGCGTCTGTGCTGTTTCTGGTAATGGCCCCACCCCTTGCCTCAGGTGTTGCTTATGTTGTCATTTAAACTTTCTTATTTATAGATGCTTCTCCCACTACGATGTGCGGTTTATAGTTGCGGTGGTGGATTACTGTTGTGTGGATCTCGGCGGAGTTCTTGGTGCTTTGAAGTTAAGTCTTTTTTTTCCCTCTTTGTATTTTGTTTGAGTTCTGTGTGTTCCATTTCCCTATCATTTGTATTAAGCCCTGAGGGAGACTCCTGTTTGTCCTTCCTTTTGGAGGAACAGGTTGTCTCAGTCCTGACATTAGTACCAGGGTCCTATAGGGTGAGTTAGGACATTAGGTATTCCTGTATATGAACTCACCTACCTCTGGGGTCTGTTCATATTGGTAGTTAGTCAGGACTTTGATTAGGGTTTTACTAGGAGGTGTCCATCTCCTTTCCCTAGTTTCCAGGTCTTATTCCCTCACCCCTTTCCCTCCTATGTTCGGTGTGGTGTTTCCCTCCCACACCCGAACGTGACACCATCCCATTTACTTCTGGGACGGCTCATTCCTGTTCAAGTGTATAGGAAGGAGCGGTCCCATTCATGTGAATGGGATGGCTTGTACTTACACCTGCTCGCCACTGCGATGTCGACGGCAAGCAGGTAAACAATAAAGGGAGGGCAGCGCTCGCATGGAGCGTGGCCTTCTCTTCAAAGAAAATCTGGTACAGGAGGACGAGTACAATAACTCCCTTTCAATAGACAGCTATTGAATGTGTATGGGGGCCTTAAGTCTTGTGGAAAAATTGGACAAATAAAATGTTGGGAGTCCATGTGGAAAATTACCCGTATCAATATACTCATTCAGTATGGGTGCTGTCTTTTCCAAACTTGGACAACACCCGGACGGAAACATTAGCTGAATTATGGCAGACTTCACGCTCATTTATGTTGCGATCCTACGCAATAAATCGTAAACTGCCAGCAGAAATTGGGCTAATGTTATCAGTCAGCTTAGGTACAGGTTCGTTGACCTATTTGGGGCTGTGGGTAATAGAAAAAATGAAAATTACTCTTACCAGTAATTGGACTTTCCAGTTAGCCTCCACAATGGCACTTAACATGAGGGTTACTATGCCACCTCAGGGACAGGAAACAATGTGGTAATTAAAGGCCCCCCCTCCTCTTTACCTGCTCCAGTTAATAACCTAGGGCATAAAATTAGATGCCACAAAACATTTGCATTATAATATATGGAAGAAAGGGATGCAAATGAGCTCTTAACCTCTGCCTCTAATGCCACCAGATGTAAGGCAGCTATCCAAAAACAGTTTAACAAAATATAAGAAAGGGTGGGAATACCAAGTGCTGTTGTGGAGGCTAGCTAAAAATCCAAATACAGGTAAGAGTAATTTTCATGATCATGGAGAAAAACATACCTGACCAAATAAAATTCCTGACAATTTTTATACTTCTGAGGAAAGTATGGGGAAAATCAAGGGAAATTGTGGGTATCCAGGGCCTACTGAATTTATCTCCAGTCTAGAATAACCCTGGGTTGGTTGAACTGGTGGGTCTGCAAGGGTTCTCTGGCTGGGAACGAAAAGGGTTGTGGAATTTGGGACATCTTTATTCTCAGGGGGTCCTGAAGCAGTTTGGCCAGTTATGTACTGAGTTTGGTCTGGAATCCACACGGTTTTATCAATATCTCCAATTGCGACATGCATTGAATTTGCAGTTTTTAGGGGTCCTCCGTGAGTCTTGCTTCCCACCCAATGCTTACTAAATTGGTGGAAACGGGTTCCGTTATGGGGGCTATTTCTGCTGCTGACAAGGAGCTATTGGGTGAATATTTAAAAAAATTCCCAATTACAGTGAAGGCGAAATGGGAGGCGGATGTTGGTCCTATCACCGATTCCCAGTGGAAGGATGTACTTGCATTAACTCCATTAGTGTCCCTAAGTGAAGCTGCTAGATTGTCTCAATTATATATGCTGCATAGGGTTTATAGATCCCCAATCTTTTTGTGGAAGGTGGGTTTTAGATCAGATTCCTCATGTCCGAGATGCAGGGATGAAGCGGCTGGTATATTCCATATGATGTGCAGTTGTGTGGCCCTGCAGGGGTATTGGACGGATATCATTAACTTGATAAACAAAATTTATAGTACTACCTATACCCGAGATCCCAGATTGTGCCTGCTTGGGATAATTGACTCTGAAAACCTGGAACCGTCTACTATGATTGGCATACATAGACTTCTATATCAAGTACGTAAAACTTTGGCTGCTAAATGGATACAGCTGCTTCCCCCGAGCATCTCTGAATTTGTTGCGAGAATGAACGTGGTTATACGTTTGGAAAGAGAGATATATTTGAAGTGTAACTGTCTCTCCAGGTTTGACAGCATTTGGGGCTCCTGGATAGACAATTCTGGGGTATGCAGCACATGGTTGTCCCTTCAGAGTGGGCTGACTATGTGGAAGACTC
This sequence comes from Bufotes viridis, assembly GCA_033119425.1. Classification (NCBI taxonomy): domain Eukaryota; kingdom Metazoa; phylum Chordata; class Amphibia; order Anura; family Bufonidae; genus Bufotes; species Bufotes viridis. The sequence goes on from CM065591.1 coordinate 210,236,981, forward strand.
AGGGGTTCCGCCGAGTGTCCCTATCAAGATATCTACTGATCGTTTTAGGGTATCTCTTGAGTCCTGGGTGGTCATCTTTTTCATTGAATGGCACTGCACTTTGATGCTATCTATGCTCTTCCTTACTTTGCATCCTCTGTCTCTTAGTGATTCTGTTGTCCCTAGTCGGGTGGTACTCGCTTCCTTTCTGTCATTAGAGTCTACGGGTTTGGGGAAGGGGGGGGGGTGAGGGGGTTTATAGTTGGGGTCTGTTTCTATTGAGATATTTTTGTATGTCCATTGGAATATGTTTCATGCACTCCGCTACAGTATTGTACTATGCAAAAGAGATGGACATGATGATCTGGAAACGCAAAATTGTACTGTATAAAAGAGATGGACATGATGATTGGTTATGCTAAATTGTTTATTTGTTGAACAAAAAACAAAAATCAATAAAATATTATCTGATTAAAAAGAGTAATTTTCATATGCTTCCCCAATGGCCCTTAACAGTGGGACAGCCACTGACAGAACCTTGCGGCCAAAAGACAAGTCTCTATTAGATAGAATGTCAAGCTTGTATTGTCTGAAGAACTGTCTGATGGACTGGACCAAGCAGCTGCCCGGCAAATCTGTTCCAAGGAAGCTGGGCTCTAGATGGAGACCAAAATGATCGCCAATGCGACTTAGAATTGCAAAATGGTGACAAGACTTTTTGTTTTGTCGCCATTTGTGTCTAGACCCTCCGCTGCATTGCCTCGAAGAAAAAATGGCTTTCACAGACATCTGCTGCATCCCTGCTTTTTCTTCTGTGGTTTCTTTTACAGTAAAAGCCGGTTCGCTCCCGCGTCAGGAGAAAGCCTAGCCTACTCGCTTCCCATTTGGCTGCCGGGTCTAACCCGCGAACCACAATCTGCCAGCCTGGTAAATGAGGAGAGCGCCTCCCACTGATTTGGCAGAGCCACCTGTGCCAGTGTACACTGTGGGGGGGACGACAGAAGATGTGCTGTAGCAGACTCCCCGTTACCGCGGGCTCAGCCGCGACCCACCAGCGAGGCAGACTTTCTGGCTCAGAACGGAGTACGTGACGTGCTACGTATGGCCCTGTTAAAGCTGCCCCAGGACCCGATGCTCTTCTTGGTGGATTATTTCAAGAAAATGGGCGTCGGGGGGGGGGGGGGGGTTGGGGGGGTGTCAAAGCCCTGTGACCGGGGTTCGGACACAGAGGGGCAGCAACGTCTAGCTCATGCCCTGTGGTACCTGAAGCTGGCGCATCACTCCCAGAGGTTGGTGACACAGATGGCAAGGGTGGGCGCCATGTCAGTGCAGTGGAGAGACTAGCTGCCTCTTCTGTGGTAGCAGGCCTGTCCGTAGCTTCACAGTGTCATCCAGCAGAGTGTTTCCTGTCACACATGACCACCAAGTTCCTCATCACCACATATGATGGTCAATCTCAAGCAACAATTCACATCTGTGTTAGAGGGTCTGTTAGGACTCGCTGGGGCTGAATACTTTAAAGGGGTTGTACAAGAATGGGAGCAATTTTGGCAACCCATCCAGTGCTCCATACACACTTGGCGGCGTCTCCGTTCAGGGCTATGTTATCGCCGGGAATAGCCAGCACTGTATTTTCAGGGCTCCCATAGCAGTGAATGAAGGGGGGGGGGGGGCGCTGCTTTTCCTTTGGCAGAACCAGCCGCAGTTGGATGTTTATGGCGTCTTCTAGTTTTATGTTCCAGGTTGGAGTACCTCTTTACAATTCTGGGTGCCTGCATCATAACTGCCATGTGTTACAGCAAAGAAGGGTTTTTCTCAAAGGGGCCCCCACCAGTCCATAGATCCAAGGGGCCACAGTGCTAGGTAATGTGTTCCACTGGAGTTTTCTCTGAACGGTGCCTCTGACAACCCCTACTGTCCAGGACACGGGCAGTGGGGCGGAGGTGACGTTCCGTCAGGAGTGTTCGCTGTGTTTGGGGACCTGGTGACAGTCCCTACAGTCAGCCCCCCGATAATCCAGTGACAACCATAGCCACCCTCTGCTGTATCTGATAGTCCGGTGACAGCCATAGCCGCCCTCTGCCGTATCTGATAGTCCGGTCACAGTCATGGCTGCCCTTTGCCATGTCTGATAGTCTGGTCACAGTCGGTGTATCGGGTGAAGCCCCTCTTTAGGACTAAGGTCCTCATACACATTAGATGCCAGTGGCTGCACCCATGGACTCCTGTCTGCTTCCCTTGCATTATGTTAAATGGTCACGTGATGCAAGGGGAGCAGATCTCCACAGTGGCCAATGATTGTCTTGATGCCACTGCAGGGGCGTAGCTAACTGTTCATGGGCCCTGGCGCAAAAGTTCAGCTTGGGCCCCCCTTCCCTCAGTGCTTTGTGTGTCTTCTTATGTGGCACAAGGGTCTTTGGGCCCACTCAGGCTCCTGGGCCCGGTAGCGACTGCTACCTCTGCACCCCCTATAGCTACGCCCATGACAGCAGCCAAACATTTTCATGGAGCAACCCAAGACAAGAAGCGTAGGCCTGGAAGCGAATGAGCCAGGACCCAGCACCTAGGGATTACCAACGAGAATCTGGCTAGTCTGACAGGTCATGGAAATGAGTACACAACCTCTTTAACTGCGTGGGCTGTAGCTTAGAAAACCCCATGCTCCTAAGCATTCCAGGTATTTTATATGTATTTTACATTTGGCGACTAAAAATTTTTATTTGGCTCCTAACTTTTTTCAGGTTAGAAGCCAATGACTCCTTGATATTTTTTTTTGTTTGGAGCACTGAAGAAGCCGAAGCTCCTTCAGCCCATGAAGTAGGCACTGCTCTGGTAAAATGTGCTTTGAGACTGTCTGGAGGATATATGACCTTTGTCTGTTAAAATAGCACGATAACAACCCTAATCTAGTGTGCAATGGTTGTCTTGCTTTCAGCATGGCCTTTATTTTTGCCAAGATACTGAACAAAAAGATAATCTGACTTCTTAATTTTTCTAGTCGCCTCTAGATAATTTAATACACATTTTCAAACATCCAACCTGTGATTAGAACAAAGGGAGAGAACGTCCTGTTGACAGTTAACTTTCCAGACACATTTGGTAAAAAGGAAAGAGAACACCTGGATCCCTCCCCCCCCCACACACACACACACACTCTCCTTGCAGTGGTATTTGCAAGAAGAAAGTCCGTTTTCAGAGAAACCAGCCTGAGAGGTATCTCACTGATTTGCTCAAATGGAGGGTCCATAAGAACGGTCTAAACGGACTAAATTAAAATAAAATACATAAAAGGACTAAACCACCCAAGGTGGAACCATCGAATAGTAAGAAGGCCGAACACTTAGCTTGTTTGATAAAATGCGTGACCAAATAAAAGTCTGCAATTTTGATTCCCATAAAAGCATTGAGGGCTGAAATCTGTCTGACTCTCACACTAATATTGGATTTTTTTCCAATAAAGGACTAATATATGGAATTCCAGTAACCTGACGCAAAGTGTAGGAAGGCTATACATGTTGTAAGGTAAATAGTTTAAGTTATTGGCTTTCTGCTTAGTCCTTTGTTTCTTTTGTATGGCCAATTCAGTTTCAAGGCTGTCAGTTGTAATGAGGGACATTCGGGTGCTGGACTGGCCCCTGAGAGATCAGATCTGCCAAATAGTTGTCCTTCCCCTTTAAGTGGATTGTAGATATCGAGGATAGGTGCTTTTATGCGCATGCAAAAATAACCACAGCTACTTAAGATATTTTTTTTCTCCTTGCCCCCTCTTTAGCTTATTGTGGTGACATTGTTCGAAATAATTTTTGCATTTTTCAGTTGGGGGCAAAGGCTTGAGGACTTAAAAAACTGCAGTCAACTCTCATATTGAAGGAGGCATAATATAGGTCTGAGTCCCAAGTCTCTTGCACCTTTAATTGGGCAGTATAAGCCCCATAGTCTCTGCTGCTTGCATACATGGTCACAATGATTGTCCTGACACCACTGTACTCCCTGACACATATTTCTTTGGATGAGAGACCAATGCAGTGACATTTTCACCTGGTAGGGAATCTTCCATTTTTTGTCCAAAGATGTTTGGCATTTGTCTCAGGAATTCTGGAGAAAAGACTGTAATCTCCATAAATAAGCATGAGCCCTGCTTACTGCCGGGATGGTAGACGTCATCAGGCCCTGGACCATAATGATGACTCTGATTGACACCTTGACCAACCGACAGAAAGCAGAAACCTTTTGAATCAGTGACAGTTTTTCGCCTCTGGAAGGAAAGAGGAAAGATAGTATGAGATGTGAATCTGAAAGAACCCCCAAGAAGGTCTTTTATCTGCTCGGGGGAAGATCTGATTTTTCTACGTTTATCTATCACCACAAATCCCCCAGAGTTTTCCTATTTTTAGGTGTACCGTGAGACTGTCTTCGGTTGAGGCTGCAATCAGAAGTTGTCAAGTAGGAGATAAACAGAATGCCTTTCTGGTGAATAAAACTTAACACTTTTGCCATGACCTGTGTGAAGATTCTCGGAGCTGAATTAAGACCAAACGGGAGAACCTAGAACAGGTATAAGGTATTTTTTAAAAATAGAGCAATTCTCAGGGATTTCTGGTGGTCTGAGAGAGGTCTGGTGAATAGCCGCATGATAATATGCATCTGCTAGCTCTAAACTTACCATGGAGCAGTCCTTGGTAAGAAAGTTGATCATGGATCCGACTGTCTCCATTTTGAATTTTATTTTATCAAATGTGTTTGTTCAGGGCCTTGAGGTGGTTGATTGTTATTCTATGCATTTTCTTTACTAAAAACTGGTGAATAAATCCTTCAGCCCCCACTGATCTTCCAGCTCAGAGACCAGCATGTTTTTCTGCAAAAAAAAAGGGAAATTTGGTGCTTTAGAGAATTCGTTTCTCATTGATTTATTTTGTTTATTAGGAATCTATCAGGCAGAGGTGAAGCAAATTCTAACTAATACCTCTAGCGAATAACTAAAAGGACCCAGAGGGAGGTACAAGTTTTCCCAAGCAGCCACAAAATTTTTCAACCTGCCCCCTACTTGACCTCTGCAGTCATTTATTTGACTGACGGTTGGACTTGTCAGGGTTATAGAGCAAGGCTTTTCCTTTCCATTTCAGGATTGCCAACTGGTAGAGCTTTCCTTCTTCGGTCAGGCTTAATACGTCTCTGGGTCCGAAAGTAGCGTCTTTAATGGAAATAATGTGATTCAGGAAACCTTTCTTTTTGTCTGAAGCCTTGTTCAAAATGTAATTTAGAATAGACCCAAACAACTTATCACCTTCACAGGGAATACTTCATCGATGGTTTAATAATAACACATACCCTGACCAAAACCTTAAAACACTGCTCTACGGGTTGCGTTTGATAAGGCCGCAGATCTTGCAGAAAGCCTTACTAGGTCCGCAGAGGAATCTGAAATAAGATTAGTGGCCTGTTTTAAAACAGGAGGAGATAATAGAATATCATCTCTTGGTGTACCTGCCACCAAATGTTATTTCTGAAAAACATGAAACAAAATTGGCAAGTCTTTGCATAGAGGTAGAGGACTTTCAAGATCACTTTAGCACAGATTCACACTGAGAAGACCCATATCCTCAAAATGAAGCAAGGATTTCTTTGAGACCCTAGGTCTTACCCCAACAAGCAGAATCTTCTTTATTTTTGAATAATTTAGAGATGCTTGAAGTCCTTTCTAGATCTTTCCATTCAGTCTTTTTGTACTCCAAGCCTTGGAACATTTGATCCTGTATATAATGAGGTTCTGTAAACTTTTCAACATTCATTCTTGTTCTGATGGTTTTAAGAAGGTATTCAGTCTCTTCTATTGAGCAGAGTGGACGCACAGAACTGTTATCAGAGTCAACTTCAGAAGAAATTTCTCCATCTGTCTAACAGGACGGAAGTATGGAGTCTGGATGTAGATGGTTTAGGGCAGTGGTGATCAACCTGCGGCACTCCAGCTGTTGTGAAGCTACAATTCCCAGCATGCACCATTAATTTCTAGGAGTGCTGGGAGCTGTAGTTTCACAACAGCTGAAGTGCCACAAGTTGTCCACCCCAGGTTTAGGGGATACCACAGTTAACATTGCATTTATGGCTGAGCTCACTTCTTAATTAAAGACCTCATGCTCTCCAATAAGGTCCTCATGCTCATGCTCTCCAATACCAGCACCTCTGAGAAGATTCCCCACTAAGCTTAACGGACTCCTTAGTCTATAAAACAGGGATGCCCATCCTGCCTGGACAGCCTACAGCTATTAGGGAATGTTGGAGTTTGTAGTTTTGCAACAGCTGGAGGGCCACAGGTTATATCACTGCTATAAAACATAGTAAGAGCAACAACAAAAAAACCTTAAAAGCAAGAAACCTCCACCAAGGAACAGAGAGTGTCAAGATTCAAACATTTCTCTGTTGATGCACACCAAAGCTCCATCAGAATACACATGTAAGGGAGGAAGCTTAATAGGCTGAGGCTAGTGTTGAGCAGATCGGTTTCGGATTGCTGTATCTGAACCAATTAGTTTGATAACTTCATTAACAATATAGCCTCCTTACTACGGTCAAATGTATGGGCTCTGCAGAGTTGTTTTTTTTTCCGATCTTGCTGTAAATATAGCAAGACTTGCTTTGTCTCGCGTCTCTGATGTGACACTTCAGTTATGGACATAATTAATGAAGCAAAGTTCAGCTTTGGATTTTGATCTTGTATCTTATGCGCATAACCGAAGTGTTGCGTCATAGATGCGAGACAAAGTAAGTCTCGCGATATTTGCAGCAAGATCACAAATACCTCCACGGAGACCATACATCTTACGGTAGTATGAAGGCTATATTGTTAATGACATTTTCAAACGAATCGGGTTCGGATGCAGCAGTCTGAACCAGATTTCCTTAACACTAGCTGAAGGCCTTAGGAAGATCAGACTTGTGGGCAGAGTCACCATTATCAGGCAGAGACATTGCAGCCCAGAACAGGCAGAGCAAACAATAGCTGGAATCTACTGCCATGACTCTTTTTTTAAACCAGTATTTATAGCCACACTTCCGTATTCCTTCCAACGTCATCCATATAATCAAATGGTCTGCGTTGTGCCAGAAATGAGGAAATCTAAAGGAAGGAACTTCCCAGGGCCTCCAGGAATCGTTTGCTGCTGTAGTCGCGCAACTGTGACCTGATACTGCTTCATAGCTCCCACAGAGCCGTAGCTAACCTTAGGACTGCCTGCACATCGCGGATTTAAGCCTAGTGTCAGGAAGGACCGCAACCGCCAACCCAGAACCCTGGCACTCTGCCACAGCCCCACTGGCCATGCCAGGGATACAAAAGGCTGTGTGATGGACTTAACAGGTAATAGCACCTGCAGGCAGGTTCTCCACGCATCCCAAGGGACGAGAAAGAATCGGAGTAGGTAAAGGGAAGGGACTTTTAATAATTGGTCCCCACGTTTCCTGTCCCTGAGGAGGCAGAGTAACCCTCCCATTAAATGCCTTTGGGGAGGGGGTATGAAAAAGATATATTTTTCAAATGAAATGTGCTAAAAAATTGGTGTAATGTGTGTAGGAAATGCCAATGTGTCATATTTAGAAATTGCATGCACCATTTTTATATCAATCCCAAACCTGTGTGACATTTTTTTATTTAAAGGGGTTATCCTGGAAAAGATAATGATAACCTACCCTGTGGATAAGTCATCATTATCACATCAGCTGTGGTCCAAGTCTCAGCATCACCACCGATCAGCTGTTTTGAGGAGCCGCTGCGCTCAACGAAGCTCTGTACATGGTATAGTGGCAGTGCTTGGTATTGTAGCTCAGCTCTGTACATGGTATAGTGGCAGTTAAAACTGATGATAGTGGGGCACTCTCGATAGTATTGAGAACAGCAGAATTTATTGATAAAATTAAATAATAGGAAGTTAACAATATCTGATACGGTAAATATAGCAGCAATATCAGTAAAAAACTTATCTTTTAACACCATGTCTCTAAAAAAATCACAATCAATGTACCATCAGTATATAACCTCTAGTAATCGCTGGATGGGGTAGTAATCATCTAAATCCACAATGGTCTAAATTACTCACAATGTCAGAGGATGTGCCAATGCAAAAAAGTATACAAATGTGTACCAATGCGAAGAATTACAGTGCGTACCAATGTGAAAAATTACAGTTCAACATTCTCTAAAAGGATGTTTCAATGTATTAAAATATGTGCAGATATCTTCTAAAATTCAAGTAAAATATGTCAGCCATTTTTCCAGTTTGTAGCGCAATCATGCGCTGATAGTATTCCGAGCGGCGTCCCGATCACTTATCTGAGACAGCGGCGTCCCGCTGTATTGTTCGGATATGCGATTGCAATTTTTTTACAGGACTGACACTATCTTACCGGGAGGACTTCAGTGGATATTCTTTCCCTTGACACGGTGTACCTCTTGTGTAGTCATACGCTTCGGTCTCAGGGGTTGTTAATTGCTAAAAAATCGCTCCAACGGTAAAATGCAAGTGGACCCGCAGTAGGTAAAGGTCTTCTCCGTGTAACAGGCGTTGTTCGCGCAAATAAATATTAAAAAGCGCCAGATTCCACTCCTCCTCTGGAAGATAGATTTTTGCGTGTCTGTATTCCAATGCTGGGGGAATAATACCATACGCGTTTCGGGGTTTTGCTTGGTATTGAAGCTCAGCTCTGTACATGGTATAGTGGCAGTGCTTGGTATTGCAGCTCAGCTGTGTACATGGTATAGTGGCAGCGCTTGGTATTGCAGCTCAGCTCTGTACATGGTATAGTGGCAATGCTTGGTATTGCAGCTCAGCTGTGTACATGGTATAGTGGCAGTGCTTCGTATTGCAGCTCTGTACATGGTATAATGGCATTGCTTGGTATTGCAGCTCAGCTCTGTACATGGTATAGTGGCATTGCTTGGTATTGCAGCTCAGCTCTGTACATGGTATAGTGACAATGCTTGGTATTGCAGCTCAGCTCCGTACATGGTATAGTGGCAGTGCTTGATATTGCAGCTCAGCTCTGTACATAGTATAGTGACAATGCTTGGTAATGCAGCTCAGCTCTGTACATGGTATAGTGGCAGTGCTTCGTATTGCAGCTCTATACATGGTATAGTGGCAGTGCTTGGTATTGCAGCTCAACTCTGTACATGGTATAGTGGCAGTGTTTGGTATTGCAGATCAGCTCTGTACATGGTATAGTGGCAATGCTTAGTATTTCAGCTCAGCTCTGTACATGGTATAGCGGCAGTGCTTGGTATCGCAGCTGAGCTCTGTACATGGTATAGTGGCAGTGCTTGGTATTGCAGCTCAGCTCTGTACATGGTATAGTGGTAGTGCTTGGTATTGCAGCTCAGCTCTGTACATGGTATAGCGGCAGTGCTTGGTATCGCAGCTCAGCTCTGTACATGGTATAGCAGCTCAGCTCTGTACATGGAATAGGGGCAGTGCTCGGTATTGCAGCTCAGCTCTGTACATGGTATAGTGGCAGTGCTTGGTATTGCAGCTCAGCTCTGTACATGGTATAGCGGCTCAGCTCTGTACATGGTATAGTTGCAGTGCTTGGTATTGCAGCTCAGCTCTGTACATGGTATAGTGGCAGTGTTTGGTATGGCAGCTCAGCTCTGTACATGGTATAGCGGCAGTGCTTGGTATCGCAGCTCAGCTCTGTACATGGTATAGCGGCAGTGCTTGGCATTGCAGCTCAGCTTTGTACATGGTATAGTGGCAGTGCTGCATATTGTAGTTCAGCTCTGTACATGGTATAGTGGCAGTGCTTGGTATTGCAGCTCAGCTCTGTACATGGTATAGTGGCAGTGCTCGGTATTGCAGCTCATCTCTGTACCCGGCATAGCAGCAGTGCTTGGTATCGCAGCTGAGCTCTGTACATGGTATAGTGGCAGTGCTTGCTTTTGCAGCTCAGCTCTGTACATGGTATAGTGGCAGTGCTTGTTATTGCAGCTCAGATCTGTAAAGGGTATAGCAGCTCAGCTCTGTACATGGTATGGCGGCTCAGCTCTGTACATGGTATAGCGGCTCAGCTCTGTACATGGTATAGCGGCTCAGCTCTGTACATGGTATAGCGGCTCAGCTCTGTATATGGTATAGCGGATCAGCTCTGTACATGGTATAGCGGCAGTGCTTGGTATTGCAACTCAGTTCTGTACATGGTATAGTGGCAGTGCTTGGTATCGTAGCTCAGCTCTGTACATAGTATATTGGAAGTGTTTGGCATTGCAGCTCAGCTTGGTACATGGTATAGTGGCAGTGCTTGGTATTGCATCTCAGCTCTGTACATGGTATAGTGGCAGTGCTTGGTATTGCAGCTCAGCTCTGTACATGGTATAGTGGCAGTGCTCAGTATTGCAGCTCAGCTTTGTAAAGGGTATAGTGGCAGTGCTCGGTATTGCAGCTCAACTCTGTAAAGGGTATAGTGGCAATGCTCGGTATTGCAGCTCAGCTCTGTACATGGTATAGTGGCAGTGCTTGGTATTGTAGCTCAGCTCTGTACGTGGTATAGTGGCAGTGCTTGGTATTGCAGTTCAGCTCTGGACATGGTATAGCGGCAGTGCTTGGTATCACAGCTCAGCTCTGTACATGGGAAAGTGGCAATGCTTGGTATTGTAGCTCAGCTCTGTACATGGTATAGTGGCAGTGTTTGGCATTGCAGCTCAGCTCTGTACATGGTATAGTGGCAGTGATTGATATTGCAGCTCAGCTCTGTACATGGTATTGCAGCTCAGCTCTGTACATGGTATAGTGGCAGTGCTTGGTATTGCAGCTCAGCTCTGTACATGGTATAGTGGCAATGCTTGGTATTGCAGCTCAGCTCTGTACATGGTATAGTGGCAATGCTTGGTATTGCAGCTCAGCTCTGTACATGGTATTGCAGCTCAACTCTGTACATGGTATAGCGGCTCAGCTCTGTACATGGTATAGCGGCACAGCTCTGTACATGGTATAGCGGCTCAGCTCTGTACATGGTATAGCGGCAGTGCTTGGCATTGCAGCTCAGCTCTGTACATGGTATAGTGGCAGTGCTTGGTATTGCAGCTCAGCTCTGTACATGGTATAGTGGCAGTGCTTGGTATTGCAGCTCAGCTCTGTACATGGTATAGTGGCAGTGCTTGGTATCACAGCTCAGCTCTGTAAAGGGTATAGTGGCAGTGCTTGGTATTGCAGCTCAGCTCTGTAAAGGGTATAGTGGCAGTGCTAGGTATTGCAGCTCAGCTCTGTACATGGTATAGTCGCAGTGCTTGGTATCGCAGCTCAGCTCTGTACATGGTATAGCGGCAGAGTTTGGCATTGCAGCTCAGCTTTATACATGGTATAGTGGCAGTGCTTGGTATCGCAGCTCAGCTCTGTACATGGTATAGTGGCAGTGCTTGGTATTGCAGCTCAGCTCTGTACATGGTATAGCGGCAGTGCTTGGCATTGCAGCTCAGCTCTGTACATGGTATAGTGGCAGTGCTTGGTATTGCAGCTCAGCTCTGTACATGGTATAGTGGCAGTGCTTGGTATTGCAGCTCAGCTCTGTACATGGTATAGCAGCAGTGCTTGGCATTGCAGCTCCGCTCTGTACATGGTATAGTCGCAGTGCTTGATATTGCAGCTCAGCTCTTTACATGGTATAGTGGCAGTGCTAGGTATTGCAGCTCAGCTCTGTACATGGTATAGTGGCAGTGCTTGGTATCGCAGCTCAGCTCTGTACATGGTATAGCGGCAGTGCTTGGTATTGCAGCTCAGCTCTGTACATGGTATAGTGGCAGTGCTTGGTATTGCAGCTCAGCTCTGTACATGGTATAGTCACAGTGCTTGGTATCGCAGCTCAGCTCTGTACATAGTATAGCGGCAGTGTTTGGCATTGCAGCTCAGCTCTGTACATGGTATAGTGGCAGTGATTGATATTGCGGCTCAGCTCTGTACATGGTATTGCAGCTCAGCTCTGTACATGGTATAGTGGCAGTGCTTGGTATTGCAGCTCAGCTCTGTACATGGTATAGTGGCAGTGCTTGGTATCGCAGCTCAGCTCTGTAAAGGGTATAGTGGCAGTGCTTGGTATTGCAGCTCAGCTCTGTACATGGCATAGTGGCAGTGCTTGGAATCGCAGCTCAGCTCTGTACATGGTATAGTCGCAGTGCTTGGTATCGCAGCTCAGCTCTGTACATGGTATAGCGGCAGTGTTTGGCATTGCAGCTCAGCTTTGTACATTGTATAGTGGCAGTGCTTGGTATCGCAGCTCAGCTCTGTACATGGTATAGTGGCAGTGCTCGGTATTGCAGCTCATCTCTGTACCCGGCATAGCAGCAGTGCTTGGTATCGCAGCTGAGCTCTGTACATGGTATAGTGGCAGTGCTAGGTATTGCAGCTCAGCTCTTTACATGGTATAGTGGCAGTGCTAGGTATTGCAGCTCAGCTCTGTACATGGTATAGCGGCAATGCTCGGTATTGCAGCACAGCTCTGTACATGGTATAGCGGCAGTGCTTGGTATTGCAGCTCAGCTCTGTACATGGTATAGTGGCAATGCTTGGTATTGCAGCTCAGCTCTGTACATGGTATAGTGGCAGTGCTTGGTATTGCAGCTCAGCTCTGTACATGATATAGTGGCAGTGCTTGGTATTGCAGCTCAGCTCTGTACATGGTATAGTGGCAGTGCTTGGTATTGCAGCTCAGCTTTGTAAAGGGTATAGTGGTAGTGCTCGGTATTGCAGCTCAGCTCTGTACATGGTATAGCAGTATGCTTGGTATTGCGGCTCAGCTCTGTACATGGTATTGCAGCTCAGCTCTGTACATGGTATAGCGGCTCAGCTCTGTACATGGTATAGTGGCAGCGCTTGGTATTGCAGCTCAGCTCTGTACATGGTATAGTGGCAGTGCTTGGTATAGCGGCTCAGCTCTGTACATGGTATAGCGGCTCAGCTCTGTACATGGTATAGCGGCTCAGCTCTGTACATGGTATAGCGGCTCAGCTCTGTACATGGTATGGCGGCTCAGCTCTGTACATGGTATGGCGGCTCAGCTCTGTACATGGTATAGCGGCTCAGCTCCGTACATGGTATAGCGGCTCAGCTCCGTACATGGTATAGCGGCTCAGCTCTGTACATGGTATAGCGGCTCAGCTCTGTACATGGTATAGCGGCTCAGCTCTGTACATGGTATAGCGGCTCAGCTCTGTACATGGTATAGCGGTAGTGCTTGGTATTGCGGCTCAGCTCTGTACATGGTATTGCGGCTCAGCTCTGTACATGGTATAGCGGCTCAGCTCTGTACATGGTATAGCGGCACAGCTCTGTACATGGTATAGCGGCACAGCTCTGTACATGGTATAGCGGCTCAGCTCTCTACATGGTATAGCGGCTCAGCTCTGTACATGGTATAGCGGCTCAGCTCTGTACATGGTATATTGGCTCAGCTCTATACATGGTATAGCGGCTCAGTTCTGTACATGGTATAGTGGCAGTGCTCGGTATTGCGGCTCAGCTCTGTACATGGTATTCCGGCTCAGCTCTGTATATGGTATAGTGGCAGTGCTTGGTATTGCAGCTCAGGGCACAGCTCTGTACATGGTATAGCGGCACAGCTCTGTACATGGTATAGCGGCTCAGCTCTGTACATGGTATAGCGGCTCAGCTCTGTACATGGTATAGCGGCTCAGCTCCGTACATGGTATAGCAGTATGCTTGGTATTGCGGCTCAGCTCTGTACATGGTATTGCAGCTCAGCTCTGTACATGGTATAGCGGCTCAGCTCTGTACATGGTATAGTGGCAGCGCTTGGTATTGCAGCTCAGCTCTGTACATGGTATAGTGGCAGTGCTTGGTATAGCGGCTCAGCTCTGTACATGGTATAGCGGCTCAGCTCTGTACATGGTATAGCGGCTCAGCTCTGTACATGGTATAGCGGCTCAGCTCTGTACATGGTATGGCGGCTCAGCTCTGTACATGGTATAGCGGCTCAGCTCTGTACATCGTATAGCGGCTCAGCTCCGTACATGGTATAGCGGCTCAGCTCTGTACATGGTATAGCGGCTCAGCTCTGTACATGGTATAGCGGCTCAGCTCTGTACATGGTATAGCGGCTCAGCTCTGTACATGGTATAGTGGTAGTGCTTGGTATTGCGGCTCAGCTCTGTACATGGTATTGCGGCTCAGCTCTGTACATGGTATAGCGGCTCAGCTCTGTACATGGTATAGCGGCACAGCTCTGTACATGGTATAGCGGCACAGCTCTGTACATGGTATAGCGGCACAGCTCTGTACATGGTATAGCGGCTCAGCTCTCTACATGGTATAGCGGCTCAGCTCAGTACATGGTATAGCGGCTCAGCTCTGTACATGGTATATTGGCTCAGCTCTATACATGGTATAGCGGCTCAGTTCTGTACATGGTATAGTGGCAGTGCTCGGTATTGCGGCTCAGCTCTGTATATGGTATAGTGGCAGTGCTTGGTATTGCAGCTCAGGGCACAGCTCTGTACATGGTATAGCGGCACAGCTCTGTACATGGTATAGCGGCTCAGCTCTGTACATGGTATAGCGGCTCAGCTCTGTACATGGTATAGCGGCTCAGCTCTGTACATGATATAGCGGCTCAGCTCTGTACATGGTATAGCGGCTCAGCTCTGTACATGGTATAGCGGCTCAGCTCTGTACATGGTATAGCGGCTCAGCTCTGTACATGGTATAGCGGCTCAGTTCTGTACATGGTATAGCGGCTCAGCTCTGTACATGGTATAGTGACAGTGCTTGGTATTGCGGCTCAGCTCTGTACATGGTATAGTGGCAGTGCTTGGTATTGCAGCTCAGCTCTGTACATGGTATAGTGGCAGTGCTAGGTATTGCAGCTCAGCTCTGAACATGGTATAGCGGTAGTGCTTGGTATCGCAGCTCAGCTCTGTACATGGTATAGCGGCTCAGCTCTGTACATGGTATAGCGGCTCAGCTCTGTACATGGTATAGCGGCTCAGCTCTGTACATGGCATAGCGGCTCAGCTCTGTACATGGTATAGCGGCACAGCTCTGTACATGGTATAGCGGCACAGCTCTGTACATGGTATAGCGGCTCAGCTCTGTACATGGTATAGCGGCTCAGCTCTGTACATGGTATAGCGGCTCAGCTCTGTACATGGTATAGCGGCTCAGCTCTGTACATGATATAGCGGCTCAGCTCTGTACATGATATAGCGGCTCAGCTCTGTACATGGTATAGCGGCTCAGCTCTGTACATGGTATAGCGGCACAGCTCTGTACATGGTATAGCGGCACAGCTCTGTACATGGTATAGCGGCTCAGCTCTGTACATGGTATAGCGGCTCAGCTCTGTACATGGTATAGCGGCTCAGCTCTGTATATGGTATAGCGGCTCAGCTCTGTACATGGTATAGCGGCTCAGCTCTGTACATGGTATGGTTGCAGTGCTTTGTACATGGTATAGCGGCTCAGCTCTGTACATGGTATAGCGGCACAGCTCTGTACATGGTATAGCGGCTCAGCTCTGTACATGGTATAGCGGCTCAGCTCTGTACATGGTATAGCGGCTCAGCTCTGTACATGGTATAGCGGCTCAGCTCTGTACATGGTATGGTTGCAGTGCTTTGTACATGGTATAGCGGCTCAGCTCTGTACATGGTATAGCGGCACAGCTCTGTACATAGTATAGCGGCACAGCTCTGTATATGGTATAGCGGCTCAGCTCTGTACATGGTACAGCAGGTCAGCTCTGTACATGGTATAGCGGCTCAGCTCTGTACATGGTACAGCAGGTCAGCTCTGTACATGGTATAGCGGCTCAGCTCTGTACATGGTATGGTTGCAGTGCTTTGTACATGGTATAGCGGCTCAGCTCTGTACATGGTATAGCGGCACAGCTCTGTACATAGTATAGCGGCACAGCTCTGTACATGGTATAGCGGCTCAGCTCTGTACATGGTACAGCAGGTCAGCTCTGTACATGGTATAGCGGCTCAGCTCTGTACATGGTATAGCGGCTCAGCTCTGTACATGGTATAGCGGCTCAGCTCTGTACATGGTATAGCGGCTCAGCTCTGTACATGATATAGCGGCTCAGCTCTGTACATGGTATAGCGGCTCAGCTCTGTACATGGTATAGCGGCACAGCTCTGTACATGGTATAGCGGCACAGCTCTGTACATGGTATAGCGGCTCAGCTCTGTACATGGTATAGCGGCTCAGCTCTGTATATGGTATAGCGGCTCAGCTCTGTACATGGTATAGCGGCTCAGCTCTGTACATGGTATGGTTGCAGTGCTTTGTACATGGTATAGCGGCTCAGCTCTGTACATGGTATAGCGGCACAGCTCTGTACATGGTATAGCGGCTCAGCTCTGTACATGGTATAGCGGCTCAGCTCTGTACATGGTATAGCGGCTCAGCTCTGTACATGGTATAGCGGCTCAGCTCTGTACATGGTATGGTTGCAGTGCTTTGTACATGGTATAGCGGCTCAGCTCTGTACATGGTATAGCGGCACAGCTCTGTACATAGTATAGCGGCACAGCTCTGTACATGGTATAGCGGCTCAGCTCTGTACATGGTACAGCAGGTCAGCTCTGTACATGGTATAGCGGCTCAGCTCTGTACATGGAACAGCAGGTCAGCTCTGTACATGGTATAGCGGCTCAGCTCTGTACATGGTATGGTTGCAGTGCTTTGTACATGGTATAGCGGCTTAGCTCTGTACATGGTATAGCGGCACAGCTCTGTACATAGTATAGCGGCACAGCTCTGTACATGGTATAGCGGCTCAGCTCTGTACATGGTACAGCAGGTCAGCTCTGTACATGGTATAGCGGCTCAGCTCTGTACATGGTATAGTTGCAGTGCTTTCTACCGCAGCTCAGCCCCACTGACTGGAATGGGACTAAGGCTGCGTCACTCAAGGCCTCTTCTAACAGCTGATTGTCGGGGATCCCGGGTGTTGCACCCCCACAGATCTGATAATGATGACCTATCCTGGGGATAACTCAAATATCTTTTCCTGGATAACCCCTTTAAACTTCTTTCATGCAGTGTTATTTGTCTGGCTGAATCCTAGCATATTTGCCAGCAGGGTCGTAGCTAAAGGCTTATGGGCCCTGGTGCATGACTTCAGGTTGAGCCCCCCTTCCCTAAGTGTTTTGTGCATCTTCTTATGTGGCACAAGGGTCTTTGGGAATGCTCAGGCTCCTGGGCCCGGTAGCGACTACTACCTCTGCACCCCCTATAGCTACGCCCCCGTTTGCCAGGTAGCAGCCGGATCTCCGCTCAATGGGGCCGACGTGCTTTGTGGTACCATCCAGCAAGATGCCAGATCCAGCAAGCTCTGGTAGGCAGTTCTTTGCCAATACTGTCTGCTGGCAATGTGAGCCTGGCCTTACACATCATGGGACATGGCAACGCACAGTGTTGACCCCAAATTATTGACTTATACCTTTTTAAGTGCAAAATTGTTTGACAATCACTTGGTGACAGGTAGTGTTGAGAGAACTTGTGTTTTCGGTGTTTGGCGTATAAGGTTCATGTTATCTAAGAATTCCGTTATGGATTCCGCTACCGCAGATCATAACTTAAGGTCCGTAGTAGCGGAATCCATAACGGAATTCTTTGATAACCCAAACCTTGTACCCCGAACTTGAAAACACAAGTTCTCTCAACACTAGTGACTGGTATAAGGGCTACACAGGGACATAAAAATCCCTTCACCTTTCTGGTGGGATCTGGATGTGAAAGCACAACCAAGCGGCAGGAGAGTCACGTGTCCGAATTACACTGAACACAAATCCCAGCAGTGTGGCAGGGCGACACCATTGCCATCCATCATGTGGAAGCTGGCCCACCTTCACCTGCCCACCACCTCACACGTCCGTGCCCCAACACCCGCCTGCAGCTCTCCCACTCCAAGCTAGGCAGGACTTAGCGCGTCGCCGCAGCTTCCCGCCCATTCTGTTGCTCAGGCGCCGCCCACGGGCTGGGCAGTGCCTGCTTGAGACAGAACTGGATACGGAGCTGCTGTCGCCCGATGGGTGAAGAGCTGGTGACTGCACAACTCACCATCCCGAGGATTTCCCGTACCCAGAGGCCAGATAGACCCGTCCTTGTCTTGGCTGTGCGGCTTTCTGCGCCGGAGTCCTGCTGGAGGTAAGTGGCGGCAGGGTGTGCGCTGCTTTGTGCTGGAGCTTCACCTGCCCTGTATGTGGCACGGTGATGCCCGGCGCTTCCAGGGAAGAACTTGCGTGCCTGGTCCGCACGAACTTCCATTGCTGGCAGCTTACGGAGAACCGCACTGGTAATGGGCGTGCTCCTGAGTGGGCTGTGGACTCATATACCGCAGGAGTGGCCCTGCGTACCGCATGTATGTGTAATGTGCTCGCTGACATGAGGCAGGGGTAACGCTTCGTCCTGTGTGAGGGGGCTGCCTCTGATGCCTGGGGTTTCCCTGTGCAGCAGCAGTGCGATCTGTTGCTTCTTGGAATAGATGCTATTATTTACAGTATTTCATGTATTCACTGGAATTCCCAGCCTTCCACACATTCCTCCCACAGGTACATTTATTGCTTGCACATATTTCTGTCCTGTCTCTACGTTTCTGCGGCCAGTACGTTCAGTTTTACCAAGTCCCTTCAGGTGCCTGGAGCCGTCCTACAAATTCCTGCTGTCAGAGCGGCCTCAGGTGACCGTACCCCAACGGTTTGGCTACACGGGATGACTCAGTGCCAGAAATCGTACACCACCGTAAAAACCCCTCTTTGCAGTGCATGGATTGACATGCGTCAGATGGAAAGCCACAGCGTAAACTGACATGTCATTTCTGAAAGTCTCATCCACTGTAACTGCTGCATACAAATGCGCTCAATCCGTGGCGTTTACGTCCCATGTCGCCGTACCCAGTTCCTGGTCTCATCCATCAGTTCTACATCTGGCAGTGGCGAATCCCACAACGCTCTTCGCCATTAGATAGGCATCTGTTCCTTTTAGATACTGCCATTACTGTGTCTGCTGGGGAACTCCCGGAAGCACTGCCCGCAGGCTGGTATTATTTCACTAGATTGTCGTATTGGTCCTCATCATCATCATTTATACTGGACCATGGCAGCATAATCTCGCTACTATCCTTATGACCTTGGCAGGGAATACAGATTCATAGAGGTCTTTTTCTATGCCAATGACGTGAAGGAAAGCCGTATTCCTGCTACATGCGTGTCTGTATAATCCAAAGGGCAGTCTGAAATGATAAATGTGCAATTCCCCTTCCTCCATCAGAGGATCGATTGGGTACTGTTAGGGTAGGGATAGGCAGGACAAATCTATCTTAGGCCTTGTGCACACGGCTGTAGCTGTTTTTGCAGACAGCAAATTGCGGATCCACAAAACACGGATAGCAACCGCGTGTGTTCTACATTTTGCGGAATGTCCTGCCCTCCATAGAACAGTCCTATCCTTGTCTGTAATGCAGACAAGGCTAGGACATGTTCTGTATGCCACAGAACAGACATACAGATGAGGATATCACACGGTGTTCCGTTCGCATCTTATGCTGCCCCATTGAAGTGAATGGGTCTGCATCCGAAAAATGCTGAGTGGATGCATTCAAAAACAGTTGTGTGCATGACCCCATAGGCCAAGGATAAGATGTTCAGTTATGGACCGGACTTTCCGTTCTGCAATGACTGCTACGGCCATGTGCACGAGCCCTTAGGCCAAGGATAGGATGTTCAGTTATGGACCGGATGTTCCGTTCTGCAATGATGGCTACGCCCGTGTCCACGAGCCCTTAGGGCAAGGATAGGATGTTCAGTTATGGACCGGACGTTCCGTTCTCCAATGACTGCTACGCCCATGTCCACGAGCCCTTAGGCCAAGGATAGGATGTTCAGTTATGGACCGGACGTTCCGTTCTGCAATGATGGCTACGCCCGTGTCCACGAGCCCTTAGGCTAAGGATAGGATGTTCAGTTATGGGCCGGACGTTCCGTTCTGCAATGATGGCTACGCCCGTGTCCACGAGCCCTTAGGCCAAGGATAGGATGTTCAGTTATGGACCGGACGTTCCGTTCTGCAATGACTGCTACGCCCATGTCCACGAGCCCTTAGGCCAAGGATAGGATGTTCAGTTATGGACCGGACGTTCCGTTCTGCAATGACGGCTACGCCCGTGTCCACGAGCCCTTAGGCCAAGGATAGGATGTTCAGTTACGGACCGGACGTTCCGTTCTGCAATGACTGCTACGCCCATGTCCACGAGCCCTTAGGCCAAGGATAGAGATGTTCAGTTACGGACCGGACGTTCCGTTCTGCAATGACTGCTACGCCCATGTCCACGAGCCCTTAGGCCAAGGATAGAGATGTTCAGTTACGGACCGGACGTTCCGTTCTGCAATGATAGCTACGCCCGTGTCCACGAGCCCTTAGGCCAAGGATAGAGATGTTCAGTTACGGACCGGACGTTCCGTTCTGCAATGATAGCTACGCCCGTGTCCACGAGCCCTTAGGCCAAGGATAGGATGTTCAGTTACGGACCGGACGTTCCGTTCTGCAATGACTGCTACGCCCATGTCCACGAGCCCTTAGGCCAAGGATAGGATGTTCAGTTACGGACCGGACGTTCCGTTCTGCAATGACTGCTACGCCCGTGTTCACGAGCCCTTAGGCCAAGGATAGGATGTTCAGTTACGGACCGGACGTTCCGTTCTGCAATGACTGCTACGCCCGTGTCCACGAGCCCTTAGGCCAAGGATAGGATGTTCAGTTACGGACCGGACGTTCCGTTCTGCAATGACTGCTACGCCCATGTCCACGAGCCCTTAGGCCAAGGATAGGATGTTCAGTTACGGACCGGACGTTCCGTTCTGCAATGACTGCTACGCCCGTGTCCACGAGCCCTTAGGCCAAGGATAGGATGTTCAGTTACGGACCGGACGTTCCGTTCTGCAATGACTGCTACGCCCATGTCCACGAGCCCTTAGGCCAAGGATAGGATGTTCAGTTACGGACCGGACGTTCCGTTCTGCAATGATGGCTACGCCCGTGTCCACGAGCCCTTAGGCCAAGGATAGGATGTTCAGTTATGGACCGGACGTGCCCTTAAACTGCTGTAAAAGGTACTTGCACCCCGCATTTGTGGAGAATAAGAAGTGACCCAGAAGGATATGTTCACATGGAGCATTTTCTGCTCTAAGAAAACCTTGATGCACAATTCTGGATACGGCATTACGGCATGTCTTTTGGATTTTTGGACGGAGACAAATCCGCAGCATGCTACGGTTTTGTCAATGTCCAAAAAACGTTCACATACTGAACTGAAGACATCCTGATGCATCCTGAACGGATTTCTCTCCATTCAGGATGCATTGGGATAATCCTGATCAGTATCTTTCCGTCCTAGAGCCCCGAGGACGGAACTCTAGGACGGAAAGGAAAAACGCAGATGTGAAAGGAGCCTAAGCTGAATGACATCAGTTTTTCAAATGGTTTACAGCTTCAGTCTTGAACTATTGACCATCCTTTCCCTTCACTTATTCAAGTGTCTCTAGTCCTGCAAAAAACCTATTTACTTAATTAGTTATCAGTGGGAGGCTAGGTTACCCATGGGCGTTGCGTTCCCTGTAACAGTGGAACACAACACAATGGAAAGTATAAGTATTGCCGCCCCTTAACTGTGCGTTGAGTGCCATATAGTGAAGCATATGAAAAGCATGCTTCTTCACCGTCACTTAACGTGTTCGTTTTGCGGTTAAGTGACTCACTGCATGCATTTGCCTTTACTCTTACAGTAGAGAAGTAATCAATTATAACTTTTTGTGAATTTAAAAATTCTTTTTTTTATTCCAATTTAAATTTAGTAGGAGTCTGAGTCGGTTCATTTTTGCCGACTCCGACTCCAGGTACCCAAAATTGCCTCCAAAATTTTTTGTGGCCCAATTGACTTAAATCGGTCCGTAAGGATTGAAAAGAAGGTGTGTCGAACTGGGTAAACCAAGTCACCACTGAAGAAGGGGCTACCTTCATCCCCGAAACGCGTCTGGTCTAAACCCCCCCTCATTATATCTGTGAATAGCGAATCTGTGAATAGCGGGACGCCGCGATCACAGAAACAACAGTTGCTCACATTGTTGCGACTTGGAATAGACAATAGTAGCAACAAGGTCACGAAAATACTTACCTATTTTTTTCGATGAATGAACATTGATCACTTGGACTTTTAGGAGATATACGCATATTATTATAGTTGCGATTTTTCTGTTTTTGTTGTATGTACAAATAAATAACATTCTATACTCTACATAAAATCTGTTTATCGATAGATTTCCCTCTATCTGAGAGTGCCTAGACTATTTATGACATTAAATTGGTCCGTGGTCTGCATTTTGTGGCCAAGTAGAGGACACGGTTTATCTTTTTTCAGAACTGACATACTGATGCAGAAAGCACAAGGATCATCCACAGACCCATTGAAGTCAATGCAGACCGCACATGGATCGCTTAATGTACACGGTGGTCTACATGAGACCTTACAGTCTCTATGAATTACAGTTAGATTTTTTTGTTTTTGGAATATTTTATGCATTCAGATGCTGGGACATTACTTGTATCTTTTAGGGTTCAGTTGACTTGATTAAGGCTACTTTCACACTAGCGTTTCTATCTTCCGGTATTGAGATCCATCATAGGGTCTGAATACCGGAAAAAAGCGCTTCTGTTTTGTCCCCATTCATTGTCAGTGGAGACAAAACGTAACTGAACAGAACGGAATGCTCCGAAATGCCTTCCGTTCCGTTCTCATACCAGAGAGCAAACCGCAGCATGCTTTCCGTCCTGGGATGCAGAGCAAGATGGATCCGTCATGACCCAAATGCAAGTCAGTGGGGATGGATCCGTTTTCTCTGACACAATAGAAAACGGATCCGCCCCCCATGCCGTCTTGGCAGTGTTAAAGTGGTATTCCCATCGCAGACAATGGGGGTATATCGCTAGGATATGCCCCCATTGTCTGATAGGTGCGGGTCCCACCTCTGGGACCCGCACCTACAATGAGAACAGAGCGCTGTGGCTGGAGCTCCCTGGATTTCCCGGGGTCCGTCCACCACCAAGCACTGCTCCCACTGCGCACGTGCGGCCCCTGCTCCCATTCATTTCTATGGGGCAGACATGGCCCCATAGAAATGAATGGAGGGCGGCTGCACATGCGCAGTGCGCCTTCAGTTCATTTCCCCCGCTCTCTTCTCATTGTAGGTCTGGGACCCGCACCTATCAGACAATGGGGGGCATATCCTAGCGATATGCCCCCATCGTCTGTGATGAGACAACCCCTTTTAAAGATGATATAACGGATGCAGATGTTGTATTATCAGTAACCCTGCCGGATCCAGTAATAACTCTAGTGTGAAAGCAGCCTCATACTGTTAGTTGTAAATCCTCATGAGTTCGCTGTCTGAATCCATGTGTATAAGTGGATGAGGATGAAGCAGCCAAAGCCGTGCTAATGCCGGTGATCCTAATTATATTTGTACGGGCGGCGGTGATTCCACTCTTATATATGGGCGCAAGTGACGAGTGCGGCTGTAATATATGTAATTGGTTAACTCAGATGACGTGCTCGTCTGTTATAGATATATACATACATATATATATATATATATATATATATATATATATATATATATATATATATAGAGAGAGAGAGAGAGAGAAATCTCTCTGTGCCACAGGAGTTGATCCACGTCCACCCTCCTTCTCCTCACTGGCAAGCTGGAAGGCACGTGTCTACAGCCGAAAATGGACCAGATCAGCAGGAGATTAACCCCTTGTGCCAGAATCCTGCAGAAAATACTGTAAATGGACAGACTATGGGACCCCTATATTTCTATTTTACTTTTATTCTTCATTCATATGAAATACTGTGTAGTAGTGATCAGAAAGCATCCGGTGGCCAGTCCTGCCGAAACCACTATCCCTGGGTTCACACCTGAGCGTTTTACAGCGCGTTCAAACGCGCTGTAAAACGCTCAACAGATTAAAACCAATGCATCCCTATGGGAGTGGTTCACACTTGAGCGTTTTACAGCGCGTTTGAACGCGCTGTAAAACGCCCAACGCATAAACAAGTACTTGAGCTTCTTTTGGGGCGTTTGACGCGCGTTTTGTGATTGACACCACAGTAGCAATCACAAGAACGCGCGTACGAACGCGCGTTTCCTATTTGCAAAAACGCGCAAAAAAACGCGCGTCAAAAACGCGCGTAAAACGCGCGTTTTTGGAACGCTCAGGTCTGAACCCAGGGTATGAGTTCGGCTTACATGAGCCGTGGCCGTGAAACGGCCGTGTGACAGCAGCGTTAAGCAGTGCCTGGCCGCCACGTATCCCCTGCCATAGCAGACATGTCTCATATACGTATGCCAGCTTTACCCTGGCACGATATTATGGAGTAGGATAATGGACATTTCGGATTTAGTATTTTCTTGTCTATTCAGAAGTTGTTATACCCAGATTTATTTTTTCGGATTTTTTGTACTAGATACACGACGGCTAATGCTTTTTTCTATGTACCGTAATTGTCTCGTTCCTACATATATTGTTCGTTCAGTATTGGTGCTCCATGCAGCAGTCTGTTTTTGCATGTAAATTGCATTGTTTTAAGAGCGAAAAATGTTTTGTTTTGTTTTTTTTACTCTGTTTTTGAAAATATTTCCTGCTGTTTAATCTTTTTGTGCCTCAGGTATTTGTGGTTTCACATTATGTGTGCAGGCGATCCATGAATTGAACCTAGCTAGAATGTGAGCGATGGACAGACCCTCCTGATTTGGTATTTTCTGACTGCTTCCCTCCCTGCTCGCTGTCCTTGTCATGCCAATGTTCTCCTGTTGCCCTTGAGGTCACGGTTGGATAGCTGGTGTCACCTGTTTGGAACAGATGTCCCTTCCCCTGCTCTAAAGCAATAGAGAACCACTAGAAATTGCCAACATTTAGCTACGTTTTACCAGAAGGCTTAACGTATACTGAAATGCTTAACCTCTTTTGCTGCCAGGGCAATTTTCACACTTTTAACAAACCTAATACCGCCGTACCCAACACCTGGCACATTGTGACAATGCCACCAATCATTGGCACCAGCATGCAATTTAGCATCAGAACATATGGATTTCTAAAAAGAAATGAGAGAAAATGGAA
Source organism: Bufotes viridis (assembly GCA_033119425.1). Classification (NCBI taxonomy): domain Eukaryota; kingdom Metazoa; phylum Chordata; class Amphibia; order Anura; family Bufonidae; genus Bufotes; species Bufotes viridis. The sequence goes on from CM065591.1 coordinate 210,262,135, forward strand.
TAAAATGCATGTTTGTTACTAAAAATCTGACTTTAGATGCACAGCAGTTTCTGAAAATACAAGTTCAGTATGTGTGGTGTTCATAGATATCACGTATGTCCATGTCCACGTTCACATGGTAAAGGGTTGTGTCACTTCAGCAAGTGGCATTCATCATGTAGAGGAAGTTACTACAAGTCCCCTCCTGGCTGGATTCATTTTCCATCACATCATACACTTGCTTGTTTCCATGGTTACGACCACCCTGCAGTCCACCAGTGGTGGTCATTCTTGCACAATCTTCCTATGTGTTCAAGCACGACCACCACTGCTGGATTGCAGGGTGGTTGTAACCATGGCAACAAGCAGTGTATAATGTGATGGAAAAACCAACAAAGGAGGCAATATGGACAATCGCAATACATTAGTATTTGTCTTGTATTAGGCTACTTTCACACTTGCAGCAGAGTGATCCGGCAATCTGCATGCAAACGGAAAGCATTTGAAGACGGATCCGGCTATGGATCCGTCTTACAAATGCATTGCAAGAACGGATCCCACTCCGCTTGTCATGCTGAGAGACGGATCCGTTATATATATATATATATATATATATATGTTTGTTTTTTTTTTCTACATTTTTACCGGTCTGCGCATGCGCAGACCGGAAGGACGGATCCGACATTGTGGTATTTTGAATGCCGGATCCGGCACAAATACATTCCAATGGGGAAAAATGCCGGATCCGGCATTCTGGCAAGTGTTCCGGAATTTTGGCCGGAGATAAAACCGCAGCATACTGCGGTGTTATCTCCGTCCTGAAATGTCAAAAAGACTGAACTGAAGACATCCTGAACAGATCTCTCTCCATTCAGAATGCATGGGGATAAAACTGATCGGTTCTTTTACAGTATAGAGCCCCTAGGACGGAACTCTAGGCCGGAAAAGAAAAACGCAAGTGTTAAAGTACCGTAAATGGAAATCGGTCACCAGGATAATCGCTATTGAAGTAAAACCATGGCCTAATAGCACTTAGCACCCTATTTCCAGATGTGCCTTTGTTCCAGCAATAGGTGTTTTCTATCTTCTGAAAATCCAGTTTATTTGGTATGTAAATGAGCCAGTAAGGTGCCCAGAGGGCGTCACTCCTGCAGGAAGGAGCCCATGCACGCCTCCTGCCACAATGTGTCCACCCACCTAGGGTTGGGCGATATCAAAAATATTCCCACGATAAGGATATTAAGTAGGGATGTCCCGATACCGATACTAGTATCGGTATCGGGACCGATACCGGCATTTTCACGAGTACTTGTACTCGTAAAAATGCCGCCGATACCACTGCCGATACCGGAAGTTCCGGTTCGGCAGCGGCTATATTCTGTTTCATTACCCCTAACTTACTGTGCCCGTGATTACTAACTATTAATGCGCAGTCCCTCCATGCTCCTGTCCCGCACGCCTTCTGTAATCATAAAGTGGGCGGAGCGGGCAGGCGGGACATGAGGCGCATGGAGGAACTGAGAGCTCAAGCTGCCCGATTCCTCCATGCGCCTCATGTCCCGCCTGCCCGCTCCGCCCACTTCATGATTACAGAAGGCGCAGGGCAGGAGCATGGAGGACTGCGTGATAGTTGGTAATCACGGGCACAGTAAGTTAGGGTAATGAAACAGAATATAGCCGCTGCGAGGCCGTGTATGAGTCAAGCTGCACCGCCCCCGCAAGTGTAATCTGGATGACACTAATGGGGGGATCTGTGGATGACATGTATATAGCATAATATGTTCTCCCACATAACAGTGATGTCCACAGGTCCCCCATAACAGTGATGTCCACAGGTCCCCCCCATAACAGTGATGTCCACAGGTCCCCCCATAACAGTGATGTCCACAGGTCCACCCCCATAACAGTGATGTCCACAGGTTCCCCCATAACAGTGATGTCCACAGGTCCCCCTCCCCCATAACAGTGATGTCCACAGGTCCCCCCATAACAGTGATGTCCACAGGTCCCCACCCCATAACGGTGACGTCCACAGGTCCCCCTCCATAACGGTGACGTCCACAGGTCCCCCATAACGGTGACGTCCACAGATCCCCCCATAACGGTGGACGTCCACAGATCTCCCCATAACGGTGCCATCCACAGATCCCCCATAACGGTGCCATCCACAGATCCCTCTCCATAACGGTGCCATCCACAGATCCCCCATAACGGTGCCATCCACAGATCCCCCCCATAACGGTGCCATCCACAGATCCCCCATAACGGTGCCATCCACAGATCCCCCATAACGGTGCCATCCACAGATCCCCCATAACAGTGAGTCATCCACAGATCCCCCATAACAGTGCATCATCCACAGATCCCCCATAACAGTGCGTCATCCACAGATCCCCCCCATAACAGTGCGTCTTCCACAGATCCTCCATAACAGTGTCATCCACAGATCCCCCAAAAACAGATCCCCCTGGAGGCACATTGGTTTGAAAACCCTATTATATTCCCATTTATTAATTTATTAACACTTGTACAAAGGAAAAGAAAAGCCACAGCAACAAACTTCCGGCTTTAATTGTTTTCATTGCTATCAGTAACTGTGCCGCTGTTTATATGAGGTATCGGTAATTGGTATCGGCGAGTACTTAAATAAAAGTATCGGTACTCGGTCTTAAAAAAATGGTATCGGGACATCCCTAATATTAAGAAATTTATCGCGATAACGATATATATCGCGATAAATGCCCATTTAGAATAAAAAACACTCCAAACGTGTATTGGTGTTTCCTTGTTGCCCTCATACAGTATAATGTCTGCTTGATGCCCCCATACAGTAATATGTGTTAGTTGCCCAACCAAGATCAGGGTCACTGTTCCCCCCAATCTGATGGAGTGGCCGTTTGGGCGTGCGCCCTGCTGCTCCATTCATTCTTTATGGGAGTGCTTGAGAGAACAGCGATCAGTTATCTATGACACTTCCATAGACAATGGGACATGCTAGCAGAAAACCCTGATAAGTGGGTTGTTCAGAGTGCACCCATCATAGGTGCACATTGTCAGAAAGGGCACACTGGCATCATAAACGTGTCTTTCAGCCAAATAAAACATTGGGGCTCATTTACTAAAGACCAGTGCTTCCCATATGGGTCTTAGTCCCTACACACTACAGCCATATTACCGCAACCCCAGACCCTGCCCCGGCCTCTCCGTGCAGCAGCCACCAGAGCGCCGGTCTCCTGGATTCAGGGGTTTATAGCCCCTAGATGCCATTTCTTTGTCACCTAATGGATTTGAGATGACGTTATGCCCCCGTGACTAGGGTTTTCACAATATCAAAATTTTGATTCAATTTCAGTCCCATAAAAAAAGAAGTATTGCAATACTCAATACCAAAAAAGCCTTGTGCATTCCGCATTTCATGGAACGTCTGGCCCATAACAGTCCTGTCCTATTTTTGAGGGGACAAGGTGACAAAAAAAATGGTGAACTGTGTGTTTTTTAAATTGTTTTTTCTTTTACGGCGTTCCCCGCATAGGAGATATTTTTCAATATTTTAATAGTTTGTACTTTTTCGGATGTGGCGATACGCAATATGTTTTTTTTTGTTTATATATTTTATATGTAAAATTGGGAAAGGGGATGATTTAAAATTTTAATATTTTGGTGTTTTTTTTACTTTTTATTTAATAACTATTAGTCCCCTTATGAGCTGAACCCTTGTCCTAGTCACCTTAATAGATCTCTATTAGGGTGAATAGGACTTTGCTCTTTCCCTGCTGCCCTGGGCTTTGTGCACACAGCAGCAGGGAGCTTACCATGGCAGCTATGGAAGGCTTCAGCAGCGTCCTAGCAGAAGCTACCACTGCACCACCAATGAGGAGGGGAGGGGACCCTGTGACCACTGTGCCACCAATGATTCTAGTACTAGGGGGTTGGGGGGGGGGGCGCACTGCGACACCAATGAATCTAATTTATAATAATGGGGGGGGGGGCACTACGCCACCTTTGAATTTAATTGGCCTCTTAATACAAATATACCTGCTGTACCTGAGGGGTTAATTTCCATAGTTCGCTGCTTCCTGTTATTGAGGCTGGGTGTGTGATGTGGCCGGCACCCGCAGTCTATTTTTACATACCAATTTTATATCTGGGCGCCGCTCCGTTCACAGTCTCCCGCACTGTATGCTTATTACTACTATCGGAGCAATAGGGAGGAGACATCAGCTTTTCTCCCTGGGCGTCACAGGGAGAAGGTGAGCCTCCTGCTAGTGCCCAAGCCCGCCCCCATGCTGGTAGCAGGCAAAAGGGGGGCAGAGTTATGGCTTGAATGTGATGTAGGAGGGGTGGGTAATATACCGGTATTAACGATATACCGCGGTATTAAGAAACGGCGATATGGTAATATGGCTGTTTCTTAATTACTGCGGTATTTTTAGTGACATCATAGGGGCAGTCACACTTAAGTGCTGACTGCCTCTAAAACGTCCGGGGCACATTACAGCCGACACAGTGGAGAAGTGAGTAGTGAAGAGAGGAGTAGGGGACGGGCTGCGGCCACTGCGCCACCAATGAGACTTACCTTCTCAAGAGGACCTTTCATGGGTCTGGACTTTGTGAACTAAGTAGTAGGACACGTAGAGCAGCGCCCAGGGATCTTCAAGCGAAGGAGAATATTAAAACGAACAGCACTCACCGGTTGTAGAGGGATACGCTTTATTTCATAGCAGGAGGGGGGTACATACGGTGCAAACACAGCATGAAGACCCAGGGATCTCCCTGCACTTACTATTATATCTGGGCACCGCTCCGTTCGCCCGCTGTGGCCCCCGTTACAATCTCCCACGCTGTATGCTAATTACTACTGCCGGAGCAATGGGGAGGAGACATCAGCTTTTCTCCCTGGCTGTAGCGCTGTCCAATAGGGGCACAGAGCCAGGGAGAAAAAAAAACGACTCACCTTCTCCCTGTGACGCCCAGGGAGAAAAGCTGATGTCTCCTCCCCATTGCTCCGGCAGTAGTAATTAGCATACAGCGTGGGAGATTGTAATGGGGGCCACAGCGGGCGAACGGAGCGGTGCCCAGATATAATAGTAAGTGCAGGGAGATCCCTGGGTCTTCATGCTGTGTTTGCACCGTATGTACCCCCCTCCTGCTATGAAATAAAGCGTATCCCTCTACAACCGGTGAGTGCTGTTCGTTTTAATATTCTCCTTCGCTTGAAGATCCCTGGGCGCTGCTCTACGTGTCCTACTACTTAGTTCACAAAGTCCAGACCCATGAAAGGTCCTCTTGAGAAGGTAAGTCTCATTGGTGGCGCAGTGGCCGCAGCCCGTCCCCTACTCCTCTCTTCACTACTCACTTCTCCACTGTGTCGGCTGTAATGTGCCCCGGACGTTTTAGAGGCAGTCAGCACTTAAGTGTGACTGCCCCTATGATGTCACTAAAAATACCGCAGTAATTAAGAAACAGCCATATTACCATATCGCCGTTTCTTAATACCGCGGTATATCGTTAATACCGGTATATTACCCACCCCTCCTACATCACATTCAAGCCATAACTCTGCCCCCCTTTTGCCTGCTCCCAGCATGGGGGCGGGCTTGGGCACTAGCAGGAGGCGTGCCTGGGCTCCTTCCTGCAAGAGTGACGCCCTCTGGGCACCTTACTGGCTCATTTACATACCAAATAAACTGGATTTTCAGAAGATAGAAAACACCTATTGCTGGAACAAAGGCACATCTGGAAATAAGGCTCAGCCTGATGCGCACGAACTGCTGGCATCGGCTTCTTCTAGTGTAGTGCCCATGCGCCGGCACTTCGCTAGAGAAGAAGCATCCAAGCAGTCCATACAGGCGCATCAGGCTGAGCCTGTGCGAACGCGCGGCATCTCACAGCGGGAGGAGGGGGAGGGAGAGGCGGCGCAGAACTCTGGGAAGGCGGCGCTGGGCACCAACGGCGATGGCTGCAGCCGGGCACCCTGCATCCCTCGACCTCCCCTTGGGCACCTTATTTCTATGACTGACAGGTTAGTAAAACGTGTTTTTTTGCAAAACTAAGCTACAGATCGCTTTTTTAAGCCCACATTATCATGAAGAAACCTTGAGCATCATCATATGTTTAGCTCAAAGGGGTGAAAACTGGTGACAGAATCCCTTTAAAGGGAATGTGCCTCTATTTTCCTGGCTGCAGCAGTGATAACTTATCGACAACTTGTATTTGCTCCAGCGAGCCGGTGTACCTCTGAGGCTAGCGATTGGCTGCAGAAGTCACGTGTCGACATGATGTCACTGATGTAGCCCGGTACGTAATCATCTGATGCCTGTTATCTGGTTTCCTCTTGAAACTGGATAACTCCTTTAACATACAGCAAACACCAGATTTATTTCTCTGCTTGTGGATGAGATTTCTTGAGGAACTGAATGAGTAATGGGGAGGGGAGAATTCTCCCTTGCACCCATGAGCACACTCCAGAGAGTGTGCCTGTTATCGGGCGTGACTGATATCCGCTGCTTCTCTTACTACATTTAGTCTCTGGAATCTGAGGTGTGTGGCCCTTTAAGCTGTGGAATGTCTGACTAGAAGTGCTAGGAGCTGCCGCAGGGGCACACAGACAGGATGGCCTCTTGGGTGGGTGGGGGAGTGACCAGGGCAGTGTTCTACATAAAGATAGATAATGCCCAGCATTTGTTCCTGACAGTCTGCCCGAATATCAGGCCGTGTATAAATAGGAGACTGGACAAGTATTTAATGTATGGCGGGGTCCGGGAACAGGCCTGCTTCTTATCTCCTGCAGGTAGTCACGGTCAGAGGACCATGCCTCTAAAAGGCCATATTTCTTTTCTAATTTGAGTGCATGTGTATATATATATGTAAGATAGATGGATATACACAGACATCTTTATCTATATATAGATATACAGCGATTGGCCATATAGTTTAAGGCTGGGTGTGCAGGAGAGCCCTCTCACTGTGGACCCGTTCGCCCCATTTTCGTTCCTTTATTTCCTTCATTTCGGCTGTTTGTTCGGACCCCCTGGAATGCCACAAACTGCATCTGTTCAGGAAAATCGCATCACAGGAGTGTTTTACAATACTGTATTGTCCTGGGGAAGTTAGGGGTTGGCTTAGGCCTTTATCACAAGACCGTATGGCTTTGCGGTCCGCCCAAAAAAATGACATCCGTGTGCATTTTGTGGAACGGAACATCTGGCCCCTAATAGAACAGTACTATCCTTGTCCGTGATGCGAAGAATAGGACAAGTTCTATCTTTTAACGGAACGGAAGTACGGAAACGGAATGCATACGGAGTACATTCCGTTTTTTGGGAGGACCAGTTGAAATGAATGGTTCCGTATACGGAACACAAAAAACGAGCCATCACTGACTGCATGATTTTGAAGGTAGTGGTCACAATGTGGCTGCTGCACATGGCTGACTCTATGCCCACCTGCAGCCATCACTGACTGCACGATTTTGAAGGTAGTGGTCACAATGTGGCTGCTGCACATGGCTGACTCTATGCCCACCTGCAGCCGTCACTGACTGCATGATTTTGAAGGTAGTGGCCACAATGTGGCTGCTACACATGGCTGACTCTATGCCCACCTGTATCCGTCACTGACTGCATGATTTTGAAGGTAGTGGTCACAATGTGGCTGCTGCACATGGCTGACTCTATGCCCACCTGCAGCCGTCACTGACTGCATGATTGTGAAGGTAGTGGCCACAATGTGGCTGCTGCACATGGCTGACTCTATGCCCACCTGTATCCGTCACTGACTGCATGATTTTGAAGGTAGTGGTCACAATGTGGCTGCTGCACATGGCTGACTCTATGCCCACCTGCAGCCATCACTGACTGCATGATTTTGAAGGTAGTGGTCACAATGTGGCTGCTGCACATGGCTGACTCTATGCCCACCTGCAGCCGTCACTGACTGCATGATTTTGAAGGTAGTGGCCACAATGTGGCTGCTGCACATGGCTGACTCTATGCCCACCTGCAGCCATCACTGACTGCATGATTTTGAAGGTAGTGGTCACAATGTGGCTGCTGCACATGGCTGACTCTATGCCCACCTGCAGCCGTCACTGACTGCATGATTGTGAAGGTAGTGGCCACAATGTGGCTGCTGCACATGGCTGACTCTATGCCCACCTGTATCCGTCACTGACTGCATGATTTTGAAGGTAGTGGTCACAATGTGGCTGCTGCACATGGCTGACTCTATGCCCACCTGCAGCCATCACTGACTGCATGATTTTGAAGGTAGTGGTCACAATGTGGCTGCTGCAGATGGCTGACTTTATGCCCACCTGCAGCCATCACTGACTGCATGATTTTGAAGGTAGTGGTCACAATGTGGCTGCTGCACATGGCTGACTCTATGCCCACCTGCAGCCATCACTAACTGCATGATTTTGAAGGTAGTACACACCCTCCGGCTTTTTGATGCAGTTTTAGAAGGCAAAACCAGGAGTGGATTGAAAAAAGAGGATAAGTTGTTTGTCCTTAAAGGGGTTGTCTTATAAGAGACAATGGGGGCATATCGCTAGGATGTGCGCCCATTGTCCTTTAGGTCTGGGTTCCAACGCTGGAACCCGCACCTATATCGAGAACGGAGCCCCGAAAGCTAAGGAAGGCACACTGCACTTACGCAGCCGCCCTCCATTCATTTTCTATGGGACCGCCGAAAATAGCCAAGCGCTGGCTCATCTATTTCCGCGGGGCCAACAGAAGTGAATGGAAGCGGTGGCCGGTCATGCGCGGTGCGCTCCCATTCACTTCTATAGGGAGCCGGCTAGGTGGTGGCCGGACTGAAGTTCTCCAGGCACTACTTTGCGTGGCTCCGTTCCTGATATGGGTGTGGGACCCGCACCTATAAGTCAATGGGAGCATATCCTAGCGATATGCCCCCATTATCTATAATGAGACAACCCCTTTAAGGGCTTATTCACATGACTGTGTTTTTCTGTTCGCATCCTTTGTTTTCAGGGGGGGCGCAAAAGATGTGGACAGAACACTATGGGCTGTCTGCATCTGTACTTCCTTACTGTGGCCCGCAAAAAAGATGGAATATTTCCTATACTTGTCCATCATATTTGTGGACAAGAATAGGCATTTCTATCATGGAGAAGGACGTTCTGATCTGCAAAATGCGCAACCCACACAGTGAATACAGTAGCCTGAATACAGTACATACAGATTCTCAAGATGACTGATTGCATGCGTCTGTAAATTAATTTACATGGGGGCTGCCTTCAAAGACTCCCTCTAATTTCTGAGTTAACATGAAAATATTAAGGAAATTAACCAAATTTTCCAACCAAAAGAATTTAATATGAGCGTCCACCAGAGAGGCCGACATTTTTACCTATAGTGTGTAAGCACGGCCACCACTGCTGGATTGCATGGTGGTCATAACCCCTGGATACGATCAGTTTATAATGTGATGGAAACATTGAATCCAGCCAGCAAATGAGGTAATATGGGTAATAATACATTAGTGCCTTGTATTTACTATATCTACATGGTAAATAGTATTTGCTGAATGAGACAACCCCTTTAAGAGCTGTGTTGCAAAACTTAGGCTGAGTTTGCATCTTTGTCTGAGGCTGTGTAGGGGCCTCCTTAGCAGATTTCATCGATATGCATACAGGACTATCCCATAACTGAGCAGAATAGTGGAAATCACTACCGCTAGTGTCAGAGGCAGAACTCGTAGAGCAGAAGCTTAACAGATTTTATATATATACACACTGTAGTTTTGTGGAAAATATTACCGTATGTACAACTTGCAATTTTATACATTAAAGGATGTGCCATCAGTGTCAGGTCACTTTTATCTCTGGAACCGGAGCGTACTCGCCTATTTTCGGAACTCCCATGGACCTCTCGCCTTTATCGGAGTGCTGGAAATGGAGAAGCCAGTGCACAGCTTTTATCAGTACTCCGATAGAGGTGAATGGAGAGTGGCCACGCTTGTGCTGTGTAGAGGTGAATGGAGAGTGCCTACGCCTGTGCTGTGTAGAGGTGAATGGAGAGTGGCCACGCTTGTGCTGTGTAGAGGTGAATGGAGAGTGGCCACGCTTGTGCTGTGTAGAGGTGAATGGAGAGTGGCCACGCCTGTGCTGTGTAGAGGTGAATGGAGAGTGGCCACGCTTGTGCTGTGTAGAGGTGAATGGAGAGTGGCTACGCCTGTGCTGTGTAGAGGTGAATGGAGAGTGGCCACGCCTGTGCTGTGTAAAGGTGAATGGAGAGTGGCCACGCTTGTGCTGTGTAGAGGTGAATGGAGAGTGGCCACGCTTGTGCTGTGTAGAGGTGAATGGAGAGTGGCCACGCCTGTGCTGTGTAGAGGTGAATGGAGAGTGGCCACGCTTGTGCTGTGTAGAGGTGAATGGAGAGTGGCTACGCCTGTGCTGTGTAGAGGTGAATGGAGAGTGGCCACGCCTGTGCTGTGTAGAGGTGAATGGAGAGTGGCCACGCTTGTGCTGTGTAGAGGTGAATGGAGAGTGGCTACGCCTGTGCTGTGTAGAGGTGAATGGAGAGTGGCCACGCCTGTGCTGTGTAGAGGTGAATGGAGAGTGGCCACGCTTGTGCTGTGTAGAGGTGAATGGAGAGTGGCCACGCTTGTGCTGTGTAGAGGTGAATGGAGAGTGGCCACGCTTGTGCTGTGTAGAGGTGAATGGAGAGTGGCCACGCTTGTGCTGTGTAGAGGTGAATGGAGAGTGGCCACGCTTGTGCTGTGTAGAGGTGAATGGAGAGTGGCCACGCTTGTGCTGTGTAGAGGTGAATGGAGAGTGGCCACGCTTGTGCTGTGTAGAGGTGAATGGAGAGTGGCCACGCTTGTGCTGTGTAGAGGTGAATGGAGAGTGGCCACGCTTGTGCTGTGTAGAGGTGAATGGAGAGTGGCCACGTTTGTGCTGTGCAAGGGTGAATGGAGAGTGGCCACGCTTGTGCTGTGCACTCTTTTTCACTTTGAGTAGACAGTTCTGGAGATAGGAGCAGGACCCGCACCCTTCTGAAATTGGTGGCATATTTTAGCAATATGCCAGCAATGTTTGAGATGAGACAACCCCTTTAGAGAGCATCCATGAGACGCAGTGCATTCTGCAGGCAGCATGTTATAGTGGATATATTTCTCTTGGAAAGAACTCGGCAAAACGTGTAAGTTATGCATTTCAATTTCTATTCTGTTTTGAGCTTCTGCATTATACACAGAACATCTTATCAGGGACAGATGGCATTCTCTCTGTAAGTTTGTATACAAAGATAGCTGTCAGTCACTGATAAGACAGCCCCCCATGTACAACAGAGCTCAGAAAAAGCAGAGACTTAGGGCTCATGCCCATGAACATAAGGGAAAATGGCAGTCTGCAATGCACGAGCACTGGCTGTGTGCACTCCGTGCTGCGGATGCGAGCCCATTGACTGGATCCGCGATCTGCAAGATAAGGCAAAATATAGGACATGTCTTATCTTTTGCAGTATGGAGGCACGGACCCAAAAGCCCACGGAAGCACTTTGTAGTGTTTCTGTGGGTTTCCGATCCATGCCTCCGCTTAGAAAAATATAGGACATGTCCTATCTCTGGCCGTATCTTGTGGATTGGGGACCTGTTCAAGTCAGTGCATCTGCAGCATGGACTGCACACGGCCATTGCCCGTATATTGTAGACCCGCTGTTTGCGGTCTGCAATACGTGCACTGGTGTCTTACGTTTGTGGGCATGAGCCCTTAGGCTAGTTTTGCGCTAGCGATCCATCAGGGAATTGCATTGCTTGTATGTGTCTGTCTGGCCTTAATAACTATAATGGGGACCTGCAGAGATCTGGCCAGCATTCCAGCAAGTATGCCAAGAGTGCGGCCCAAATGCATTGCAAGAACGGATCCGTCTCTTCGCTTGTCATGCGGATAGACTAGTCCGTCTTGTATTTTTTTTCTTTACAGTTTTAAAGGTCTGCGCATGCGCAGACCGGAAGGACGGATCCATCCTTCAGGTATTTCTAATGCCGGATACGGCACTAATACATTTCAGTGTAAATTAATGTCGGATCCGGCATTCCGGCAACTAATCCGGCATGCTGCGGTATTATCGCCGTCCAAAATGCCGTTCAGTGACTGAACTGAGGACATCCTGATGCATATTGAACGGATTTCTCTCTATTCAGAATGCATTAGGATATAACTGATCGGTTCTTTTCTGGTATTGAGCCCCGAGGACGGAACTAAATGCCGGAAAAGAAAACGCTAGTGGGAAAGTACCCTAGAATGTACAAATTACAGGTTTTGCAGAAAACTATGTATCAATGTATGTTGCCTGCAGATTGCACTGCTTTTCATGGTGACAGGTTCTACAAATCTTCTTCCAGTGAGCCTCCAAGGAATGGCAGCAGGCCCTGGTTATTCATACCAACTATGGCTGGGGGTAGACTGGACCCAGACTGAGGGCAATATTTGCAGCAATCGCATGATAGTTTGCATCCACGATTTTTCAGTCTTGACACGAGTGTTTTCAATTCAGTAGTTCACTCGCTACGTACATTTTTTACATCACGCGATTATCGTGCAACATGAATTGTTAACGGGGTTTTCCGAGATCCTGTCCTCTGGATAGGTCATCAGTACATGAGCGGGGGTCCGACACCTGGGACCCCTGCAGACCTGCTGTTAGAGAGGCACTGGCACCTGCAGTAGCACCGCGACTTTCTCTCATCTTCTCACATTCATTTGTCACACGGCCCAGATGCTGCTCAGCCCCATTCACTTACCTGCCATACCAAGCACAGCCGCTGTACAATGTACGGTGCCGATCAGACACTGATGACCTATCCGGAGGATCGGTCATCAGTATTTAAGTCTCGGAAAACCCTTTTAATGTTTGAATTGTAATGATTATCTGCTTCTCTAAATGCACCATTATACAAGGAATGCTATCGATCACCGATAAGATGGCCCATTGACTATTGAGCACAGAAAGAGCAGAGATTTACATGTATAAAATTACAAGTTTTACCCAATCTTTTCCCAGAATAGTAAACTATGTATCAGTCTGCTTAACGCGTTCGGCCCTTTACATGCCCCATGCAGATTGCACTGTCCTCCTTAAAGTATCACCCACAGTACAAATGGAAAAAACGAACACACTTTTTCTGAAAGAGAAATCTTGAATTTGAGTAATATTAATGACATGACTGAGCACCCGGGGCTAGGTAGGAGAATGAATGAGAACATGTACAAGGTTAGTGAATGCGAGTGGATGAAGCGGTTCCTGAGCATGGACTGCCCTCAGTATCTCCACAGCTTGAAGCACAATTTCCATCTAAAGACAGACATGTGTTGACAGCTGCTGCGGGCTCCTCCCTTAGAAAACTGTACATTGATGGCTATTTCCACGTAAGCGCTCTTACCCTGCCTGCCCCTGCTCCACCCTTTCCCCTCTTTTTCCATTTCCCGGCTTGGCATCTCTCTAGCCCAGACGCCAGTACTGTTTAGTAATTGTCATGTGACTGTTGCCTGCCATCATAGATGAGAACTGGGGAAATAACCTGAGGCACATCATATAGGCTGTTGTGTCAGTTCACACTGCAGCTTGAAGTGCCTGTTTGCCCTATGTGTCGGGGCAGTTATCCGTAGGTCCCCAATAAGAGAAGGGCATGTGCCGTGCCTTTAGGAGTGGAATGTAGCCGGACAGCTTGCTCTATCTGCCTTTTTATAGTATAGCACAGTTGCTCTACCCTCCCTGTTCTTATAGATTCCGGTTTTGTTAGTTTTCTGTTGCCACATCCTTTTCCTCCCATTTCTGCTGTCTCTTCTCTCTCTCTCTGCTGTCTGACACTGGACCTGCTTACAGAATGGAACAGTTTATAAATGGAACACTGCCCCCTCATTCTCAGGAGCAAGGCATGCTGGGAGCTCTGCTTTATGTTTTCCAGGCTGTGGTTTGTTTTTTAACTCTTGCAGCTCAGAAGGGTAGGGTGTGGTCCAGGCGTAGGAGGCTGAAAGAAGCAGGGTGTGTAGCTTGAGCTCAGCTAGCCATCTCCTCAGCTGTTCTCCCCCCTCTGCAGGTATTCTGGGTGGGAGCAGAATGAGGAATCAGCCAGGTTACAGTGAGGATCGTAGTCCCTAGATTGTTACATTTCTTACCACACCTCCAGTAATTCTAGTGTATGTGGGCGGCCTTGTCATCTTACCACGGCAACTCTGGGATGGCGGGGGGCTAGAAATGCAAGAGATGTGGCCAGTGTATCTTTAGATACCTCATCCCTTCTTCCTTTATTGCAATAATCGTTGGGATTATTTATGGGTTTTTGAATAAGAACTCCCATTAGAAAAGCCCTTCACAGCGTGCGTGGAGTAGACCATCCCCTTTCTGGCGTCTTTCCACCACTTCTTCTGGGGCAGCAGGGCAGGATTCCCCCATCTCGTTTAGTCATAGCTTTAAAAATAGTACAAAGCCGCTTCTCGCTGTGGTGCACCCAGACTGAGGCGGAGGGGGCTAGTGATTAAAGGCGCAGGCATGCAAAGCTGCACCCAGCAGATGATACTTCCCTAGTAGTGTACATCAAGCTTCTTGAAATGGCTTTAGGAATCTGTTCCAAAAGGCCAGCTCTAAAGTTTTACTGCGCGCCTTATAACAACATATGATCATTGGAGTCATTGTTTGTCTTGAAGCAGTGCAAACAGAAGCAAAGCAGAATACGAGCCTCTGGAAATGAACGCCATGCAAGTACAGGCAAGTTATGGCTGAGAGCAGAAAGCCTTTGGATGATGTCAGCTGCTAAAGTTATTTTGTGGTTCCTTTAGTAGTTTCCACAAAGGTCTTGGAGGACCTATCCGGCATGTGTCATAAAGGTGCGGTGGGTTTGGCACCAAGGACTCCCTGTTCTCAATGAGAAATGTTTGAGCATGTGCATCCATACTCCTTTAAAAGGAATGACCGTGCAAAAGACATCAACGCTCCTACTTAGATTTCCCCTCAGAGGAGCGTGGCAATGCCCGTGAATGAGCAGCAGGCGCCCATTATTCTTGGAATAATTAGGAGTCCTTTGGGAAATCTCACAGAACAGGATTTGATCCTGTTACTGGCAGTAAGTATATGGCTCCTGCACAAAGCCGTAATCCAACAGGGAATATGTCAGAAAATGAGCTATTGTTTAAATCAAGTTTTTCTGTTAAACATATTTTTAAAGGAATTTGGTGATTATTTTTAATCTTTCATGCCACTATATTAAAATACTTTCTCACTGGCCCCTAAGCCTTGTGATTGGTGCCACTTCCTGTTCTGTACAGATAACATTATCAGCAGTCATTTCATTATCATCACATGCAGGATTATAATGACAGGTAACCCCTCTGCATAGATTTCATAGGATCCACCATTTACAGTAGGTGATGGTCACAGAGCAGGTCTTGAAAACGCTCCCATAGAAGTAAATTGGGGTCATGTATCAAAACTCTATGGCAGATTTCTGGCTTAATAAGATTGCAAAATTTGGCACAAAGAACATTTTGTGCAAAAAAGTTTGTGCCAAGTGGGTGCAGCGTAGCAGAAGGAGGCACCGGCACATAAAACAGGCGTAAATTATTACTGAAATCTGCTCCAGTTCCCAGTTCGGTTTCAGGTGCATGGACAGCAGAAGATGATAATTCGGGAGGAGCGAATCGACTTCAGATGAAACATCCAAAGTCGATTTGCATAAAACTTCATTTCAATACGGTACGGAGCAGGAGCTCTGTACAGTATTAGAATGTATTGGCGTAATAACTTCATAAATTAATTTGTACTGTAAAAAAAAACTTGCTCTGGTTCGGTTCCATGGTACCACTTGGAACCGAACCCGAGTTCGGGAAATGTTTTTTTACAGTAGAAATTGATTTATGAAGTTATTTTGCGATCTCTTGCGAGACTTCACGAAGCAATAACTTTGGCTCATTGGAGCCAATACATTCCAATACTGTACAGAGCTCCTGCTCCGTACAGTATTAAAACAAAGTTTTATGCGGATTGATTTACTCATCCCTAATTACAATGCTGTGCGCTCTTGCAAGTCCAGGACGGACACAGTGGTTGAGGAAGGAGCATTCAGCTCCGAAACGCCTCTGTGTATAGCAGTGAAACAAAGGAGGCTCCAATGTATTAACCTCTACTATTCATACAAAATTCAT
Organism: Bufotes viridis; assembly: GCA_033119425.1. Taxonomy (NCBI): domain Eukaryota; kingdom Metazoa; phylum Chordata; class Amphibia; order Anura; family Bufonidae; genus Bufotes; species Bufotes viridis. Next base: position 210,278,279 of record CM065591.1, read on the forward strand.
CGATCCTATCTACATTGATATCGCTCACAAGAGATTGATTCGGCACTACTCAATACTTCCAGCCCGGCTCCAAGGACCTAATAGCGCTACACTATTTCGATCACGTGGGACGCCAAGAGATGAGCAGGCAAGCAAAACTACAAGTAGTACACGGAGTAACACGGCCGCACAGCAGTGAGATAAGCTGTATCTACAGGATCGGTAATGTACAACTAAGGCTACTTTCTCATTAGCGGTTGTATTATGTCTTCTATAGCCATGACGCATCCGTCTTGAACACCATTAAAAAGTCAATGGGGGACGGATGCAGTTTTTTATTGTGCTAGATTGTGTCAGAGGAAACGGATCCGTCCCCATTGACTTACATTGTGTGCCAGGATGGATCCGTTTTAAAGACCCTGCAGGCAGCGTTTTAGTGTCCGCCTCCAGAGCGGAATGGTGACTGAACAGAGACAAACTGATGCATTCTGAATGGAAAAGGATCAGTTCAGAATGCATTAGGGCAAAACTGATCCGTTTTGGTCCGCTTGTGAGATCCCTGAACGGATCTCACAAACGGAAAGCCAAAACGCTAGTGTGAAAGTAGCCGAATAAGTGTACCTTAATTACAATAATATTACTGACTGCAGACGTCTTTAGAATTATTAAGCAGGTACATCAATTAATCTAGATCGCTATTATATTACCAACAATAAGCATATGCATCTTTATGTGACATCTATTCAAAAACAGCGCAAACTATCATTGCGACATTACAGAATATTGCACAGTTGATTTTGGATCACTCCAGTAGATTATAAAGACACTTTGTGGATTACCAATTTGTCATCGGATTATGAAACATTGTAATTTTGCATATAATTACGTAAATCATCATGGAAACAAATGTTAACCTGCAGAGACAATATGTAACCTTGCAAGTGAACTTCTTTTTGTTCTTTTATACCATGTCTATATAATTTTTATCATTCATTATTTTTACTTAATAAATGTGATGAATGTTTTCAATGTTTTGTAATTTGAGGTATGTTGAGTGGATAATTTAGGCTACATCAGGTCGACCACTAGTGTGTTTTGCCAGATATCCACGTTCTATACGTCCATTTTATGTATTACAGTATATGGTTTTGATTTGAATAAACTTTTTATGTAATTTCTTAATAGTTGAGCTTGCTCATGTCCATTTAGTACCAGATAGCTGAGTGCCCCCCAATAACTTACTCATTCACTAAATACAAAATCTACCTAAATAAACTTCAGTCTCACTCCAGTTCTGAGCCATAGTGTCCAATATTTGCCTTCCAGGGTCCCCTGAAAGCTGGGTAACATAGTATGTGGAATTGTAAAAGTGACTGCTAAATACAAAATATACCTTAATAAATCCCCATTCTTCGGCCTCATGCACACGAACATTGTGTGTTTTGCGGTCCACAAATTGCGGATCCGCAAAACACGGAAGGCATCCGTGTGCGTTTCGCAATTTGCGTAGCGGCACGGACAGCCATTGATATAACTACCTATTCTTGTCAGCAAGACAGACAAGGATGGGGCATGTTGTTGTTTTTTTTTTGCGGACCACGTAACGGATGCGGACAGCACACGGAGTGCTTTCTGCATCTTTTGCGGCCCCATTAAAGTGAATGGGTCTGCACCTGAGCCGCAAAAACTGCAGCTTGGATGCGGACCAAAACAATGGTCGTGTGCATGAGGCCTTAGTCCGCTATAGTTTCCCATATTTGCCTCTCAGTGTCCTAGGAAAGCTGGGTGACATACCATGTGGAGCTGTATTAGGGACTCCTAAATACAAAGCGGGAGATTTATCATCTCTATTGCGTCTGAAAAGTAGTCTTACAAAGTTGCAGGTTTGAATTTTTAACTTTCGACTTTCTTAAAAATGGTCACATCGCCCACCTTTTTACTGTTCTCTCCACTTTTCTGAAAGAGGGCGTGGCCAGCGTCCCGACAAATTTATCTTGACTTTCGCCTGTTTTCTGGCATATTTTAAGCCAGAAATCTACAGCAGCTCTGGGCTGTCATAGATTTCTGGTTAGGTGCATGGCCTGCCGGAAGGATGCACCTAATTTATGATCACTCCATTGAAACATAGGGGTCATTAATAAAGAGCCTCTACATAACTTTGGCGTATCCACCGCTTGTCTAAATGTAAGCCAGCTTCCTTGCTGGTTTAAATTTAGACCACTTTCTATGCCTAATACAGGCGAAGAAAATGATGAATGAGATGGGCCTGCCAGCCCTTCCCCGCCCACACCCCATTTTTAAAACCTGGCGTGAGGGGGGAAAATTGCAGATGTGTGCTGCAGAAAACTGGTGTATATCTGATAGTACATGGTCTCCATAGTGTATCTTTCATAGAGTGTATGAGAGAAGCAATGTAATGATTGCTTGATATAGGTCCCTATGGGAATTCTAAAAAGAAAGTGTTAAAAAAAGTTTAAAAAAAATGTTTTAAAAAATTAAATTCATTTCACCCCCCTTTCCCCGAAATGTAAGTAAAAATATGTAAACAATAAAAAATACACATCATGGGCATCGACTCATGCGTTAACACCCGTAATGTATAAAAATATTTATCCCATACGGCAAAAAAGTCAAGTCACATCCCAAAATAGTATCAATGAAAAGTGCGGATGGCCTCGCAAAAAAATGAGCCCTCACTCAGGTCTGTACGCAGAACTACATACAAGTTATAGGGGTCACATTATGGCGATAATTTAAAAACAAATTTTTTTTCAAGGTTTTTCTTTTTTTGAGTATTATCGCCGTAATCGTAGTAAACTAGAGAATTAAAGTAACAGGTCAGTTTTACCGTATAGGGAACACTGTAAAAACAAAACCCATAAAACTGCTGCGGAATTGCGTTTTTTTTCTTCCCAATTTCACCCCATTTGGAATTTTTTCTAGCTCCCCACTACATTGTATTCAAAATTACATTGTTAAATTAGAAAGTACAATTTGTCCCCCAATAAAAAAATAATAAAAAATAAAAAGCCCTTATACAGCTATGTGAACGGAAAAATAAAAAAAGTTATGGCCCTGGAAAGGCAGGGAGTGAAAAACGGGCTAAAAGGGATTAGCCATGTCAACACATGCTGCAAATCTTGAGGGATAGTACTGTATTAGCAAGGGGAAGGAACAAAATGTGTCAAATCGGAAGTATTTCTCCGAAGAAGTCTATAACAATAGCCACACCATTCCTGTGGATTGTGCACAGCTTACAGAACAGTCAGGCGCACATGCTCTGACGCATCAGTGCACAGTCTCGTAGGCTGCAGTCCTGAGCCAGTCTGCAAGCAGTGTGCAGCATGCGAATGGTTGAATGCCTGTGCACTGCCCGCATCCAGCAATCGCCATTTAGTGACTGATTCACTGAATGGTGATGGCAGGATGCGTGCTGTGCACTGCCTGCGACAGTCGGGGCCAGACGGAGATTACAAAACAACCCCGCTGGAAGCAGCATTGTCCCCACTTAAATGTCTCGCCTCTCTTGGGGACTTGCAGGACGGGAGCAGTGAGGCTGATGTTAGAGGGAGAGAAGTTCTCCTGCAGTTCCTCTATAGACATCAGGGGGTGAAGGACCGTTGATGTCATCACAGGTTCTGCACTGTCCAAGCATCAGAACAGTGCAGTTCCATTACTCTTAGATGGTTCAGGGCCTGTGATGATGTCATCATAGGTCCTTTAGCTTTCGAAGAATCCAAACTACACTGATGATGCAGGGTTTGTTAAATTTTGTCAGATGGCCCCCTAAAAGACCAGTCCACCTAGACACAGTGAATAGTATTGTCTGGGATCAGGCCTCGGGCCACCTTGCAGGTTGGCACCTGGGCAAGCCATCCCCCCGCCATGCTATGCAACTGAGAAGACATTTGAATGCACTCATATAGCGAGTGCGTTAGAGATTGTAATCCCTTACCATTAGTGGTCCATCCTGATTATGTATGACCGCAGCCATAGCTCTCGGAGTGCTTCACCCATTGTGTGCATTATTGTTCATTAGTTGTTAGCTGCAATGTATTTCAGTGTCTAATGGCAGAAAGTGGGCTATGAAAACTGGAGACCAGACAGGGAGCTTGTGTGTGGGTTCAGAGCAGTCAGGAGTAGCACTAGCAGCATTATAAATATTCAGTAGACCTTCCACAGGTCAGAACCTGCCTCTTACCAGTATCATCTTCTCTGTTGTAACCGGTGTGAGGCGCCATTAGTCACTACAGAGCATAGACTATGGTTGTCTTGCTTGGAAAAGATTCAAAATAAAGCTCTGTGCTCTGTTTAACAGAGCTCTTATGTCACTGGATAGTAACATGGTCTATAAGGCTGAAAACCAGACATCCGTCCATCCAGTTCAGGCTGATATCCTGCAAGTTGAACTCTGTGAGGGTTTTTTGCCATATACTTTTGTGTCCCCTCCTGTGCGCTGACCTCTGGTGTTAGCTCAGTTTTGTGTGTTACCTCCTTCCTCACTCATTGTTACAGAGCGGATGTGGCTTGGGGCTACTCCTAAGGTCTCTGCACACCATTTTATTCGGCATTTTTTACGGATCACACATGGACTCGTTCATTTCCATGGGTGCTCAAAAAAGGGGCAGCACACTGATGTCATCCATGTACTGTCCACTTCTATATGTCCATTCCTCAAATTATAGCACATGTCCCATTTCTGGTCTGCATTGGAGATGAGAATAGCTATTTCTGTTTGAGAAACAGAAGAATGTGGAAAGCACATGGAGGGTATCCATATTTTGCAGGTCTGTGGTACGAAGTCTGAAATATGGATACAGTCATCTGCATGAGGCATAACAGTGCTATCTAAGTAGCCCCTTGGTCTTCATTCTTTAAAAAGCAGTGATCCCTTTGACATCACCGGCACTAATCGGTGGTCTTTAGTGCTGCCGTGGCCTGTAAAAGAGCCTATAGACTGCCTATTTGTGCCGGTGACATCACCAGGCTTGCTGGTGTAAAGCCTGGTATGTCACTGGTAGTAAAGAAAAAGCCCTTGCCCTGCGCTATGCAGTGCAGGGCAAGAAGGAGCATCAGAGCTAGAAATGCTCCACTCATACATGGTAAATGAGTGAAGTGGTGTTTATGTTCAGGTTCAGCTCTGAACCCAGACAATCCCTTTAAGTAGAATTTGTCATTTTTACATTTTAATTTCTGGTCTCGTTTGTATACAGGGTAGGTGTTATCAGTCACTGATGGCATTCTGTGTGTGAGTATACAGATAGCTGTACACAGGGGTGAACTTAAGTTTAGGAAAAGCAGAGATATAAATCTATAAATTACATGCTTACTGAATCTTTTCCCTCAAAACTATGTACAGCTCAGCTTAACTTGCTTTAAGTTGCCTGCAGATTGCATTTTGTGGTTTAAGGTCCTGTTTGAATACATAGGTTGGTTATAGATGTTGGGGAAGAACAGATGTCGCAATAATAGACGCCTGTACAGGCAGTTTTACTCCCTAAATAATGTCTAATGCGTATGAATACGCGCTATAATTTCGCTGCCATTCATGAGCGCACTGGGCGCTGTTGCTTGAAAGCTCCAATAACAGAGCTCCGTACAGTACAGAGCTTTGTTATTAGTGAGGAGGCTGCTGATTTGCCAGTGTCGGCAGGCTGCTGTGCCATTGGCTGCTCATCTCACACCCCCATTCTCCCGCGCGCTGAACTGAGCAGCAGCAGCTTCCTTTTCAGTTATGAAAATGGGCAGCGCACGCCACCCCCGCGTCATTGCCGGCTGCGGACGAAGGGAAAGCATGGCAAAAACGGAGCCTCTGCTGAGCAAAGACCATGTGCCCAAGTGATGTCACACCAGAAGTCCCAGCATGCCCTGCAGGCTTCTATCTGCTGCTGGGAGCTCAGTGTGGAGGTTTATGAATGGAAAAACTAATAGCCAAGAGGCTAAACAAAACCCTGTTTCTGACCCTTGTGTTAAAGGGATTCTGTCAGCAGATTTTACCCCCATAAGCTAAACATATGTCCATGTCCACACTGATAAGTTGAATCCTATGATGGCATTATACTGTCAATCACTTACATAAGGTGCCCAAGGGGAGGTCCGTTATATATAAGGTGCCCGGCCGCACCCCTCGCTGTCTGGTGCCCAGTGCCGCCTCTGCAATAATTTATGCCCCCCCCCCCCCGTCCCTCTGCCGCAGGCGCGGGATCTCTGCAGAGGGACGGGGAGGCATAAATTATTGCAGAGGCGGCGCTGGGCACCAGACAACGAGGGGTGCGGCCGGGCACCCTGTATTAATGGACTTCCCCTTGGGCACCTTATGTGAGTGATTGACAGATTATAAAAATCATATTTATGTGGAAATAAAGCCACAGTGAAGTATAATAATGCTATCATAGGATTCAACTTATTAGTGTGGACATGGATATATGTTTAGCTTATGGGGGTAAAATCTGCTGACAGAATCCCTATAAAACATAACTTTTATTTGATTTCTAATACCTAAACACCTAAGGAAAAAAAGAATTTGAAAAACCTGTTGTTTCTCTAGGTGACCTTATGTTGATCGTAGTGTTAATAGAGTCCCAAGGGTCTATAAATGTAGGGTACCTACTCTATTAACACTACTATCAACATAAGGTCGTCTAGAGAAACAGCAGGTTTTTCAAATTCTTTTTTTTCCTTTGGGTGTTTAGGTATTAGAGCAATCAAATGAAAGTTATGTTTTAACGTAAGGGTCAGAAACAGGGTTTTGTTTAGCCTCTTGGCTATTAGATTTTCTATGTAAGTTCTCTGGACTACTAAGAGGTCTATTTTCCTGTATGGTTTATGTGTGGAGCGCACTGCCCACATATAACAGAGAGGACTATACGGTACACTATACTGTGCAACAGTCCGATATATTGTGTACGAGACTGTCCTATAACTGCCTCCTGTGCAGTCGTCCCAGAACCCACCGACCGCCACTATGCCACCCACTGCTCCCTGCCATAACGACCAGACGTCCCTGTTCAATTCTTATTGCATTGAGTTTTGCTACGTGACAGATCTGGTGCTTCAAGCTAGGTAGGGATTTGGTCTTCTGGGAGAGAAATTTAAAATGGTCAAAATTTGCTATTTCATCATGGAAGACATTATAGAGGAGACTGGTAATGGTTTCCCTGCATAAATTACAACCCCTTAAGGTAATGTAGCACTACATTTTATATATATAACTTTAATTTTCGTACTCCTCCTCCGCAAAAAATTCTCCTAAAAAATGAGGAGTATTTTTACTCTTCCGGAATAAAATGTAGTGCGAACAAGGTGCTATTTAAGAGCTGGGGAGTGTGTTTGCACACCCCCTATGGTCAGTAAGAGGCATTGCCAGCAGAAAGCAGGCCTCAGCATGACGGAGAACGAGATCACCGTGTAGTAGAAGAGGGATGCAGGTAACCAAAGTGGGGGAGATGTGGTGCGTATGAACACTAACATATGGTTACGATGGTCATTTCTACTATCAGCAGACCTAACTTAGCTTTTTCTGTGTGGCACAATGGACTGTGTAGACCAGGGATGCCCAACCTGCGGCCTTCCAGCTGTACCATGCTTGGCTGTAGGCTTTCCGGGCATGCTGGGAGTTGTAGTTTTGCAACAGCTAGAGGGCCGCAGGTTGGGCATCCCTGGTGTAGACTATTTGGATGATTCAGCCCAAGGAGGTTACAACTGGAGTGTTATTTTTTAGTTAGTTTTAACACATCTGAGTGATGAACGACCCCCCCCCCCCCCACCTCCTTCTGTAGCTCCCCAGGGGCTCTTCTGCTGCTTCTAGGTTTGTGAATGGTAATAATTAGATTTAGGAGCCATCAGTCTTCATGGGATTGAATCAATGTGGCAGCTGCTGCCTTCATGTGTTTGTACAAGAGCAAAAAGGGGTATAAGAAAAACTGGTTGGAGATGTAATGATTATTGGTCGTAAAACCTATCTTTCCTCCAAGATTCCTTTCATTATCCTCTGAGAGAAATACATACAGGGCAATGGAAATGCATGTGAGAAAAAATTCCCACAGAACAACTCTTCATATCATGGGAAATAATAATTTGTGTATTGTCCCTTTTCTGTCTGGATTGCAAATAATAGATATTAAATAATAGGCCAAATCTATGGCAGGGTTGAGAGGGGACAAACGTAGGCCTCATGCACACAACCATTGCCTGCTTTGTGGTCCGCAAATTGCGCAGCCACAAAACAAGGACACCGGCCATGTGAGTTCCACATTTTGGCCGGCTCATAGTAAAAGTCTTTTGACAGCGCAGCCATGCGGACATATGGACACAGAATGCACACGGGGTCATTTCTGTGGCTTTTGCAGCCCCATTGAAGTGAATTGGCTCCACATATGGGACGCAAAAAGAAGAAATGGTACGGACACGGAAAAAAATCTGTTTGTGTGCATGAGCCCTTAAGAATATATAGATATGTGGCAATCCAGAAACCGGTGACTGGAAATTGTGTGCATGAAGTGCCCCCGCCTGTCATGAGATATTGTGTGACTGTATATATGTATACAGTTCTGGCAATATGCCCTGGACAGACGTGGAGGCAGGCTGTAAAAGACAGGAGAAATGAGGAAAACGGAGAAGAAAAGTACTGTGATGTGAGGGGAAGATGTATCCATGTCCCCCAGGAATGAATGAGTATGACCGGGGATGTCATCGACAGAGTCTAGACGTGTTCAGTGCGAATAATGCAAGCTCCATCCAGCTATAGCAGGATGATCCGTGTCCTCCTGTGTGGTTTATGGGGTTGTCGGAGCAGGAGATCCCTTGTGCAGGGTTTAATATTCTGGGCAGGTTTATCTGCAGTGCTGGTGTAGGCCTCTCCCTCCCCATTAATCACCCCACCCCCTCCCTTCTGCTCCTTTTCTCTCCACCCACACCCATTGTCTCAGTGTCGCTCCCCTGCACTGACTCATTCACTCACTTCTCACTTTCCAGCAGTTGGGAGGGGGTGCTGGCTGCAGGGAAAGATGGAGGCTCAGTGACAGTCGTGAAGTTTAGCATCAGGAAATCCAGGGTTGCTGCTAGAAGCCAAAAGGACTGGAAATGTGCCTGTGTAGAAGAAGCCATGTTGCAGACAGTTTGCTCCCCCATCCTCCCCTGCATGCCACTTTAATTAATGACTCAGCAGTCCAAATATTAATTAATGATATGCGGCAGTCCCTGGGAACTAAAGATATTATTTGCCATTTAGCAGAAATCTGGGAGGCAGCATTCATCACACACACCAATAATCAGACTCCAGCACCCCTAATTAGCGCTCCCCAGCCCTTCTCCGCACACGGGCTCACTATAGGACTCCATTAATGTCCACTCTGTAGTAGTTTAGGTTTCACGTACATTTGGTCCCCCTCCTCGCCTGTATGTGACAGGCAGATTTATTGCTGGTTACAGCCCCTTGCTGGCTGCAGTAGTTTATGACCCTCAGGAAGCAGCAGACTATTTTCCAGGCTTTCTCACATCCTCTTTCAATGCCTGGCAAATGTAATGACCACGATTGTCTGTTTTTCCTTTTCTTTCTTATCCAGTTAGAATATTTTCATAGTGTTCCCCCTGGTTTCAGGCAGTCCTGTAGATATCATTCCTCTGACTGAAGCGCAGTGTGAACATTACTGTTCATATATTAAATGTGCATACATTATTTATGTGCAGCGGTCAGAGGGGAGCAGTCAACCAAGCAAATCACTCTGTGCAGGCTGGACAGCAAGAAATAAAAGGACAACCAAGGACAAAAGAAAAAAATACACCGTACAGGAACGTTGGTGTGAACATCCGCATAAGGAAATAAAACAATGTATTCACTAAATAAAGGGGAAGTGGAGAAAGATGTTTGCCCCCTAACCCTGTTAGACTGGAGATGATTGCCGGTGTTCCTCTGTACACTGGGGGAATTCAACATTAACCATTTACCCCCTCCTCTCCACTCACTTTACAAAACTGGAGTAAGTGGTGTAAAAATGCAAACAAAATCGCAACATTTTTGTGAAGGTAATCCTAAAATGGGAGAAGAAAGAAAAATAATCATTAAAGGGTGTGTTCCATCTGGGACAATTATGGTATGTGGCTCGTACAGGTGTAGGTCCCAACTCTTAGACCTGCTCCTGTTTCCTGGACAGGGCCCCAAAGTGAATGGAGAGCACCCTGTGCGGCATCCTCTCCATTTACTGCTATGAGATGTCGGAGAATGCCAAGCGAGCGCGTCACGCTTCCATTTCCCACTATAGAAACGTTCTGAAAATAGCAGAAACCGGTCTCTGCTATTTTGGAACTCCCATAGTGGTGAATGGAGGGTGGCCTACATATGTGACTTGCTCTCCCTTCACTTCAAGGCCCCGTTCTGGAGATGGGAGCAGGTCCCAGAGGTAGAATCCACGCCTATTTGATGTTTTAAGGCATAACCTGGTGACATGCCATCAATGTTTAAGATGGGAATACCCCTTTAATGTCATGTAGTTTGTTACACATAAGACTGGAATTTTACTGAGCCATGTAAGCTTTTCCAGTGATGCCACAAGGAACTTGTCTGGAGAACCACTGAGCGAAGCTTAAGGTCGTCCATCCGTATAGCCTCTTAGCTAACCATATTAGTATTGAGGGATGAATGGTCGACCTCCTTGCAGTGCTGACCAAATGTAGACTTGGAGAGCGTCTCTAGCGAGGGGATATAGGCAGAGTGATGCTGAAGGAACAGGACAAGGTAGGAGTGAAAACCGAGATTTTGCATCTACACCGCACACAAAATCAGCCAGTGTTAAACACTCCCAAAATACATGAAGAACCATACTTTTGTTGGATCTGCTTCTTCAATAGAGATGCGATATTTAGGGTATTAGGGAATGTAATCTGGAATGGACCATCTAAAGAAGATGTTGAACCCTGCCTTTTGTATTCTGCTAGAAAAGAAGGATTCATGTGTTGCAGTATAGAATATAGTTCCGCTGTGAAAGTGATATCCAGGTCCCTCTCCAGTTATGTTGTGGATTGGGAGCCAGTCTGGGACACTTGGGGGTACTAGGACAGTGGCCCTCGACCAGCGCCAGCAACGCTTGTAGTCCTAAACACGGATGAGGGACGTGGAAGGGCAGTGCCTGGAAAAACAAAATAGATCCTGCGGGGGGCGTTCATCTTTAAAGTAAGGCACAGTCTAGACCACTTGAACAAGCACCTGTCCCATGTCATGGGAAAGATCCACAGCAGAAGGATCCCCACATATTTGAAAGCATCTCTGGACCATTGGAACAGGATTGACTGTCTCAGCTCTGTCAAGCAGTTGCAGAAGGGAAATGTTGAGGGCCTCAGAAAAGTGGTAATTATTTGAAAATGAAAGAGAGAGGCACATTTATGTGGAACTCTATTAGATTGTGTAGGCATATTCAAGGGAAAAGAGTGAGGTTACCCTCATAGGCTGCCATCTTCCATTGGTTATAGGGAAAGGTGAAGAGAAGTGACCATTCACCTTTACCAATACTGAAAGAGATGAATAAGAACTAGAAATCCATGCAACCATATTAGTACCCAGACCAATCAAACATAAGGTTCCAGCTGCCCCTATGAAAAGCCTCTTCATTGTTGGCTCATAGCAACCACAAAGCACCAGGGTTGTGGTGTAGTAAATTAGATGACGGCCCGGGTGGTGGTCTCTTGGAATTCTTGCATGAGCATGAAGCACACTTAGGGCTGTACTAGATTAGCAAATGAGCATTTCGTTTGTCAGAAAGAAAGTGTTGCCTGCTCGTCAATGAAGGAGACCACTGCTATAACATGCAGTATGGGGGGGAGCAATCTCTAATGCCATTGCTGGTCCCCATATAGGCTCATTATTTGCCGGCAGCACAGTGTGATTAGATGACACGGTCTGCTGCAGGAACATTATTTTTTTAGCTTGCTTAAAAGATGTGATTGGGTACCAGATCTGTGCATGAATGGGACTCCTTGAGGGCTGGCAATAGTTTTGCTTCAGTCACAGATAATTGGGTCCTAAGCATAGAAAACGTATGGCAGGAGATTTCTTCTTATTTGCAGCCACCCCTAGTTTTTGAATGCAAAATGCTGACCAGATGTTTATGCATGAGGCCTAACAATCTTTATCCTTTGACCAAAAAGCTCTGTGACATTTGCCTTTAAGACGTCTAGAATCGGTGTTCCTGCTACTTACTTGTCTTTTACTTTTACTTCCTTAGCACCCACTGTCCTGTATTTGGGGTCTTTCAGAAGACCGGGATAATTGGAGAAGCTCGGTAACATGTATATCCTGTTTGGATTAATGATCCTAAAGCAATTATTGGAGATGTGTGAAAGAAGAGTGGTATAGATTCCAAGGAGCCGCCAAACAAGAATTCACATACAACACTGGAAAGAAAAGGAAACTTAAAGCAATTAAAGCTAAAAGAGAACATACAGAGGTGATCGGTGGTACACGGACTCCTGAAAAAGTACAACAACATCCACAAAATGGCAAACAATTCCACGGATCATCATCCTTCTAATTCTGTCAATGACGGCAGCTATGAAGGAGACTTCGGGTGCAATGTGCAGGAACTGCGGGACCTCATGGAGTTGCGGAGTGGGGAGGCAGTGACTCGGATAAGGGAAAACTATGGTGGAGTCCCCACTATCTGCAGAAGACTAAAGACCTCTCCAGTTGAAGGTACAGTAGCTATCAATGAACATCTTAAATAATTATTTTACTCATGTTTGCAGAAAAAAACAGCAACTGAGCGCTCTTACGGTATGTTATATACTTGTGTAAACCCTGTTATTGAGATGATGTCCTCCTCGCCTTATTACAGCTACCTTGCTAGAAATGATGTACCGGTCTCCTACTTCATTAAGTGCCACCCCCTCATCAGGCAAAGCAGTGTTCTTGGACTGCTTACGGCTGGAGGGTCACACGACCATACCCAGCCATCAGAAACCCCTTTTGAAAAATGTTACCCATGGGAAATTAGTACATGTGCAGTGTGAGAAGGCAGATGAATCAGTCATATGGCCATTGCTAAGCCAGAGCTCGGTACAGTCAGACAAGGGGGTGGTACTTACTAAAGAGATGGGTGCCGAACTTACAGTATATTATTACATTCCATTTGGCTGTGATTTCTACATACTGATTAAAAGAAATGTAAAGGCAACCTGTCATGTTGAACTTGGTGTCAAAGCTACGGCAGGATATGATACCATTCTGCTCCGCTCATCCTGCTCTATAACCTGCTACCTGCAGATTGCACTACAATTTCATGGTGACAGGATCCCTTTAAATCCGGATTTCCACCAATGACGATAGGTAAATGACTCGGCTCACCTGCTCACAGAGCATGCCCATAAACCACTTCTGTAACCACATCTCTTCACAGCTGTTTACATCTCAAACAAGATGGCTGCAATTTGGAGCAACTAGGGTTTCTACAGTCTTTTTTTAACTTGCTCAAAAGGTGTGGGACATGGCCCAAGATGTGACTTTTATGTAAAACTTGGGCCACGATTTGGGCCTTAAATTAAAGTAAGCCAATCAATGGATAATATAGTGCTGGACAAAAGTATCTAGCCCTGCACCAAATGTACCATCCGGTATGAGCCACTGTGATAAATCTGGTGCAGGTGTAGTCAACCTAACGTTTCCTCCAGCCATAGGATTAGTAAGTCGGCCCCTTTGTTTCACATGCATTGTAAGCTAAGTGGTCTGGTGTCCATTTGTAAAGCAATACTGTATTATGAGTGGGTAATATTATGTACTTACATACTGTCAGTGGCCATAGTCCCTCCCTTATACTCCCCCTCTTCTCAGTATTAAATTAATTGCGTCCCCCCCACAGTATTAAATCATTGGTGGCAGTGGCTCCAGGGTCCCCCCCCTCCTCACCCGTTGTTGGTGCAGTGGCAGCTTCTGATCGGAGCCCCACCAGTGTAATCCTAGGGCTCCGATCGGTTACCATGGCATCCAGGATGCTGCTGAAGCCCTGGCTGCCATGGTAAGCTCCCTGCTGCTGTGTGCATAAAATTCAGGGCAGCAGGGACAGTGTGAAGTCCTATTCATCCTAACAGATCTCTATTGGGGGAATAGGACAAGGGTTGTAGCCCCTAAGGGGGCTAATAGTAAATGAAAAGTTAAAAAGAAAGTGTAACAACCCCCCCCCAGAAAAAAAAAAGAAGAAAATAACATATTGCGATATATATAGTTATCGCACATGCTTCAAATTATATTGCGATATAGATTTTAGGCCATATCGCCTGGCCTTATCTTGTATCACTACTGGGGGTGACCGATTGTAATGTGATGGCTCTCTACAGCAAAGTCATGATTGACACGCTCACCACCATACTTAAATTAGACTATTGTGGGATTCCAACCAGAACCTGGATTCAACGCGTCAGTCCATAGCAGTTCAGGTTTTCGCCTTTGTTTCAGGTTTTCATGACACTTCTGCAAACGAAGGAGACTGTGCCGTGCTGCCAATGGTAGGACACTTAATGGGCACCATGACACCAAATTTCCTTCTGTGCGCCTGCAAAGGGTGTTGGCAGGACAGCAGTGTGTAGTGACGATGCCACCTGTGTCTATATGGTAGACAATGAAACTGTAGGAGCTGCTCATGCTTGTCAGCAGATCAAATTACAGGTCCTCTGAAGCCTGTTCGCTGTGTGCGTGCCCTCATGTGACCACTGCTCCCAACTACAGTTGGGTCAGAATGGCCTAGTTGGGGGGCAGTGCTTCTCTCAGTCCAGTGATGAGCCCCGTTTCAGTGTCTGTCAACTAGGGCTGCTGGTGGATGTGCGCTCCCTGCAGAGTTAAAGGAGTGTCTCACTTCAGCAAGTGGCATTTATTATGTAGAAGTTAATACAAGGCACTTACTAATGTATTGTGATTGTCCATATTGCCTTCTTTGCTGGCTGGATTCATTTTTCCAGCCCATTATACACTGCTCGTTTCCATGGTTACGACTACCCTGCAATACTTAATTTTGTAGTATGTGTATATACACACCTGAATAATTTTTTATGTTATACACAACATGCTAATTTTTTGGTCTGTACACAGCTCGCCACTTTTAAATCTATACAGTTTGCCCATTTACTTTCGATCAAACCCCCAATAAATCAGATCTCGGATCAGGCCCTAATGTTAATTGGACCTCAGATCAGACAAAAAATAAATAAATTGCCGCTCCTGAGATCTAGTGCGACATTGCACAGCGTGAGGTCACAGAGTGCACCTATACGTGTAGCATCGGCAGAAGAAGACCAGGGAGCGGTGAGTACAGCCAGCACAAGGAGAGCTGTTTTCACCGCTCCCTGATCCTACTATACTAATGCACACTTGGGGGAGAAAACGTTTCTCTTATAGGGTGAGTACTGCTAGTTCTGCAATCACGTGAAAATGTTGATGCGGAATGACGCAGAGCTGAACACCGGGAACGCAGTCTTGGTAAATGAGTAATGATATAATGAACATACTTGGTTTCTTCGACTGAGGCCACGTTCACATCACTGTTTAGTTTTCCTTTCTTCTGATCCGTCAGAAGAACAGAATAAAAAGGATTCTTTATTTTAAACATCCGTTGTGCTACTTTTTGTCAGTTCTGTCCGAGATCCGTTATTTTGGAAGGGAGAAAAAGCCCTCCACGGTTTACCAGAATTGGGTAAAAAAAGAGAATTTTATTTACTCACATATGATGTTTGTGCAAGACACATTGATAAAAGCGTAAAGCTTGCCCAACCATGGGTTTCGCCAGTCAACCAGCTTCTTCTTGCTAATTCCTTATAAGAAGCCACTTGTCGAAACCAGTGGTCAAGCAAACTCACCAGGCGCGACACTCTTTATGCTTTTATCGACTTGTCTTGCAGGAGCATTGTGTATAAGTAAATAAAACCCCCTTTTTTACCTAATTCTGATGTGACATATATCGCCATTGGAAACTTGTTGCTTGTAGGAGTTGAGAGAGGGGGGGGGGGGAGAGAGTGTGGAACTACAGGTCCCAGCCAGCACTTCACGTCAGTGTATGAGGCATCTGTGCTACTTGCATTCACGTCAAGTGACTTGTTCAAAAGCTGAAATGTGTGATTTGCTGGGCTGTTTGTTGTTTTGATGGTTTGTAAACTAGTATTGAGCGGTGATATTTACGCTCTTGTGCACACGACCTTGTTTTCGGTCCACATCCGTTATAGATCATTAAAAACAGCCCTTATAGTTCCGTAGAAGGGGTTAAAATCGAATGTGTGTGTAAAGATGCAAGAGAAATGGAGTCCATCCAGCCTCGTCCAGCCAAAGCTTGTGGAAACCCACCATGAGCTGCCGCGTGATTTCCATGGTTACTAGGGACCGGCAACCTGATGCCTCTTCCTGATATTTTATTTTTATCATGAAATGGATAGAAATGTTAATCTGCGTCTAAAAAGGTACCCAGTGAAGGATAAAATCCGAATGAGAAGAGCTCGGGTAATTGATTAAACAAATGCTTTGGATAAAATCTGTGTGGGTTACTGTGAAAACTAGTGAGAGACAAGAAAGTGAAATCTGAGGAGGCGGTGAGAGATTTGGTGCAGCACCTGGATCTCGCTGTACCCAGCCCTGGCATGAAATGCATGGGCTGCTTCTCTGCGTGCTGTTGACAGCACAGATTTGTCTGCAGAATGTGATCATCTCTGTGCGGCTGGATGGTGCAGAGGATGTCACTTGTAGGTCAGCAGCTGTCATTTTGCCTTCAGTTGTGGTGATCTGGAGGAAGATCTTAACCTCTTGGGAGAGAGAGGTTGAGGGCTGGCAGCATGTAGGCGGCGCTCAGCATTGAAAGGTGTTAGAAACCCACTTACATCATCAGTGTAAAAATACTGAAGCAAGCGGCACAGCTTCATAACAAGTCCATTCCTTAGCCCTCCTCCCTCCAAGGGAAGGCAGACGGCATTACTGCATGATACCATAGTCATAGTGGCCACTGAGCTTAGAGTGTCATCAGCAGAGATACAGAGAGCCTGGAAGAGTCCCAGAAAGGCCACATCCCACACAGACGACCGCTTCATTGTGGACAATGCCCTGCGGATAATGAACGCCACACAACTCCAGGCACATTTAAGGGAGGTGAGAGGCACCCAAGTGTCGCCTCAGACCATTCCAAACCAGTTACATCAGCGTGGTCTGCTGGACACTGGGGTACCTCCGATGGCGTGGCCTGCACTTTCTCCAGACCTGAATCCCATTGAAAATCTATAGGATCAGCTGAGTCGCCATGTAGAGGCTCGTAACGCTGTACCCCAGAACCTCAATGACCTGAGGGCCGCCCTTCAAGGAGTGGGATGCCACGCCTCGGCACGCAATAAGTCGACTTGTGAACAGCAGGAGGCATCGTTGTCGAGCTGTACCTGAAGCCCCAGGCCACGTGACAAGTTACTGAGACACTGACATTTTGTTGTTGGCTTTTGTTTCATTAAATAGTTTGAGATGAGGAAGTCACCATTGCTGCTTTTATGTAAATGCCCTACTTCCATGATCTAATATCACTGTAGCGTGAACTTTTTATGTTTACCATAAGCTTCACCCGAAAGCCAAATATCCCTAACTTTTTGTGAGTAGTGTATATGTATGTATGTGTGTGTGTATATGTGTATATATATATATATATATATATATATATATATATATACACACACAAGTATGTATATTGTAATTTCTTTAGGTGGTTATTTTCGAAGACCACACCTCACCAGAGTACTACACTGCTAGTGTTGGGAAGATTTTTAGTAACTAAAGCCTTCATTAGTATTCCTGTACAATGCCCTGGTATCTGCAGCTCTGTAGCACACTGCTAAGGCATCCGTCTCCCACAGAAAACGCGTGAGTTCTGGGAAAATAAACTACATAGAGAGCACTAAATAAAATAGACTTTTGCTGTTATCCCAGTGTCCTGTGTACAGAGATGTATCTGTAGATGCCAGCAAATTGCACATGAGTACTAGTA
Source organism: Bufotes viridis (assembly GCA_033119425.1). NCBI lineage: Eukaryota > Metazoa > Chordata > Amphibia > Anura > Bufonidae > Bufotes > Bufotes viridis. The sequence continues at coordinate 210,296,239 of CM065591.1, forward strand.
AAGTACTAGAAATTCCAGGCTTATTCCTCTGATATGCAGGGTCCCTGGTTCAAGTCCAGTCAGAATTTGGAAAAAGAGGAATAAAAGTTTTTAAATCCACAGGGGTGTTCTCAATCGCTATCTAATACTCAAGGCCCTAGTTATATGGGGAATTACTAATTGTAAACCTTTCCCGACCTCCGCTGTACATGTACAGTCTATGGGAGCAACAAGCAGCCCTGCTCCCCATATTAATAACAAAAATAAAGATCATTGTCACTGCGGTGCACAAAATGCCAGTACTAATGAAATATAAATGTATTTGTGGTCGGATCGGCTATCAGAAAGGTGTACCTAACCTATCTAACCCTATCTACAACAAGCAGTAGAATTGTGCCATAACTGCTGCTGTAGGGCAGCCTAAAGGGGGCCACCCTAATATGAAGTGACTGTAAGATGGTGTGGGTGGGTGGGTGAAATCAGCTGAATCGAGCGTCAGCCTGGGCCCACAGGTGCATATAACTAGCCTTGTAATTAGCCTCCCTCCCACAAATACAGCAAAGGTCTTTGCTTAATACTTATACCGCATGCTGAAGTTAAAAATGGAGAAAAATCAGAACTGCGGATTCGACATTTTGTTGTTGGCTTTTGTTTCATTAAATAGTTTGAGATGAGGAAGTCACCATTGCTGCTTTTATGTAAATGCCCTACTTCCATGATCTAATATCACTGTAGCGTGAACTTTTTATGTTTACCATAAGCTTCACCCGAAAGCCAAATATCCCTAACTTTTTGTGAGTAGTGTATATGTATGTATGTGTGTGTGTATATGTGTATATATATATATATATATATATATATATATATATATACACACACAAGTATGTATATTGTAATTTCTTTAGGTGGTTATTTTCGAAGACCACACCTCACCAGAGTACTACACTGCTAGTGTTGGGAAGATTTTTAGTAACTAAAGCCTTCATTAGTATTCCTGTACAATGCCCTGGTATCTGCAGCTCTGTAGCACACTGCTAAGGCATCCGTCTCCCACAGAAAACGCGTGAGTTCTGGGAAAATAAACTACATAGAGAGCACTAAATAAAATAGACTTTTGCTGTTATCCCAGTGTCCTGTGTACAGAGATGTATCTGTAGATGCCAGCAAATTGCACATGAGTACTAGTAAAGTACTAGAAATTCCAGGCTTATTCCTCTGATATGCAGGGTCCCTGGTTCAAGTCCAGTCAGAATTTGGAAAAAAGAGGAATAAAAGTTTTTAAATCCACAGGGGTGTTCTCAATCGCTATCTAATACTCAAGGCCCTAGTTATATGGGGGAATTACTAATTGTAAACCTTTCCCGACCTCCGCTGTACATGTACAGTCTATGGGAGCAACAAGCAGCCCCGTTCCCCATATTAATAACAAAAATAAAGATCATTGTCACTGCGGTGCACAAAATGCCAGTACTAATGAAATATAAATGTATTTGTGGTCGGATCGGCTATCAGAAAGGTGTACCTAACCTATCTAACCCTATCTACAACAAGCAGTAGAATTGTGCCATAACTGCTGCTGTAGGGCAGCCTAAAGGGGGCCACCCTAATATGAAGTGACTGTAAGATGGTGTGGGTGGGTGGGTGAAATCAGCTGAATCGGCGTCAGCCTGGGCCCACAGGTGCATATAACTAGCCTTGTAATTAGCCTCCCCTCCCACAAATACAGCAAAGGTCTTTGCTTAATACTTATACCGCATGCTGAAGTTAAAAATGGAGAAAAATCAGAACTGCGGATTCGACATTTTTGTTGTTGTAGCTCCCAAAAATACTGAATAAAAAAATTATCAAAAAGGTGTATTCCAAAATGCTATTAATTAAAATTACAGATTGCCCTGCAAAAACCCACCTACTTAGCTTGGCCGCAACTTCTGTTTGGCGCCACCTGCATCGTGGGCCCACTTTGCTGGTACTCTGAAGGCTTACACCCCGGTTCTGGGTGGCGGTGAAGTTGGCGATATACTGTTTGCCGACTGCTGGTACAGCTATATTCTCCATATACATGCATGCTCAGCTCCAAGGACACTTTCTGGCCTCCAACGTTTGGTGGATATAGCAGGAAAGTAGTCTACAAAGCCTTATTTCCATCTAGCCATATAAGTGAGTTGTGTTGGTAAGGTTTGTTAACATCACTTGTGTCCTTTAAATCCATCAGTTTTATGTTGCACCCGCTCCATATACCCCAACTCTGCTTCATGCGCACAACCGTATGTGTTTTGCTGTCTGCAAACTACGGACCATCTGTGTGCATACCAACATTTTTTTTTCTAAGGCTACTTTCACACTAGCGTTTTACTGGATCCAGCAGGGATCAGCAAAAGCACTTCTATTACCGATAATACAACTGCCTGCATCCGTTATGAGCGGATCCGGTTATATTATCTTTAACATTGCCAAGACTGATCCGTCATGAACTCCATTGAAAGCCAATAGAGGACGGATCCATTTTCTATTGTGGCAGAGAAAACATCCCCATTGACTTGCATTGGGGGTCATGCCAGATCCGTCTTGCCTCGCATCCCAGAACGGAAAGCGAAATACAACATGTTGCGGTTTGCTCTCCGGCATGGGAACACAATTAAACATAACCGAATGCATTTTGGAGCATTCCGTTCTGTTAAGTTCATGAATGAATGGGGACAAAACGGAAGCGTTTTTTTCCAGTATTGAGCCCTATGACGTATCTCGATACCGGAACTAAAATGCTAGTGTGAAAGTAGTAGGGGTCGCCAGATTATCAGTTTGGCCGATATTATCGGCCGATATTCATGATTTGCACAGTTATCGGTATCGGCCCCTAACCAGGCCGATATACCGATAACTGTGCTATCACAGAACATGAGCGCGCCGCTCTCAGCGCGGCCATGTTCCCTGAGCAGCACAGGGGAGAAGGCAGTGTCTCTCCCTCCCCCTGTGCCGCACTGCCAATGGAGAGGAGGAGGAGGGGCTAGAGGGCGCACTGGCCACCAATGGAGAGAAGAGGAGGAGGGGCTGAGGGCGCACTGGCCACCAATGAGAGAAGAGGAGGAGGAGGAGGAGGGTCTGAGGGCGCACTGGCCACCAATGAGAGAAGAGGAGGAGGGGCTGAGGGCGCACTGGCCACCAATAAGAGGAGGAGGAGGAGAGGCTGAGGGCGCACTGGCCACCAATGAGAGAAGAGGAGGAGGGGCTGAGGGCGCACTGGCCACCAATGATAATAGCGTTTAAGATATTACAAACGCAGGCATTAGAAACACATTGCCCAGACCCTGCCTCTGACAGAGCGGTGCCGCACCTGAGGGGTTAATTGCCGCGGATCGCAGCGCTCTATCAGAGGCAGGGTCTGGGCAATGTGTTTCTAATGCCTGTGTTTGTAATATCTTAAACGCTATTATCATTGGTGGCCAGTGCGCCCTCAGCCCCCCCTGTCCACAGTATAAAAAACATTAGTGGCCAGTGTGCCCGCCCCCATCCCCCCCCCCCCCATCCCTTCAGTATTGATATCATCACAGGGTCCCCCACCTCCTCTCTTCTGATCGAGCCCCAGCAGTGTAATACTGTGGCTCCGATCGGTTACCATGGCAACCAGGACGCTACTGAAGCCCTGGCTGCCATGGTTCCTGCTGCTGTGTGCCCATAACACAGGGCAGCAGGGACAGTGTAAGATCCTATTCACCCTGATAGAGCTCTATTAGGGTGACTAGGAAAAGGGATGTAAAGAGCCCAGGTTCTACCCCTAAGGGGGGAAATGGTAATAAAATAAAAAGTAAAAAAAACATCAAAATATTAAGTATAAATTAACCCTTTTCCAATTTTACATATACAATATATAAACAATAAATAAAAAAACATATCGCCGTACCCAAAAAGTCCAAACTATTAAAATATTTTTTTTTAAAAAGCGTTGAACGCTGTAACAGAAAAAAAAAATCCAAAAATTAAAATGCGCAAAATATCGGTATAAAATATCGGCTATCGGCCTGAAAGTTCACGAATATCGGCTATAACCCTTGTCCTATTTACCCTGATAGATCTCTATCAGGGTAAATAGGACTTGACACTGACCCTGCTGCTCTGTGCACACAGCAGCAGGGAGCTGACCATAGCAGCCAGGCCATCAGTAGTGTCCTGGCTGCCATGGTAACCGATCGGAGCCCCAGCATTACACTGCTGGGGCTCTGATCAGAAGCTACCACTGGCACCAATGATCGGGGGGGCCCACTGTGCCACCAATGAGTGAATAGAAACGTAGCCTGCATGTGCGTGCCATATACCATACTGGGCCTCTGTGACTGCACTCTGCGATCCACCGCAATTAACCCCTCAGGTTCTGAGGGGTTAATTGCGGCGGAACGCAGCAGGCAGTCATAGAAGCCGGGTGTGGGATATGGCTTGCACATAGGTAGCAGCACATAGGGGGCACTTACTATTATATCTGTGCGGGGCTCAGTTCGCCCACTCTGGCCCCCGTCACATGGTGGGAACACCAGGGAGGAGACATCAGCTTCTCTCCCTGGGCGTTCCTCTTCCCTGCCTGTGACGTGGCCACAGTCCCGCCCCTGCTCCGCTCTCATTGGTGGCAGTGGCTACAGTCCCTCCCCTCCTCCTCTCTCATTGGTGGCTCTCAGTGGGGAGGGAGGGACTCCCTCCTTCTCCACTGTGCCGGCTCAGGAGAACATAGTATGCGCCGAGAGCGGCGCATACCATGTTCTACCGCGATATAGACGAAATCGATATCGTGGCACAAATTCATATCGCATATTGTCTATATCGCCATATCGTCCCACCCCTAGGCCCAACTCCCGATACCCCCACGATCAGCTGTTTGAAGAGACCACATTGCTCCTTTGTACTTTAAGCAGGACAGACTGCCTCTCTTTACTTTCTCAGTCAGACCATTCACTGCGGCCATACGTTACACTGGTAGGCACAATGCTCTTTTGTGGAGATCTTTATCTGAGGTCACAGAGCGCGCCTATGTCTTTGCGCTGTGTACAGGTCACAGCTCCGGCAGACGAAAACCAGGGAGTGGTGAGAAGAGAGGCAGCACTGCGTTCACCGCTCCTCCCCGGCCCTACTGTACTAATGAGCACTTCCATAATGGAACAATGAAAAAATTAAATTGCTTGGTCAGTAAAGCCCCACATGTATACAGGGGAAGGATTAAGATGTGCATTCAAATTGCTCCTGCGTATAATACCTAATGGCATCGGCGTATTACTTATATAACTTGAACACCTTCAACTGTATTTGGATTTGAATGGACTTTTTTTCTCTGAAGATTCATGTTTTTATATGTACACTGATGAACTATGATGTTGCGGTAAAGGTTATGTCAGGGCTTGACAAATTTCCTTGGAATCTAGGAGCCAGCTAAAAAATTTAGGAGCCAGGCGGAGCTGCTTCATAAAGCCCCCAGTAGATGCCCCCATAGTGCTTCTTCTCCCCCCCACTTCTCCATAGAGCCAACCAATGATGCATGCCAGTACATAGGGCCCCCATAGTGGTCCTTCCCCTCTTCTCCATAGTGCCCCCCATAATGTGTATATTGGGCCCCCCATTATGTGCCAGTATATAGGGCCCCCATAGTGCTTCCCCTCTTCAATTGGTTATATGACACTTCAGACGCTGCCAGCATCCAAGTGATCGCCCCTGGCGGCCGCCATGACATGTGGAAACCCTTACAAGGATTACAGGGTCCGGTGGGGAGGGCAGAGGGGTCCGGTGGGGAGGGCAGAGGGGTCCGGAGGAGAGGGCAGAGGGGTCCGGAGGGCACAAACACAGCGGGCACCATGACACTTTACTGAGCACTACAACCCCCAGCTGGCGCTCAGCCTCTGCAGTCCCCACATCACTACAACCCCCAACTGGGGCTCAGCCTCTGCAGTCCCCACATCACTACAACCCCCAACTGGGGCTCAGCATCTGCAGTCCCCGAATCACTACAACCCCCAGCTCTTTTCCCCTCTTGTCATTCCCTTTCCCCCTCTTGTCATTCTCCCCACACCTCTGGTGTAGCGTGGCCGAGCTCTGTATGGTCCACGGGTACAGGAGCTTTAGTTTCCTGTACCCGGGCGGACTGACAGAAAGTGCACACTGTGTGCGCACTTCATGTCAGTCCGGCCGGGTACAGGAGACAGATGCTCCTGTACCGCGGACCATACAAGGCTCGGCCACGCTACAATGAGGGAGTGACAGGAGGGAGCGCTGAGCGCTTCCCTCCTGTCAGTCCCCCTCTTCATGCTGCGCCCGAGCGGTGCGCCCTCATGGACGCGCCAGCCTGAGCAGTGCTGCAGCCGCCTGAGGCTCTATATAAAGCGCTCGGGCGGCTGCAGCATGAAGGGGGCTGGCGCTCCTAGTCCGCCTATAGCGCCTTAGAAAACAGGCTGACAAATACCTGCCATGGTGACCTGGCGCCTGGGATTTGTCGAGCCCTGGGTTATGTTTTAGTGGAGGTCTGGTGGTGATAGCTGTAATTATGGGATGTATGTTTTTTTTGTTGTTTTTTTTGGAAATGTCATTTTTTAGGGAAAACCAGTAGCAAGTACACAGTTCTCTGGCAAAGCCACCAAATGTCCCCCAACTATTAATTTTCTCATTTTATATTATAAGAGCCACGAAACTGCTAAGGCCTCTTGCTCTGGTTCCGTTCCATGCATTGGGGACCACAAAAGACAAGGGGGCACTGCCTCCGACTGGAGAAGAAAACGTACAGTCTCCAGAAGCGTCAAAGCTTCTTTACTGTAAGAACTGTGGAATAGACTTCCTCAGGACGTGGTCAGCAGGAACAGTGGACCGTTTCTTAGAACTAAATAACATTAATGCTTGTGGTTTCCCACTCCTCTCCCACCTCCTACTACCATTATGTTGTAAGCCAGTGCATTAAACATTCATCATAGAAAATCTCTTTACACCTGGATTGCCAGCATTCTCATACTTGGGAATCTCCTCGTATTGCTTATAACTATGCAGGTTTTGCATTGAAGTACATCTCCTCCATATCAATATAATTGGGTGAAATCACCTCGATTTCGGTAATCCACAGCAGAAAAGAGAATACGGAGGATGTGAAAATCCACATCAGGCTCTTAATTTCATACAGAAAATATTTTTGCAGCACATGTTGGTGCCATGTGAAAAACTCTGAAAAGCAAACTGGTGTAAAGTAGAACTGGCTTAGTGGCCCATAGCAAAGGAGCTGTGAAAAATGAAAGGCGGGATCTGATTGGTTGCTATGGGCCACTAAGCCAGTTGTACTTTACACCAGTTTGATCAATCTCATCAGTGTTGTGCAGTATAGACCAGTGTAAACCATGCATGAGTGCAGCTGCCCCTTTAAACAGCTGTTCGGTGGGGTGCCAAGAGCCAGATATTAAAGGGCTATCCTAAGGATACACTGTAAAGCAGGAGAACCAGTATAGAACTTCTCATTCTGCTGTAACCTGCTGGATGACAGATGCTGGTTCAACCACAGCTGCCCTTCTACTGGAGCCACTTTTTTAAAAGAGCCTTGTGTTTGAATTTTCACTATTAGGTCAAATGTCAGTCTTTAGCTGTTCTTTCTCTGTGACGCCTTTCTCAAGCTAAAATTGGGTTTTATAACTATTACAGGTTTGTCGGGAAATCTTGCAGACTTGGAGAAGAGAAGACAAACATTTGGAAAAAATTTCATCCCCCCAAAGAAAGCCAAAACATTCTTGCAACTGGTATGGGAGGCATTGCAAGATGTAACCTTAATCATCCTGGAAATTGCAGCCATAATATCTCTAGCCCTATCCTTCTACCATCCTGTAGGGACAGATAATGAAGGTAAGTGACCTTTTGCATCAGCTTTTTGTTACTGTTCTCACATGACATTATAATTTCCTACAATTAAAATTTACTTCAACTACAAACCCTTCTTGCATACGTACAAATGTGTTGATAGCTTGCAGAGCTTACCAAATCCTGATTTCCTTTTCCTGTGAGGATCACATGTGCGCCGCAGGAATAAAGCTCCTGCAATCTAGAAGTAGGAGTCCCTGGCTGTCACTGATGGGGAGAGAAGACAGAAGTGCCTTATTACTACAATGAGGGCCATGCAGTGAATAGAGGGACCGGCTGTGCATGGGAGAGTTGCAGGGTCTTAGCAGACCCTGATTAGCTCTGCTCGTGTACAGTGCCCCCAAAGGGGCTGTTTTCCCATGTAACTGGGGCTCCCTTAGATGCAAAATGAAAAAAAACTAAAACCTAGAGGTCTTCTAATCACCTCTTAGGGGACTTATCACATGCCAAACAAAATTAATTAATTAATTAAATAGAATGAAAAATATTAACTCCTACACCAACCGAAATAGTCAACATTGTTGCCTCGTTCATGTGTATTATATATGAAAATGACCGATGCAGAATAGGAAACCCATTTTAATCATTTATTTTTCTGTCAGTTGGTATATTTAAAGGGAACTTGTCACCATGAAAATTCAATGTTATCTGTAGGCAGCATGTTCTAGAGCAGGAGGAACCGAGCATGCGGATATGTCGTTTTGTAGGAAAAGATTCAATAAAACCTGTATTATACATTTAAATTCCTGCTCACCCTGGGCTTTGGAAACATGTAGGTGGTCCTATCAGTGATTGACAGCTATCTCTATTTGTACAGTCATAGAGGGAAGACTGTCACTGATAGGACCGCCTCCTGGACTTCAAAGACCAGAATGAGCGGAAATATAAATGTATAAAATGCAACTTTTACTGAATCTTTTCCCTCAAAAATATATATGAAGCTGCTCAGCCCCTCCTGCTCTATAACATGCTGCCTGTAGCTTACATTGCACTTTCATTTTCCACTCTCCATTCACACGAGGGCTTGTTTTTTGCGGGACAAGTTGTACTTTCTAATGGCACCACTTATTGTTTCATAAGAAGAATATCTCTGTAATAGGATGCTATAAAGAGGCATCATATAGCAGCTCACATAGGGGGACATTTTCTCATACCAGTCTTTGTATAAAGTTTTCTCATGTAAGATGCACCAGCATTATTGTGAGGTGCATGCACCTTAACCACTTGAAGACCACAGGTTTATACCCCCCTAGTGACCCAGGCCCTTTTTTACAATTCTGCACTACACTACTTTCACCGTTTATTGCTCCGTCATGCAACTTACCACCCAAATGAATTTTACCTCCTTTTCTTCTCACTAATAGAGCTTTCATTTGGTGGTATTTCATTGTTGCTGACATTTTTTCCTTTTTTTGCTATTAATAAAAATTTAACGACATTTTTGCAAAAAAATGACATTTTTCACTTTCTGTTGTAAATTTTTTTTAAAAAACTACATTTCTATATAAATTTTTCTCTAAATGTATTGTTCTACATGTCTTTGATAAAAAAAAGTCCAATAAGTGTATATTTATTGGTTTGGGTAAAAGTTATAGCGTTTACAAACTATGGTGCAAAAAAGTGATTTTCGGCATTTTGAAGCAGCTCTGACTTTCTGAGCGCCTGTCATGTTTCTTCAGGTGCTAGAATGTCAGGATAGTATAAATACCCCCCAAATGACACCATTTTAGAAAGAAGACACCCCAAAGTATTCGCAGGGGGGCATGGTGAGTTCATGTATCATTTCATTTTTTTTCACAAGTTAGCGGAAAATGACACTTTCTGAGGAAAAAAAAATAATAATAAAGTTTCCATTTCTGCTAACTTCTGGCAAAAAAAAAAAAAAAATCTCATACGGGCTCATTATGCCCCTCAGTGAATACCTTGGGTGTCTACTTTCCGAAATGGGGTCATTTGTGGGGTGTTTGTACTGTTCTGGTATTTTGGGTGGGGCTAAATTGTGAGCAGCCATGTAAAAGCTAAAGGTACTCATTGGTTTTAGGGCCCCTTTGCGGACCCAGGCTGCAAAAAAGTGGCACTCATGTGGTATCGCCGTACTCAGGAGAAGTAGGGCAATGTGTTTTGGGGTGTATTTTTACATATACCCATGTTGGGTGAGAGAAATATCTCTGTAAACTGACAACTTTGTATAAAAAAATTAAAAAATTGTCGTTTACAGAGATATTTCTCACACCCAGCAGGGGTATATATAAAAATACACCACAAAACACATTGCCCTACTTCTCCTGAGTACGGAGATACCACATGTGTGACACTTTTTTGCAGCCTGGGTGCGCAAAGGGGCCCTAAAACCAATGAGTACCTTTAGGATTTCACAGGGCATTTTTACGTATTTGGATTCTCACGCTTTAGGACCCCTAAAATGCCAGGGCAGTATAAATACCCCCCATGTGACCCCATTGTGGAAAGAAGACACCCCAAGGTAATCCGTGAGGGGCATGGCGAGTTCACATAAAAAAATTTTTGACACAAGTTAGCGGAAATTGATATATATATATATATATATATATATATATATATATATATATATATTTTTACAAAGTCTCATATTCCACTAACTTGTGACAAAAATAAAATTTTACATGAACTCGCCATACCCCTCACGGAATACCTTGGGGTGTCTTCTTTCTAAAATGGGTCACATGTGAGGTGTTTGTACTGCTCTGGCATTTGAGGGTCTCATAATCATTACACGTATGGCCAGCATTAGGAGTTTCTGCGATTCTCCTTATATTGACCATACGGGTAATGAGATTTTTTTTTTTTTCCGTTCAGCCGCTGCGCTGAAAAAAAAAAAAAAAAATGAACGGCACAGATTTTTTCATTCGCATCGGTCAATGTGGATGAAAAAATCTCTGCCAAATCAGTGACTGCGGTGCGGTGGGCTGGGCGCTAGCTACCTAACAAGTAGCTAGCTAACTGGCGGTGATAGGGGACCCTTATGCCCCATTCACACGTCCCAAATTCTGTTTGCGGAGCGGAATTGCGGACCCATTCATTTCTATGGGGACAGACTTTGTCCCGCTCGGATCCGAATTACGGATCCGCGCTTCGAGTCTGCACTTCCGTTCCGCAAAAATATAGAACATGTCCTATTCTTGTCCGCAATTGCGGACAAGAAAGCATTTTCTATATAGTTCTGTGCGGATCTGCAAAATGCGGAAGCGCATTGCCGGTGTCCGTATTTTGCGGATCCGCAGATCCATGGATCCATAAAACACATACGGACGTCTGAATGAGCCTGTAGGGGGTGATTAGTGACAGGGGGGTGACGGGGTGATCAGGGGGTGACATGGGTGATCAGGGGTTAATCAGTGATGGGGGTGGGGGGTGTGTGTGTAGTGATTGGTGCACTTTTCCTATTTTCCTCTGGTGGTCCCAAACAAAGGGACCACCAGACGAGCTGAGCATTAGGCATATCAGACGCTGTTTAAAAAACAGCGTCTGATATGCGATTTAAATGCGTTTTTTTCCGCATCTACAGCCTGCCAGCGCATGATCAGCGCTGGCAGGCTGTAGTTTCAGTTGTCCCGGCTCCGATCATATGAACGCGCGCGCACGCGTTCATGTGAAATCTCAGGTCTCACGAGATGACGCCGATAGGCATGACTGAGACCTGAGAGAGCCGCCGCGCTGACGCCCATCGGCGTTAGCGTGGCGGCAAGAGGTTAAGCTGAAATCTAAGCCAGCTAGGAGTGGCGGTAGATTTCATGTTTTAAAGAGGACCTTTCACCTGAAAATGCATGTTAAAATAAAGATATACCCTTATTTGCCAGCCCCTGGTGGTGCTTCTTCAGTTCTTCTTTTTTTTAACTATGTGCCCCTGTTTGTCGCCGGTGCCCCCCGCAATATTTCCATGTCTTTCTTCTCCCTGGCACGGAGCGCATCCAATCAGCGCGCTCCGCTGTTAGCCATGGAGAAGAAGCTCCAGTTCTCACGAGAAATTCGCGAGAACTGGAACGATTTCATCCATCCTGAGCCGGCGCCATCTTGGATTCTCCCAGCGAGCATTCACGCTGCTCCAATGCTCGCCGCGGGAATCCAAGATGGCGCCAGTTCAGGATGGATGAAATCGTTCCAGTTCTCGTTAATCTCGCGAGAACTGGAGCTTCTTCTCCCTGGCTAAGAGCGGAGCGCACTGTATTGGCAAAAATATTTTATATAGTACGGGTGTTTTCGGTCACGGTGATATCCATGATGTTTATATTTTTTGTTATTTAGGTATTTTTTATTATATGGAAAAAGGTGGTTGATTCAAACTTTTATATTTTTTTATATAAAAAAATATAAAAGCGTACAAAATCTATTTTTTTATTTTGAACAATCATGGATTTTTAAAATGCTTTTATTACTGACTATTGCTCTTTTTTATGTTGGCCTGCCACCTGGTGGCCAAAATAGGAATTGCAGCTTCAGTGCCCTCAGCCTCTTCAGCGAAGCTGAGCGCATTGAAACCAAGTACCAGCATCCTCATTGGCCTCAGAGGATGCCGGTAAGGTTTTTGACTCCTTAGATGCTGTGATCTTACTTGATCACGGCATCTAAACACTTTAATAAGCACGATCGGCATTATTGCCGGTTGCGGTAATTAGCCGTGGGTCTCCGCTGTTTGAAACAGTGGAGACCTGCCAGCCACGACCCCGCTGCACGTGAAGGGTTAATAAAATTGTACATTTAGGAAAATAGCTCTAAAGTGGCCCATTTTGAGCCTTAGGCCCCATTCACACGTCCGCAATTTTGTTCCGCATTTTGTGGAACAGAATTGAGGACCCATTCATTCCTATGGGGACACTCTATGTCCCGCCCGGGTCCGCAATTGCGGATCCGCACTTCCGGGTCTGCAATCGCGTTCCTAAAAAAAATAGAACATCTCTTATTCTTGTCCGCAATTGCGGACAAGAAATGACATTTTCTATATAGTGCCGACGATGTGCGGTCTGCAAATAGCGGAATGCACATTGCCGATGTCTGTGTATTGCGGACCTGCAAAACACTTGCGGACGTGCGAATGGGGCCTTAGCAACGCCCTCTGTCTTCTGTTTACAAACAGTGGAGACTGACTAAGGGTCCTTTCACACTTGCTTTCTGAGGATCCGGCAGGCACTAACGTCCTGCCGGATCCGTCAGAACGCAAGTCACCTGAAGCATTAGAAGACTAATCAGGATCCTGATCAGTCTTCGAATTGCTTTCAGGTTACTATGGCAGCCAGGACGCTACTAGCGTCCTGGTTGCCATAGTAGGAGCGGGGAGCGGGGGAGCGGCATACTTACATTCCGTGCGGCTCCCGGGGCGCTCCTGAATGACGTCAGAGCGCCCCATGTGCATGGATCACGTGATCGCATCACGTCATCCTGGAGCGTCCCGGGAGCCGCACGGAATGTAAGTATGCCGCTCCCCCGCTCCCTGCTACATTTTACCATGGTAACCAGGACTTTAGCGTCCTGGCTGCCATGGTAACCAGTCAGAAAAAGCTAAATGTCGGATCCGGCAATGCGCCGAAACGACGTTTAGCTTAAGGTCGGATCCGGATTAATGCCTTTCAATGGGCATTAATTCCGGATCCGGCCTTGCGGCAAGTGTTCCGGATTTTTGGACGGAACAAAAAGCGCAGCATGCTGCGGTATTTGCTGCGTCCAAAAAACGTTCCGGTCCTGAACTGAAGTCATCCTGATGCATCCTGAACGGATTTCTCTCCATTCAGAATGCATGGGGATGATCCTGATCAGGATTTTTCCGGCATAGAGACCCGACGACGGATCTCTATGCCGGAAAAGAAGAACGCAGGTGTGAAAGGGGCCTAACACTGACTGTGCTATATAAACAGAAGACCGAGAAGCGTAGCTAAGGCGCAAAGTGGGCCACTGTAGAGCTATTTACCTAAGAGTACTTTCACACTATTCCGTGTGCTGCCGCTTCTGCTCTGTCCCCATTGACTATAATGGGACAGGGCGGATCTACAGCATGGCAGTGCACATCCGGAGATTGCCGGACTAAAAGTACTGTAGGTCCAACTTTCTAGTCCGGAGATCACTGCCGTGCTGCGCAGTAGCTCCGCCCCCACCCCATTAAAGTCAATGGGGACGGAGCGGCAGCACATGTGTACTTGCGGCATGGCCGATCCGTCAGGCTGTTCACCCGCCGGAACAGCCTGCTGGATAGCCATGCAGCTAATGTGAAAGTACCCTAATATATATGTACAATTTATACAAAGTATATTACAAAAATGGCCAGCATCACTGCCCCTATACATTACAATATAGAATAGCAGTTCCACTTTAAATTGTTCTAGTTTTCTGGTGTAAGTTATCTTAAATCTGTCAGGCCACATACGCGCTGCCCCTCCCATCCATTTTTCTAAAACAAAGTGAGTCAGACATTTTTGCACAGAAGAAGGTGTAGTCTGGAACTTTTGAGACGACAGCAGGAAGCTGGCATAGAGGCTGCATGACACAATGAGTCCTTGTGGATCCTGTGTTGAGACCCTTACTCCCATACTGGTTCTGCCATATGATTAGTAAGGTATTCTAATTGTTTTATGTTAAAGGGGTTGGCTATATCTGGGAACACACATAAAGGCACTCGATGATATACGATCATTAAACTATCTGCACCGAAGGTTTAAATAGCATATCCCTTCCCGTGTGTCCACGATGTTAGTCAATGGAGCTCAGAGCTAGGCAAGTTATCAAAGAATTCCGTTATGGACCATAAGTTATGATCTGCGGTAGCGGAATCCATAACGGAATTCTTAGATAACTCGAACCTTATACGCCGAACACCGAAAACGCAAGTTTTCTCCTCACTACTCAGAGCTAACAGCTTCCTTCATAATATAAATGAAACGGAAACATGAAGAACGAGAAAATAAGATCTTTTTTGAAGTAAATGTATTGGTGTATAAATTTAGAAGAAAGCTGCCAATACATATCACTTTGGGGAGCTGAGAGAAATGGCAGCCGGCAGTTCAACTCCTGTGTATATTACTGGGGCAGGAGGCTGTAGAAAAACATGTTTACTACTTTGTACTCTATTCTGCATTTTGTATGCTATAAAACATTTCATGCACTAGGCCTCATTCAGCTACATTGAAAGAAATGTTTTGACATAAACTGTGATCGTGTCCTATTATACCAATATTTTGTTCACAGTATGTGGGGAAGCAGCAGGAGGAGTGGAGGATGAGGGTGAAGCACAAGCTGGTTGGATTGAAGGAGCGGCCATCTTGTTCTCAGTTATCATTGTAGTTTTGGTAACTGCATTCAATGACTGGAGTAAAGAAAAGCAGTTTCGTGGCCTTCAGAATCGAATTGAACAAGAGCAAAAGTTCACTGTTATCCGAAAAGGTCAAGTCATCCAGATTCCTGTGGCAGAACTAGTTGTCGGGGATATTGCACAAATAAAATATGGTAAAAAATGCTGAATAACAGATTTACTTTCCATCTCAGCGGGTCATTGAGTGCTATGTTACCAGTGCTGTGTGTTACTTGTATCACCAGGGGATCTCCTACCTGCAGATGGTATTTTGATCCAGGGTAATGACCTGAAAATTGATGAAAGCTCACTAACAGGGGAAAGTGATCAGGTGAAAAAATCCCTTGAGAAGGATCCCATGCTGCTGTCTGGTAAGGATTAGTATTTAAGGAGGAGTATCGCATCCCTGCACAGAAAGCCAGCTTTATACTACTGTTTGTCTCCCTATAGGCACACACGTGATGGAAGGGTCTGGGCGTATGGTTGTTACAGCTGTTGGGGTCAACTCTCAGACTGGCATCATTTTTACACTTTTGGGAGTAAATGAAGGAGAGGAAGAGAAAAAGGCAAAGAAAGGTAATTATCTGTAGGGGCAAATGTTGTGTTGAGACTATAAAGTATTCTGGGGTTTTCTCAATGATGAGCTCGTGGCCTGAGCATACAACTAAATGGCACTGTGTCACCAAGTCACCACTCAATTGGCAATTAGATCTACAGGAACCAAACTCGTTAGTCCCAGTAATGGTAGTCCACAGACAACACCCTTTCTTGTGT
Organism: Bufotes viridis; assembly: GCA_033119425.1. Classification (NCBI taxonomy): domain Eukaryota; kingdom Metazoa; phylum Chordata; class Amphibia; order Anura; family Bufonidae; genus Bufotes; species Bufotes viridis. Next base: position 210,312,164 of record CM065591.1, read on the forward strand.
AAGGGTCAGTTCTCACTCAGTTTTTGACTCTGATTTTGGAACAATACTGCCTTACAATCAGTTTAAAAAAAACGCCTCAAAACAGCCTCCTATTAATTTCAATGGGAAGCAGCACATGGAAATTACAAGTGGCATGCCCTATCCAGGGGATGAATTCCCGCTGAATTTCCCATTGAACTGAATGGGAAGCTGAAAAAAATGGCTCTGTGTAAGTCCATGCATTTTCTTTCAAACTGAAAATGCAGCTTTGTATTGAAGTGAAAAGCCATTGGTTAAAAAAAAGTGTCAAAAAACAACAACACTTAAACAGTGCTCAAGAAAAACACGCGTGGATTCTGTGCTGATTTTTTTCCAGCGCGTTTTCAAAATCGTTCATGTGAATCTCCTCTTAAACTATTCTTTCATTTCTTTTTTTATGGCCTAGCACTTATTTTCATTTTATTTCTGTTGGCCTTCCTGTCATAACGAACCCTATCTTTATGTCTAATTATTGTACTTGATTCAACCTTCTCTTGCGCTTATGTCTTACAAATTGACTCCGCTATTTCACATTGATTGTTCTACATTGGAACTGTATGTTGCTGCTTTAGAATACAACTTTGCGATATTTTATCTTCTGTTTTGTTCCATGCATGTTGGTCTTTCTTTCTCCTTCATGTTACCTTTATTTAATGTCTTCTTTTTTCTACATCTACTACGCATCATTTGTCTTCACAAAGCATCTTACCAATGTTTTACCCTTCAGTAACCTTTTTTCTCTTTTATTTCCTCTATCTTTTCATCCCATCCTCTACCTCTTCCCTCTCTAACATCTAACAATTACTCTTCTTGCTTCAGTCGTGTTATATCAGTCGTGTCCTAAGGTTTAGTTGGTAACTTCATTTTGACATGCCTTCATCCTGTTCCACTCAAATATTACCAAGATCCTACTCTTCTGTAGACTCTTCCACTGGTTCTGTACTCTTTTTCCACTCTCCCTAAGCTTCGCTTTTACACTTTAATCTGAGTCTGACCATCTTTTTGCTGCTCTCACATTTAGTTCCCAAGAGTGGGTTAGTCATTCCATTTCTTCCATTGCAGTGGGGGGTATGATCCTCCTCCTTTCATACAGTCAAAGTGACCAGAATCCCTCCTCCTTTTTTTTCTTTTTTTTTTCTTTTTTGTTTTTTTTTCTCTATATCTAAACAGGTAAAAAACAAGGACCTCTAGAAAATCGCAACAAAGGTAACCACTTCATCTCATCACAACCTCCTTTCCTCACTCAGGGGCAGCTTACCCAGTCTCACATTCACCTCACCTCTTGTCAGCGACTTCACCTGTACTTACCTGCAAAGCTTCCAGCTGAGTTTAATCTGGCTGCATTATTCAGTGTCTCTGATTTTTTTATTCTATGAATAACTGTCTGGACATTTTAAGTATTTTACATGGTGTACCTCAAGCCTCTTGACCATCTAGTAGTGCTTTGTATAAATGTCCATTTATTCAAAATACAGGTTACTGTCAGTCTAAATGATTTCTTAAATGGCTAACATTGCACTTTGCATCTGTAGCCTGTAACTGTATTCTTGCTTTTTCATCGAAGATGGAGAAATATAGGGGGAATGACAGCATCCTCATACCATATAGCTGTTTACATGTACATTATACTGTGCACACGCAAATGTAATACCTGGCTTGCTGCAAGTACTGGAAACTGAAGTTAACAAACCACATTACCCCAGGTATAAAGGAAAGGTACAAAAGTCTGGATTGTTTCAAGACCTTTCTAAAACTTCTAAGAAGTCTCTACTTTTTTGAAGTAATGTAAACTTTTTTTTTTATATACACCCTATAAAACCTGTATTTTGCTTTATATTCACAGTTCTAACATTTATAACATTCCTGCAAGCTTAACTGTAATTGCTATGTTTGCATAAAGAGATTATATGGATTGGTTATGATAGAATCGCATTTTAAAACATTTTGACAAATGGTAGCTGCTTGCAGGGGCTTTTGCACCACACTCCCCTTCTCGTTTGCAGAGCTGGAAAGCAGCACCTTTCTTGTCTTGTTGTCTGTAGCACGTGATTTGTATGAGAAGTTTATAGTAGACGTTTGTCTTGTTCTTTACTGTGTATACACATCCTGTGTCCTGTCTACTTTTTCACTTCAAGACTACACCACTAAAATCTCATTGCTTCTCAGTTGGCACATGCAAGTTTTTGCCTCCTTTTTACCTTATTTTAGAGACGTTCTTTCTCTCGCCTCTGTTTTTCCTCGCTCTCTTCTAAAGACAGTTGTTGCACCCTTGTCTTCCAAAAAAGTTGTTTTTAATGAGGTCGTTTTCACACTTTGAGGCTTTGCTGCCTTCCTTTCTTCTGAGCAGATCATTTTTTTGTATTGATTGGGATTTGTTTAAAAACATCCTTCTGCCACTGCCAGAAAGCCACGTTTTCTGGAGCATATGAAACAGCAAGCACAGATTTGTACATACAGTACTGTGTATGTTGATTTCTAAGACAGCAATTCAAGGGACCCAACCACTTGAGGCAAAAAATCCCCCAAACACTATTGTAGTCACAGTTTTAGGCCTCATGCATATGACCGTAGTTTTGAGTTCGCATCTGATCCGCATTTTTGCAGATGGGATATGGACCTGTTAATTTCAGTGGGACTGCAAAAGATGTAGACAGCACACCGTGGGCTGTCCACATTTGTATTTCCGTTCCACGGCCCTGCAAAAAATAAAAGTAGAACATGTTCTATTCTTGTCCTTGTTGTGGACAAAAATGGGCATTTCTAACAGAGGGCAGGACGTACTGATCCACAAAATGCGGAGCACACATGGCCAGCATGCGTGTTTTGTGGCTCTGATATGGTCATTTGCATGAGGCCTTAGGGTGATTTCAGATGAGCCTATCCAGTGTGGGAGCATATTTTCCTGTTATGGACACATGGCATCATAATGATTTAGAATACGGAGTGTCTCTCCCCAACCAGCATGACCTAATGCTGTACATTGTACATTCAGTACATTCAGTACATGCAAGGTCGGCCAGAGCTGCACAGCGTTATAAATCATTGTGGTCCTGTGAAAGTGTTTTCCTCACTAGACGCTCATCTGAAATGACCCTGATGTCCTGAACATCTCTATCCCAAGTGTAAAAAGGGGGCTGTGTATTTGTGATTCAGCGCTAGGGTAACCCCAAATGTCTTCATTATGTTTTATTTGCTTACGGATATTCTCTGCTTTGGTGCTGCAGCATTTTTTTTTTTTTTGCAGAAATGAGAGCAAAAAGTACTGCCAAAGCAATCTGACAATCAAGTATCATTTTGACAGTGTCTGACAACAATATGCAAAATTCTTTTCAAAAGTGACAACTAATATAACCGTTCTTCTGTTGTCACTTTTGCAAATATGGCCACCACAGCAGGAGCAGTGTTAATGTCCTAGTAAGGATGTATTCACACTGTGTTTACAGTGGATACTCTGCTTACATAAATGTTAAACAGACCCCTGTTTACCTGACAGAGACTAAAAGAATATTGATATGCCCTTTTACCGTGCTGTACACTGCAATGTGGATTCCCCCCTAAGTAACTACTATTGTAAATTCTGATTTACTAATATATGGCTATTTTGAGTGGAAGGGCTCTAATTCTCCCAGTGAATTACCAAACAAGCACTATGTTTCAGTGGCCGGAACACGGCGGGGATCTGTTCACGGGCTCCTGTCATGTCACACATGCATTTGCTGAACAGAAACCTGTTCATCCTCTTATATATTTGTTGTAACATAGAAAGTTATATTGGGAGAAATCTGTAGACATATAGTGTGAGTATATACGTTTTTATATCATTAGGATCACTACATTGAAGGGAGGTTTCCAGGCATACCTTACCACTCCCCCACTACTCTTTTTTCGAGATTGCCTGGTCCCCTTCCATATACCTCAGTGTCAGACAGTATCTTTGGAGGTATTGTCTGAAAGGAAGTGATTTGGGGGGGTCTGTGAAGTAATCAATTTTTTTTAAATAGCATTCAGAGTAGTTACAATTTTCATAATTGAAAATCCAGTTTTCCACTTTATTTGCAGTTCCTCTTAGAGCTTGCTCGTATATGTCCATCCCTCCTGACTTTTTTCCCTCTGACAGTACTAAAATGCTGGAGAGAAATTGAGCCAGTCAGAAAGCATTACATGCAACATTGCCTTGTCCAGCTATGGACCCTGGACCAGTGAACAACTTTGGCCATTAGGCTACTTTCACACTAGCGTTTTTGGCGGATCCGTCATGGATCTGCAAAAACGCTTCCGTTACAATAATACAACTGCATGCATCCGCCATGAACGGATCCGGTTGTATTATGTCTTCTATAGCCATGACGGATCCGTCTCGAATGTCATTGAAAGTGGGAGGACGGATCCGTTTTCTATTGTGCCAGATTGTGTCAGAAAACACTGATCCATCCCCATTGACTTACACTGTGTGCAAGGACGGATCCGTTTTGGCTCCGCTTGGTCAGGCGGACAGCAAAATGCTGCAGGCGGCGTTTTAGTGTCCGCCTCCAGAGCGGAATGGTGACTGAACGTAGGGAAACTGATGCATTCTGAGCGGATCCTGTTCCATTCTGAATGCATTAGGGCAAAACTGATCCGTTTTGGACCGCTTCTGAGAGCCCTGAACGGATCTCACAAACGGAAAGCCAAAACGCGAGTGTGAAAGTAGCCTTAGTTGTGTCCAGCTCAAGAATAAAACAACTGGCTGGAGACAGTAGATATATGGGAACCCGGTTAATTTTCATGTATTTATTGACTAGCATTTAGCTTTATTTTCTCTCTCTGCTCTCACATAAACTCATATTTACATGTCCTGTAATTTATTTCTCCTGTTATTCTTACTTACTTTACTATCAATACAGTGACTTCTCCATTGGTTGTGTTATGTTGTCTTGTGGTATTATGTTCCTGTTGTGTTGCTTTTTTTGTCTACATTGTCCTGATGTGTTTATTTTTCTCTTACTTGATTTTGTCTTGGCTTTGCTCTCCATTTTTATGTTTTTGTTTGTTTTTTTTATAGCAAAAGCTCAGGATGGTGTGGCCTTGGAGATACAACCTCTAAAGAGTGAGGAAGGTGTAGAAAGTGAAGAAAAAGAAAAGAAAGTGTTCAAGGTTCCAAAGAAAGAGAAGTCTGTCCTACAGGGGAAGCTTACTCGGCTAGCTGTGCAGATTGGAAAAGCAGGTGCTATCTAAAATGGGGTTTCAGTGTGTGATTTTTCTGTGATGGATTCTTTTAATTTGCTTAAATCTGATTTACTGTATATTGTCCATCTTTTTCACAAATTTCAAATGTTTATCTTAGTGGTTTCTCTTTATATAGTCTTTTATACTTGTTTATAGACGGATCTACATGGCCCGATGTTTGGGCAATTATCCGGAACGAATGCTCGTTCCCAGTAATCTGCCTGTCTAAGGGTGCTGTTCATGTTTCGCTCATATAGCGGGTAAAATAATCTGAGGTGCGGACACGTCAATCATCATTCCCAGGCAGCAGATCGTGCGGTCTAAATAGCACTCTGTTGCCCAGGAATATTTCTTTTGTATGGGGAGAAACGAAAGCGGCAGCCATCGTAAATGCAGCGCTCCTCCTCCACCTAACGAGCAGCTGACTGTCGGGAAGGAACGCTTTCTTCCGACAATCGGCTGCTCCTCACTGCATCTAAATGTGCCTTATGACTGGCCACATAGTGACCAGACTCGTATCTCCCACACATGAAGTCTAATAGGATCATTTTTCTAATGCTCAGCTGCTGGCCACAACAGTAGTGGCTATCTTGTAAAGAGTTAATTTATTTCTCTTTCGTTCATTTATTATTATTTTTTTTTAAATACATGGTCTTTCTCATCCTTACAAATTGTATCTTTTCATTAACAGGTCTTATCATGTCTGCCATCACTGTGATCATTCTGGTGCTGTACTTTGTCATTTACACATTTGGAGTATTGGGGCGCCCATGGCTTGCAGAGTGCACCCCTATCTACATTCAGTACTTTGTTAAGTTCTTTATAATAGGCGTCACAGTGCTGGTGGTAGCTGTTCCTGAAGGACTGCCTCTTGCGGTTACCATATCACTGGCGTACTCTGTGAAGGTGAGACGTTTTTTGTTTTTCTTTAATGTACCACATAAGGCCCCTATACACATTAGCGTATTGTTAGTCAAACCTGCCATTTTCAGTGGGACTGGAAGTTAATCTGTATGGTTGGCCCCTAACTATTCCCCCTACAGATCACATTGGGGAAGATACAGTTCAAACTGAATTTCTCCTGGGAGATGAGCCTCCTACAGAGGAGTCCGGCAGTGGCTTTCTCCTCCCCCTCCTCTTAAAAAAACAAAAATACAAAAATCATACTTGCTATGGGGGTGCCGACAGCTATTGATGGTGTATGGGCACTAGCGTCTTTGCGACTACTAACTATATAAATTGAGAAACAGATTTTGGCAATTGAGCGAATCGAGCTTGAGAGCATAGATCTGAGGTTGATTCGTTAAAAAACTTTGTTTGTAATGCTGTTTCCATTCAGCATTAAAATGTATGGGCTCCATGTTGGAAACATTTGTCTCGGCCGAAGTTGCGTGAGACTTCGTTAAATTACTTTGATAATCCTATCTGCATTTCTAAAAACATTTTAAAATAGGAATCCGAAGTCGGCTTTGGTACTGGTGGGTACCTCACTACTGGAAGCGACTTTAGATTCCTATTTTAAGCGAAGATAGGAATACCGAAGTCATTTACGGATGTCTCGCACAACTTCAGCTGAGACGAAGTTTTACCACAAGGAGCCTATTTTAATGCTGATGGAAACAGTATTACAAACAAAGTTTTTAACAAATCGACTTTGGATCTATGATCTCAAGCTCGATTCGCTCAACCCTATAGGCAGTGTTTCTGTTTGGGATATAACACCAACAATCAGCCAGCCTTTTTCTAGAGGCTACAGCTAAAACCAACTCTTTGCTAGTAATTTATGAAGAGTGTACTAAAAAGTCATATCATTTCTTATACTGACACACAGTAGCGCTATATGTTGGAAACAAAGCAGGTTTCCATGGCAATCACTTGTTGCTATGGTCTAGTATTTCTTTAGGTGGGAGTTGTAAATTAGACGGACGTAAGAAGGCTAGGTGGTAAACAGCTGTGACCATGACATTAACCCCTTCAGTACTGAGCCACTTTTCACCTTAAATCCCAGGCCGATTTTTGCAAATCTGACATGTCACTTTATGTGATAATAACTTTGGATTGCTGTTACTTATCCAAGCCGTTCTGAGATTGTTTTCTTGTGACACATTGTACTTCATGACAGTCGTAAATTTGAGTCAATATATTTCACATATTTACCCAAAATGTTAGAAAAATTCGCAATTTTCAAAACTTCTATTTCTCTGCTTTTAAAACAGAAAGTGATACCTCATAAAATATTTATTACTTAACATTCCCCATATGTCCACTTTATGTTGGCATCATTTTGGAAATGTCATTATATTTGTTTAGGACGTTAGAAGGCTATAAAGTGACTCACTTTATGGGAAACCAGAGAGCTGAGGTCTGTTTTAGTGAACATTCTCACTGTAAGGGCTCGTTTACACGAACGTTTTATGCGTTCCATATACGGGCCATTTTTTGCGGTCAGTATACCGTCCGTATACAGAAACATTAATTTCAATGGGTCTGCAAAAAAAACGGAATGTACTCAGTATGCATTCCGTTTTCGTATTTCAGTTCACTACATTTTGAGTCATGTCCTATTATTGCTTGTAAATCACGTTCCGTGGCTCCATTGAAGTCAAAAGGGCTGTAAAAAAAATCGGAATGTATACGAAATGCATCCGTATGTCTTCCGTATCCGTTCCATTTTTGCGGAAGCATCTATTGAAAATGTTATGCCCAGCCCAATTTTTCAATGTACTTACTGTTAAAACATTATTGTGTGCTTCTGTTTCCGTTTGCGATCTGCAAAAAACGGATCACATACGGGAACGGAAGTGGAGCGGAAACACTACTGAAACGAAAAATGGATGCGTTAAAAACCGTACGGTCGTGTGAACGAGCCCTGAATTAGTTAACGCATAAGCACGGGTAGAATTATGGTTTTCCTGCTCGTGATGTGTATACCCAGCTTTCTATCTCTGCTTCCAGACATACTTTAACCACCCTGTTTTCATTCTCCTCTGTTTTTTTAGAAAATGATGAAAGATAATAATCTTGTACGTCACTTGGATGCGTGTGAAACTATGGGCAATGCTACAGCGATATGTTCTGACAAGACAGGCACTTTAACCATGAATCGTATGACCGTGGTTCAGGCATATGTGTGTGGCACCCACTATAGACAGATTCCTGACCCTGAAGCACTGAACCCCAAAATGCTGGACCTATTAGTCAATGGAATATCCGTTAACTCGGCCTATACATCAAAGATCTTGGTAAGTGAAGCAAAATCTAGAACAAAAAGTATGTACAGTGAAAGATGCATTAAACAGGTCCTAGGAAATAGTACACGCCTTGCATTTTCATAGAACCCATCGAAGCTAATAGAAAATGCTCATTAATTAAAAATAAAAGAAACCCAATAAGGGTAACAAAGTCTTCTCACAGTCCCATTTATCCCACCAAATTGCAAATACTTTCCAACAAATCTGTGTCCGAACACTGGGGAATGTGCAAATGTACTAGTACATGATCAGGACACATGGCTGACACCCCCAGATCTCCATTAAAACATGATCTGCCTAGAAAACAGTGCAAACCAGCAGTGCATTACAATACTTAAGGGCTCATGCACACAAACGTATTTTCTTTCCGTGTCCGTTCTGTTTTTTTGCGGACCGTATGTGGAACTATGCATTCCATTTCCGTATTTCCATTCCACAAAAAAATAGAACATGTCCTATTATTGTCGTCATTACGGACAAGGATAGGACTGTTCTATTAGGGGCCAGCTGTTCCGTTCCGCAAAATACGGAATGCACACGGACGTCATCTGTATTTTTTGCAGACCGCAAAATACATACAGTCATGTGCATGAGCCCTAAGGGTGAGATTCAAAAGGACACTGCCTTAGTTGCTCATAGCAACCAGCTTCTTCCTTTTATGTTTCAGACCTCTTTTGGAAAATGAAAGGTGGAATTTGGTTGCTCTGGGCAACCATTGTTCCTTTACGCCAGTTTTGATAAATCTCACCCTAGGATTCTACCCAAATACAGTATGTGTTAACAGACAATTTTCCTCTTTTCTAAACAATTCATAGCCCCCAGAAAAAGAAGGTGGTCTTCCGAGACAAGTGGGTAATAAGACGGAATGTGCTCTCCTGGGATTTGTTTTGGACTTGAAGCAAGATTACCAAGCTGTTCGTAATGAAATTCCTGAAGAAAAACTCTATAAAGTGTACACGTTCAATTCAGTGCGCAAATCCATGAGTACAGTACTCAGCGAGTCTGGAGGTGGTTTCCGTATGTACAGTAAAGGCGCCTCAGAAATCATTTTACGCAAGTAAGAACTGAGGATGACATGTATCTGAGAGTAGGCAACTTTTCCTATGTACTAATGTTTTTTCACTTTGTTGCTAGATGTACAAAAATTTTGGATCAAGGTGGTGAAGTATGTCCATTTAAAACTAGAGACCGGGATGAGATGGTGAAAAAAGTCATTGAGCCAATGGCATGTGAGGGGCTTCGTACTATTTGTTTGGCATATCGTGACTTCCCAGCAGGCACTGAGCCTGATTGGGACAATGAAGCCGACATCTTGTCTGACCTCACATGTATTTCTGTGGTGGGCATTGAAGATCCTGTTCGTCCAGAGGTAACAGATTTCTATTACTAGAATGAATTTGCTCTCTTAATTTGCTCCCATTTTGAAAATATTACTGTATACTTTACATGCTTCATTTATGTATATGATTCATCAATTTTCAACTAATTGTATCAATGAGTAAAGACTCATAGGTCACAGCTTCATCTTAGTATTGTATACGTAGCACTCCAGAGGCATGTGGGGAGAGGACGGGAGTGGTAGTAGTGGCAGATGGTGGTAGTATTCCCGGCGGAGCTGTCCTGCGCACCCCGGGCCATTACAGTGAAGAGGGGGTGCACCAGGTGTTATTTCCCTGGGACACACCCTGGTTGAAGTCTCCTTCCTGATGGATGGTGGTTTGCTGTTTTTGGTGGTTAAATTCAAATTGTACAGAGGGGGGTGAACTCAGTCTTTACGGAGTTAAATAGTGTAAACCTCTTCCACTTGTAAATGGAGTTCTTGAAGAGTTCCAACAAAATTGCTGCAGTTTTGGAGGCTGAATCAATAAGTTATTTCGATGAGCTTCTTGTAGATTTGTGCTCTCTTATATGACAATATTTAATGTCCCAATCCAGCTGAGGGTTGCTGTTTCTCACACAGCATCCACAATTCCTACTGTGGGGTGTAGACCCTCAAAATCAGCACCTGCATGCTGCCAAAACAGTATGACTTGGAGCCGGAAAGGCCTTATACCCAATCAAGGCTGTGAGATCCTTCACAGATTTCATGCAGACCCTTTGTTTATGACTGGCCAACCTTCTTAGAGATTCTGATCTGCAATCCTTCTATGGGATGTTTTCTGACCTCCTACCTGAGTCCTAAACATGGTCTGAGGCTACTACAAGACTACAGTTGCTGCTAGCTGCTCTCACTCCTGCTTAGCTGAGCCCAGAGGTTAGGGCCCACACCTTGCCCAGTTGCCCAGGACTGGAATTAACCCTGTGATTCAGCCTGACTTGCATGCAGCTAACATGTAGCATAATATAGGACATTATGTAGCGATGTTCTGTTACAGCGTCTCAGTGTAGGTGTCTAGGCAATGACCCAACCAAGGAGGCTCCCCCTTACTACGGGAGTTTAATAGCACGCTTGGAATTTATATTTAAGCTATTTGTGCCTAGATAAATTGCCTTCTTAGATTCTTGTAAACTGGCACTGTACGCTATTTATTTCTGTCTACACTTGTTGATATTCATGTAAAATGTTTAAATAAAACAGTTTAAACATAATATAGGACATTATAAAACATTAAGAACATGCAACATCCAAGTCTTATTTACAGTGGTCTTATGAGTCACTACACATACTGTACTTGCCACATATAAAGATATAGATTAGGACTGGCAGCCCTGGCAAGCAAACCCCATCAGCCCACATACCATATTACCTACCCCCCATATTGTGAGAAAATAGCAGTATATATTGCATGCTTCTGCATGATTAGCTTTACTTGGTCACAATGTTCACAGTCCCATAACTATGTAATTCACACCATCAACACAAAAAGGAAAATCACAGTGTACACTACCACTGCACAAACACCATAGTTACCACGTACTGCTCAGACACTAGTATTACTAGAGTATTCAAAAACATAACCATAGGAAAGACAGGTGCACTCTGCAGAAATACTAAACCCTCACACTGATGTTAAAATTGAGAGGTTAGTTTGACACATCCTACTAGGAGGACATGTCTTAAGCTCGGACACCACGCCAAGGTCTCTCAAATAGGCCGAGACCCTACCACTCAACCTACCTGTGCCGTATTGGCGATACCAGGGGCCGTTGGGCATTACGGGAGCGTAAGGCCTGACTCACAAACAACTCACCAGTGACCTCCAGCATGTAGCCATGCTTGCAATGGGAGGTGCCTGTGAGCCCCACCCGAGTCCTACTGATATGGCCCAGAGCCTCACAGCTGCACCTGAATGTAGCATGCAGATGAAAAGCAGGCACATTTAAATTGGAGTTTATACACCTCCAAACATATTATACAATCCATTAGAAAGTGGTGTTTAACAAGCAGGCTATGCTCAACCCATATGCAGTTGTGCATGTATATAGGGGAGCACATCCTGCACTTGTAGTCCGTTGCTAGGAGCAAACACCACGTTTTCTAATGGTTTGTATTACTAGAGTATTATCACACTGCAGGCCATAAAAGAGAATACAGCACTGATCACACAGGGTCACAACCAGAATGCATACCAGTTAGTGGAACTGTCTCCTCTGCTAAGGCAGGGGAGTCGGGCAGGCAGTTCCGGCGGGTAAACAGCCTCATGTAACCCTATGGCTAGTCTGACACTTGCATTCATTTTTGGGGTCTGATCTTGTGTCTAAAACTGTTTATGTTGCTAAGGAGTCTGGATATGGCTTCAGAAGCAAGTGCCAAAGAGATTTTGGAAGGATACCCTACAGTCATGGAGAAGAACAGGAAAGAGAATGGCTACGATCAGAGAAGATGTCACATGTGAGTCATTGGACCCATGACATAATAACTGGAGCATCTTTACTAAGAACTTTCCATCCTCCCTTAGTCTAATACTGTCGGTGCTGATTCACATCCATTTTGACAAGAAGAATGGCAGCATCCATGTTGTCAATTTATTCTTAAATTTCCAGGAGGAATAACAGAGAAATAGTAGGAGAAGGAGTTCCGGCAGCAGCACACGTACTAAAAGCACTGCATGTCGTACTTTTAGTCCCGCAGTCTCTCGCCGTGTGCTGCCCCCGGAACTTTGCCCCGGCCCCATTATAGTCAATGAGGGCGGGAACAGCCTGAGGGGGGACTCCCCTGCCGCTAGTGTGAAACTAGCCTATAATGTCTCTTTCAGCAAATACATGTGCTGTCTATGAATTAACAGTTTTGGAGCATATTTTCTTACACCTCTGCATTGTACTATTTCTCTGTTATTCCTCCTGGAAATGTAAGAATAAATTGACAACACGGATGCTGCCATTCTTCTTGTGAAAATGGCCGTGAATCAGCACCGACAGTATCAGACTAAGGGAGGATGGAAAGTTCTTAGTAAAGATGCTCCATTATTATCTCATGGGTCCAATGACTCACATGTGACATCTTCTCTGATCGTAGCCATTCTCTTTCCTGTTCTTCTCCATGACTGTAGGGTATCCTTCCAAAATCTCTTTGGCACTTGCTTCTGAAGCCATATCCAGACTCCTTAGCAACATAAACAGTTTTAGACACTAGATGAGACCCCAAAAATGAATGCAAGTGTCAGACTAGCCATGTAAATATTTAGGTTAAATGGAGGGCCCTATGAAAATAGGGGTACATGAGGGGGACCTAAAAGAATGATGGGACTTGTTTTACACTACAACCTTCACCGTGAACCACATTCTACCTATGATAGAATAACTGTTCATTCTGGGGGGAGGTGGTTCAGATGCCATATATTTTTATAACTAATTTACTGTTTGCTGTTTGCTTGCCCACCAGACTTGGACAGTGCCAGGGACACCAAATAATTTAGGGTTAAATCAAATAACCAGACCCATGAGATATGGATGTGTGCAAAATATTTATATTTTTTGAAAACTATTGCTGGATCGTAGATTGTTGTGCCATAATTCCAATTTTTTTTTTAAGAATCAACTGTAGCTGGCAGTGGTGTATGAACAGTACAAGTTGGCTGCTGGCCAAGGTGTTCCTTAGATTCTGTTCACGCTTTTAAGATATACTGAGGATTATGGCACTGATTCTGCACCGAAATCCTCATCAAATCAGCTAGCCTTCCACAATCCATCATAAGTGAATGGGGTTTTTGTAACAGTGTTCACATGTAATGGCAAAAAAGCATCAAGAACTATGAGCATGCTAATTTCCACATGGTAAAATTGACGGATTAAATACACGTCAGACTTCCACAGGCAGATATCTGATGACATCCAATTATCGTGTTGGCGCTACTAGGTGACAGACACTATTATTGTTTAGATACAGTTGTATTGCTGCCACGTTGTTATGGGTGCTACTGGTTTGATATTGTTAGTATGTGGGCACAGCTACTGCGTGTCACTGACACTTATTATGGACACTGCTAAAAGGCTGGCCCTGTTGGACGGGTGCTAATTTGTGGCTGGTGCTACTGGTGTACAACACCATGGCACTAATACGGTCATGGATATTTTATCCTTGGTGGGCCCAGATCAATCTGGTTTTATGCCAGGGAAGTCGACTGATATAAATCTTAGGAGACTTTATACCAACTTGCAGGTGCAACATGATAATGTGGGTGATAGGGCAATGGCGTCCTTAGACGATGAAAAAGCATTTGATTCTGTTGAGTGGCAATTTCTATGGCAAAGTTCGGGTTCCCGAAGAATTTCTTGAAATGGCTGCATCTGTTATATGCGGACCCCACTGCGAGAGTGCATGTGAATCCAGTCCCTTTCATTTGTGCAGAGGGACCAGGCAAGGGTGCCCACTGTCACTGTTGCTCTTCACGCTTGTGATGGAACCAATATCTAATCTGATAAATAGCTGTCCGGGGATAGAGGGCTGGAACATTGCGTGAATCACAGAAAAATTATCACTTTACACCAACGACATGTTGGTCTATTTGGGGGACACGAAGAAGTCACTAGATACGCTCCTAGAAGTGGTAGATGAATATGGGAGGTATTCAGGACTTAGAGTTAATTGGACAAAATCGGTGTTGTATTGGTGGATGAAACCGAAAATCCGAGAGTGTCGCCAAGGTCAAAATTGCTGGTGGTTGATGAGTTCAAATATTTAGGAGTTATAATACATAAAGAGCCTAAACAGTTCATCTCTCTCAATCTGCTTCCAACTATGGAATATATTACGCAAAAATGAAAAGCTTGGGTAACTCTTCTTCCTTTCCTGGTGGAGCGGATAAACATTTTCCAAATGGCCTTGTTGCCAAAGTAATTATATATGTATAGGGCGGCGCCGGAACTTTTAAAGAGTTCTCATTTTGAGGCTATCGATAAATTACTGACTCCCTTCCTATGGCCCAATACGCAGCCCAGAATGGCTAGAGATACGCTGAAAGCGTCTTATGCCAGTGGTGGCTTGGCTCTCCCTGATATGTACAAGTATTACCAAGCAGTGTAGCTGACATATGCCAGTTGGTGGATCAGAACAGACACCAGCAATCCAGCGACTGTTCTAGAGGGGTCATATGAAGCCTTAACAAACTTCATATACAGAGAGGGTAAATCCCCAGTTAAATGTCTTTCCTCCAATATGCTTGCGGTGTTGGCTACTTCGGGGAAAACTGTACGGAGGAGCAGGGATGGAAAAGGCAGAGGGGAGTGGTCCCTGGTGATGCCGCTGTGGCGAAACCCAGGGTTACCGGAACTGTGTAGTCTTCAGGATTTTGAGTTTTGGCCACAACATGGAGTTAAATACATTACTCAACTATATATAGAGGGTAACTTCAAAACATTTAGAGATTTCAGGGAGGAATTCCAGATCCCCAAATCCAGTTTATTTAGATACATCCAACTAAGGCATGCATGTAATAAACAATTTGGTAAGGATCCCATTAAACTAGAATATAGTCCCGTTGAAAAGGTTGCTACATTGAGAGAGATGTGTAAACCAGTATCTTCTTTCTATGCGGAACTGATGTTGCAGGCCTCATCCCCCTATCTAAATCCTTGGCTAGGTGGAAGATGGACATTCCGCAATTGGAGGGTAGACATGAGAAAGAACTAATGCACACTTGGAGGCACAGAGTAATCAGTGCAAGGGACCAATTAATTCAGGCTAAATGGCTGCATCGCACGTACCTAACTCCATTCAGGCTAAACCGCATGCATAGATTAGATAACCCTCAATGTACTAGATGTGGCGCAGAAAGGGGAACCTTGATTTACATGATCTGGAGTTGTCCAATGATGGCACAGTTTTGGTCCGGAATTCACGAATTTCTTAACGAAAAACCAGGCTTACCAGCAGTGTGTTCCGCAGAGAACAGCTTGTTGGGACTAGTGAATGATCGGATTCAAACTAAGCATGCTAGGATCCTGTATAGACTCTTAATTTTTTACGCCAGGAAGGTCATGTTACTGAACTGGAAACCTCTGGCGGTCCCATCGGTGCAAAAGTGGATTCAAACTATAGATGCGGTCTTGCCAATGTATAAATTTTAATTTTAATTTTAGAAAATTTGGGGACACTGGTTGCAAGCGAGACCAGTACCTTACCTAGCATAAGTAAGAATACTACCTATGGAAGAGGGGAAATATGGTGAGAGATGGGCTTAAAAATATGGATAGAAGAATGCAGCCTTGTGCTATATGGAAGGTTCTCCTCCGTAATCTTAAATAGATGGTAATGCATATGTATGGTCTGGCCGGCAAATCTTTTCTCCCAAGCTGGGGAGCTGCAGCACTGTGGTGGGTGTGATTGTGAGTGTGAATGTGGTCTTACCTCTGGAGCTTCTGACATGAAAGAATTCACTATGGGGTGATGTACTCTGATATTTTCAAATACAAGCCTGTCATGTTATATAATCCTGAAATACTCTAACAATGTACTTGTCTAGGAGATTCTGACGGCACTAGTCTTCAGACCTGCGTGTCTGCTGGATGTTGTTGTTCTCTATTTTTCGCTTTGAATTAAGTCTATAAAAAAAAAAATACTGTCATGGATTTATCCAGAACTAGCACAGTGAACGGCAAAAAAAAAAAAGATATCAAAGTCACTTTTTTGTGAAGGATTAATCAATAAAACTACAGTTTATGCATTTAATCTAGTGCGGTAAATAGAACTACAAGTGAAACCTCCCTCAAATGAGGTAAGGCAAGGCCTCTCACACTGTGGTAGGAGACTGGAAGCCATTGGTGTATCAGCAGCTTCAACAATACAGCTGCATCTATCCTCAGAGCAGTGCTGGGACCTCCCATACCTCAGCAGCCGGCAGACACCACCATTTAGGCCTTTCTAACCTGTCCCGGCACTGAAGGAGGTAGGAGCACATGAGAGCAGCACAGGCCTGCTAGTTACATCTCCTCGGCCTTGGTGACTGTGTCACTGTAGCTCTATCCTAGCTCTAATCGCCTTACTGCATGTGGTGCCCACAAGCTGCTAGGACCTTCTTCTGCACATGCACACAACCTTACTCTCCACCACCCTGCCACTGGTAAATCTCCGTGTACAGCCAATACCAAAAGGCATCAGATTGCAGATAATTGCTTCAATTCGAATGTAAAGGGAATACTGTAAATTTTTACAATACAGCTCTCCAGAAGAAAAAACATACGCAGGATTTCTTAAAAATTAATATTTATAGCTTCATAAATTGATGATGCTCTGTTGAGCTGGACTAATTAGCTCAGGCTAGGCCAAGTAGGGCAAGTGCAAGGACGGAGTCTTCGGCGATATATAATATGTTTATATTTTTATTGTTTATAAATTTTATATGTAAAATTGAGAAAGGGGGCGATTTAAACCTTTAGTATTTTGGTGTTTTCTTTTTTTACTTTTTATTTACTAACTATTAGCCCCTTAGGGGCTAGAACCCTTGTCCTAGCCACCCTCATAGAAATCTATTAGGTTGAATAGGATCTCACACTCTCCCTCCTGCCCTGTGCATAGTACACACAGCAGCAGGGAGCTTACCATGGCAGCCAAGACTTCAGTAGCATCCTGGCTGCCATGGTAACCAACCTTAGCCCCGCGATTTCACTGCTGGGGCTCCGATCGGAACTGCCACTGCTACCAATGAAGAGGAGCGGAGGGGACCCTGTGGCCACTGCCACCAATTAATATGACAATTAGTGGGGTGCCTGGGGCCACTGCGCCACCAACGCTACTAATACTGGGGTGGCGGCTCACTGCGCTACCAATGAATGTAATTAACACATTATTCAAGTGTAGGCAGCGGGTTCCGGCGGTGGTATCTTATACCCAGCCTCAGTAACGGGGCATGCGATATGCCAAACCGCTAAAATTAACCCCTCAGGTGCCTCACTGCGGATCGCCCTGCCCTGGTATTAAACCCGGGTATGTAATACCACCCATGGCACCCACTGCCTACAGTTGAATTAATGTGTTAATTACATTCCTTTGTGAGAGGCTCCCTCCTTCTCCACTGTGCTGCTGAGTAGAACACGGTGCACGCTGAGAGCAGCACGTGCCATGAACTCTAACTGATACTAGGCTGCGCAGCCTAGTATTGTTAAATAGTAAGACCCGGTATCATATTGATTCGAGTCTAAAAGTATTAATTGGGTATCGATACTTCAATACCCAGTGCAACTCTACTTTTGGGTGTTGTCACAATTCTGTCTGTTATCATAATTAATTGCATATTGTCTGGTCCCATTGACTGTAATGGGATCCGGCAGAGATCCAGCCGCATGCAGCAGTTTTTTTCCGGCCTCTCCTCAGCATATTTGCCGGGTTGCGGCTGGATCTCTGCTGTACCACATTATAGTCAGTGGGGCCGGACGGATTGCCAGCAGCACACAGCTGCACCTCGGCAAGCATGGATGGCTGGAACAGCCTGTCGAATCTGTTTACCGTTTACCTTAATTCCCTTTTCTGAGTTTAGTTATCTCTTGTCATATGGTCTCCTATCTTTTCATTTTCCCTGTAGGTGCCCGACGCTATTCTGAAGTGCCAGAAAGCAGGGATCACTGTACGCATGGTTACTGGTGACAATGTAAACACAGCTCGTGCCATTGCTACAAAGTGTGGCATTCTGCTACCTGGAGAAGACTTCCTGTGCCTTGAGGGAAAAGAGTTCAACACACTGATCCGAAATGAAAAGGGAGAGGTAAGTGGAAATGTGAGCAAACGGTAATAAACTGTGATCGAAAAAGGTAACTCCAGCTAATCTGAGCCTGAAAGGAGAACCAGATTTAGTACAACTTTTAAGGTCATTAGCAATAGATCCAAATTTCTGGTAATATTCTGGTAAAGTTCATTTGTAGAATAGATTCCAGTTCATTTTTACACTGCATCCTGTTCCATTATGTTGTCACTTATGAATATCTAAATTATTTGATACAATCCCTTCCTGGCTACATGTTTAGTAACTTCTTAGCTTTTTAGAAGGGGCATCTTGTGGTAAACATCACCACCACCCTTATGTGAGGATTAACACACACCTATGCAAAGGTTTCAGCTTCATAAAATCTGTGATTTTATTGCATATTCTTTTTATGGTCTGCCCACAAAATTGGGAAACGCTGACAATTTTAAAGAGAACCTGTCACCACGAAATGCAGTGTAAGGGCTCATGCACACAATTGACATCCATGTGCGTTCTGTATTTTGTGGAACAGAACAGCTGGCCCCTAATAAAACAGTCCTATTCTTGACAATAATGGGACATGTTCTATCATTTTTCAGAATGGATATACAGAAACGGAATGCACACAGAGTAACTTCCGTGTTTTTTTTTTTTTTTTTTTTTGAGGACCCATTGAAATGAATTTGCAAAAAACGGAACGGACACAGAAAGAAAATATGTTTTGTGTGCATGAGCCCTAATCCTCTGATCTTTCTGAATTCGACTGCCTGGTGCCCAGCTATCTGCCAGCTGTCTGTGTGTGCACTCTTATTAGACAGAGAATGCTATCAATCACTGATAATATCTCTATCGCTATTTCTGATTTCATTGTTCAGGGGGAAGGTGTCATTAGTGACTTCCAGCTATCTCCATGTACTCATTTCCACAGCCAGAAGTCACTTCATCAGGTGAAATGATCTGTGGTGCAGACATCTCATTCATTGTTCCCAGGCTGCATCTAAATGCAGCTTTATAGAGAGAAAGTGAGATATAAATGTATAACTTTCAAGATTTACTAAATCTTTTTACACAAAACTATATATCAATCTGCTCAGCGCCTCCTGCCTATAACATGCTGCCTGCTGATTGCACTGCATTTTGTGTTGACAGGTCACCTATAATATGTTTGTGTGTTGGTCCAGTCTGATTGCCACATGGGGCCAAAAAGGATTGTTTTCCCTTTTTTTCTTTCTCTGGATCAGTAGGGGAAAATGAAGTGCAGATTTTTTCAACTATGTAACAAAACCCTTGGCTGAATTTATATTATGATGCATCTAATTTTTAGATATATAGAAGATCACACTAGAAAAAATTGCATATGAAACTCCAGTAACTGACATGACCTCATTGATTTTTTTTTTTTTCTTTGCCTCCCCACATTCCAGCAGCCTGTGTTAACAAATGTATTAGGCTGGGTTCACACGGGCGCCACGTTTGACGCCCGGATCAGAGGCAGGAAAATGCGCGATTCTTCCGCGCGAGTGCAAAGCGTTTTAATGCGTTTTGCACGCGCATGGGAAAAATCGCCATGTTTGATACCCAGACCCGAAGCCGGACTTCATCACTGAAGTCCGGTTTCGGGTTGAGTATTCTGTAGTTTTTATTATTTTCCCTTATAACATGGTTATATGGGAAAACAATAGCATTCTAAATACAGCATGCTATGTTAACAGGGCAATAGAGGGTTAAAAAATAAAAAAAAATCAACTCACCTCCTCCCATTGGTCGCGTAGGTGCAAGAAGCATCTTCTATCTTCATATCTGTTGGTTGAAAGACCTTCGGTGACGTCACTGGGTCACATGGTCCAATCATGGAAGCTTTTGATTGGACCATGTGACCCAGTGATGTCACGGAAGGTCCTTTACCCAGCAAAAAGAAGAATGATCCCGGCACCTACGCGATCAAAAGGGTGAGGTGAGTTAAAGTTTTTTTTATATTTAGCCCTCTCTTCCCCTTTTTATATAACATTCTGTAATTAGAATGCTATTATTTTCCCTTATAACCATGTTATCAGGGAAAATAATAAAGATTGGGTCCCCGTCTCCTAGCAACCATGCGGGAAAATCGCACCGCATCCGCAGTTGCTTGCGGATGCTTGCGATTTTCCCGCAGCCCTATTCACTTCTATGGGGCCTGCGTTGCGTGAAAAACGCAGAATATAGAGCATGCTGCGATTTTCACGCAACGCAAAAGTGATGCGTGAAAATCACTGCTCATGTGCACAGCCCTATAGAAATGAATGGGTCCGGATTCAGTGCGGGTGCAATGCGTTCACATCACGCATTGCACCCGCGCTGAAAACTCGCCCGTGTGAATGCAGCCTTAGGGTATTTAACCCCTACAGCCATTGTGACCTACCTGTCCATCACACTAACTGAGAGCTTGTATGCAGCAGTGAGCTTGCACCATATGTAGCTGGTGCCAGTTGGATAATACAGTTGGTACCCGACAGCAATGACCGGGATCAGCGATGACGCTGAAACCAGTCATTTAATCCCTCACATGCTATGTTCAACAGCAATTGCAGCATCTGTGAGGTTAGGTAGAGTGATGCAGCTCCCTCTGCCTTCCAATCAGAGCCCCGGGAGTGAAATTGTGGGGCTCCGAACCGCTACTAAGACAGCTTGGATGCTGCTGAAGCTTCCTGGCTTAGTAAGCCTCCTGCTAAGCTGTGCACAAAGCATAGCTCAGCAGAGAGCACGTCAGAATGCATTTCATCCTAATAGAACTCCCTAAGGGGGGTAAAAGTTGTTATTATAAAAAAAAAAAGTCAAAAGTTTGGAAAAAAAAAAATTAAAGTTTAAATCACCCCTCTCTCCGAGTTTTACATATAGAATTATATAAACAATAAAAAAAATACACATAACAGGTATTGCTGCATCTGAAAATCAACTATTAAAATCGAAAAATATTTTTCCTGCACATTGTATCATAATGGAAAAAAAAATGTTTTGTTTCACCGCCCCCCCATTCCTTGGCGGAATTTTGGGTTTTTTCAGTTTAACCCCACAAAGATTTTTTTTTTTCCTTTTTTCCAATATAAGACATGGTAAATTAAATGGTGCCATAAAAAAAAAATAATAATACAACTTATCCCTCAAAAATAAGCCCTCATATGGCTATATGAATGGAAACTTGAAGGGATTCTGTCAGCAGATTTTACCCCTATAACCTAAACATATGTTCATGTCCAGACTAATGAGTAGAATCCTAAGATGGCCTTATTATACCTTACTGTGGCTCTATTTGCACAAAAATCAGCTTTTTATAACCTGTCAATCACTTACTTAAGGTGCCTAAGGGGAGGTCCGTTAATACAGGGTGCCCGGCCGCACCCCTCGCTGTTTGGTGCCCAGCGCCGCCTTCCACAGCTCAGCGCCTTTGCAATCCTCCCCGTCTCTCTGTCAGATCCCGCGCCTGCGCACTAGGCTCAGCCTGCTGCGCCTGTGCGAACTCCTGGCAGCTGCTTCGTTGAGCGAAGTGCGCATTGTCTGGCATGATGCGCACTTCGCTCAACCCAGATATGCCCTGCATGCTTAGGATCTAGCAGAGGGACGGGGAGGTTTGCGGAGGTCGGCACTGAAGACAGGGAAGGCGGCGCTGGGCACCGGACGGCGAGGGGTGTGGCCGGGCACCCTGTAACGGACCTCCCCTTGGGCACCTTAAGTAAGTGATTGACAGGTTATAAAAAGCTAATTTTTGTGCAAATAGAGCCACAGTAAGGTATAATAAGGCCATCTTAGGATTCTACTTATTAGTCTGGACATGAACATATTTAGGTTATAGGGGTAAAATCTGCTGACAGAATCCCTTTAAGAAAAGATATGCCTAGTGAAACGGAGGGGGGGGGGATGTCTGCCTGGTGAAAAGCATTTTACAGTTTTTGCCCTTCTTCCTGGCAGTACAAAATGAGAAAAGTCTGTTGGCTGTTCTGAATGGGTTAACATGTTCCTATGCTGCACAGCGACGAGCGCAGTGCAGCAGGTTGGCATGCAGCGCACATCATTGTCTTGCATATTTGTTATTTTACTACAGTTCTGAGCAGCCTAACATAATGCTGAGGGACATTTCTGTATGCCTCTGAACAGTGGTCGAAATACAACCTTTATAGTAGATGATAGGCTTGGAAAGAGTCAAGTATTCGGTGTCATCTCACAGAGTTTCTGTGTTTTTTGCTTTTTTAAAATGTTTTCTTTAAACAGCTGATCGGCAGGGGAGCCAGGAGTCGGTCCCCCACAGATCTGATATTGATGGCATATCCTCAGACTAGGTCATCAATATAAAAAAAAAATCAGACAACCCCTTTAATTTACGCCAAATCGTGGGCTTCTGTTTCATAAATGTATCTAAAAGGTGCACAAAAGCTGTCCATGCCCACATTCTAGTTTACAACAAGCAAATGTTGAGGCTGTCAAAAAAAAGTCAATCTTTTTGGTGCATCTGAATAAGAAATGGGTCTTAATGAGGTGCACCAAAATTTTGGCTCAAACACTGGCACAACAGTTGTGCATTTAATATATTAACTGTGGGCCAATGTATCTGGCATTCAAATGTAGCCTTTATTTTTGGCCATATGTTATCATGCAACATTGTGCTTTCTTGTGTTTCACTTACCATACACTTGGGTGGTTTTATTTTAGTGTTCGATTACTATCTTTGTCCTACTATTCTCAGGTAGAACAAGAAAAGCTGGATAAAGTTTGGCCAAGGCTTCGCGTTCTGGCACGATCTTCCCCCACAGACAAGCACACACTAGTGAAAGGTAACGCAGCAGGCTAGCTTCTATAATTCCATAGCTATTATTTTGGTTTAGTTCTTTTCTAAAGGCTTTTATTTGTATACCGATTCTAGGTATAATTGACAGCACAGTGGCAGAGCAGAGACAAGTAGTGGCTGTCACGGGTGATGGAACAAATGATGGACCAGCATTAAAGAAAGCAGACGTGGGATTTGCCATGGTATGTTGGAGTGATGTATAACTCTAAACTGTCACACACGGATGTTATTGCATTGTAGAAAAGGACCTATTGTTTAAATCACATTTTTATGTTTAACATATTTTAAAGAATGTTCCACAATGTTATTTTTAATTTTCCATGTCGATATCTATATTTAAACAGAAAACATAAAATCCTGCAGTTTTCCCACTGGTCACTAATAATAAATAGGCACCAGTTCCTGGTCTGTACAAATCACTTTACTGCAGTTACCTGCTTATCTGTCATTCTAATCCTGCCTGTAATGATACCACCTCTGTGTACAGATAAGACAGGATCCACCATTCACAATGAGTGATTGTCAGAGCTTATCTATCCTTCCCTTGTACAATCCCCTCTGCATGGGCCACAGAACATGCCTAGGAGACTATCCTATAGAAGTCAATAGAGTCCCCTCCAGACCATTGTGTCTATGGCCCATGGGGCTGTTGTATAACAATTAAAGCTTTCTAAAAGAACAGTTTAGGCAAGATGGCCGCCCGCATAATCATGTTCAGACAATAGAATAAAAAAATCTATAATCAGAAAATTAAAACAGATTAGAATAAAAGGAGATATGTTACTATCTGGTCTTAACTGGCAGATAACATTTCCTGTAATGGCTCAAGATATCGACTTCTAAATTGTAATAAACTATGTCATGGCTCAGAAACGTTTTTCTCTTATAGGGTATAGCTGGAACAGATGTTGCGAAGGAAGCATCGGACATTATCCTGACAGATGATAACTTTACCAGCATTGTAAAGGCAGTTATGTGGGGCCGCAATGTGTATGATAGCATTTCCAAATTCCTCCAGTTCCAGCTGACTGTTAATGTCGTTGCTGTCATTGTTGCTTTCACTGGAGCCTGCATCACTCAAGTAAGGATATTTGTGTTTTTCTCCTTATTTTTACAGCACTCTCTGCACTATTTCAGCACATCAGAGTTCCCTTTTCAGGGACACAGGTTTCTACAGTGGTCTATGGTCTGTCTTTTAGACATTGATGAATTGCCACCAACACTAGTCCTTTGTTGCCTTGATTACTGTAACTCAATATTAATTGGCATTGCATTAAATAAACTGGCTCCGCTTTAATACATCATGGGGAGCTTTCTGTCTGACAGTTGTACTTGTGTCTTGGTTCTCTCTGCCATTGAGTACACTGGTTACCCTTTGATTGTAGAATAAAGGGCATCAATTTTCTATATTACTAGGTAATAGTTTTCTGGATATGCAGCTGTCCACATTGTTAATTTCACCTTCATGTAAATTGGTCACCCTCAATGTTCTGGGCAGTGCCAGTGTGGTGAGGAGTCATGCAGGGCTGTAGCTGTAATTAGGCCCATTCTGGCGTGATGCCCAGCTAGACTCTGGTAGTCATCACTAGCTCTGCCAGGGAGGACACCAATTAAGGCACACTGGGCGTGATTGCAGCCAAGACTGCATGACTCTTCACCACACCAGAGCCACCCAGACGACTGGTTGACAATTTACTTATAGCCCTATATCCTTTTATACACAATACTGTGTTTAGAAAGGTATTTCCTAGCAGTCTAACAACATGGTAGGGGTTTACTAGCCTAAACTCTAGTGACAAGCTGCTAGTCTGTAGTGCTCTTCACATGCTGCACACTCATGCTGCTCTCATATCCATATACCAACCATACATCCAATTCTCTGTCTTTTCTGACTGGTGAAAATCTTCCATCTGTCAGAAATGTATTAGATATTCCTGATTAGTAGTAATTGTTATCCCTATTACTATAGCTGATAGAGTAAAATATGCAGACTGATTCTTTAACAATAAGGCCCCTTGCACATGATCGTTTTGTTGTTTCCTAGCCGCATCCGTTTTTATAACTGTCACTTGAATAGCAATAGAAGTAAAAAGTTACAATGGCATAATGTACATTACAGTTATTTTAACTGATCCGTGTATACGGTCCAATATTTTTAGAGCATGTCCTGTTCATGTCCGTTTTCACTGATCTGAGCCACCCATTAAACTCTATACACAAAAAAAACGGATCAATGAAAAACTGAATACACTCAGATGCAAAAAAACAGATACGGATCTGATTGAAAACTGAAACCATAATAGTCGCATACAAGAGGCTTAAAGGTCGGTTAAGGGCAGGCTAGGTTCTATGTAATCTGTAAACGTTAGAGAAGTTTGTGTGTAGTGCATGCATTTGGTGCAACTTTGTCTGGTTCATGGCCTCAATAGACTAAGCACCAGAGGGGCAATTATCTAAGCAAAAGCAAATCTTCTCACTCCCCCCTTATGTAACAATCAGAGGGCAAGTATGCATGACCTCCCCCTGGAGTCATGTACAGTTAAAAGCAGATGAGGCTCTAATTCTGTCCTCTCTGCAGTACATCCCCCCACTACCCCCACCCATGTTGGCAGATATCATAGCTGGCCCAGGAGGGGCTGCGTTAATCTGGTACTTTGCAGGCTGCAAAGCAGCCACATATATGAGGCAGGTCTTATCTTAAAGGGGTTGATCACATTCTGCTTACTGTTGTGCCTGTAAGATAAATGTATGGTACTTACTAATATAGCCTTTTTTTAAATTCTGTGCCATTTTCTATATTTCATAAGGAGTACTTCTTTGTTTACCAAGTCTTTTGTGCTGTCCTATAAGAGGTGTTGTCTATAAAATGATTGCTGATGGAGGGTCATGTGACCACGCAAATCACCTCCATGTGATGTCTCCTCCACTCAGATATACTTCTCCTGCCAACTGCACTTGTACAGTTGGGAGTTTAATGCAGATGCGTGTGTTAGAATGGAGTAGGCTGAGTGATGACCGTCTATCAGTGGCCATCTAATGGACATGACCTCTATGCGGACAACATAGGAGATTTGTCTAACAAGGAGGCATGGCAAACAACACAGAATATCAACAAAGGCTATATTAGAAAGTACCATATAGTTATCTTACTTGCACATTGGTCACAAGTAGCTAGAAAGTGCCCGACCCCTTCAAAGCTAAACTTTAAAACAAGACTGGGAGTACAGTGCTTGCTCCCATATAACAATAAATACACCCTTTAGAAATGTGGTCGGTAGTGAGAGTTGCAGTTCAGTTCTCCCTGCAACCCATTTCTAATGGCGTTATCTCTGGCTATATCGTAGCTAGCAATGCAATCCAAGTCTTGTTTAAAAGCTTAAAGGGAACCTGTCATCAGGAAATTCCCTGATAAACCAGGCATGCTGCCTTGTAGGGCTCACTCTGCTGAATATAATGATACCTCTCACTTGGTGATCTGTTGCTTTACTTTGGAGAAATGGTACATTTATTCCATATGCTAATGAGCTGATTTGAGTCCAGTAGTTGATAGGAGTCCAGCATTTTTTCTATTCAGAGCTGTAGCCCCGCCCCTATTCACTTCTTCAGATGTAAAATGGGCGTGGTTTATTACATCCTTCATTCAATTTAATAATTGGCGGGAAATGAATAACAGGGAATGCTAAGGTATTATATGTCTGAGGTAAAAAAGGGGAGGAATATACTATTGAAGTTACTAATTATAATAAGGGCTACTTTGTTCATGGGGTGATAAACACATGATGGCTGATAAGGGACATGTCACCGTGGGTATGGCAGTTAGGCTTTAAAGTGAAAGGTAGCAAGGCTTGTATTGGCTATAATGCAGGTCAGTTTTTTAAACCACGCCCCTTTTACATCTGAAAAAGTGAATAGGGGAGGGGCTACAGCTCTGAATAGAAAAAACGCTGGACTCAAATCAACTACTGGACTCAAATCAGCTCATTAGCATATTGATTAAAAGTACTTTTTCTCCACGATAAAGCAACAGATCACCAAGTGAGAGGTATCATTACATTCAGCAGGGTGAGCCCTACAAGACAGCATGCCTGGTATATCAGTGAATTTCCTGGTGACAGGTTCTCTTTAAATTATCGGGGGGCGTGGCCAGCAGCGAAGATGGCTGGACGTATGTGAGAGAGGCTCCGTAGCTGGAGCTACAGTCCTGGACAAATCCTGGCTTCTACAGGCCATTTAAAGATATAAAAAGACCCCTGACTGAGCCCTGCTGATCATAAAAGGAGGCGCATACCGGATTCATCCTGCGGAGAGCGCCGTGAGCTACACCAGGAGCCGTGCCGGGAGCAGGACCAAGTGCGCAGAGAGCGCAGAATGAGCGGCGGACCTGTAGTGCACTCGGACACACCAGACCTGGTGAGTCATAAAGGGAAAGGATCGGCCATCTTGGCGACTCCCACTGCTGCGCGAGGAAGGAGCACAGAGCACAGTAGGCTCCTGCAACAGCAGCAAGTCATTTATCACCTCCCTACACAGCACTGACACAACCCTTGGTATATAGTCGCTGGATGTACAACTGAGGACTACCTTGCTTTATATATAGAGTTTGACGTTTACTCATAGTGGCATAGGACAACTCCAGGATAATATCCCCTGGCAAAACTGTCAGATTTATCACACGAGACAATAAAGAGCACCACCTAAAGCACTGGAACCAGCTTCACCTGATGCATACTGGCTATTATCTTAATGTAACAATGGGGCTGTAAAAAATGCAAAGCGCCGCCGAAAAATTGAGGGAATTCGCCAGATGACTGTGCACGGTCACCTTTACCGCAGCGAAATGTGCATACCAGGGCAAGCTCCGCTTCGGATGTACCGGCTCCTATAACTCCACCTGAAGGGGAAAATGAAGAGCTTACTCTTAAACAAGTATCGGCTCAAGTCCTGGAAGCCATCACTGCATGCAAGACATCTCTTACAGGGAGATTAGACTAAGTCAAGATTGACCTTGGACTGCTGCGCCAAGATCTGCACAACCTGCGAGAAAGAGTTCAACACACTGAAGAGAGTATATCACGCATAGAAGATATTACTGACGCAGTTCCCAGATCCATTTCTGAGCTTAACACCAAAGAGGAGCTCTGGAAACAAAAAGCAGATGACCTAGAAAACAGATTTTGCAGAAACAATATCTGAATCATCGGCTTGCCTGAAAGGGCAGACGGTCGGGCACCAGATGAGTTTATAAAAAAAATGGATAAAGAACTTTTTCCAGATGCAGATTTCTCTTCAGCATATGGGGTGGAAAGAACCCACAGAGTGCCTGCAAAACCTCCTCCACCAAGGGCCCCACCCAGATCTATGCTAACCAGGTTTCTCAACTGCAAAGATAGAGACAAGATACTAGCTCTGGCCAGAAGACGGCAAGAAATTAGGCATGACAATGCCAGAGTGTCCGTCTTTCCAGACTTTTCCATGGAATTGCAGAAACTACGAGCCACCTTTTTATGGATTTCAAGAGCCGCCTGAAAGAAGCCAACATCCCCTACTCCATGGGCTATCCGGCAAAACTCAGAGTGGTGGACGGCGACAGAGCGGTATTCTCGGAATGGCTGTGCCTACGGAGAAGATCTCTAAGTCGCTGAGACCCTCGGCATTATCTAAGGACTGGTCACCAGAAGACGTCAAGGGACTGGTTCAGTTTAGTTGATATATTTCAAGTGCATTTAAGTGGAGCTTCTCATTATATCTTGTTCCAAGTTAGATATTGATATAGGGCTTAAATACTTGCACACACTCAATTGAATGGCCATATCATTACTGTAGCCACAGCCAGCATGCTTCTGCGACAAATTATCACAGGCAGAAGCATCCCGGTTCTACTTCCCTATAGCCTGGATTAAGAAATCAGTCCAGGCCTAACGCCATAATTGTAAAAAAAATTACGAAGTTAAGAAATCTAGGTTGTTTTTCTGGTTTACGATAATTATGCATTATCAGTTAATCACAGTTACTTATACAACACTATTATGCGCTAACATACCCACTGCATTATGTTTCACTCCTGATAACCTGTATTTGCCCTGGAAGCCATGGCTGAGATAAAAATCTTATCATGGAATGTCAGGGGACTAGGTGCGCCATAAAAGAGATCTATGGTGTTTGCCTTTATTAGAAACTCTGGCCCTCAAATTCTGTGTCTTCAAGAGACGCATCTTATCGCCAGCACTTCTCAGGTACTAAAGAAACCCTGGGTTTAGTGGGCCGCACACTCTTATCATACCTCTTTTTCTAGAATCTCGGTGTACTACACTGGAACAGCAATCACTGTCACCCGACTGATTCCAACAGGAGTGCTTGGCTCCAGGTGGGCAGACAATATCTAGTGATACTCAAAGACAAAGCATACAGGAAACTGGAAACAAACTGCGTTTGAGGTGGGCACTCAATCTGCTAAACTACTGGCTCAGCTAATCTGCAATGATTCGCCATCCTCAGCAATTTTGGCGGTCAGAGACCCAGCAGGTCAAGAACTCTGCACACAGGAAACAATTATCCGCAGTTTTGCGCATTTTTACCAGAATCTACTGTATATAGATCTAGCATCACAGCATCTGAGGCAGAGATAGCTGCGTATTTAGAGGATATATCCCTCCCTAAACTTTCTATAGCACAAAGTGCCCAATTAGATCAACCAATCTGCCTGGAGGAAATAATACAAGTTATATTGGACCATAATAATGGGAAATCCTCTGGCCCGGATGGGCTCCGCAAAGAAGTATATGCTAAATATGCAGAGGTACTAGCCCCTCAATTGTCGTCCACCTTTCAGTCGGCCTTTGAAATAGGACACCTTCCCGACTCATTCATGGAGGCAACTAGAATACTTTTACTTAAACCTGATAAAGACCCTCTAGAATGCAGTTCCTATAGACCCATAGCACTGCTAAACTTGGACTACAAAATCCTGACCAGAATCTTGGCTACGCGCCTTAATCAGGTAATTCTGGCACTGGTACACCAGGACCAAACGGGTTTCATGCCAGGGAAGTCCACTACGGAGAATATCAGACGGGTTCAGGTGGTCACACAGATCGGTTATTCCATGGATACAGATTGGACCCTGGCATCACTAGATGGCGCCAAAGCATTTGATTCTGTGGAATGGGCTTATTTGCTTGGCTGCCTGCGGGGTTTTGGGTTTGGTCCAAAGTTCCTCAAATGGATTACTATCTTGTACAGCAACCTGGTAAGCAGGCTACTGATAAATGGGTAATTATCAGATCGCTTCCCCCCCCCCACAGAGGAACGAGACAGGGCTGCCCCTTATCACAGATCCTGTTTGCCTTGGAAATTGATACACTGGCAATTAGGGTCAGAAGTAGAAATAATATAACTGGGATTACCATGAGAGGGAGAGAGGTCCGTATAGGATTACATGCTGATGATATGATCCAGTATCTATCATCACCTGATATGTGCCTTAGCAATGCAGTAGCTTTGATAGATGAATTTGGGGAGTTCTCTGGCCTGAGAATTAATTGGGAAAAATCAGTCTACATGCCTCTAGGCGGGACAGACTGGACAGGTCCTACCCATGTGAAACAGCTAAAAGTGGTAGACACATTCGAGTATCTACGAGTAAATATCGCTAAAAGACACTCCCAGGCCCTGACGCTTAACATTTACCCTTTAATTGAACATATAAGGAACAAGCTCCAAAACTGTAAGGCTACTGTCACGACTGTGACTGATCCAGATAGGTCTGGGAAGAGAAGGTCGCAGCGACTTGCTACTCGCGATAGCTTGTGAGTTTGCTCCGTGGTTCAGGGTATGTCATCCGGGTTTTGCCTTGTGAACCTTTTTGTCCTGACTGGGAGTTTGTAGGCATTCTTCTCAGGTGAGTGCTGTCTGCCACTCCCAGCTACTATATTAGTTTCAGTTTCACTTGCAGTCATTGCCAGATATAGTCCTTACTTCCAGTGCTATTCTGACCTTTGAAGGAGATCGGTTGACGGTATTGCTGTGGAGCTCTTGTCTGGCGTGGACTGTCGTTATTGGGATCTTCTTCTCTGCTCGTGACTGGATAAGTCTATCTCTGCTGGAGATTGTTTGTTTGTTTGTTTGTTTGTTTGTTTGTTGCTGTCTTCCCCTGTTGTTCTCCTAGACATGAGCGATGGTGACTAGTGCTCCCATCTGCCTTTCCCCAGTCTAGTCTTCTGAGGGTGACTCAGGGTTTAGGCATCCTGCTAGCCGCACGGGTTCACACCCCGTCTAGGGTATCAGGGCAGACAGGTGCCAGCTTAGGGTTTGTCAGGGGTGGCCGTTCTATTTCCCATCCGTAGATAAGGGTCCCCCTTCCCCTCCGTCTGGTGCGACACGACCGCTGCTGGGATAGCGGTCGTGACAGCTACGTTCACACAACGACATTTGTCGCGCGACAAATAGGGCACAAATTTACTGCAACATTTGTTGCGCGACATTTTTTATAATGGGAGTCTATGGTGTCTCATTGCGACATGCTGCGATGCGACAGTCGCAGAAAACCCCATCTTGAATGGATTTTTTGCGACTGTTGCAGTCGCAGCATGTTGCATGTCGCAATGCGACACCATAGACTCCCATTATAAAAATTGTAGCACGACAATAGTGCGACTTTTTGTCGTCGTGTGAACGTAGCCTAAGACATTACCAATCTCGGTGGCAGGACGTATTAACCTTATTAAAATAATTATAATCCCCAAGGCTCTTTATGCCTTTTAGCACTCAGAGGTACATATACCCAAGTCAGTGTTCAGAGAAATAGATTCCTTGACTAGAGCTTTTATTTGGGGCAGATCCCACGCTAAGCTTAGTCTTTATACACTAAAGTGTCCCAAAACGGAACGAGGTATGGCTTTACTGGACTATTATATTTATTATCTAGCAGGACAACTGCGGCTCATTCATACCTGGTATACAACTCATGACCTACCCACCTCAGAGTACTTTTTAAAAGAGTACTTGAACCGTCACACACTATTGTCAGTCTTGGAAATGCCCCCTAAATTCCAGAAATCATTACTGCCATTATACAAACTGTCTCAAACGATGTGGAAAGAGGCTAAATCACTATCACAATTTACAGAGGCTGTCTCTGACATACCTCCGTGGGACAATTAATTGTTTCCGCATATGCAAGTGGTTATGGGAGCGGACAGGTGTCAATTGGCAGGAGTTATAACCCTTGGAAACATCTATAGTCAGGGAGTGTTGATTACGTTCGAGGTGTTATCACAGAAATACAATATCCCTCGCACCCACTTCTTTTCATATCTACAACTAAGATCTGCCATACAGAGTAAATTCACGAACACTAGCACCATGGTATCTAAATACCCACTCATAGGAGTCGTCAAAACCCAGGGTCCCAGAGGACTAGTATCAGTAATCTACTCACACTTAGTACATGCGAAGGTTAGTAAGAATCCCCTCACAGTGATAGACAAATGGAAAAGATTGATACCCACACTTACAGAAGAATCTATAACTGTTTTATTAGAATCTCATTTACAAGTATCACCAGCAGTCAATAACAAAATAATCCAACTGTACATTATTCATCAGACATATCTCACGCCAGCTAGGTTATATAGAATGGGCAGGGCATCATCCACAGCATGCCCAAGATGCGCGGAACTGGAAGCATACTTCTGGCACATGATATGGAGATGCAACCCGATTACCGCATTCTGGAAGGAGGTGATGGCATTTCTTTCCAACCTATTACCGGTTCAGGTGGATTGCACCCCTGAGGTTTGCCTGCTGCAAATAATGAATGAGAATATATGGGATCACTACACGACAACATTTTTGAGGGAATCACTTTTCATGGCACGTAAATGTATTGCTTTGAGATGGTATGATCCCAATACGCCGAACCTGTCCATGTGGAAATTGCAAATAAACTAGATACTACCGTATAGTGTAAGTGTTTAAACACCGCAACAAACCCCAAAAATTTGGCAAGGCCTGGGGCCTGTGGTGTGAGTCACCTCACAGTTTGTATTCAACCTCAAGACTGCAGTAAGCTTTGACAGCAGCTCGAGGAACCATGGCTTAATCGGTTTAGTGGAATCAACTGAATGTATTGTATAATGCAAATTCAATTAATGTCATATGAGGCTGGTAATAGCGCAGTGTGTAACTGAAGGAATCGATAGTAAGGATTCTTTATCTCTGTCTGTATTATGACATGTAACAGGACTGTATGATGTTGATGTTATTTCTCCTATGTTAATAAAAGAGTTAAAAAAAACGACTTGCAATTATCAGCGCTAAAACCAGCCTGAGATACAGTCAGTTGTAGCAAGGAAGTATGAGATACATCCTTGGATACCGAAATGCCACCCTGCAAGATGCATCCTTGGCAGGGAAAACATTAAAGGAATCAGTCATGTTGCCCCTTTCCCTCCTCTAGGCTATACAATGTAAGTTCTTGTTCTTGACAAATGTTATCTTTAGTGTCTCTTTTAAACTGGCCATGGATCAGGCTAATTATTAGGCATGAACCTTTCTACGAATGCTTTTTCCTGATAATTAGCCTGTGTAAAAGTGCTGCTGATCCCTCAACAAACAGGCAAACAGAAGATTTAACAGTACTCTACAAATATTTAATGTATGGATTATTCATTTAGATAAATTAATATAGGGTACTTCACAAATACCTGTATCAAAATACACAAGCCCTTCTGCTGCAGCAAGGTGACCTGTTATAGATGGGACCACTTTATTCTACTTGGGCCTAGGCCCTTCAAATTAGGGGAAAAAAGGATATAAAATTAATGTGGGACAAAGAACGGTAACTATTGTTCATGCCCCTTTCACTTTGTGAAAAGGCACTTTAAATAAGTGCCGACTGGGGTTTGTTTACTGCCTGGCATCAGCTTGTGTAAAAGGAACTTTGGGGTTTTCCACCATTTTTGTAGCCCATCTTTGGACCCTTTCTACCATTGTTGCATGACTCTCCATTTTATAAACATGTTGAGTCAGATTACTGGTTCATATATCAGTGCTCCAGATGGCGACCAAAATGGTCGCCAATGCGCCTTAAAATTTTAAGATGGCGACGAGACTTTTTAGCCTTGTCGTCATTTGCGACAGGGCTGCCGCACTGTAGCTGAATATTGCAGCGGTGCATGGGAGCTAATAATTCCATGCCCTGCCACCGATCACCTACGCTACAGGCCTGAAGTCTATTTGGTAGTGAAATCCCATCATGCCCACTGTGTGTTTCAGTTTAGGAGCCAATGGCTCCTGTTTATTTTTTAGTCTGGAGCACTATATATGTTACAATGGTGTTTCATGGCCGCTGTCTTGTGTGCGCAGGTGTCGGCTTTCTGTATAGGGGTTAAAAAGTGAATACCAGGGAACCGCCATGATAACGCCATTAGGTCTAGCCCAAAGTCAAACCAGTTGCTTGGCACAGCGGTTCCACACCCACTGCCCATAACAATATATTCTCTTTGTTAACACAAGCAGCTGGTCCCCTGGACAAAAAGTAGCGCTGTGTACCTATTGTGTTTTTACCAACATGTTATTTAGATAAAGCTATTATGTGCAAGGGGCTGCTGTATTTTTACTTCATTGCATATTCATTTAATTGTTATTTTGGTTGTTTGTTAGTTCCCCAATTGTAGAGCAGTGTCAAATATATTGGTTCCCTATAAATAAAGATTATTAATACCATTGTACAACTGGCTTTATGCCAGATAAATTCCCCTCACATTTTTCACACCTGAGAGTTCTTAGTCTTCTTTCCGAATGATATTCCTGATGCAGATGTTTCTGTGAAACTTGGTTTGTACCTCCCATTTTTTTCTCAATTTTATATTGTTTTTAGTCTTTCTTTGATTATTAGCTGCTATTAATTGCATTTATTTATTTTCTTGCAGGACTCTCCGCTGAAAGCTGTGCAGATGCTTTGGGTGAACTTGATCATGGATACATTTGCATCCCTTGCACTTGCCACAGAGCCTCCAACAGAATCGCTACTTCTGCGTAGACCATATGGTCGTAACAAGCCACTCATCTCGCGTACTATGATGAAAAACATTTTAGGACACGCTGTCTATCAGTTGACTATCATCTTTACTCTGCTTTTTGCAGGTCAGAATTGTGTTCTATTTGCATAAAGTAACATATTTTATGTATATTACATGGGGAATACATTGTCTGGTTGCTAAAGGTTTTATCATAAATTTTAGGTTATTTTGCTTAATTTTGTTTTAAGCCATATAAAGTTATTCTAGCTATACATTCATACACTCAAATAATTGTGCCTCCTGGAGCTTTAAAACGAAAGGGGCATGGTTGGAGAATAGATGAAACTGTGTAAAAGAAAAACGGTGTTTATTGCCTATAGTAACCAATGACAGCACAGCTTTCATTTCCTGTAGTTGCTCTAGAAAAACAAAAGCTGCACTTAGTTGGTTGCTGTGACCATTAAAGGCATTTTTTCTTTTAAATCTGCCCCAGTATTGTGACCATGATGATTCAGAAGGTTCGTCACAAATCAAATTCTTCACAAAATCAAATACTGGAACTACTGTAATATCGCAGAGTTAAAAATTTAGTGCTGTTATTACAGCTCCATGTTAGTAAATGCAAAATGTGTCCTTTGAGATTTCTTGCAACTCTAATAAGGCTCTAAAATATAGATAAATTAGTTTGAAATTATCAGTTTATCTCAGTTTATAAAAGATCTCAGTTTCTTTAGCCAAAAGAATAATTCAATTTGCCTTTAAAGGGGTTGTATCATCTCGCCGTTACAAAGGTGAGATGAGACACAGTCCAGACAACTTCCAGGCCGGGAAACAATTTCAGTAGCTCTCATTGCTGTGCATGTGAGATACTGAAACAGCGTATCACAACAAGCTATGTTGTTTCCCTCCGAACATAATATATGCACTGCAGTAAGAGCTATGAAGCACTCTGCTGTTTCTCGGCCAGGAGGTGATTGGGACTGTCTCGTGTCACCTTAGTCCTTAGTAATGGCGAGATGATATAACCCCTTTAAAGGCAAATTACAGTTTGTTCGTCCATTACAGGGGCTGTTCGAGTTCAGAGCTGAACCCGAACAGATCCCCATTTCCACCCAGGCAGCCCCCAGCATGAAATGAATCACGCAGGGCAAAGGCTTTTTTTTGGCGATCCAGTGACGTATCGGGCTCTCCATGGGGAAAGCAGGGCAGAGGTTTCTGCCTAGCAGTGAGCCTGGTGACTTCACCGGCACTAATGGGCAGGCTTTATCGCTGCCCTAACCTGTAAAACTGCTAGGGCAGGGTTAAAGCCATTAATGCCTGTGATGTCACTGACAACACTGCTAGGCAGAAGCCTTTGCCTAGCAGTGTAAAAAATATAAACAAACAGCTCTTGCCCTGCGTGATCCAGCAAAGGGCAGGGGAGAGCATTAAAGCATGAAATGCTCCAATTCTCATATCAGAGGGGCCGGAGGGGTGAAAATTGAGATATGTCTGGGTTCAGCTCTGAACCTGGACAGCTCCTTTAACTTGGGTAACACTCTTAACAAGTGCCTTATTTTTACTAGATTGTGATCTGACACTAGTTTATAGTACAATTCCAGAGCAGACCTTTTAGGAAACCTGTTGCATACATGCTGGCATTATTGCTGACCTCATTTTAAAAAGCAGTTAAGCATTGTGAAGAGTTAACGAAGACCTGTTCCCTCTCTGTACATGTCTATTTTAGTAACTAATTGAATTCCAAAGTAGTCCTTCCCAGTCTAGCCAATCCAAGCAAGTCTGCTTTCACTGGTAGAGAAGCTAAAGGCAGTAAAAATTATAAATATCCAATACGCTAAACAAAACAAAAAATTCCACCAGCCCTGCTTACAAAAGACACTGAAAATGCCTTAGACTTCTTGTCAACTGACACAGATGACGTTATCAAAAATTAGCTTGCACTTACACTTTATAGGGCCATGGTCTTATCTATAAAGAAGTCTCGGCTAAAATGAAGAAAAATTGAGAATTTCCACCTACTTTAGACAGAGGGAATGGATCCAGGCAGGGGTTCTCACTGTAACCCCTTTTGTTGTACTGACTGTGGAAACCATCTAACAGAGATTTAAATATATAAGTTACAAGTTTTACTGAAAGGGATTAGAAAAACGTCACTGCTTTCTCCAAAACAGAACCACACCTTTCCGTAAGTTGCGCATGGTATTGCAGCTCAGCCGCATTGACTTCAGTAGAGCTTATCTGCAATACCATACACATCCCATAGACAGGAATGCTGCTGTTTCTGGAGGAAAGCAGCCATGTTTTTCTAATTTTGTACAACCACTTGAATCTTTAACCAAAATCTGAATTTGCTCTAGCGTTTCCTGCCCCTTCATGCTGCCTTTAGATTTCACTGTGATCAAATTGAACATAAAACAGCTGATTTCATGGGATGGGATGGCAAGTACAGCTTATTAGGCTCAGCCAGGTAGACATAATACACTAAACTACATAAGTAGTACAGTGTATTATGTAACTGATTGGGGATTGCATGTTAAGGTTCTTTTGTGGGACTTCTAGATTAAAAAATAATAATAATCTTCCAAAGTTGCTGCTTCTCAAAAAGTAGAGCAAAGTGATCAAAAAGTGGTATGTACCCCAAAATGGTACCAGTAAAAACTATAGCTTGTCCCCAGGGCTGGGACAAAGTCCACCACCAACAGCGGCTGAGCTGCTCAAGCACGGCATCCGGACCTGCCTTCTATCGGTGCCCAGGAGTCTCCTAGGCAACATGTTAGTGTATTACTCTGTGTAATACACTAACAGGAAATGCATTGCAATACAGATGTATTGTAATGCATTGCGGAGGGGATCAGATCCCCCAAAATTTGAAGTCCCAGAGTGGGACAGAAAGAGAGTTTAAAAAAAAAGTTAAAATATGTGTTTTTAATTAAAAAACACACACATAAGGTATCGCTGCATCCGTAACGATCGGCTCCATAAATATATCGCATGATCCACCCCATCCGATAAACGCCATTAAAAAAAGTGTAAAAAAAAAAAACATTTTTGTCACCTTACATCACAAAAAGTGCAATATTAATCGATCAAAATGGTCACCTCATCCCGCAAAAAAGGAGACCCTACCTAAGAAAATCGCTCAAAAAATATAAAAACTCAAGCTCTCAGAACATGGAGAATCTAAAACATAGCATATTTAAAACAAAAAAATTATTATTGTGCTAAAGTAAAGTAAATAAAAAAAAGTATACATAACAGTGCCAAAAAAGCTATTTTTGTCACCTTACATCACAAAAATTGCAACAATGTCAGAATATTTATACTGCTCTAACAGTCTATATTTATGTAAATAAATTAGGCTCTATAATAGAGGAGATGCCAATTTGTTTTCATAAACAACAAGCTCACCAGAGCTCTTGATCTGTGTTGAATTGAAGACAAAAATAACCCAGTTGTAAACAAAATATATATTTTATTAATGATTCAGTGCAAAATAATCAATATAATATAAAAATGGATGACAATCAAATATTAATCAATTCTAAAATCTGTAGCAATGGCATCATTGAGGCTGCAGGTACAATGATCCCAAATTAATCTAGATCCTGCACACAGGATGTGATTGATACCTGGGCTGTGGAGTCCGAGTCGAGGAGTCTGAGTCGGAGGCAATTTTGGGTACCTGGAGTCGGCTAAAATGAACCAACTCCGACTCCTCCTAAATTTAAATTGTAATAAAATTTTAAAAAAAGCAAGTTTAAATGTCCCAATTCACAAACAGTTATAACTAATTACTTCTCTACTGTAAGAATAAAGGCAAATGCATGCAGTGAGTCACTTACCCGCAAAACGAACACGTTAGGTGACCGTGAGGAAGCATGCTTTTCATATGCTTCACTATATGGCACTCAACGCACAGTTAGGGAGCGGCAATACTTATACTTTCCATTGTGGTGTTTTTGTTCTAAAACAACCAAATAATGTGGTTTGCATTTTTGAACTGGTGAAGTTCCTGTTCCTGATGTTTATGCCTTATAAACTTTGTTGTTTTCATTGTTTTTGTCTTTTGCTTAAACTGTTCAATACAGTAGACTGTGGGCTTCTTAGCCAGTAGTTCTGTGGTAATGACATGTATGTTGCCTTTCATTCCTTCAAGGAATGTATAAAATACATTTGTATATTAAATACAGAGGAGTTGGAGAGTCTGAGTCGGAAGTACCAAAAACTGAGGAGTCGGAGCATTTATCTACCGACTCCACAGCCCTGATCACCGGCCGTGGGGCAGCCGCAGCGGATCGTGGACCCATTCACTTGAATGGGTCCGCGATCTGCCCGCAGAACATGTCCTATCTTTTTGCGGGACGGAAGTACGGAACGGAACCCCGCGGAAGCACTCCGTAGTGCTTCCGAAGTGTTCCGTTCCGTCATTCCATTCCGCACCGTTCCGCATCTCCGGATTTGCGGACCGCAATACGGGCACGGGGCGCACATGTTCGTGTGCAATAGGCCTTAGTCTCCTTGTTGTGGTGGTGGTTCCTTGGATGAATTGATGGAGTGATCAAGTGATGATCTCATGAAGTGATAATGATCCCTTCTATCAGCTCATGCTGCCTTTTTATTCCATTAATGAAGGGGCTTGGTCAGGTTAATCAATAATTAGTGACATCACTTGTGACCCCCCCACACCTATTTCACAACTCATATCTTATTTTACTCTACCACTAGATGGCACTGGAGGTCCATGTTAAAGTTTGTGTTTTTCTTTTTATTTCTACAAAAATATAATTTTTAACCAAAACCTTGAGTATCAATTCTTTAACAATGGAACTCAAACATCTATGTGTATCAATGACTAGACACCTTATCCTAAAGGACGTATGTATACACTCCACTAGACATTCAGCCCGTTTCTAAATACAAAACTAACCTACTTAATTAAGACACACACTATGACACTTTCGGCTATTGTCTTGGTGAAGACACAGTGTTTGCTTATTATCACCTGTGTCTACAATCCGACGAAAAGGTTTCCTGAGACTGAAGTAATTCTTTTACATACACATTGAGACTCTAGAAGAAATTCACCTAATTCTTATAATAGATCCCATGAATATACTGTAAGGGATCTTCTCTCTCCAGCAGGGCGGCGATGACAGATTTGCTTGCATACAGTACAGTTCAAATCCAAAGGTGCTTTATTTTACGTCACTCCAGCAATACAGGCAAGACCCAGTTAAACCTCACTGGGTCAAGTGAAGGACAGCAGCATAAAACATAAATTACACAAAATAAAGTCCTGCCCGTCTGGGCCTGGCTAACACAGCACAGTCTACCTCACCTTCAGAAAAACCACTGAGAGTCTGGCTTCTCCAGCCTGGTTCCAGGCACAGCTCATTCAGACTGACATTCTGGGCTCTGTTTTTATTTCCCCTTGATGATCCCAGCTGGCTTCAGCTGAGGATCCCTCAGGCTGGGGGGAAAAACCTATCCTGGAATGGGGAGGGTGGATTGGGAGGTCCCACTGCCTCCTACCATCCCAATCCATAAAATCCAGCCCATGAAGTAACAAAACTGTATCAGCAACCTACACATTGCTGAGACCCTTGTAACAATTCTGGATTTTATTTACCTCACCCAGTTGAGGAACCTGGGTGGGATATACACTCCCTCCAGGACTTTACCACAATACCTTATATATAATGTAATTGACACACTTCTAGTTATATAAAAACACACCATTTAAACTGATGATAGAAAAATCTAAATCCATTTGCATGATCATTAATGTAAACCTTACAATATATATTTTATAATTCGCTCTATTTTTCTTATCTGAGTATCTGTCTAAACCTCTTCTCACACAAGAGCAGACTATGCAAACATTTTTGCACAGATCCTTAATCTCGAAGTTAGGGATTCTAAGTCCAAAGGGTTCAAACTCATACTGTCCTATTGACAAAATCAGACAACATGGCTTCTCCTAATGTTCATTTGCATTCATCAGTATAGGCCTTATAATATGGACTCTTTTTATATCCATTAGTTCTGACTACACCAAGCTATGAAAAAGGCGTATCCCCCCCCCCCTACAAAAAATGAGGCTGTACCTAAGACAATCAATCAAAAAATAAAAAAGCTGTGGCTCTCAGACTATGGAGACACTAAAACATCTTTTTTTTTGTTTAAAGAATGCTATTATTGTATAAAACGTACATAAATAACAAAAAATATACATATTACGTATTGCCACATCAGTAACAATCTGCTCTATTAAAATGTCACATGACCTAACCGCTCAGGTGAACACTGTAATAATAACTGTGCCAAAATTACAAATTTTTTTGTCGCCTTGCCCCATAAAGTGTAATAATAAATGATCAAAAAATCACATATACCCACAAATGGTACCAATAAAAAAGTCAACTCTTCCTGCACAACATGATCGGCAGAAAAATAAAAAAAAAGACGTTCAGAAAATGGAGACACAAAAACATAATTAAAAAAAAAAATGCTTTATTATATAAAACTGAAACAAACAATGTAAAGTAGACATATTTTATATCATTGTGTCCGTAACAACCTTCTCTATAAACATAGCACATAATCTACCCTGTCAGATGAATGTTGTAGAAAATACAAATGGTGCCAAAACAACCATTTTTTGGTTACCTTGCCTCATAGAAAACGTAATATAGAGGAATTAAAAATCATAGAGTTTCTACTGTAAGGTGCATCTGGTGGCTTCAAATGGGACATTGCATCTAAAAACCAGTCCAGCAAAATCTGCCCTCCAAAAACCATATGACACTCCTTTTCTTCTGCGCCCTGCCGTGTGCCCTTACACCAGTTTACGACCACATGTGGGGTGTTTCTGTAAACCGCAGAGTCAGGGTAATAAATATTGAGTTTTGTTTGTCTGTTAACCCTCGAGGTGTTAAAGAAAAACATGGATTAAAATGGAAAATCTGCCAAAAAAGTGAAATTTAGAAATTTCATCTCCATTTTCCTTTAATTCTTGTGGAACACCTAAAGGGTTAACAAAGTTTGTCAAATCAGTTTTGAGTAAATTAAGGGGTGTAGTTTCTATAATGGGGTGATATATGGGTGGTTTCCACTACGTAAGCCCCACAAAGTGACTTCAGAACTGAACTTGTCCTTAAAAAGTGGGTTTTGGAAATTTTCTTCAAAATTTTAAGAATCACTTCTAAAATTCTAAGCCTTCTAACGTCCTAAATAAATAAAATGACATTTACAAAATTATGCCAACATAAAGTAGACATATGGCGAATGTTAAGTAATAAATATTTTATGAGGTATCGCTTTCTGGTTTAAAAGCAGAGAAATAGAAATTTTGAAAATTGCGAAGTTTTCAAAATTTTTGGTAAATTTGGATTTTTTTTCATAAATAAACGTTAAATATATTGACTCAAATTTATGACTATGATGAAGTACAATGTGTCACAAGAAAACATTCTGGGAATAGCTTTGATAAATAAGTGTTCCAAAGCTATTACCACATAAAGTAACACGTCAGATTTTCAAAAAAAATATGGCTTGGGCAGAAGGGCAAAAACTGCCCCGGGGTTTAAGGGGTT
This sequence comes from Bufotes viridis, assembly GCA_033119425.1. Classification (NCBI taxonomy): domain Eukaryota; kingdom Metazoa; phylum Chordata; class Amphibia; order Anura; family Bufonidae; genus Bufotes; species Bufotes viridis. The sequence goes on from CM065591.1 coordinate 210,355,184, forward strand.
AAGTATGCATTTTGTAGTTTTCAGTTTCTTTGTATTGAAAAGCATTAATGAGATTTTTTCCTTTTTCACAGGAGAGAAATTTTTTGACATTGACAGTGGGAGAAATGTGCCCCTGCATTCCCCTCCTTCAGAACATTACACTATTGTTTTCAACACGTTTGTTTTGATGCAACTTTTTAATGAGATCAACGCCCGGAAAATCCATGGTGAACGTAATGTTTTTGAGAACATCTTCCGAAACCCTATTTTTTGTGCAGTTGTCGTGGGGACTTTTGCAGCACAGGTATTTGAGTCTCAAAAATTTTTTTTAACTCCCTTATAACATTTCGAATGTATTTATTTACAGTCATTTTATATGGAATTTGACATGGTCGCCTTATACATGATCAGTCAATGTTACTGTGAGTTTATTGTAATAATTGCTTATATTAGTATTATTTAAACTAGTGGGAAGTCTTTTTTTTATCTTATTCATAGTGGTGTGGAAAGTTGTGTTTTCTTCTGTATTTTTTGTTAATATTGTTTTAGGGTCCTTTCACACTAGCGTTTTTGTTTTCCGGCATAGAGTTCCGTCCTCGGCGCTCTATGCCGGAAAAATCCTGATCAGGATCATCCCCATGCATTCTGAATGGAAAGAAATCCGTTCAGGATGCATCAGGATGTCTTCAGTTCAGGACCGAAACGTTTTTTGGACGCAGCAAATACCGCAGCATGCTGCGCTTTTTGTTCCGTCCAAAAATCCGGAACACTTGCCGCAAGGCCGGATCCGGAATTAATGCCCATTGAAAGGCATTAATCCGGATCCAGCCTTAAGCTAAACGTCGTTTCGGCGCATCGCCGGATCCGACGTTTAGCTTTTTCTCAATGGTTACCATGGCAGCCAGGACGCTAAAGTCCTGGTTACCATGGTAAAATGTAGTGGGGAGCGGGGGAGCAGTATACTTACCATCCGTGCGGCTCCCGGGGCGCTCCAGAGTGATGTCAGGGCGCCCTACACACATGGATCACGTGATCCATGCGCATGGGGCACTCTGACGTCATTCAGGAACGCCCCGGGAGCCACACGGACTGTAAGTATACCGCTCCCCCGCTCCCCACTACTACTATGGCAACCAGGACTTTAATAGCGTCCTGGCTGCCATAGTAACCTGAAAGCATTTCGAAGACTGATCAGGATCCTGATCAGTCTTCTAATGCTTTCAGGCGACTTGCGTTCTGACGGATCCGGCGGGACGGAAGTGCCTGCCGGATCCTCACAACGCAAGTGTGAAAGGACCCTTACTGGACTTGAAAGAGAAAGTGTCATCAAACATAGGCTTTAAAAAATCAGTCTGTAGAAGTGCCAGATTTTTACAACCCAACCTACTGTGATGATTCTCGTGCATTTAAAACCCTGTCTAGAAAAAATGTATAACATAAAACATAAACCCATATTAACTCCTTAACCCCTTAAGGACACAGCCATATTTCACCTTAAGGACCAGGCCATTTTTTGCAAATCTGACATGTGTCACTTTATGTGGTGATAACTTTAAAACGCCTTTACTTATCCAGGCCATTCTGAGATTGTTTTCTCGTCACATATTGTACTTCATGACAGTAGAAAAATTGAGTCAAAAAATGTCATTTTTATTTATAAAAAAAAAAAAGTTAACAAAAATTTGGAAAAATGTGCAAATTTCCAAATGTCAATTTTTCTACTTTTATAATAGATAGTGATACCTCCAAAAATAGTTATTGCTTTACATTCCCCATATGTCTACTTCATGTTTGGACCATTTTGCAAATGACATTTTTTTGGTACCAGTTCAGGTCTGAAGTCATTTTGTGAGGCTTACATAGTAGAAACCACCCAAAAATGAACCCATTTTAGAAACTACGGGATAAGGTGGCAGTTTTGTTGGTACTATTTTAGGGTACATATGATTTTTGGTTGCTCTATATTATACTTTTTTTGAGGCAAGGTAACAAAAAATAGAAATTCTGAAATTTCATCTCTATTTGCCATTAACTCTTGTGGAACACCTAAAGGGTTAACAAAGTTTGTAAAAACAGCTTTGAGTACCTTGACGGGTGTAGTTTCTTAAATGGAGTCACTTTTTTGGAGTTTCTAATTCAGGGGGGGCTTCAAATGGGACATGGTGTCAAAAAACCAATCCAGCAAAATCTGCCTTCCAAAACCCATATGGCTTTCCTTTCCTTCTGAGCCCTGCTGTGTGGCCATATAGCAATTTACGACCACATATGGGGTGTTTCTGCAAACTACAGAATCGGGGCAACAAATATTGTTTTGTTTGACTGTTAACCCTTGCTTTGTTACTGGAAAAAATTGATTAAAATGTCGCGGACCTGACAATACCAAATATGACTACTTTCTTTTGTTTGTTTTTTTGTTTCAGTTTTACATAATAAAGCATTTTTGAAAAAAATGATTTTTTTAGTGTCGCCACATTCTGAAAGCCATAGTTTTTTATTTTTTGGGGGCGACTGTTTTATGTAGAGGGTCATTTTTTGCGGGATGAGATGACTTTTGGCACTATATTGGGGTGCATATGACTTTTTGATCGCTTGCTATTACACTTTTTGTGATGTAAGGTGACAAAAAATATACACCTGAGCGGTTAGGTCATGTGATATTTTTATAGAGCAGGTTCTTGCTGACGCAGCGATACCTAATATGTATACTTTTTCAAATTTATTTAAGTTTTACACAATAATATCATTTTTGAAACAAAAAAATTCACATTTTAGTGTCTCCATATTCTTGGTCACAGTTTTTTTATTTCTTGGGCGATTGTCTTAGGTAGGGTCTCATTTTTTGCAGGATGAGATGACTGTTTGGTACTATTTTGGGGGGCATACACCATTTTGATGAAAGGTAACAAAAAATGGTTTATTTAGCACAGTTTTTATTTTATTTTTTTGACGATGTGATATGTTTATAGAGTCGGTCGATACGGATGCGGCGATACCTCATATGTCTACTTTTCTTTTCTTTTTCTATTTTTTTACTTTATTTGGGGGAAAATGACATTTTGTAATTTTTTTTGGGAGGGGGGACTTAATTTTTATTACTTTTTTATTTCACTTTATTTTTTGTCCCACTTTGGGACTTTAACTTTTGGGGGTCTGATTCCCTTTACAATGCATTCCAATACTTCTGTTTTGGAATGCAATGGCTGTAAGTGTAATACAGTGTGTATTACACATACAGCTTCCTACCTGTAAGATCTAGGAGGCTGGATCTCACAGGCTCTCCCCCGGAAGGCAGCCACGATGCCTAAGGAAGGCATCGGGCTGTCTTCTCTGCTATCGGGTCCCCATCACAGCAGCGCTGACCGCAGCACATCAAGGGTTAATGCGTCGGCATCCCCAGCCGCTGATCAGGTGGGTACATGTACGTCACTGGTCTTTAAGTCCAGGACAGAAATGACGTACATGTACGTCATGGGTCCTTATGGGGTTAAGGACCGGACCAATTTTCATTTTTTCTCCCTGCCTTCCTAGAGCCATAAATAAATGACACCATTTTATGTTGCATACGATGTAGTGGAAAGCTGGGGAAAAAAATTCCACACGTGGTGGAATTGGGGAAAAATGCAATTCCGACACAATTTCGGTATTGGTTTTAGGGCTATATAGGATAGGAGAGAGGCAGTGAAGGCAGCAGCAGTCGGCCTGATGAGCGTCTCCACAGTTCAATAAATAGAAAACGGGGAATGCTGCTAATGGGCCACTTAAGGGCTATTTGTTCTAATAGAAATGGACAATTTCAATAATTAAAGTAGATTACGAAAATGGTCATTATTATCACTGCTCTTATACATTACAAAAAAAATACAGTTACACTTTAAAGGGCTTACATCGTTATTAAACTGGCTGACCTTAGACATGTGCTAATATCAGCTGAAGCTAACAGTCTTTGTCCCTTCTTTGTATTTGCCTCCGTTTTTTGAAACATTTGCTTTTATTTTATGCAAATGAGCATCTAGGAGCAATGGAGGTATTGCCCCTACTCCTAGAGACTCTGTTCTCCCTCTTCTTGCCGCACCCTCATCATGTTGATTGACAGCGCCAGGAAGGATGATGTGAACACTGCAAGGCCCTGTCAATTAACATGATGAGGCTCATTTGCATAAAATAAAAGTTCATTTTTCTCAAAAATGGAGGCAGATAGAAATAATGGAGAAAGACTGTAGGCTTCAGCTCCCATTAGCATATGTCTAAGGTCACCCAGTTTAATAACGATGTTCCTGATGACAGAAGCCATTTTGTGTCCCACTCACATTTCAAAACTCAAAATGTTTGCACAGGTAAGTTCATAAAGTTGCAAAAACCCAGAATTCTAGGGTGAAGGCATGATAAATCAGGGCCATTATGTTTTATTTTGCTTGAAACATAGGTCTATTTTATTTTGTAATAAACAATGTGAAATTGCAAGTAAAATCAATTCTACAAACCTCACTATAGATAAAATAGAAGTGGCCTGCCCTGTAATATGGAAAGCATTACATTAACATTATTAACCACTACACCAACAAAGCCTTGTGAATATACAGCAGTGTATCTTAAGAAAATATAACATTTCAATGAAAAAATATGACCATAGGCACCACTTACTCACATTAATGTATTATATATTCCAGTGTGTCCAGTGTATTTAATTATACATTTTCAGATATGGTCAGCAAAAAATGGCAAGAAAATCAGCAGTTCTTAAAGTGCTTGTTCAGTTTCAGGAAGAAACCAGACAACCCAGGAGATTCATCTGCAGTAGAGTGATCATTACTTAACCGTCAGATCCAGATCTGTTTACCTGGCTGCAGTGGTTATGTCATGCTGACAACATATGACCCATGCAGTCACTGGCCTCTTCGGTGCTCCACAGAGGCCAATGATTGGCTGCATTGCTCACATGTTGTTAACGTGACGTCACCACTGCAGATCCTGGCTGGGAGAACCAGAGCAGCAATGCGTGATTTGCCAGGTAAGTAATGATCACTTCTTTATTGCAGTGCAGTCTGACATTCAGCATAAACCATTCCTGTCTTCCAAACAAGAGGACTGTTTTCTGTAGTCTAACTTGTTTTTCAGCAAAACAGGAGTATTTGAGTGTGTGGTAAAACTATAAGAATACAAATAACGCTAATAAGTATATAGCATAAAATTGCATGTACTGTAACATTACATTAACAGAGAAAGAACATGTCCAAGATGGCTGCCTATACATAGGATTGCATGGGTAGCAAACAGAGGTAACTCCCTGAGTGACACTTTTCTCTAGCTAAACAGCACTGCATAACATAATATCCCTGAAACAAGGTAGATCTCTCTCACCAGATATGTTTGCAAAAGGATGGTGGAGTTTAAGAAGAAGATATGCAGAAGGACAGCTCTGCTGGTTTGTCCTTGATGACTGGAGGCTTGGCTTCTCTTCCCAGAATGCATTACACTCCCACAATACATTAACCTTTATTAACAGAAAAACAAAGTGTAGTACATTTTTAACACCGCTGGATGGTGCTATAACCAAACTAATAACTACAGAATACCAAACCTAAAGGCAAACATGATCTGTAATGATTCTTAAACCCTGGCAAATGAACTACAATCATTTTCTAGCCCTGCTGGGCAGAACAGGCGATATCTCCTGTTGTCTAGTTTCCACCTGAAACCAGATAACCCCTTGGACGGGCATCTGTCAGCAGATTTGTGCCTATGAAGCTGTCTGACCATAATTTTCCCAGCAATGCAGGCACAAATGAACATGGGACCAACACAGATGCCAAGAGCACATACAACAGGTCAGCCAGTTTCATAGGTACAAATCTGCTGACAAATGCCCTTACTAGTTCTAATAGATGTCACAAATAACTTTAAATTGACCTATAATCTTCTTTTTTTTTTTTTTTTCCCCTCAGATTGTGATTGTGGAGTTTGGAGGCAAACCATTCAGTTGCTCTGGCTTAACTTTATCACAGTGGTTCTGGTGCATCTTTATTGGACTTAGTGAGCTGTTGTGGGGCCAGGTATGTTTCTTATATCTATTGCTATAAAAAGGTGTCATTTTTATACAGAAATGCAGTACTATGCAAAAGTTTTAGGCAGGTGTGAAAAAATATTTTATATCAATTAACAAAATGTGAATGAACAAAAAGAAAAATGTAAATCAAATCAATATTTGGTGTGACCACCCTTTGCCTAGAACCCAGAATCAAGTCTTCTAGGCATACTTGCATAGTTTTGAAGGAGCTCGGCAGGAAGGTTTTTTCACACATCTTGGAGAACTAACCACAGATCTTCTGTGGATGTAGGCTTGCTCAAATCCTTCTGTCTCTTCCTGTAGTCCCATACAGATGCACCAATCTACTGTTTGGAGAGGCCTGCCAAGAAGTCATCATGGAAGAATTGCCAGAAAGCCATACTGTATATGTGGAAACAAGGCCAAGCTACTCAACTTTGCACAAAAAGTTAGGAACTGGGTTGCAGAAAAATCGCAGCAGGTGACCTGGACTGTTGAGTCAAAATTTAAATTATATTACTATAACAGAAGGCAGTTTGTTCGCCGAAGGGCTGGAGAGCGGTACAATAATGAATGTCTGCAGGAAAAAGTGAAGCATGGTGGAGCCTTTCTTGAAAGCTTGAGACTTCATTTTAGCAAATGGAGAATGGGATTTGGTCCAGATTAAAAGAAATGTCGCCAAAAATATTATCTGCCAGTTAAAACCAGATAGTAGCATCTCCTTTTTTTCTAATCTGTTTTTATTTTCTGACTAGTTTTTTTTTATTTTATTTTCTATTTTCTGAACAAGGCCATCTTGCCTGAGCTGTAAAGTTATCTGTAAAACTAAGAAGTAGCACCAATTATTAGACATAGTGGCCAGTGCAAAAACTGCAGGATTTTTTGTTTTAGTGAAAATGGAAAATAAAAAATAACATCATCAAAAATTATTTAAAAATATGTTAAGCATAGAAAGGTGATTTAAACAGCAGTCATTTTCTGATGACACATTTCCTTTAATGGTGTCCTCAAATGCTGAGAAATACAAGCAGATATTAGCGTCAGAACTATCTTCAGTGTAAAGAAGAACAATAAGTTCTGGAAGTGATGATATGGCCCCCACAGAGTCCTGGGTCATCTGGGATAATATGAAGAGATAAAAAGATTTGAGCAAGCCTACATCTACAGAAGATCCGTGGTTAGTTCCTCAAGATGATTGCGACAAACTCCCTTCCAAGTTCCTTCAAAAACTGGGTGCGTGTACCTAGAAGAATTGATTGTGTTTTGAAAGCAAAGGGTGGTCACACCAAATATTTTAATTAGATTTCTCTTTTGTTCACCAACACTTTACTTTTGAAAGTTTTCTTACTGTGCAGCATGTTCCACACCTGCTTAAAGTGTTCTTACAGTACTGTTTTGCCAGAAAAATGTTATGATATTATGTTTGTATTTTACTGATCATCTTACTGCATTTGGCTTTGTCTGTTCAGTTAATCTGCACTGTTCCCACAAGCCGACTTAAGTTTTTGAAGGAGGCAGGCCATGGCCCTATGAAAGATGATATTCCCCATGAGGAACTGCCAGAGGACTCTGATGAGATTGACCATGGGGAAATGGAACTCCGGAAAGGCCAGATCTTGTGGTTCAGAGGCTTGAACAGAATACAGACTCAGGTACTTCTGTTATTAGTAACCAGTTAAATAAATATCTCAAGATGTGCTTTCCTTTTGTGCAGGAAAATACATAAAAACAGACACATACGGTAACTTTGTTTCTTACTTCATACATTTTGTTATCTGTAAAACACATACATGATGTGAACTCCGTGAGAATCAGACTAGACAATGTAGCAGTATTTTTGCTTTATATTGATGCTACAGTAGTGTTCAAAAAAGTAAGTATAAAAAAAGCAAATAAATCGGAAAATCAATATAATAACTTATTTCCGTAAATGGAATTCCCAATTAAAACAATAGCATCATCTATCCAGTTTGTATTATTCCTTTACAAAAAAGTAATATTAGACTTTTCAAAAAATACCAGTGCCAGCATTTTTCTGTAAAACTTCAAAAATGTAATGTATAAAGTGAAAAATGCTTGAGATTTTACTTTACTTTGAATTACTGAAATAATATTTAGTGGCATTGTTTCTGAGAACTGCTTGATATCTACTGTATGTTGCATGTAGTTGACCAACTTCTGGCAAATGTGAACAGGTATTCCAGTCCAGGACGATTGGACTACATTCCACAGTTCTTCTGCATTTTTGGGTTTTGCTTCATAAATCGCATTTTTATGTTACCCCACTAGTTCTCTATGAGATTGAGATCAGGAAATTGGGTTGGCCACACCATTACCTCAATCCTGTTTGTCTGTCAAGATGTTGTTCCCTTACTGGTGTGTTTTCGGTCATTGTCATGTTGAAACACCCATTTCAAGGGCTTTTCTTCTGCTGTATAGGGCAACATGATCTCAAGTATTTTGATATCTTCAAACTGATTCATTATCCCTCCTATACGATAAATAGGCCTAACACCATGGTATGAGAAAAATCACCATATCATGATTTTTGCACCACCATGCTTTACTGCCTTCACAGTGTACTGTGGGTTGAATTTCGTGCTCAGGGGTCGTTTGTTATACTGTCTGCAGCCACTAGACCCCAAAAACCTACAAAATGTTCATCACTTTTTCTTTGGGCCAGTCAATGTGTTCCTTGGCAAATTGTAACCTACTTATCGTGTTTTTTTGTTTGTTTGTTTTTTACAACGAGACTCTGCCGGGAGTTCTTTCTGGTAACTTGACTTCACTTAATTGTCTTCTGATTGTTGCAGTACTCACTGGTACCGTCAGATCTTCTTCCATCATTGGCTAAGTCTTTGCCATTTTGGCTATTCTTCAAATCCATTCGAACAGTAGTTCCGTGCTTCTGGCATTAGAAATAATTTTATCTCAGCAGCCTATTATTTGCTGCACTTCTCTCTCCAATCAACTTTTTAATCAAAGTATGTTCTTCATCAGAATAATGTCTGAAGCAACTAATTTCCCCCAGTATTTCAGAAGAAAGAACACTTTAACCAACATGTGCAACATTTGCCGCCCTTCAACCTTAAATAGGGGCCAAAATTACCGCGTGTTATTCCACAGAACGAATCACTACACCAGTTTAACTCCTCACTTCTATTATTTTAAGCAAGCCCCGTTCAATTAATGATTCAGCTACTCCACATGGATGCAATGCTTGTCCTCATTTTCTATCACTCTGTTACACTTACAAGTAAATTATTAGTTATCCGTTAATAATGTTGGACTATTTTTTTGAACACTACTGTATATGGAATATATCACACTCATAAAATACCTCTGTGGAGCCATGCACTCATACTTTTTTTTAAAGGGAATCTGTCAGCAGTTTTATGCTTCCAGCACATGCCAATGAGTCCTCATATTCATGAGCTCATGGCTCTCCCTGTCCACCTGCCTCTAATTGACAGTTTTTTCCATATGAGTTAGCAGCAGGTGGGCGGGGAGAGCCTGGAGATCATGAATCTGAGGACTCACTGGCATGCGCTGGAGCTGTTAGGATTTAAAGCTGAGTAACAGCATTTGGTTGAGCTGGAGGCTTACAACTCCAAGGAGGCAGATCGCTGATCTGTTAAAGGACTACACCCCAAGGCTGGGCTTTGTAGTAGTGAGAGATAGAGGATTGGACCCCTTTGACTCAATAGGAAACATAGTTTTGATACTGTGGAAAGTAGCATCAGTAACTGTACTGGTAAAGGGAACCTGTCGCTAGTTTTATGCTGCTAGGTTCTAACAGCTCCAGCACATGCCAATGAGTCCTCATATTCATGAGCTCACGGCTCTCCTTGCCCACCTGCCTCTGGCATTTTTTTTTCCATATGAATCAGTAGCAGGTGGGTGGGGAGAGGCAGGAGCTCATGAATATGGGGAATCATTGGCATGCGTGGGAGCTGTTCAATTCAAGATTTTGGCAAAAAGGCTGGTTCATTTAAAGAAGGTGACCCAGCATTTTACTAAGGGGATCGAACAATGCTAGTTTATGTTGCCCTTAGTTAAGACATCATACAACTGGTGACAGATTCCCTTTAAACAACAGTAAGGTTTTATTAAATGTTCCAAATGAGTCAGTGTACAGTAATAGTTTTGGTCAATACACGAGTAAGGAAGACATAAGTCACAGTGTACTTACAGATCAAAATGAACATGAAGAGCAACTATGAACATTGTAACAATAGAAAGATCTGCAAATATTCGATTGATAAACCAAAAACTAAAAACTTTGTAGCAAGAGTAGTGTGTGACCAGAAAAGAGCAGTCCAGCCTATAGCAGAGTCCATGCTAATAGTCTCATGCATAGGGTCTATCATACAAGTACACAGCATTCAAGTGTACCCTGCAGGTTACTCATGTGTCCTCTGCAGTAAAGCCATGGTTTCACACATTCCAAGATCACCACATTGACGATCCAACCAGGATGCAGGCAATAACTGCACCAACATTGATATTGTCAGGTTTCAAAACTAAAAGCTCCTTTATTTTTAGTGATCACGTGGTGAACTGCTATTTTCCTGCATAACCACATGGCCATTAAAAATAAAAGTGCTTTTTGCTGCGCACATTTGAAAACTGCCACAATTTCCCATGTTAGTTTCGGCTACATCCCAGCATACCTGTGAACTGAGCCTAACTGAAAATTCCAAATTAAGTTTATACCTTAAAGTGCCCTGAATGCAAGCAGTAAGGGAGATCTTTTCCAAGAAGATATATTGTAATTTCCAAATACTTCACTTGTCTGGCATTTGGAGTTTGCAGATTTAGAGGAGACCTGTCACCACGAAATACAATGCAGTCTGAAAGCACCATGTTATATTAGAGGGAGGAGGTGTTACCAGTGACTGATGGCTATCTCTGTATGCACAATCACTGATAGCACCTCCCTCCTGTACCGATGCTGTTCAAGATATGAATGTATACCTAAATCTTTTCCCATAAAATATACTCTACAGCATGGTGCTTTCAAATTGCATTGCTTTTTGTGGTGGCAGGTCCTCTTTAAAGGGACCCTTTTGTCAGAAAGGCATTTTTTTCCTCAGTATTTAGTAGTAGACCAGTTTTTGAAGAACTTTTGGCTGTTTTCAGCAATATTATATAATTGAAAATGAAATATAAAATATAGTCCTTCATTTACAGTCAGCACAGAGATATAGCTAGGTAACTCCCTGGTTATCTTACTGTTATTACAGTATAGGGAAGGATACTTATCTGTTATTACAATAGTAGATTAGTAGAAATGGGATGACCGCATTGCACTAATCCATGTAAGTCACACACGCCTTTCTCTCTCTGGTTGGAGTGAATGGTCTGACTGCTAAAAGTCCAAACAAAGGAGGAAGTTAAAGGGGTTGTCCGAGTTATATCAATATATGTTAAGGTGGCTTAGGCCCCTTTCACACTTGCGTTGTGTGGATCCAGCGTGCACTTCCGTCCCACCGGATCCGTCACAACGCATGACAACTGAAAGCATTTGTAGACGGATCCGGATTGCGGATCCGTCTGCAAATGCATTGCAAGTGCAGATCCGTCTCTCCGTTTGCCATGCGGATAGACGGATCCGTCTTGTATTTTTTTCACCGTTTTAAAGGTCTGCGCATGCGCACACCTGAAGGACGGATCCGTCCTTCAGTCTTTTTTTAATGCCGGATCAGGCCCCAATGTAAGTCAATGGGACTTAAGGCCTGATCAGGCGTTCAGTCATGTGTTCAGGCTTTTCAGGACGGAGATAAAACCGCAGCATGCTGCAGTTTTATCTCCGTCCTGAAAAGTCAAAAAGACTGAACTGAAGACATCCTGATGCATCCTGAACGGATTTCTCTCTATTCAGAATGCATTAGGATAATCCTGATCAGTATCTTTCCGTCCTAGAGCCCCGAGGACGGAACTCTAGGACGGAAAGTAAAAACGCTAGTGTGAAAGAGGCCTTATAAGAGTATTAAAAACACATTTGTAATTGACTAACATTATTTATTCTGCCCAGTTTCACCACGGCCGATGCGGGTCATGTGACCCCTGACGTCATCCACCAGGCGCTGTTGCTGACGTCTCGTGTACAGGCTTCTGCCTGCTTTACAGAGTGGCCCGGCTCTGTACACGAGACGTCAGAGCCCTTTGTCCCCGCCCCCCCCCCCCCTCTTCTCTGACTGCCTCGGCTTCTGTGAGGGATCGCGCATGTGCGATCCTCACCACTCCGCTAGCCTTGTGAAACCAGCATCTCCCTTATCCCCTGTAGTGGCCTTGCCCATGTTTGAAGCTGACAAAGATCAAAGGCACAAGCCTTCAAATCTGACAGTATTGGAGGTTTGTTTTCAGAGTAGCAGAGCTAAATGTGTCACCTGTAGTACACTGAGTTGTTCAAATGTAAGAGAATGATAAGCAGTAGAGCTGTGTTTTGTTAGGTGTAGAACAGATGAAATGTAGCAGGGATGTAGCAGTGCTAAGTTTGTCAAATGTAGTGGCTTTCACATCTTTACATGTGGTGCAGAGATGTAGTAGACTGGACTTTGTCAAATGAGTTTGTATGCTGAGCTTGTCAAATGTAATGTAGGAGAGCTGAGATGTAGCAGACCTGAGTTAGTCAAATGTAGTGGTATTCAGTTCTTTACACATAGTGCTGAGTTCTACACATGTAGCAGTGCTTGGTTTGTCAGGTGTAGCAGAGATGTAACAAGGCAGATACCCTCAAATGGGACAGTGCTGGAGTTTTATTTCTGAGTAGCGGAGCAAAATTTGTCACCTGTAGTAAAATGAGTTCTTCCATGTAGCAGAATTCAGTTTTTCTGATGTAGCAGTGCTCAGTGTATATAAATGATATATATATATACTATATTTATTTACCAATGTATATCTCTATATACATTTATATAGATGGTGTGTGTGTGTGTATATATATATATATATATATATATATATATAATGTATAAATAAAAATATATATACAAAAAAAAAAGTACTCCATTAGATGAGAAGAACAGCAGAAATAAATAGCGCTGGTGTGAATGGGGACTAAAAGGTGGGGATTTATGCAGGGACCCATTACTGGTCTAATAGCAGGCAATCATAGCCAAGTGATAAAATCCAGTCCAATATGGCGGATCTTCCCTGTACTTTATCACTTTGCTATAATAGCCTGTCTGTATTCAATACATACTGCACCACATACATGCGTGTGATGTATATGAGGCAGCGTGTGATGTGCGTGAGGCAGCGTGTGATGGATATGAGGCAGCGTGTGATGTATATGAGGCAGCGTATGATGTGTGTGGGGCAGCGTGTGATGTATATGAGGCAGCGTGTGATGTGCGTGAGGCAGCGTGTGATGTATATGAGGCAGCGTATGATGTATATGAGGCAGCGTGTGATGTATATGAGGCAGCGTGTGATGTATATGAGGCAGCGTGTGATGTATATGAGGCAGCGTGTGATGTATATGAGGCAGCGTGTGATGTATATGAGGCAGCGTGTGATGTATATGAGGCAGCTTGTGATGTATATGAGGCAGCTTGTGATGTATATGAGGCAGCGTGTGATGTATATGAGGCAGCATGTGATGTGTGTGGGGCAGAGTGTGATGTATATGAGGCAGCTTGTGATGTATATGAGGCAGCGTGTGATGTATATGAGGCAGCGTGTGATGTATATGAGGCAGCATGTGATGTGTGTGGGGCAGAGTGTGATGTATATGAGGCAGCTTGTGATGTATATGAGGCAGCGTGTGATGTATATGAGGCAGCGTGTGATGTGTATGAGGCAGCGTGGGATGTATATGAGGCAGCGTGTGATGTATATGAGGCAGCGAGTGATGTATGTGGCTAATGTTTTATAATAGTTCTTTATTTGGTTAGAGCACCCATTTGAAACAATTTTGCCAAAATGCAGGTGCAAGTGTGATCCAATGGCTCTGGCAACATTTAGCCTGCAGCTGCTTTATGTGAAATGTAGTATTACCTGGCATGAATGAATTTCCTTCTAATACAAACACAGCCTAATTACACCAACATGGGAACTGTTCTCATACTTTCCATTCTGGACTTTCTCTTCTGGTCCACATATATTGCTGGCAGTTGTCTTCATGAGACCAGCACTTTAAATGATACAAGCCTCCCTGGTGGTGACTATGCTATGGATTCATGACGAGAACCTTAGGTGAATTGGAGCTCTGTAGCAGGAAAAAAGGAGCTCCAACCTCTACAAAGATTCATTATAAAATCAATCAGCACTGTATATTCAACCTTTCTAGGTACACTCTCTAGTTATTTTTTTTTTTTTTTTTTATATTAATTTCAAATTAGCAGGTATTTGTGAATAGGAATATTATAGAATACGTGAATGATCTCATCAGAACAATTAAAGCCAAGTTTCTCCAACAGTTATTAAAGTTCCACATTAGTCTTCATCATCCTTGCAGACTAGTTCTGCTGAAAAGAGATAAGGTCACTAAGCAGCTTAGTGTCCGTCAACTTGGAATCTTTTCTGGCTTTTGAATCTGCTGTTGTCTTGGTAATCTCATCTCACTTATTGAATAACAGTTCATTTCTTTTCTATTTTCTGCTGTTTAAAAAATGCACTCCTTAGAATATCTTTCTTTCTTTCCTGCTGATCCTTTTTGCTTAATACCTCATGACCCATTTTAGTTTATTTTGTGATATTCTAAGACTAGGTTCATGTTGAAGAACAGTGAAACCTCTTTGACATGACGACCTAAAATAACATTAAAGGGCATTTCCATCTGGACAACCCACGCCTATCTTTAGAGTGGAGCTCCGTCTTGCAACTGCTGTGAATGAAAAGATGGCCACATATGCACTGTTCTCTCCATCGCACCAGCTGCAACACGGGTGGTGCCTACACTTGTCCAGATGGCAATGACTTTTTAAAGTAGCCTTATCAAAAAAGATGGCCAGTATGCACAAGATATGTTCAAAATTAAGTCACAGGAATTGTGGTCTTGATAAGGGGGTGGTCTTCTCAGAGGTGGTCTTTTGGAGAAGCTTCACAGAAAAAACAGGTATTACTTACACTTTCAGTAAATAATGCTTATTTATTGTATAATGAAAGTTTTCACAATCTTCCAATATACTTTCTGAAACAGTTCCTTCCAGTTGCTTGGATAAAATGTATTTGCCATGTGATAAATACACTGGTGCTCAAACTGTAAAATATAAAATTAAGTGTTTTCTAAAAATAAAAAGTTTCACATGTAAAAAAAAACAAAAAACTGGCTCCTAATATAACAGTCCTATCCTTGTCCACAATGCGGAGAATAATAGGACATGCTCTATTTTTTTGCAGAACATATCGCCAATAGAGAAAACAATTGCCTTCTTTTTTTGTTTTTAAAAAGTGCAGAACTCAAAATATGATCAAACCATTGGTATCGTATAACACTTGGTGTTAAGCCATGCCCCAAGCCATATCTCCAAATAATCGCTCTGTAATCAAAATTGAGGTTACCTGTTCAATTATTCACAATTTACATTTTTGTCATAATCGACCCAGCCCTAGTACCAAGTTTGTCCTCAATTATATCTCTTTGCAGAGGTTCTGACTCAGATTTCCCAGACTGCTGAATTCCAAATTTGCCTAGTTGGTCCATTCATATAGACCAGGGGTGCACAACCTTTTCTGGTTGCGGGCCACATTGTCAGACTGAAGATATCCCAACGGCCGAAAATAAAAGTTAAAGGGGTATTACCAACGGATATACTCTATTTATTGCATATTGTACACATGGTATATACTATAAATGTCTGGTTACACCTCCAGGATTCCAATCTCAGGGGAGAATACATGAAAAATGCATGTGAGCATCCACAAGACATAGACATACATGTCTGTCACCAGATGGTTGGGGGCCGCACAGAATGATATCGAGGGCCGCAGGTTGTGCACCCCTGATATAGACCAACTTGCTGTCCAGGGTCATGGAAAAACTGTACAGCTGCATTGGTGACAACAGATTATGTTGCTTTGGTATTATATTATAGATTACACAATGCTGCCTGATATCTTGTGTTATATTTTATGTAACAAATATGCCTCCATCAATGTCCGCCAGAGATTATTGCCCAGCTTTCCCAGACTGCAGAATGCCAGATCAGCCTGTTTACGTAAATCCACAAGATTGTACTAGATTTGCTAGCCAGGAGCCTGAAATAGCTAAGAATCCCAGTGCAAATCCTCCATAATGTAGCATAATTAGACAGATTTGTTATTCAGGGTCTGAGGAAAGATGGGCAACACATTATGTGGAGGTGTAACGGTAGTTTCACAACTGCGGTGTAAATTCCAGCAGTAATCATCTATGGGACCTAGCCTGGGTAAGGTTATTTAACACAAATATTATCTAACAGATGCCCAGACGGGCAGTAAACCTAACTTGACCCAGGTAATTATAAAACGTCAGTTTTATTTGACATACACTAAAAGTTAAAATGTGAGATAAATGCAACTTTAATAAACCAAAAAATATTCATTAAAAGTACAGTCGACACTCCACCTATGGATAGGGGTGTTAATCAGAAAGAGAGAGGGTGGGGAGATGTGCACAATCTCCCATCCTATCACTGCTAGATATAGCGTACTATGATGTCACTGTTTGCAGAGCAAGTTGCTAATAGGGTATATCCGGCACCTTTGTCGTATTTTGTGGTGAAGACTTGTGTACCTTCACACCACTGTCAGATTAACACAGCCACCATAAGCATGTGTCTAAACTGACATTGGGCCTGAGGGCTGCTAGCCCTGCAAACAGAGGTAGCTACAGTTAAGTGCTGCAGCTCACATCAGTACACTAAAGTGCCAAGCATTTGAACAGAGTCCAACCAGACTGTTATTAGTTGATTGCTAGTGGAGTGAGAGGCCGCATTTAAAAACTAACACTGCCCCCGACATGTTTCACCGGACTTCTGGCTTCTTCAGGGGTAAATGGGCAGCAATCTTTTTTTCCTCTCTTCCATGGGATGAAAATCTATTGTGGTCGTGTAACAGACTCACTGGTGCAGCACAGTAATACAGACTATAGTACCTGTGTGCCACGTGACCATGGTCAGATTCTTGCCCACTGGAAGTAACCAATTCAAGTGGAGATCCTAAAAACTGTGAGGAGTTCATGCAGAAATTTGATTGGAAGATTATATATTTTCATTATGCAATAGCCTGTTTTCTGAAATAATAATACCCATTTGGTATTAGCTCATGCCCAGTTGATAAGTGTCATACTCCGAACCTGTATAAAATTTACAATATACATATACAGAATTTTTTTTTGTTAAACATAAAGGCCTCATTCATCCCCAGTCCATAGTAAATACCTATAGAAGTGCGTATGGCCTTGCTGTACATATGCTTCTTGTCATGTTATCTAGATTTTTTGTGTAAAAGCAGTTATTTGAGGGAAAATATCTTAGACATATGACACCTGAGATAGCATCATATGGCTGCACATGGAGGTCTTACATACATATTTTACCAAGGTGCAGGTCTAGTCATTCATAGCAACGTTTTTAGTTTATTCTCCAAGACCCCCTACCAATGCCAAATGTAATTGAGGTACCATAAACATTTCTTGCTGGAAAACTTCTCCAATAACAGTTTTTTAATATTTTTTAAGAATGAAAGATTTAGCAGTGAGGGTGCTGCCACACATTCAGACTTTTTGATGCAGTTTTTGAAGCCAAAATCTGGTGTGGATCATAACAGGAGAGAAAGTATAAGGGTCCATTCAGACGTCTGCAAGTTAGGTCCGGATCCATTCTGGATTGTGCAGACCGGATGCGGACCCATTCATTTTCAGTGGGGCCGGAAAAGATCCGCACTTCCGTTCCGCAAATAAATAGAACATGTCCTATGTCCATGGACAAGAAAAAGCATTTCTATTTAGAGTGCCGGCCATGTGCGGTCCGCAAAATGCGGAACGCACAGGGCCAGTGTCCATGTTTTGCAAAACACTTGCGGACATGTGAATGGACCCTTAAGGGAAGATATAACTTGGGCAGAAAAAAAAAAAAAAAGGGTGGCAGCACCCTGAGGGTGTTCAATAATAACTTGTGGGGCTTAAGAAATTTCATCATTGGTTGCCCTGTGAATTTGCACATGATGGCAGTTTGTTGCCTGACTTTTCATTTACGGCAACAACAGGGAATTAGAAATTACCCAATCCCTGCTCTTTATTATTTTAACTCAGAACTTAATAGAATCAATAAAGAGGTTGTCCAGGCTTTTTACTATTGATAGCCTATCCTCAGGATAGGTCATCAATATCAGATTGCTGGGGGTCTGACACCCGGCACCCCCGCCGATCAGCTGTACAGGGCAACGGCGCACATAGTGCGCACCTACCGGACCCCCACCAATCTGATATTGACGACCTATCCTGAGGATAGGTCATCAATATTAAAAAGCCCGGACAACCCTTTTAATAAACTAGCAGCATACAATACTGGTTGATTTATAAGTCTCCATAAAGTAAAACAGCAAGTTCCTTGATTGTTTGCCTGTCCTCTGTCCGTTCAGTTTTTACCAGAAAAAAAATAAGCAAAGCCCGAATAAAGGAATGCATTTCCCTATGTGTTTCCCTATGTATCTAGGCCTTTGAACCAACCTGTATGTATGTATATCAGTATTTATCTTTTGCTGTATACTGTTCTATTTAACTACTCTTTATTACTCTATTTTAGCAATACTTACCTTTTTTTTTGTTTTATACAGAATGCTGTATTGTCTCAGTCTTCCTAAGTTCTTTCTGTCGCCTGTTTCCTCCTCTGACTTTGGTGTGTCTCCCTCTGATTCCTTACAGATGGACGTAGTTTATACATTCCAGACGGGCGGTACCTCTTTACAAGGGGCTCTGAGGCGCCAGCCTTCCACCATTAGCCAGCACCTCGATGCTAAACATGTCTCTAGCCCAACACATGTAGCTCTCTCCTCTGCTACCTCTCCCCCAGCCACCTCCGCTGCTGCTGCTTCTGTGGGCAGTGAGTTCAACACTATTACAATGCATGTTGTGCACTTGGGCTGCTGGTCACTACTCTGTCTGTCTCTTAACGCTATCACTATCCAGATGAATGTCATTTTACCTAGGGAAATGTGATGGGGATTGCTCTCTCACTTCGCCTTTTTTTCCTATTTATTTTTAACTCATGCATTGTAATACATTTTTCCTGCAGGTGGCAGACTGCTTTATTGTTTAAACTGATGAAGTATAGAACTAAGGGTACTTTCACACTAGCGTTAAAGTTTTCCGGTATTGAGTTCTGTCCTAGGGGCTGAATACCAGAAAAAAAATGCTTCAGTTTTGTCCTAATGCGTTCTGAATGGGATAGCATTCCGTTCATTATGCATCAGGATGTCTTCAGTTCACTCACTCTTACGGTATTTTGCTGGAGAAAATTCCAGAACACTTCCCGGATCCGGCATTATTTTCCATTGAAATATATTAATGCCGGATCTGGTACCAAGTGTTCCGGAAAAACAGATCCAGTTTAATATGTGAAAATGATAAATACCGGATCTGTTTTTCTGGATGACACCGGAGAGACGGATCTGGTATTTCAATGCATTTGTCCGGAAACAAATGGTATCCGTTTGCACTCTGATTTCCGGAACTGAACTACCTGCCGGATTCCTCTAACGCTAGTGTGAAAGTACCCTACGGGAGGGACACTTACCTCAGCTGTGCATGTTTCCTGGGCCATAGTGATACTTTATAGAAAAACCTGTAGCACATCTTTAAATGTTAATGGCTGTGTAGAGGATGAAGTAGATACAAATCAACACAAGTACAGTATGTAAAATAAAACATCTAATATACAAAGTGTTACTATAAGGGTACCTGCCCACAAGTGCAGATTTCAAAACAGAAAATCTGTGCAGTTCTTCATAAAGATTTTTTTCCGCACCAAAACCTGCATCTGATGCTTGTGATTTCTGGTGTTTTCCACAGATCTCACCCTTGCATTGAAAAGGGTTAAATCAGCACAAACAACTGACATGGATTTTGAAAAAACATAAGATTTCGAAAGTGCATAAGATTTGTCTAATCTCATACACTTTTCTAGTACTGTATTCTGCAGTTTTTCTGCATGGAAAATATGCGCGTAATCTGCAATGTGTACAGGTACCCTTAGGCTGGGCTACATGGCTGCACTACAGTACAGTGATCCTTGGTCAAATGATGGGTGTTGCAGCCAAGATCGCTGTGTAGCCCCAGCCTAAGGCTCTGTTCATACCATATCTGAGTTGTGTAATTTAGGCCTAAGCGACGTTATCAAATATAAATAAGCATACCAGAAAACATTGTATCCATTCTTTTGGATAAGTCGATTTTCAATACTGTAAAAACAAATTAGGATCTGGTGTAGACCAAACATGTTGTGAATAGAGCCTTACAACACTCAAAATTATTAAAAATAAGTCCCCTTTCAATTGCTTTTATAGCAGACCTAAAAACTTTATTTTGGCCAAACCCATTACATTGCATTGACTACTTTAATGGGTTGTCTGACTCCTGCAAATGGCATTTATCATGTAGACAAAGTTAACACAATGCACTTACTAATGCATTGTGATTGTCCATATTACCTCCTTTGCTGGCTTGATTCATTTTTTCATCGCATTATACACTGCTCATATCTAGGAGTTACGGTCATCGCTGCAACGCAGATATAAAGTGTCTGGGACTCGCGCTACTAGGCATGCGTTCCTATGTGTGCTCCCGAGGTCACAGGCGTCAGAGAGGACAGATCTTTTTCCTATAGTGTGCAAACACCGTCACCTCTGCTGGATTGCAGGGTGGTCGTAACTATTAATGAGCGAAACGACTTCGGATGAAACATCCGAAGTCGATTGGCATAAAATTTGTTCCAATACTGTACGGAGCAGGAGCTCGGGAAATGTTTACCCGAAGTCTTGCGAGACTTTGTGAAGCAATACCTTCGGCTCATCGTTGCCAATACATTCTAATACTGTATGGCGCTCCTGCTCCGTACAGTATTGAAATGAAGTTTTATGCGACTCTACTTCAGATTTTTCGTCCGAAGTCGATTTGCTCATCCCTAGTCGTAACCCTTGTATACGAGTAGTGTATAATGCGATGGAAAAATGAATCAAACCAGCAAAGGAGGCAATATGTACGGTCCCAATACATTAGTAAGCACCTTGTATTAACTTTGTTTACATGATGCTATTTGCTGAAGTGAGACATTCCCTTTAACCCTTTCGCCACCAGCACCATACATGTACAGCGCTGGAGCGATGGGTAAAAATGGCTCCCGCTCACACGTGCAGATGGCGCCATGGCTGGTGGGCCTACATTGTTTACAACAGCAGAGACCCGCGGCTAATTACCGTGATCGGCAATAATGCTGACTTTTATTGACTTTAATACGCTGGGTCTTTCTGAAGAGTTGTAGTTTCACATCAGCTGGAATGCCGAAGGTTGCTGACCCACGACCTAAAGGCTTACCGAATTATATGATTTATTTAATGTGCATATACGTAGCTGATGAGCTATGGGTAGTGTGGAGAAAAGATGTACTAATGTCAACAACTAATGCCTTTTTCAATATTAACACACCTATTTACAGGAGCCCTGGACTTGTGCTTTAAAGGGGCTATAATGTGTGCTTTTTCCCCTCTTTCTGTGCCGCTTTGATTTTTCAGCTGATTGTCTGCATGGGGGTCCTGGTGTCTGCACAATATGCATGAGAGCATGCTAACTCCTTCCGTGGATGCTGCAGTTGTGCAGTGAAGGGTTTAGATTAGTGCATTAAATGGATATTAAAGGTGCAGGCCCCCTTGGAATACTGACCCAGGTAGTTTAAAAAATAGCAATGATTGACAATATTTCTATTATTCAAATTAAGGATGGAAAAGTCTCTTCAACTTCCCTGAGCTTGATGGATCCAAGGACAACTCTGTATACCTTTTCTGAGTGGGGCTGCAGCTTTAAATATGCTTTATTATTAAGTGATGAACCTGTAAAAACAATTTTGTACCAAAGATGTCAGTAGTATGTCTTATTTTTTTAAAAGCCATTACGGGGGAAATCATCATCATTTTATGTAGTCTTGTCTTAAACTGCTATGTTTTTGTTTATTGATATTTCATTGCCAGTAATTACGGTCAGTGTGATTTCTTTATTTTAAGTCTGTAATATTACAAAGGCTCTGTTCACACCACATTGTTGATGCATATGCTGAACCTATCTGTAAAGCCATATAGATCTGATGGATGCTAAGAGTGTCATGAAGTATATGTTGCCATTTACACTTTTCCTTTGGGTGGGGCTGTGGATAATCTATTGCTTTGTATGGTATACAGTGGCATATATTGGTGCTTTATATTTGGTGGATACCCCTGGGAGATTTTCCCTGGTGTATATACCAAATGTAGCATCTAGATGTGATGTGAACTGAGTTTTACTCTGGACCAGTATGGTCACTGACTTGTATCAAATATTAGTAAAATAATGCTTACAAATGTGTCATATTTAGTACATGGCCAAGAGTATGAGGACATCCCTGGAATAATTAAGGACATTGCTAACTGTTGCGTGAGGTATACTGCCAAATCTTCTGCATCTAATATACAGCCGTATAATCTGTGTTAAACAATAGAATGCATCATCCCGGAGAGTTAGGTGATTTCCAACATGGCATTTGTTGAATAAGGGTCCTTTTACACAGGCAGTTTTCATGGCTGTACTGAGGGCCGGACAACAGTATAGCATGTTTTGCCAATTTGCCAGCAGTAATCATGAGGTGTGGGGTTGGGGGATAACAATCCTTGAAAAAGACTGTCCCCTCTCCTGACACGTCTTTTTTGGTAAATACTTGTATTCCACGTGAAATGACAATTCTGGAGTATCTTCTCTTATTTCTTTATGTTGTACCATTCCTCTATTATTACTGCTGGATGTTTATGAATAAAAGTAGAGCAAGGTGTTTCCAGGTGGGGGGTGTCCCTGACAGTACTGATTGGACAGTGTCACTTGTTGGAAACGTGTCCTTGCACACATAGTTGTCTCTTTATTAATAAACTTATAGCAGAAAAAATAGAGGAAGGACGTGTGGAAAAGAAGTATTTACTGAAAAAGTTATATCACAAGAGTTGACATATCCTCTTGAATGTGATCTTTTGTTCCTATACATATTGTCGGCAGCACATCCCATTTACATGAGAGTATGTGACAAATGACAGCTTGCCCGCATAAAATATGTGATCAGTCAACACTTGCGGCAGAGTGATTCGGCAAGCAGTTCTGTCGCTGGAACTGCCTGCCGGATCCGTCAGTCTGCATGCAAACGGAAAGCATTTGAAGACTGATCCGGCTACAGATCTGTCTTACAAATGCATTGCAAGAACTGATCCATCTCTCCGCTTGTCATGCAGAGAGACGGATCCGTTATATATTTTTTTTCACATTTTTACCGGTCTGCGCATGCGCACACTGGAAGGACGGATTCCGGCATTGCAATATTTTAAATGCCGATTCCGGCAAGTGTTCCGGAATTTTCAGGGATCTCACAAGCGGTCCAAAATGGATCAGTTTGCATTCTGAATGGAAAAGGATCTTCTCAGAATGCATCAGTTTGCATCAGTTCAGTCTCCATTCCGCTTTGGAGATGGACACCAAAACGCTGCTTGCAGCCTTTTGGTGTCCGTCTGACGAAACTGAGCCAAACGGATCTATAACACAATCTGGCACAATACAAAACGGCAAAAACCGGACACTAAAATTATAATCGGTTTCTTCTGTTCAGGATAACAGCAAACGCCACACCGATGCCCCCTGTGTAATAAATTCACACCATAGTGAAGCACCGCAAACAGGGTTAGACAGCTGCAGTCGATAAAATACTCACAAAAGGGAGTATATTCAAGTCGCCAGTAGTTGGACAAACACTAATCCGGCTTCTCAGCTGTTTCCAGAAAGTAGCCCTTGCAGCGCTTCCCCCTGCCATGTGTAGCAGAAATCACCGAACATTATGAAGCATAGCCTCAGCTATACACACAAAATCTTTTTATTGCACTTACTAGATGCAGGTCATATAAAAGCGATGAAAAAAACTCTCCTTGCAGCCCGACCCGGGTTTCGCTTTCGCGCTTCGTCAGGGGCCGGGCTGTAAGGAGAGTTTCTTTCATCGCTTTTATATGACCTGCATCTAGTAAGTGCAATAAAAAGATTTTGTGTGTATATCTGAGGCTATGCTTCACTATGTTCGGTGATTTCTGATACACACGGCAGGGGGAAGCGCTGCAAGGGATACTTTCTGGAAACAGCCGAGAAGCCGGATTAGTGTTTGTCCAACTACTGGCGACTTGAATATACTCCCTTTTGTGAGTATTTTATCGACTGCAGCTGTCTAACCCTGTTTGCGGTGCTTCACTATGGTGTGATTTTTGTATCACACAGGGGGCATCGGTGTGGCGTTTGCTGTTATCCTGAACAGAAGTAGCCGATTATAATTTTAGTGTCCGGTTTTTGCTCTGAAAGCAGCGCGGTTCTTATTTATATAAGATTAGACTGGTGTGAATTGACTCGCTTCACGGAAGAACCTGCAGCGCGTTTTTAAAACAAACCCAAGTCAGTTTATTTATCTTTGGACAATAGAAAACGGGTCTGTGCTCGATTGACTTTCAGTGGTGTTCAAGACGGATCCGTCTTGGCTATGTTAGAGATAATACAAAAGGATCCGTTCTGAACGGATTCAGACGATTGTATTATCTGAACGGATCAAATTGACATCAAACTAATATGTGTCCACAGTGTTTCAATAAGATGTTCAGTACTTAAATTTGGATGCACATACTTTTGGCCTTGTAATGTATGACTAGTTAATATTTTAATAAACCCCTGGTTACGCTCTCTGAAAGACAGCATGTATGTATAGATATAGATTCATATATTATATACACAGACATATCATTTATTTGTTTATACTCTTTTACATCACGTTCAAACTTTGCAGTTTATATTCAATTCTCTAATTTCCTTTTTATCTCATTTAATTTTTAATTACCTGTTTTTTTATGTGTTTCTCTTAAAAAATAAATGTTTCACCTTTTTTTTCCCTTTGGAACAGATTAAGGTGGTTAATGCGTTCCGCAGCTCCCTGTATGAGGGGCTTGAAAAGCCACAGACCCGCAGTGCCATTCATAACTTCATGACCCATCCGGAGTTCACACCGCAGGAGACAAGGCCTGATCCCCAGCTAACAGACAGTGACAGCGAGGGCGAGGAATCACGTGGTCTTCTGAAAGAACATACTGTACAGACCCACAATCACAATAACAACTCTACTGCTGAATCACGCCCATTGGACATCACAGTATCGCCGTCTGAAAGCCCAGTGCACAGTATGGAGACCTCAATTTAACACCAAAATTAAAGACAATTTCAGCTGGGAATCTGGATGAGGTCACAGCTCCTTCCCTTGCTGTCCTGTCCTTTCACCACCTTGTACCCAACAAGCTCACAACTATCCACCGTCATCTCATTCAAGAACACAGACCTGTTAAACACTAACCCATACTAGGTACAGGCAGCCTAAAATCATCATCACATCAACAATACATAAAGCCATAATCAGACTGAACCTGATGTATCAACACTATTTGAGAAAAAGTGTGCTTGATGCCAGTAGCAGCCAACTAGATCCAGCTTTCATTTTGTTAAAAACAGTGGAAAATGAAATATGGCCTCAGATTTGGTGCAACAAGTCCACTTTTTCTTTGAGTCTGTTCAATTTGAGTCCCATTGTGTGTAAGCATCCACAAAACAGGTAACCATAAAGCCATAGGCAGTCTATAATATAGATTCTTAAAACTTGGCTATGCCAAAATTCCTATGAACACATAACTATAAAATGACTTCTATCCCCCTACTCACTACCATGGTCTTAGTAATTATAGTTGTACATTAGGCCTGTTATTCCTATGTGCATATTATTCCTTTGATACATATAATGTCTTAAACACATACATATTCACACATTGCAGCGCTATGTTGAATTAATTTGAAGAGTTTTTGTTTTTTTTAAATTTGGTCGTATATTCACCTTTACATCTATTACACAGGCGCTTGGTACTGAGGTCATAATCACAGCGCATGTGAGTTTACGCTTTTAACTCCCTTTGTTTCCCTTTGTCTTGTGTGTTTGCATGTTTGATGACCTGTTCCCTGTCCTGTTGCTCCCTTTATATCCTATATATCCTGCTTGTTCTTCTCCTACCCTGTTTGTCAGTATCCAAAGGTGCCACTTAAAAAGGAAGCTGGTCTTAGGATTTGATTTCCAACCAAAGTGTGCCACCCATTATTGCTTCACCCAGGCACAGCACCCAATGCACCTGTCTTCCACCTGTAGGACTGCATTACCCCACAGCTTCTCTACCCCCAGACTGTGTGAAGCTGTGAACTTTTGCAGCATGCCAACTGCCAGATATCTGCCAGTACCAAGGAGCAAAAACTGTGCCATTCTGCCAGTTTAGATGGTGTTTGTACCCCCTGAAGTTCTGATCCTGAAACCTGGAGGCCACCAAACTCTGTGGAGTGTTCCAGGGTGTGTTAATGAAAGGAGGGCTACACTGTCGTAGAAAAAAAAGCATGTGTGTAATAAAGATACAGTATATAGACATATGTGATTACACATACATACACAAACACTAACATTGGTACGTTTACAATCACTGTTCCTGAATGAGGGCTAATGAATTTGTGGAGTTTTGCACTGTTGCTGACCTTATTCTACTGCCTAGAAATACAGGCTATGGTGGGGCACATTATTCAAAGAGGAATAGTTGGGCTGTGCACTACCATATTAACACGTAGTACAGCAGGGCAATGTTTTTTCATGAGACTGGCACCGCTCTTTATCAGAATTAAAACAAACTAGTGTTGGCCACAATTTACGTGCATTAAAGAAGCATGGATAGTATGCATTGTGGAGGTAACCTGGGTATTGGTACTGCCTTTTACCTATGCATGTGACGGTGGTAAGATTTCCACATTCACAAGTACTAAAAAAATTATAATAATTGTTTCAACAGAGCATACTATCCATTTGCTAAGTTGTGTCCACCTCCATCACTCCTTTTATTCACTGCCAGAAGGGGTTTACAACTAGCAATGTAGGGGAAGAAAACCCTTCCCTTCACCGGTGTGAGTGGATTTCTTTTCCCTTTCTTGTGCCTTCTTATAGTTCCTGCACAACTCCTAGTTTTTAAGTGTTCCTTATAAAGGGAAGTGTTTTTAAGATCTCCCTCTGCAGCCTCTGACACTTCTTCCTTCTCAAGTGAGTCAATGTCATGGTCCCACCTACCTGTTCAGGAATGGAATTTTTCTGGGAGAATTTTAGCTCTTGGTACATGCATTAGTCAGGTGTGAGGATCGAATGAATGTTTGTCTAATGCTGTCCAATCATTCCAGTAAGCTATTTTTCTCTCACAAGCACTGCACATAGTATATTAAATCAGTTTTGTCAGTTGTCCGTTGGCTAAGTAAGTGCAAGGAAGAAATCTATTGATTTGAATTGATGTTCTAAGCACTATTAATGAAATTCTAAGTGTTCAACTTTGATGCTTTTCGCTCAGACAAGATCTGTAATATATTGCAAAATACTAATTCAGTTTTACATATTTAGCAAAGAATGTGTATACTGGCAGCTAAAGGGTTCATTGACATAGCGTTTTAATACAAGGGAAAAGATCTAATGTTTTTCATTGTATTGCCAAAAAGAACTGCACTTGGAATGTGCACATTGATGGACACCGTAGTACTGTTATTAATACGTTACTGAATTAGCTTCCGGGGAAGTGATATAGGTAGCTTAATAGTAAAGATTTGCAAGCCATCTTGAAGCTGCTTGGCTTAGTTGTAAAATGATTCTAGACAATGCAACGCTCATTGCATTTCTTCTTTTTCTTTTTTTTTTATGTTTTTTATGCTTTCGGGAGAAAAAAAAAGATTTAAAAAAGGCTATGAATTTGTTATGCAGAAATGCTGGTTTGATAATTAAGAGAACCAGGAAAGCTTTAGTGCTTTGTGCACAATAGATGAGGATCCAAGGCCAATCCCAGAAGGGGCAATGCTAGTCTCATGACCAGCAAACATGGTTCAAAAGCCAATAGTGTATTTTTGATTTCTCACACCACTGGCAGCTCAGTGCTCTGTAGGCATGGAGCTGTCCTACAGAAATGTGTTTTTATACATGCATATATATAGATATATAAATATATAAATTATGTTCATATATGGCAGGGCATTCTGTAGTGTACGCTTTTTATGTGCTGATGTTTTCTTATGTAAAATAGGTTTTTCTATTTTGTTTTCATGTTGCGTACACAACAGAGATCCTGAATTTTTCTTTCTTTTTTTTTCTTTGTTGGGGATACTATAAAGCATACAATTATGGGAGACTTTTTTCTGTCATTTTTATATATGTTAAATCCTTCATTGCCAGGGACAATTTGACAAATGCTGTTAGAGTGTACAGCAGATGTCTCTTGGCAGTGAAAAGCTTAGCCATATGAAAGGTAGTCTTACAAACTAAGTGCTGTGTTGGACAAGGAAAAGAAGAGGAATGTGTAGGGCATTTGGAGGTTGTACATGGAGAGTGTTTTGCAGTAGCTGCATATTGGGTGCAAAATTTCCACCAGAACCCCAGAATCCGTTAACATTCCAAATACCTATGACTGGATTGGATTCCCAATGCTGTCAAATGAAATCAGAACATGTAACAGGCAGAGCAGGGCGTTTTTTTTTTACAATGAAAGGGGTTTTTGAATGGCTGCTAATTTTACAGCCTCAGTCCTAATTTGACAACTAATAGAATAGTAACATTTACTTCAAATTCACCATAATCAGTAGCTGCTATTTGAATAATGCTGTGATGGTATACAGTGATGGAGGCTATTAGCCTGGACATCAGAGGCCCATTGAGCTATACCGTGGTCCTTTCACAACAGAATGAAGTTAATGGCATTTGTTTACAGACAAAAAATAAATGTACAGTTCTGCTTTCTATAATGTATGCCGTCTGAGGTATTGCTCAGTTTTATTTAATGCTACCTATTCCTGGATAAATAACATGAAGTTAATGTGGCCTTGCATGCATTGTGTAGCAGCATATGATTTACAATTGTGTTATGTCCCCCAGAACATTACAAAAGTAATCTGTAATTGATAAATGTGTACCATATTATTCAACTAATGTTAAACAGATGGGCGCTCAATATATACAGTATATCTTGGTAACTGACAGCTAGTGTTTCTGACCTGTTCATGTTTGAGAAATTTGCAGCTAATACCAATTTTATACTTTTGTCTTCTGCTATAAAATCTACTGAGTCTTTCATCATCAGACAAAATAGAGCGGATAGTTGTAATAAATTATAATAGGTAAAATATGATACATTTGTATTGAAATTATTCTACATCATAATGGTCTCATCAAATTAAAATGCAGCTCACAGAACCCTAGAAATGTGGCCACATACACTCTATTCCCCTATATTCTCCATTGTCCTTAATATAGACATATATCCTACAAGTCTTTCACAAATCTTGTAAACATTTATCTGTCGCCCGGAAAGAGCATGCCTTATTAAACTTGGGTTTTCTTACCTGTTTTACTTTATCTTTTTTTCATTCAGTAATTGGTTAAACAAACACTGTTATTTTGTATAAATCAACTGACTGACTCTATGAGTTTTGTGTTTGCATGATATTAAAGAAATGCTGATACATTATTTTTTTTTTTTTTTAAGTCCATTTGTATTAACTTCCAGCCCAATTTTAGTGCTGGCTGTCGCTGAATTCTGCAGTGTAACACCCCCTCCCCCCAACTCCCCTATAAAGTACAGCCTGTGCATGTAACGTTCGGATCCCTGGAAAAGAATTCAATACTGCCATCTGTCTGGGGATTTGAGAATGATCTGCAGCCTTTACTCCAGGGATAAATAAAGATGTTTCTCAAAAAAGAAGAGTAGCTGGAGAAGACTTAATAATGTGTATGGGGCATTAAGAATACTAATAATCATGGTGACATTGAGAATGTAATGCAGAAGAAGAGGTTTATAGGCCAAAGGTTCAAGTGTGTTGATTTGCATAGGTATGTTCTGTATGAAAATGAATGTACAGATCAGTGTACAAGAGGGTGCAAATGATATAAGGAAGATAACCTTAAACTGGCCCTGATTTCCATTGTCACCCCCAAAATATTTATTTAGGTATTGTATCCTAAATGAATACATTTGACTGCAGTTGCTTCATTGTTTACACGGCACGCTGTCTATTTGTAGCGGCTGGTCAGAGTATTGCAATTTTTTCCTGTTCATGGGAATGGGACAAAGCTCAAGGTACTGAAAGTCAGACTCTTGCCGATCTGATATTGATCGCCTATGCCAAGGATAGCCCATCAGTATTGTAAACTTGAAAAGCCGGTTTGGATTTATGTTTTATTATAAGTTTTTATCACATAGTACATATAATACAAGCAATCAAGATCCATGGTAGGAGTCCCTACCAGTGGACCAACATTAGTAAATAAGCATGAAAGGCATCCAGAAATAATCTGTGCTGACCATAAACCAAAAATTGCTTTAGACAATATAAATTGTTAACCGCCATATAACATCGACACATAAAATAAAGATACCCTTTTTGATAAAAAAATAAAAGACAAGATAAACGAGACAAAACAATGGACATAACAGAGACAATACGGATAGGTCTTGGGGAAGGGAGAGATATCATCTTTATTCCCGCAACTGCTAGATCATACTTGGGTGATCCAATAAGTTCCCATCTATCCTAGATCATACTGAAAAGATCTACTTTTATCTAGTAAGAGAGCCGCCATGTACTCCATAGTGCGTGTCTACTACTCTAGTGTACAATTCTGAGATCCCAGAGCGACAGGTACGTTTCCAAAATTGGGCAATAAGGCAGCGGGACGCAGTCAATATTTGCAATGCCAATTTAAGTGAGTGTTTCCCTATCAATGTAGGTAGTATATTCACTAGGGTCTAGGACTGTGATGGCTAACCTCCGGCACTCCAGCTGTTATAAGACTACGACTCCCAAGATGCCCCCTTGCTTGACTGTTCACAGAACTCCATAGAAATGAATGGAGCATGCTGGGAGTTGTAGTTTCACCACAGCTGGCGTGCCAGAGGTTAGCCATCACTGATCTAGGGGAACATCACAACCTCGGATTTATGTTTTAACTGTAACACACCACTCTTTTTTTGCACTGTATGGATGAACTTTTCTATGTTTAATGAATATATTATTTCATTTAACTTTTAGCCATGCTTTTTAAAATGATATATTTTTACAAATCCTTAAGGCCATATTCACACAGATCTGGCATAGCTTGGCTGATTCTTTGCCAAAAAGTCACCAGGAGCTATGCTGTATCTGCTTCCCATTGCTTCATGTGGCCGTGGTTTAATGCAGTGACCGCGGACATATCTGTTCTTGGCTCTGTTTCCACATGGATGCTGCTGTAAATCATGAACAGGCAAATTGTGTCAGATTTTGGCCTTGCAAATTCTAGCATGTGACCTAGCCCTAGTAGATGAAGGAAAATGTTACTATAAATGTGTATAACTTTTTTTTTTTACATTTTTGATAAATCCTTTACACCAGAATTGAGATGAAATCTGAAACATTTATTTGTTACTTTTTCTGTCACATTGAAAATACTGTTCAGTCTTGAGTGTAGCCTATTACAGAGAGAGCTGAGCAGAATTAAATAGATAAATCCATACATCATTCTGCTTACCTCTTCCTGCGCTATATCAAATCTATACCAGTGATTCTTTCATTAACCCTTTCAGGACCAGGCCATTTTTTACCTTTCTGCCCAGGCCATTTTTAGAAAATCTGACATGTGCCACTTAATGTGGTAATAACTTTAAAAAGCTTTTAACAAAGCCATTCTAAGATTGCTTTCTCGTCACATATTGTACTTCATGACAGTGGTAAGATTTAATCAAAAAATGTAATTTTTATTTAAGAAAAAAATACCAAATTGACCAAAAATTTTGAAAAATTTCCAAATTTCAATTTCTCTACTTTTATAATAGATAGTAATACCTCCAAAAGCAGTTATTACTTTACATTCCCCATATGTCTACTTCATGTTTGGATCATTTTGAAAATTACATTTTTGTATTTTGGGACGTTAGAAGGTTTAGAAGCAAATCTTAAAGAGGACCTTTCATCAGGGTAAAAAATGTGTACTAAGTATGCTGACATGTAGAGCGGCGCCCAGGGATCTCCCTGCACTTACTATTATCCCTGGGCGCCGCTCCGTTCGCCCGGTATAGGCTCCGGTATCTTCTGAGACTTGGTTATACTAGGAGGAGCCTAGTATCACTTGGTTATAGTAGGCGTATCCCAGGCTGTAGTGCTGTGTCATCGAGCGCACAGCTCATATCCTGGGAGTTTTTTTCTCCCAGGCTGTGAGCTGAGCGCTACGATTGGCCAGCGCTACAGCCTGGGATACGCCTACTATAACCAAGTAATACTAGGCTCCTCCTAGTATAACCAAGTCTCAGAAGATACCGGAGCCTATACCGGGCGAACGGAGCGGCGCCCAGGGATAATAGTAAGTGCAGGGAGATCCCTGGGCGCCGCTCTACATGTCAGCATACTTAGTACACATTTTTTACCCTGATGAAAGGTCCTCTTTAAAGTTTTTAAGAACATTTCCAAACCCCAATTCAGTTATGAAATCACTTTCTGGGGCTTACATATTAGAAACCACCCATAAATCACCCCATTTTAGAAATTACACACCTCAAGCTATTCAAAACTGATGTTACAAACGTGGTTCTTTTAGGTGGCCCACGAGAATTTAATAAAAATGGGAATGAAATTTCCAAATTTCACGTTTTTTTTAGCAGATTTTAAATTTTACTCAATTTTTCTGCAACACATCAAGGGTTAACAGCCAAACAAAACTCAAAATCTATTACCCTGAATCTGGAGTTTACAGAAACACCCCATGTGTGCTCAGAAAATGATGTATGGTCGCACAGCAGGCTTCAGAGTGGAAGGAGCACCATATGGCTTTTGGAGAGTAGATTTAGCTGGAATGGTAATTGGGAGCTATGTTGCATATGAACACACCCTGAGGTGGCCCTACAGTGGAAACCCCCAAAAAGTGACCCCATTATGGAAACTACACCCCTCAAGGAATATTTCAAAGTGTGTAGTGAGCACTTTGACCCATCAGGTGTTTCACAGAATTAAGAAATGATTGGCTTTACATTAAGAAAGTTGCTTTACATCCACATTTTTCACTTTTACAAGGGGAAACGGGACAAAATACACTTTTTGTTTCCCATTTCCCCCCGAATACAGCAACACCCCATATGTGCTCAAAAAATGATGTATGGATGCATGGCAGCGTTTAAAAAAAGAAGTAGCGCCATAGGGCTTTTGGAGAACAGATTTTGCAGGATTGGCTTTTGCGAGCTATGTCACATATAAAGACACCCTGAGGTACCCATCAGGCGTTTCACAGGATTAGGAAACACTGTGAAAATGGAAAATTACAATTTTTTCCAGAAAAATTGACTTTAGGCCTAAATGTTTCACTTTCACAAGTAGGAACTGGAGAAAATGCACTCCCTAATTTATTGCCCATTTTCTCCTGATTACAGCAACACCCCATATGTGCTTGTATACTGCTATATGGGCGTACCACAGGAGTCAGAAGGAAAGGAGCACCAAATGGCTTCTGGAAGGCAGATTTCACCGGAATAATTGACAGGCGCCATCTTGCAATTGAACACACCCTGAGGTACCCCTAGAGTGTAAAACCCCAAAAAGTGACCCCATTCCAGAAACTACACCCCTCAAGGAATTTTTCAAGGTGTGTAGTGAGCACTTTGACCCATCGGGCGTTTCACAGGATTAGGAAACAGTTGGCTGCGAAAATGGAAAATGTTCCAGAAAAAGTTGCTTTACACCCATATTTTTCACTTTCACTTTCCCCTCCGAATACGCCAACACCCCATATATGCTCGATAAAAATGATGTATGGGCGCAGGGCTCTAGATTCAAACAGCTAAATATGGATTTTGCTGACCTGAATTGGCATACATGTATTTTAGGTGCCATGTCGCATTAAATACATTTCTGACTTCTCCAGAAATGAAAAACCCCAACAAGTGACCCCATTTCGGAAAGAGCACCCCCGTGCAAACATTTTAAGTGGTAGAAAGGATACTTTTAGGCAAACAGTTGTCTCACAAAAGACAGAAATACTTGTAAAAGCATTTCAAACCACATATTTGTGGGGGGAAAAAAAATAATTACTATTAGACCCCAATTTTTTTTTCCACAAGGGGTTAAAGGAGAAAATGCACCCCAGGTTGTGTTCCCCATTTTCTCACCGTTTTGCAAACACCCCATATGTGCTTGTAGCCTGCTGTATGGGCGCACAGCAGTCAAACGGCAAAATATGAATTTTGCTGACAGGCCTTAATTGGCAGACATGGATTTTAGGTGCCATGTTGCAATAAATAAATTCCTGAGGTCCCCAAAAATGAAAACCCCAAAAAGTGACCCCATTTCGGAAAGAGCACCCCCGTACAAACATTTTAAGTGGTGAAAAGGATACTTTTCAGCAAACAGGTGTCTCACAGAAGACAGAAATACCACATTTTTAAAAATGAAAAATTACTAGCAGATCCCAATTTTTCACTTTCACAAGGGGTTAAAGGAGAAAATACACCCCAGTATATGTTCCCTATTTTCTCCCCTTTTTTGCAAACACCCCATATGTGCTTGTCCTCCTGAGGTCCCCAAAAATGAAAAACCCCAACAAGTTACCCGATTTCGGACAGAGCACCCTCGTCCAAACATTTTAAGCGGTGGAAAGAATACTAGAGGCAAACTGCAAAATATAGTGTTTGCAGGCCTGAATAAACAGACATGGATTTTAGCTGCCATGTCGCATTAAATAAATTCCTGAGGTTCTCAGAAATGAATAACCCCAAGAATTGACCCCATTTCGGAAAGAGCACCCCCGTATGAACATTTTAAGGGGTGAAAAGGGCACTTTTGACCTAATAGGTTTTCACAGAAATGAATATGTAGTGGTTGATGAAAAGTGGATATGCGGACTAACTCAGAAATATAAGGAGGTAAAACTACAGGGTACATCATGGATGAAATTAAATTAATACTCCATGGATGTGTGGTAAATTCTGAAACAATCATGCATGCACAGGGCAGGTTTTACAGTGGTAAATGATGTCTTTCCTTATCCCCCTTTTGGAACACACCCTGCATCTTTTTTGGGTCCTTCCCTTCCTTGCTCTCCGGGGGACTTGACCTGGAAAATGTTGCCCTGGTACAACACTGGCACCGTAACTTCCTGAAGTACTGAGACCCTCCCCGGCCTGGGTTTGAAAAATTAGGGCCTTGATTACCACCTCTTGGAACTGAAGACAAGTTCCTCTGTGGCTTGCAGTATGAAATAGCACGTACTCATTGCACATTGCCATCTGTACAATGTGTACGGCCAGCTTTTTGTACCACACTTTTGTTTTTCATGTAGCACTGTAGGGCTTCATAAGTTGCTCTACAAGATCCACCCCTTCCATGTGCCTGTTGTAGTCCAGGATACAAACTCGTTTGGGGGTAGTGGTTGTGGTACCTCATACGGGGGCAGGGGAGCTGGCATTAGTGTGAATTTTGGTCAGTACAAGGACGTCCCTTTTGTCCTTGAACTTAACCATCAGCATGTTATCATGGAGGAGAGCTCTACTTTCACCCATTCTCAGTGGTTGCCCTACCAGGGATCTAGGGAGGCTTCTCTGATTTTTGCGCACTGTGCTGCAAGCCAGAGTACCTCTGGCAGTTAGGGACCTGAATAGGGGTATGCTGGTATAATAGTTATCCACATAGAGGTGGTAACTCTTATCCAGCAGTGGGTGCAGTAAGTCCCACACGATCTTCCCACTAACTCCTAGGATGGGGGGGCATTCTGGGGGTTCTATCCGGGAATCTCTCCCTTCATAAACGCGGAACTTGTGGGTGTACCCGGGGCTACTCTAACAAAGTTTGTATATTTTTATGCCATACCTTGCCCATTTGCTAGGCAGGTACTGGCGGAATCTAATCCTCTCTTAGAACAGTAATAGGGACTCATTTACACATACATTTTTATCGGGGTTGTACACCTCGGCAAACTTGGTGCTGAAGTGGTCAATGACAGGCCTAACTTTCAACAGACGATCAAATGTTGGGTCGTTTTGGGGTGGGCACTGTGCATTGTCATTGTAGTGTAGGAATTTTAAAATGGAATCAAATCGATTCCGGGTCATGGTCTGACTGT
The DNA here is from genome assembly GCA_033119425.1 of Bufotes viridis. Lineage (NCBI taxonomy): Eukaryota > Metazoa > Chordata > Amphibia > Anura > Bufonidae > Bufotes > Bufotes viridis. The sequence continues at coordinate 210,391,622 of CM065591.1, forward strand.
AAATTGGAGTCTGGTAGAAAATGTCCGAACTCCAATATTGCCTAGTGGTTGTTTTTTTTACAACGCTCCAACCTTGGGGTCTAGCGTATGGTGAAGTAGGGTTCTGGGAAATAAATTGCTGGGTGTATAAATTTGTTTGGGTCACCATAAAATTTCTGAAATCTTCTGAGAAAGATTTTTAAAAAATCAATTTCTGTGAAGCCGTGCAGTCAATTTGGATTCCAGAGTTTCCCACAAACTCTGGAATTTGGGGCTGATAATCGTCAGGGGGTGGGGTCCATGTGGGCTCACTCTGGGGGGCTGTGTCCTCTGCTACCCTGGGGCGCCTTCTGGAGGGTCCCTCATCAGCAGATGATGATGAGGGGGTAGAGGAATAGAGAAAAGTGGCATTCTCTTCTCCCTCATTGGCAGACTCAGTATCAGAGGCAAGCATGGCGTATGCCTCTTCAGCTCAGCACACTCGTTGGGATGGACTGGCCATTTTTATTTTATTGGAGTGTGACGTGTAAACCATTATTTAGTGTGGGGAGTGTATGTAGTGTTTTCACACGTGAAGGGGCTTGTAATAAATTTGATATAAAATTTTGAGGAAAAGTTGTAAAAAAAAAGGATTTTCTGCAAAAAAAAAGTCTACTGCACAAAAAAAGTATTTTCTGCAAAAAAAAAAAACTTGCAGTGCAAACTGAGCAGAGACAATCCGTAATGGACACAGTAATGGATACTGATTTGTGCTCAGTGGTTGCAAAATGCACGTACACAGATGAGACATATGGTCAGTGAGCGGCATACATCATGCGCACGGGAGCGCACAGCATCATAGGTTACTATGATGATCTGTGCATCGGGCCGCCCGCGGGACTATTGTCCTGCACTCAAATGATCTCATGAGTGCGGGACAATAGTCCCGAGGGTGGCCCGATGCGCACAGCATCATAGTAACCTATGATGCTGTGCGCTTCAGTGCGCACAATGTATGCAGCTCCGGGACACATGTCCCGCTCACGGACCGTATGAAATGTGTGTGTATGTGTGTATATATGCTTGAGAAAGGCTCACACTGAGCCGAAACGTCGCTCACCGCCATTATGGGTGAATAAAACCATATTTTTTCACTTCTAAAGCTTCTGTGGAGTGCAGTCCATTTTTGTCTTATATATATATATATATATATATATATATAATCTCTTACTACCACTAACTGTAGCTCTTTTTTCACACCAAAAAAAACAATTGTGCGTATGTGCAAAAACTGTAGTATAAAAATTCACTATAGTGAACACTGGCTAAAAATTTTACTTATATCGATATATACAGTTGTGTTCAAAATTATTCAACCCCCACTGAAATTGAGTGTTTTGGCCAGTTTGACATTGATTTTGATCATTTCAGTCATCTTGTTTACAATTAAATCAAAGAGGCACTTGTAAGTCAGACAAATATAACATAACATTTATAATGAAATAACCACAAATGTCTTTTCTGTGCTCACATCATTATCAGTTTTATTCAACCCCCAAGTGACATTCAATCTTAGTACTTAGTACAACATCCTTTTCCAGTTATAACAGCTTTTAAATGTGAAGCATAGCTTGACACAAGTGTCTTGCAGCGATCTACGGGTATCTTCGCCCATTCTTCATGGGCAAAAGCCTCCAGTTCAGTCACATTCTTAGGCTTGCGCGCTGCAACTGCTTTCTTTAAGTCCCACCAGAGGTTCTCAATCGGATTTAAGTCTGGTGACTGTGATGGCCACTTCAAAATGTTCCAGCCTTTAATCTGCAACCATGCTCTAGTGGACTTGGAGGTATGCTTGGGATCATTGTCCTGTTGAAAGGTCCAATGTCTCCCAAGCCTCAGGTTTGTGACGGACTGCATCACATTTTCATCCAATATCTCCTGGTACTGAAGAGAATTCATGGTACCTTGCACACGCTGAAGCTTCCCTGTACCTATAGAAGCAAAACAGCCCCAAAGCATGATTGACCCCCCGCCATGCTTCACAGTAGGCAAGGTGGTTGATCCATGGGCCCATACAGTTCTAATTTTGTTTCATCAGTCCACAGAACACTTTTGTGGTTTGTCCACATGACTTTTGGCATACTGCAGTCGACTCTTCTTATTCTTTGGAGACAGCAAGGGGGTGCGCCTGGGAGTTCTAGCATGGAGGCCTTCATTACGCAGTGTGCGCCTTATTGTCTGAGCTGAAACTTCAGTACCCGCATCTGACAAATCTTTTTTCAGTTCCTCAGCAGTCACACAGGGACTTTTCTCCACTTTGCGCTATAGGTAACGCACAGCAGTCAAAGTCAGCATTTTCTTTCTGCCACGACCAGGTAGCGTTTCAACAGTGCCCTTTGCCTTGAATTTGCGAATGATGCTTCCTATGGTGTCTCTTGGTATGTTTAACATCTTTGCAATCTTCTTATAGCCATTGCCCTTCCTGTGAAGAGAAATCACCTCTTCTCTTGTCTTCCTGGACCATTCTCTTGACTTCACCATGTTTGTAAACACACTAGTAAATGTCTAGAAGGAGCTGAGTATCACAGTCATTTTACATCTGCCTAATTGGTGCTTATTATGCTTGATTGATGCTCCTTGACATCCACAGGTGTTTTCAATACCTGATCGAAAACACTTGAATGAACCTCTGTTCTTAAGAGTGGTAGTCTTTAAGGGGTTGAATAATTGTGTCAATGAAGAAATCACAAAACAAACATTTAATACTGTATTACAAAAATAATGTCCTTTTAGTTGCATTTGGTTCTTTAAAAAGTCCTTGTAAGATTTCATTCTGAACACAATTACAAATGTACACTAAATTCCCTAAAACCCTTTACAGCATTGGGGGTTGAATAATTTTGAACACAACTGTATAGAAATATAGATCTCTCTATATATTTTTATAAAGCCCTTATTACCTTTTTTCTTTAAAACAATAAAAAAAAAGAAAGATTTGCCCAAAAATCTGCACAAATAATCTGCAGGTGCTAATCAGGCAGGTACGCACTGAACAGCACTTGGCGGTCTCAGCTTACATGCAGAAAAAGTGGTGCAGAGCTGGAAAATGTTAAAAAAAAAAGTGAGGGACCAAATGGCACTGTAGTAGTGCACCACAAGTCCGAGCAAGCCACAAGCAGCAGAGAAAGGCACAGAACCTTTCTGCATGCAGGCACCAGCTAGAATGGCTGCATACAGGGAACTTCTGCCTCTTCCTGTGCTATAGCGCTGCCATTGGCTGGAGCCAGCTAATATCAGGGCTGGCAGGGGACCCAAAACACTGGTGTCACCTGCCTCACCTCGGAGGTGACTTGTTCAGCACCTGCCACCTCCCCCTGACCTCCTCTCGACCCTCCCCAAAGCCTGTGACAGGTTCATGCGCTGCCATGTGCCAGTCTCATTGATCGTCCAATGGCTGCCCGCCGGTAAGAGCAGGCATTGTGCCATAACTCTCCCCACCCCCCGATTATTAAGTCACATCCGGTTGCGCCATACATGTATGGCGCTGGGCATTAAGGGGTTAAAGGTAATTCCAGGATTACGGTAGATTTTAACATTTTGCTCATGTACATTTTCCCATGCTTTTTTTTTTTCCCAATTTGGACTCTCCTGAACTGCCCCTAACAACTCTTGATAAATGAAAATCGTAAAGGATATTGATGCAAACCAGAAAACCACTTTAAAGCAACCCTCTGGTTCAAGAAAGAAAATTCACATCAACTGGGGAAACAATAAAACACCTTTTTATCTTGTCAGCTGCAGATCCACCACTTCCTGGGCTTCTCTTTTGCCAACCAAGATGGCCTCACTGCTTCTCAGACTATCTTGTACCATATTGCTTTTGGGGGGGGCGGGATTTTGCTGGAATGGTTTCCAGGCACCATATCACATTTAAAGAGCCCCTAAGGTACCCCTTACATTGGAAACCCCAAAAAGTAACCGCATTTTGGAAACTAAACACTTGGCTCTGAAAATTAAAAATTAATTAAAGTTTTGCCCAGTGGTGCCATCAGAGACTCACACTACACTACTTCAGCTACAGAAATGCCATAGAAACTCCCTGTAAGTTACCCTATTTTGGAAACTACACCCCTCAAGTTATCAAGGAGTGGAGTGAGCATTTTAACACCACAGATGTTTTGCCGAAATTAATGAGCAAGGGACTGCAAACTTAAACTGCAAGTTTTCCACAGATATGACATTGTTAGGTGAGTTCTATTGGGTATTGAAATGCCATAAATGTAGAGGTAACCTGCTGTCAGGGTACACTGTAGGGGAAGGGAAAGAACACTTTTTGGCTTTTTCAACACACATTTTGATCTATTGGTTTATGGCCACCTTGTTGCTATTGAACAGCCTCTCCAGTAGTAGTACAGCCATTTTTTCAGGACCATACATCTTTATTTTTCTCGATTGGGCTGTGTGAGGGCTTTTTTCTTTTGTGGAATGAGTTGTCTACCCTTGGCTCTATTTTGGGGTGCATATAACTTTTTGATCACTTTTTTTCTGCTGTTTGGGGAGCGGGATTAATTATTGCAGTTATTGTGGTGTACTGCTGGTCAGTACAATATTTTCAGTTACCTTTTTTTTTTTTTACATTTTGCCACTTTTACCCTAAACTTTTTTGAAAACAGTCTTTTTGCATTGCCATTTTTCGGAAAATATTTTTTAAATATTTATGTCAATCTTCTTGTATGAGGTGTTTTTTGTGGACTGAGGTGAGATTTTAATTGGTACCATTTTGTGTTACATATGAGTGTTTGATCACTTGATATTATGATTTTTGGGGAGACAAGGTGACCAGAAAATGTCTCTTCTGGCATAGTTTTTATTTTTTTATTTTTTTACATCATTCACCTGACGGGGTGGATCATGTGATATTTTTATAGAGCTGGTCGTTACGGATGCGGCAAAATATGTATATATTTTTTTTGTTCAGTTTTACACATTAAAAGCATTTTGTTTTCATAAATCTTTTTATCATTATAAACAAGTAATACAAAATAGTGTCATGCACAAGCACATGAATATCAGACAGGAAAAAACACTCCTAAAAATAAATTCCAGCCTTTTGATGGTAACGTTCATCCGTAGAGCGTGACACAAATGAATGAATTGGACAGAGCGCTAATAAGCAATTCATCTCCATGAGGTAAAATGAGAATTTAACCCCTCCAGGACCTAGGGCAAGAATGCTCATCCTAACTTGTGGCTACTTAATGCACTAGGACGAGCATTCTCGTCCTAGGGTTAACCGGCTGCCCCCCACCTCCTGCCGCAATCAGCAGCAGGGGCCCGGCTGATAGTGACAGCCGGACCCCTGCTGTATCAGTCAGCATTGGTGGATTAACCCCCTGTATGCTGTGGTCGCCCTGACCGCGGCATACAGGAAGTTTGCGTCAGTTTCTACATCCCCATCGAGTCCCCGTGCTGCGGTGACAGGGACCCGATGGTTGCTATGGCAGCCCCGATGCCTTGAACAGGCATCTAGACTGCCAGCTACGGAAGCCCAGGAGATCCAGCCCCAGGGCTGGGTCTCCTAGGCAACTGTAAGCGTCTTACAGTGTAAGACACTAACAGTTCAATACAGCACAATACAGATGTATTGTGCTGTATTGAAACAGGGATCAGACCCTGAAATCTTAAAGTCCCATAGTGGGACAAAACCTAAAGTGAAAAGGGAAGTTAAAAAAATAAAGTTTAAAAAAAATTAAAGTTTCGAGTAAAAAAAAAAAAAAAAAGCGAACATTTCCCAAAATAAAGTAAAAAAAAATTGTAAAAAATAGGAAAAAAAAGCAAAGTAGACATATTGGGTATCGGCGCGTCCGTGTCGACCGGCTCTATAAAAATGTCACATGACCTAACCCCTCAGGTAAACAACATAAAAAATAAAAATGATGTCAAAAAAGCCATTTTTTTGTCACCTTACATCACAAAAAGTGTAATAGCAAGCGGATCAAAAAGTCATATGCACCCCAAAATAGTTACAATCTAACCGTCATATCATCCCGCAAAAATGTTACCCAACCTGAAACAATCGCCTATAAAAAACTGAAAAAACTATGGCTCTCAGACTATGGAGACACTAAAACTTTTTTTTTTGTTTCAAAAATGATATTATTTTGTAAAACTTAAATAAATAAAAAAAGTAGACATATTATGTATTGCCGCGTCCGTAACGACCTGCTCTATAAAAATATCACATGACCTAACCTATCAGTAAAAAAAAAAAAAACTGTCAAAAAAGAATTTTTTTTTTCACCTTACATCATAAAAAGTGCAATACCAAGCGATCAAAAAGTCATACACACCCCAAAATCATACCAATCAAACCGTCATCTCATTCTACAAAAAATGAGACCCTAACTAAGACAATCGCCCAAAATATATAAAAACTATGGTGCTCAGAATATGGAGACACTAAAACATAATTTTTTTACAGAAATGCTTTATTATGTAAAACTGAAACAAACAACCAAAAAAAGTACACATATTTGCTATTGTCACGTCCGCAACAACCTGCTCTATAAAAATACTACATGATCTAACCTGTCAGATGAACGCTGTAAATGACAAAAAATAAAAACGGTGCCAAAACAAAAAGTGTAAGGCCCCTTTCACACGGGCCAGTTTTCCGCGCGGGTGCAATGCGTGAGGAGGACGCATTGCACCCGCACTGAATCCGGACCCATTCATTTCTATGGGGCTGTGCACATGAGCGGTGATTTTCACGCATCACTTCTGCGTTGCGTGAAAATCGCAGCATGTTCTATATTCTGCGTTTTTCACGCAACGCAGGCCCCATAGAAGTGAATGGGGCTGCGGGAAAATCGCAAGCATCCGCAACCAAGTGCGGATGCGTTGCGATTTTCCCGCATTGTTGCTTAGCAACGGGACCCAATCTCTATTATTTCCCTTATAACATGGTTATAAGGGAAATAATAGCATTCTTAATAAAGAATGCATTGTTAAATGATGAGGAAGGGGTTAAAAATAATAAAAGTTAACTTACCTTAGCCACTTGATCGCGTGAGTCGCGATCTCTCCTCTCTTTCCTGCAGCATCTAAGATGTAAAGGACCTGTGATGACGTCACATCACATGGCCCAATCACCTGCTCCATCACTATGGTGATGGAGCATGTGATTGGTCCATGTGACCATGTGACATCATCCAAGGTCCTTAACCACTATCCTCAGGCTGTGGATAGTGGTTAGGGACCTTGGATGATGTCACATGGTCACATGGACCAATCACATGCTCCATCACCATAGTGATGGAGCAGGTGATTGGGCCATGTGATGCTGTGACATCATCACAGGTCCTTAACCACTATCAAGCTAACGGAGAGGAGGCCGGGCTTCGCGATCAAATGGAACAGGTAAGTAATTATTAGTTTAATATTTTTAACCCATTCTGCACCAGTTTAAACATTAGGAAGATGGTATTATTTTACATTATAACTATGTTATAATGTGAAATAATACCAGCGGGACAATTTCTGACCCAAACATGCACTTCTGTGAAGAAGTGCAGGTTCGGGTCTGGGTACCAAAAGTGCCGATTTTTCTCCCGCGCGTGCAAAACGCATGACAGCGCTTTGCACTCGCAGGGAAAAATCGCGGCGATTCCCGCAACGCGCCCGCACTGTTTGACGGAGTGCACCCGCAACGCCCGTGTGAAAGAGGCCTAATACAGAGCAACCAAAAATCATATCTACCCTAAAATAGTAGCAATAAAATTGCCAACTTATCACGTAGATTCCAAAATGGGGTCATTTTTTGGGAGTTTCTCCTCCTAGGGGTACATCAGGGGGGCTTCAAATGGGACATGGTGTTAAAAAAAAACCAGTCCAGCAAAATCTGCCTTCAAAAACTGTATGGCAATACTTTCCTTCTGCGCCCTGCCGTGTTCCCGTACAGCAGTTTACGACCACATATAGGGTGTTTCTGTAAACTACAGAATCGGGGCAATAAATATTGTTATGTTTGGCTGTTAACCCTTGCTTTGTTACTGAAAAAAAATTATTAAAATGAAATTTCATCTCCATTTTTCATTAATTCTTGTGGAACACCTAAAGGGTTAACAAAGCTTGTAAAATCTGTTTTGAATACCTTGAGGGGTGTATTTTCTAAAATGGGGTCACTTTTGGGTGGTTTCTATTATGTAAGCTTCACAAAGTGACTTCAGACCTGAACTGATCCTTATTAAAAAGTGGGTTTTGGAAATTTTCTGAAAAATTTCAAGATTTGCTTCTAAACTTCTAAGTCTTCTAACGTCCCCAAAAAAATAAAATAGCATTCCCAATATGATCCAAACATGAAGTAGACATATGGGAAATGTAAAGTAATAACTGTTTTTGGAGTTATTACTATCTATTATAAAAGTATAGAAATTGAAATTTGCTAATTTTTCCAAATTTTTGGTAAGTTTGGTATTTTTTTTATAAATAAAAATAAAATAAATTTGACTCAGTTTTACCACTGTCATGAAGTACAATATGTGACGAAAAAACTATCTCAGAATGGCTTGGATAAGTAAAAGCGTTTTAAAGTTATTACTACATATAGTGACACGTGTCAGATTTGCTAAAAATGGCCTGGCCCTTAAGGTGAAAAATGGCTGGGTCCTTAAGGGGTTAAAGTGGTCCTGTACATGCCTAGATAACACTAAACAAAGAAACAATAAGATAAACAAAATACAAATAAGGTGTTGGTCAGGACGCCTCCGGGCAGGCCAAACTAAAAGTAAAGTGTTCCAGAAGTAAAATCATCTAATACACAATCGTAGGCAGTAAAAAAAAAAGTAATATATAACTCCTCAGGTATGCGTACAAAGGAAAAGATAATGTCAGTGCTTGCAATACCATATCCATGGAGACAATATTCGGATTAATTTCTCATGACGATGCTAGACCCGAGAAGTTACTCCAGCCTAAATATCTGAACAACCTTATCCACCCACTCCTGATGTCATGTTGGGGATGTACTCAACTAATGTAAAGGAATCAGTAATTTAACTGCCAGGATGAGAAAAGTAGCCAGTGCCCTTTTGTGTGGGTGAAAGAAGGGTGAGTCCAGCCAAACCAGGACCAGAGACGAAGATAACGGTAGAGACCCCTGACACACTGTTAATAGTGGCTTCTACCTGGTTCGAATAAGACCGTATTTTGGTGCAGTACCACCAGAAATAGTACCCTGAGCAGCACAAAATCTCCAACAGAGATCACGCGTTTCTCAGTTCATCAGGGGACCACATATAACAAAACAACTCCAAAAAACAAACAATACAGGAATGGAGGCAATAATATATGTGCGAATCAGATTACATTGTTGTAGTAATTCACAAATGATAATGGTAAATCTCATGGCCATAAAGAAAGACAATTCCCACATATTTGGGACCAAATATAGGGCATCTGCATCATATACCAAATGTCCACAGTGCTGCTACTACTGAGATCCTTTTAAAAATCTAACACACACCATTTAAATACTGATAATCAAAGTATGGCTTTCAATAAAATCGAACAAACAGCAGGATAGGCCAATATAACAGTTGCTATAACAGAAAGGGGAGGTTATGATTATACTTCCCTAAATCCCAGATTAGATGCCAAGCCTGGAGAGGGTACGATAAGGGATCAGTCTGGCTCAGCATAGGAGCAGTGGTGGCCACCTTGATGGAAAGTCTGGTCTGTGTCCATTCATGTGATTACCCCATCAATCATAAACTGATGGCATATTTTAGCAATATGCCATCACTCTGAGATGGCAATTACCGTTTAGAAAAACAGGTCATCCACCTCTTCCCATTGAAAGATAAATGTACAGTATATACCTTTTTTAAATATTTCTCACATTTATGATCAAAGGTGGGAAGAATATTAAAGAATAATTTAATGCATTCCAGATCATCTTTTCTATGAACATGTCTTTGCCAGTAAGGCAATCTTCTGCAGCAGAATCCCTTTGCCACAGAATCCCTTTGCCACAGCAGTTAGAAAATAACTGTGCCTGAGCACACTATCAAGAGCATACAGAATACCTTGCAGACAGTTCTGTAACTAGAACTGACTGGTTCTTCGAGACTCTTAGTCCTCCTCCTGGCCAGGCCCAGCACTTCCCCTGCGTCCACTAAAGCTATACCCCTGCTTGCAGACTAATAAATAAATGCTGTCAAGTTAAAATTATGCTGTCAGGTCTACTGCTTAATATTAACCAATAGACCAGACAGAACAACAGATGGGCAAGTTGGGGGACCCCTAGAAAATAGTGACCATAACATAATAACCTTCCAATTGTCAATCAAAAGAGTGTCTCTTCAGGGAGGAACAAAAATACCAAACTTCTAAAAAGCAAATTTTGACCAGCTAAGAGAGGCCGTTAGATTCACTAACTGGGACAATATCCTCAAAAATAAAAATGAAGCCACAAAATGAGATAATTTTAAAAGCATCCTAAATTCTAATTGTAAAAGGTAGATACCTTATGGGAATAAAAGGTTAAAGGGCTTCTGTCATCCCCCAAAAGTCTTTTTTTTTTTTTTTTTTTTTTTTTTTGGGCTCACTAAAAAGCTTATAGGGCGATTATACTAAACATATTGTTGTGAACTTTTTAAGTAGGTTAATTTCGCTAGAAAACGCTATTTTATAATATGTAAATTACCTTGCTACCAGCAAGTAGGGCGGTTACTTGCTGGTAACCGCCGCATCCTGCTTGCAAAAAAATGCCCCCTCCTGCGGTTGATTGACAGGGCCAGCGAGCTCTCTGCTCCTCCACCTGGCCCCGTCTCCGTTCGAAATCTCGCGCCTGCGCCCTACCGGTCTTCAGTCGGGGCAGGCGCACTGAGAGGAGTACGCTCACTCGGCAGCTCCTTCCTTAGTGCGCCTGTGCTGATGACCTCACAGCTACACCCGGAAGAGAAGACGTCGCCGGCCGGGTGTAGCTGTGACATCAGGCTGTATCGTGATCATTGGCTGGCAGGCTGTAATTTTTTAAATCAACCAATGAAATGTGTATATGTGATGCTATTTGCAAAATAGCGTCTGAAATACCTGCTGCCTGCTCCTCTGGTGGTCCTTTTTGCTTGGATCGACCACCAGAGGACACAGGCAACTCTGTAAGTAGCACTAATCACCACATTTACACCCCCCTCTGTCACTTATTAACCTCTTAGTAGGCACTGATCACCCCATATAAACCCCCTGATCACCCCCCCTGTCATTGATCACCCCCCTGTAAGGGTCCCTAATCACCGCCACGTAGTTATCTACTTGTTAGGTAGTTGGCGCCCAGCACACCGCAGTCACTGATTAGTAGCTGATTAGTCGCTGTCGCTAATCAGCACTAATACTAATATAGTATCTGAAAGTGATCAAGACTGATCACAATCAGATCTATATTAGTACATAAGGGTCACCTTAGGCTCTATAAAAAACGCAGTGTTCGCACGATCAAGCCTGATCTTGTGTGCACACTTGCGTTCAGTCTGCCCCACCGCAGTGACAGAATTTTTTTTTTCCTGATCACTGCAAAAACACAGTAAAATCGCTGCGCCGCTATAAAAGATAACTTTTGAGTTTTTGGATCTTTATTAGCGATCGCAGCGTTACTTCGCAAGCACTCCTTTTTACTTGGTAGTCTCATAGGAATACCCCTTAAATTTAGTTACTCCAAAATGGCAAAACAGGGGTAATCCGCTGAAGAGGCCTACAGGATTCTGGCCGTGATGGATAAAAGTGATGGGGACGCCTCACCTGTTGAATCCAGAATATGAACCTGTACACAGCAGTGGCACTATGACCGCTAGCGAAGATGACGAGGTTAAGGTTCCTGCTACGGTCAGGCGTACCCGACCCCATGTCAGTGTTTCGCATACCCCGCGTGATGAGCCTCATATGCAGCAGAGTGGTGCTAGCGCTGACCTTTTTTATGGTGCGGCATACACCAGCAGCGCAGCACATCCTGGACCTTCTACCAGCACTTCCGTATTCCCTGGTGAAGTGGCGAGCACCAGAAGGGCAGTTCAAGCTGGTACGGTGGCACGTGCACTAACTCCCCCGTCGCAGCCACCGCATTCTCAGGCCCGTAGAGCCCTTAGTCTCCCAGAGGTGCTGACAAACCCTAATTGGCAATCCCCTGCTTCTGCCGCACCCGTATTGCCCCCTTTCACCGCCCAGTCAGGAGTTCGCATGGAGACAGCTAATTTCGGATCGGCCCTTGAATTTTTTGAGCTGTTCTTCACCGCGGATCTCTATGACTTAGTTGTGGCAGAAACCAACTGCTATGCCACACAATATATAACCGCCAATCCGGAAAGCTTCTATGCCCAGCCTTTCCGGTGGAAACCAGTCACAGTTTTCGAATGTAAAATTTTTTTGGGCCTTATCCTCAGCATGGGTCTAACTAAAGAAAAAGTATTGCGGTCATATTGGTCTAAAGACCCAATACATTACATGCCCATGTTCTCTGCTGCAATGTCCAGGGCACGTTTTGAGGTCATCATGCGCTTTATGCATTTCACTGTCATCCAAGAGGCCACCCTGCTTATGACCGGCTCCACAAAATTCGGCCCCTCATAGACCATTTGTCATCCAGATTTGCATATGCATATACCCCCAATCAGAACATCTGCACAGACGAGTCCCTAGTACATTTTACCGGGTACCTTGGCATCAAACAGTAAATCCCCAGCAAGCACGCTGGGATCAAATTGTGTAAGCTCTGTGAAAGGGCCACAGGCTATACATATTGTTTTAGCGTCTATGAGGGAAAAGACTCAAAACTGGAGCTAGTCGGATGCCTTGACTACCTGGGGAGCAGTGGCAAGATTGTCTGGGACTTGGTGTCACCCTTAGTCTGCAAGGGATACCACTTATACGTGGACAATTTTTACACAAGTGTGGCCCTCTTTCGGCACTTACATCTAGTCGGAATTCAATGCTGTGGCACCGCGCGACCTAGTTGCCGGGGCTTCCCCCAACAGCTCGTTAGTACCCGACTTGCACGGGGGGAGAGGGCTGCCTTGTGTGACCAAGAACTGCTCGCGGTGAAGTGGAGGGACAAGAGGGACGTTTACCTTCTGTCCTCCATTCACGCAGATACACGACTGTACAAATTAAACGGGCAACCGGAGTAATTGAAAAACACGACTATAACCTTCACATGGGAGGGGTGGACTTCAATGACCAGATGTTGGCTCCCTATTTAGTGTCTCGCCGCACCAGACGCTGGTATAAGAAGGTGTCTGTATATTTAATTCAATTGGCTGTATATAATAGTTTTGTTCTCTACAGTAAGGCTGGGAAAACGGGATCCTTCCTTAAATTCCAGGAAGAGATCATTTTGGAACTCCTGTATCCAGGAGGTTCTGTGCCCCAAGTCCCTGATGTAGTGAGTCGGCTACATGAGAGACACTTCCCCAGTGTCTTTCCTGGTACCCCAACCCACCGTTCCCCAAGAAAAAGATGTCGTGTCTGTAGCAGGGGTGGAATAAGGCGTGACACCACCGTTTTTTGTCCTGACCAGCCTGCCCTATGCATAGGGGAGTGTTTCCGCAAGTACGACACACAGGTACACTATTAGTATAGGGATTGCGTGACACAGGACAGGCACACAGGGGTCTTAGGGCCCTTGCACACGAGCGTTGCTCATGCATTGTGATCGCAAAGGAGCTCCCGGCATGACTTCTCCCGCACAGACAGGGTCGCATAGCATTATATTGATTTATGATGCTAAGTAACCCTTACAGTTCTGGAATGCACTTGATAGCACTGGCATACTGCTGCCAGTGTTATCCAATGCCAGAACAGTAAACACACCCCACAAATGACCCCATTTCGGGAAGTAGACACCCCAAGGTATTCACTGAGGGGCATAGTGAGTCTGTGGGAGATTTTATTTATTTTTTGCCAGAAGTTAGCAGAAATGGAAACTTTATTATTATTTTTTTTTCCTCAGAAAGTGTCATTTTACTCTAACTTGTGAAAAAAAATTAAATCCTGCATGAACTCACCATGCCCCTCCGCGAATACTTTGGGGTGTCTTCTTTCTAAAATGGTGTCATTTGGGGGGTATTTATACCATCCTGGCATGCTAGCACCTGAACAAACATGACAGGTGCTCAGAAAGTCAGAACTGCTTAAAAATGCAGAAATTCACTTTTATTGGATTCTTTTTATCAAAGACATGTAGCACAACAAATTCTGACACAAACTTGTATAGAAATGTAATTATATTTGAACAATTTTACCAGAAAAAGTTAAAAATACACTTGTTTTGAGAAAATTGCGGTCTTTTTTGATTAATATCAGAAAAACGAAAAATCTCAGCAGCAATCAAATACCACCAAAAGCAAGCTTTATTTGTAAGAAGAAAAGGAGGTAAAATTCATTTGGGTGCCAAGTTGGATGACCGAGCAATAAACCGTTAAAGTTGTGAAGTGCCTGACACAATATGATGCATTTGAAAACAGATCCGTCCCCCATTGACTTTGATCCGTTTTGACTTTGACATTTTGTTTTAAAAGCTAATGCAAACGGATCTGTTCTGAACGGATACAAACGTTTGCATTATAGGTGCGGATCTGTCTGTGCAAATACCTAACGCATGTGTGAAAGTAGCCTTAGGCCTCATGCACACGGCCGTTGTTTTGCGGCTCGAGCGCGGACCCATTCACTTCAATGGGGCCGCAAAAGATGCGGACAGCACTCCATGTGCTGTCCGCATCCTTTGCTCCGTTCTGTGGCCCCGCAAAAAAAAAATAGAGCATGTCCTATTTTTGTCCTTTTTGCGGACAAGAATAGGCATCTCTATAATGGGCCTCCTGTTCCGTTGCAAAAATTGTGGAACGCACACGGACGCCATCCGTGTTTTGCGGATCCACGGTATGCGGATCCACAAAACACACGCTTGTATGCATGAGGCCTAAGGGAGCATTCACATGAACGTATTTTTATTCCACGTCTGTTCCGCAATTTTGCGGGAACGGGTGCGGACCCATTTATTTCAATGGGGCCGCAAAAGATGCAGACAGCACACTGTGTGCTGTCCGCATCTGTTGTTCCATTCCGCAGCCCCGCACAAAATATAGAGCATGTCCTATTCTTGTCCACAACCACGGACAAGAATAGGCATTCTCTATATAGCTCCAGCCATGTGCGGTCCACAAAATGCGGAACACACACGGGCAGTATTCGTGTTTTGCGGATCCGCAATTTGCGGACCACAAAAACACCACAGTCGTGTGAATGCTCCCTAATACTGTGAAATGTGATGTGGTCAAAGTAATGCCAGCTTTATCCAGCCTTCTGCCGCATTAGCAAGTCTTTTACAAGGGAGGAGTTTTCTATGCTAACTAGCATAGTGATCTGCCTCCATTCATTCTGAAGCTCCATGCCCGGAGACGTCACCGGACTGGATGGGCGGCGCTTAACACAGAGGAGCGTGGCTTATTGCATCTCGGCCGGCCAAGTTTCCAACCTCTCTGCATAATTATCTACGCTGCCAGTGACGTCACTGGGCTCCCTGAGCAGCAGAAGAGGAGGCTTTGCTCCTCTGCAAGGGAACCGGTACTGAATACAAGAAACTTTCACTTACAGCCCAGCATTTACTGGTGAAAGTGGGGCTTCACAAATATGTTTAAAAGGTAGGACCTGCATATTAATAATGTGTGTATTAGACAAAGGTCCCCAATCCCGGACAACCCCTTTAAATATTTTTTTCTCTCCATGTATTCCCTGAGGAAAATGTACAGTGTAGAATTCCCCATTAAAAGTTGGCCTTTCTGACCCAGGAAGAAGGGTCGGGGTCGGTTGGTGATCAACATTACCAAAAAATTCACTTTGAAGGAGTTTCTAATGTTTTGGCATCTGTTCTGGCAGTAGGATGTCATAGAACCAGCAATAAAAAAAATAACCCACCCAAATCTGCTCTAGTCCTTCTGAAGTCTTGCGGCAGGCCCAGCCCATAGAAAAATTACTAAAATAGGGGGTCATTTATTAAAGTTTTTAAGCTGCTTTTTGGCGTATGTATGTCGCTGATTTTGTCACAACAGTGTTTTGTGGTAAAATCTTACACCTTTCCCGCTCATGCACTTTTGCAAAGTGGTGAAAAAAGGTGGCATGGGCAAGGAAGAGAAAATCTCATTTATCATTTTCCATGGAAAATTGCCTTAAACTACACCACCAAGGGAGCTGGCGTAGATTAAAGCGTGTCACACGGTCAGCAGTAGCAAGCTCAACATAACTTTGGTGTACCCACCGGCAGCGCAGAGGGATTAAGGCCGGCGTCTAAATTGCCAGTCTTAATAACTGTCCCATATAATGTCCATTTTCACAGCACAAATATTTTAGACATGTTTTGTCTTGAAATCTTCAGTAAATTTTTTTTTTGCAAGGGTTAGTTTTTCCTTTTTGTTTTTTTTTTGTATTATCTGCCATCTAATGGCACAAAAGAAAGGTTCCTAAGATGTCATGTAAAAAATATCAAATACATGCACACTGGCTCAGAAATGAGTTATTTGCAGTTGATAGACCCATTCCTGAAACTGATAAATTGGACTGTTAAGGAAGAGGGTAAACACTTCTTTAATGAAGCAGTTAAATGTAATTTTCTTATAAACTGTGTTTTTTTTTATTTTCTGTCATATTTTTTTTCAAAGCAGATACACTGGCCAAAAACATAATGGACAGGAGTTGACCCTATTGACTACTGTAGGAGTGTTTCTAAGGGTACTTTTTAACACTAGCGTTTTGGATTCCGTTTGTGAGATCCGTTTCAGGGCTCTCACAAACGGTCCAAAACGGATCAGTTCAGCCCTAATGCATTCTCAATGGATAAGGATCCGTTCAGAATGCATCAGTTAGGCTCCGTTCCGCCTCTATTGCGTTTTGGAGGAGGACACCAAAACGCAGCATGCAGCATTTTGGTGTCCGTCTGAAGAGGCGGAGCCTAACGGATCAGTTTTTTTTTACAATGTAAATCAATGGAGACGGATCCGTTTTCAATGACACAATATGGTGCATTTGAAAACGGATCCGTTCCCCATTGACTTTCAATGTAATTCAAAACGGATCCGTTTTGGACTTTGTCATTTTTCTTTAAACCTAATGCAAACGGATCCGTTCTGAACGGATACAAACGTTTGCATTAGAGGTGCGGATTCGTCTGTGCAAATAAACAGACAGATCCGCACCAACGCAAGTGTGAAAGTACCCTAAGCATGCTCTATGACTTGTGCAGAGACAGGAGAGAGCAGATAAACTGTGATGTCACCTACAGTGGATGGTGGATTATGTGATCCAGAGGTGTGATATACCTCTACAGAGGTGTTTCTTGTCAATGTAGTTCTTCCAGCCATAGAATACTGCTGATCCTTGCCACAAGTTAGGTTATTCAGTAAGTTTAATCTCTGATCTTCTACAGCAAGTGTGCCCTGGTCAACTGCTATTATTCTTAAGGTCAAGCATCTAAGGCCTCTTTCAAAGAAGCAATGCAGATTGTGTCATGATCTGTTCAGGAAAAGATGATGGTTTTACATGCAATCTCAAAATCTCAATCTGTTTTGTCTGCAATTTGTGTTCTGTGTCTGTGGTTTTTCTTTTTTCCATCTGGATTGTATGTGCATGAAAAAAAACTGAATAACAATCTATATCTCCTAGCAACCATCAGTAAAAAACACATTGCCTTCCGGATGCCTTCTGTTTTTCAACCCCATTAACTTCTATGGAGCCAGGGTGAGGTTCTAAAGATGATGCATCAAAAACTACACTCATGTACTAAGACCCGCGGAAAAGAATGGGTCAGGATTCAGTCCGGATGTTATGCGTCTACTACACACATCGCATCTGACTGGAAAAAGCCCTAAGAGTAACTGTGGCTTATCCAAAAAGGGGTCAACAACGTAAACTCCCAATGCGGTGCCTATAAGTGATAAAGTGTAAAAATAGCTTAGCCTATGTTGCATCACTTACTATACAATTTCAAACTGCACCATTACCTCAATCCTCTTTGTCTGTAACCCAGATGTTTGCTTAACCCCTCCCTGACATATAACGTAATAGTACGTCATGGCGCAGGTGACTTGCCGCAATTTGAGGTACTATTATGTCATGACGATTGGGCAGGCACCGGGCGCGCCCAATCACTGCAGGGACCCTGCTGTATCCGCCGGCATCGGTGTAAAAGCCGATGGCGGGGGATTAACCGGACTGGATGGGTGGGGCTTAACACAGAGGGGCGTGGCATAGAAGGTGTTTTACAGTCAGTGAGTAATCGCATGGGGTCCCCACACTGTGGTGATGGGGACCCGATGTATGAGAAGGCAGCCCAATGCTTTGCTGAGGCATCAGGACCTGCCTTCTATGGAAGCTGAAGAAATCTAGCCCCAGGCTGGGTTTCCTAGGCAACCTGTTAGTTTATTACTCAGTGTAGTACACTAACAGGCAATGCATTACAATACAGATGTATTGTAATGCATTGCAGAGGGGATCAGACCCCCAAAAGTTGAAGTCCCAGAGTGGGACAGAGATAAAGTCAAAAAAGTGTTTTTAGTAATAAAAAATAGAAGAAAAAAAAAACACACATATTAGGTATTGCCGCGTCCATAACGACCGGCTTTATAAATATATCCCATAATATATCCTGTCAGATAAACACAGTAAAAAAAAAAAAAAAAAAAAAAAAACTGTGCCAAAAAAGCCCTTTTTGTCACTTGTCACAAAAAGTGCAACACCAAGTGATCAAAAAGGTGTATACCCCCAAAGTGGTACCAATCAAACCATCACCTCATCCCTACATAACACAATCGCCAACAAAAATAAAAAAAACTATAGCTCTCAGACTATGGAGGCACTAAAATGTGATTTTATATTTATTTTTTTGCTTCAAAAATGCTATTGTGTTAAATTCAAGTAGATAAAAAAAGTAGACATATTAGGTATCGCCACATCCGTAACAGCCAGGTCTATAAAAATATCACATGACCTAACCTCTCAGGTAAACACCGTAAAAAAGAATAAAATTAAAACAGTAGCAAAAAAAGCCCTTTTTTGTCACCTTGCATCAAAAAGTTCAACACCAAGCGATCAAAAAGGCGTATGCCCCCCAAAATGGTACCAATCAAACCATCACCTCATCTTGCAAAAAATGGGACACTACCTAAGAGAGTCAGACAAAAAAATAAAAAAAACCTATAGTATGATTTTTTTTTGTTTAAAAAATGCTATTATTGTGTTAAAGTGAAATAAATATACATATTTAGATATCGCTGCGTCCGTAACAACCTGCTCTATAAAAATATCACATAATCTAACCCGTCAGATGATCGTAAAAATAAAAAAAGGCAGTTTCTACTGTAGAGGTTCATCAGGGGGCTACAAATGGAGTCTGAAAACCACTTCAGCAAAATCTACCTTCCAAAAACCGCGCGGCGCTCCTTTCTTTCTGCACCCTGCAGTGTGCCCATACAGCAGTTTACCACCACATGTGGACTGTTTCTGTAAACTGCAGAATCAGGTTTATAGCTATTGAGTTTTGTTTGGCTATTAACCCTTGATTTGTTACAGGAAAAAATGGATCAAAATGGAAAATCTGCCAAAAAAAGTGAAATTTAGAAATTTTATATTCCTTTAATTCTTGTGGAACACCTAAAGGGTTAACAAAGTTTGTAAAATCCGTTTTGAATAACTTGAGGGGTGTAGTTTCTATTATAGGGTCATTTATGGGTGGTTTCTACTATGTTAGACCCTAAAGTGACTTAATAACTGAACTGATTCTTAAAAAGTGGGTTTTGGATTTTTTTTTAAAACTTCGAAGAATTTCTTCTAAAATTCTAACGTCCCAAAAAATTAAATTACATTTTCAAAATGATGCTAACATAAAGTAGACATATGGGGAACGTTAAGTAATAAATATTTTATGAGGTGTCACTTTCTGTTTTAAAAGCAGAAAAATAGAAATTTAGAAAATTGCAAATTTTTAAACATTTTTGGTAAATTTAGGATTTTTTCATAAATAACGGTAAAATATATTGACTCAAATTTATGACGGTCATAAAGTACAATGTGTCATGAGAAATCAGTCTCAGAATGGCTTGGATAAGTAAAAGTGTTCCAAAGTTATTTGCAAAAGAGGGCCTGGGCAGGAGGGCGAAAACTGACCCTGGGTAGAAGGGGGTAAAGGTGTGTTTTGGGTTATTGTGTTGAAACACCCATTTTAAGGCTACATTCACACGACCGTACTTTTTTTTCCGCGTCCGATGCGCATTTTGCGGAATAAATGCGGACCCATTTATTCCTATGGGTGAATAAAATATGCGGACAACATTCAGTATGTTGTCCGCATCCGTGGTTCCGCATTTATACTCCGCAAAAATATGAAGCATGTCCTATCATTGTCCGCAGAAATCGTTCTGCAGCCCCATAGAAGTGAATGGATCCGCAAATTGCGGATGACATACGGAAAGGTTTCCGTATGTCATCCGCAATTTGCGGATCCATTTCCGTATTTCTATTATAATATTTTATTCTCTCCCTCTTTTTTCCTCATCCGTTTTTTGCGGACCATTTTTTGCGGATGACATACGGAAGACACTCTTCAGTATTTTGCGGACATACGGATCCGTTTTTTGCGGATCCGCAAATACATACGGTCGTGTGAATGTAGCCTAAGAGGGCATTTCTTCTTCGGCATAGGGCAACATAATCTCAAATATTTTGATATATTTGAAAATGACCCATAATCTCTAGTATGCGACAAATGGGCCGAATACCATGGTACGAGAAACATCCCCATATCGTGTTTTTTGCACCACCATGCTTTACTGTCTTCACAGTGTACTGTGGCTTTAATTCAGTGCTTGGGGTCATCTGACATACTGTCTGTGGCCACTAGACCCAAGACTTTACATATTTGTCTTCGGATGGTAACTCACTGGTAACTTCAGATCTTCTTTGATCTTTCTGGAGGTGATAATTGTCTGAGGCTTTGCCATTTGGGCTATTCTTCGATCCATTCGAACAGCAGTTTCTCACTTCTTTTTGCATCTTTCAGATTTTGGTTGCCTCTTCAAGGTATTTGAGATAATTGTAGTTGAGCAGCCTATAATTTGCTGCACTTCTCTATGTTTATTCATCTCAAATCAACTTTTTGATCAGAACAATGTCTGGACCAGCCCATTTCTTCCCAGTATTTCAGAAGGAACCAACATATAACATTTACCACCCTTTACCTTAAATAAGGGTCAAATTTAACACCTGTTATTCCACAGAATGAATGACTTCACCAATTCAACTCCTCACTGCTAATATTTAAAGCATGTCCCTTTCAATTAATGATTCGGTTAATCCTAATTTGCGAGCACATCTAGCTGATATTGTTTTAAAAACATCAGGTTGGACTAAGTTGAAGCTATACAGAACTAGTGGAATGTGCTTTAACCTCCCAAAGACACAGGACGTACCCGTACGTCCAGTCCCTAAAGATGGCGCCTGCTTCTGCTTCATGCGGGCGCCATCGCTGCGGGTGGCCACCTGCTTATTCAAGCAGACCCCCGCAGCTAATGTTCGGGATCGGCAGCGCTGCCGCTCGCGAACATTTAACCCCTTAGATGCCGTGGTCAATCCTGACCACGGCATCTGCGCGCGATTAAAACCAAAAGTAAAACTTTCGGCAGCTCTCCGGCTCCCCCTTTTGGCGATCGGGGGAACCAGAGCCTGTCAGCAACAGCCATGGTTTCTGTGAATGAAACCATGCTGTTGCATAGTATTTTCTATGAAGCCCTTGTTAGTAATAGGGCTCCATAGGAAACTAGTAAAATCATCATAGACTCCAATACAAGTATATTGGAGTTTATGATAGAAGTAATCAGATGACTGATTTATATAGTTTCCTATGGGACCTATATAAAAGTGTTAAAAAAATAAATAAAAAATAAATAAAATAAAAATTCAAATCATCCCCCTTTTCCCAAAAATAAAATAAAAGAATTTTTTTAAAAAAAAAATACACATCATGGGTGTCGCAATGTGCGAAAACGACCATAGTATAAAAATATATTCCCCATACGGTAAACAAAAAACCAAAAAAAAGCGTCCAAATGGCCGATTCGCCGTTTTTGGACGCTTCATTCCCTCAAAAAAAATGAAATAAAAAGTGATCAAAAAGATATACACACCCTATAATGGGATCACTTAAAAGTACAGATTGTCCCACAAAAAATAAGCCCCCATACAACTCTGTACACATAAATACAAAAAGGTTATAGGGGTCAAAATATGGCGGAAAAAAAAAATCCCACTTTTGAATTTTTTCTCACTATCAACACACAAGAAAAACTATACATATCAGGTATCGCCAGATTCGTACTGACCTGTAGAATAAGACTAACTGGTCAGTTTTATCGCACATCGAACGTCAGAATTTAAAAACCCGTAAAAATGTGGTGGAATTGCTTTTTTTTTGCAATTTCACCCCATTTGGAATTTTTTTTATGGCTTCCCACTACATCGTATGCAATATAAAATGGTGGCGTTGGAAAGTACAACTTGTCCTGCAAAAAACAAGCCCTAATATGGCTATGTAAACGGAAAAATAAAAAAGTTATGGCTCTCGGAAGGCAGGGAGTGCAAAATGAAAACGCAAAAATGAAAAAAAAACGTGTCCTTAAGGGGTTAAGTCTCACTGGGGGAGGAACTTTCTTTTCCTGGTAACGGAGAACAATAGCAAGTTTTATCCAGTGGACTATGGAAGCTTTTGAAGCCACCAGTCCTTTATTTTTACCCTGGAACTGTAAAAGAAGTTGGTCATATTTTCTGAATTCTTGTGTTGTATTCAAATATGTAAGAAGACTTTTTCATACACCCAGATTATGGAACGTTCCTGCTTTGCACAGGAGGAGGGGAGAGGTACTTACTGTTGGCAACTTCATTTTGAAAAAACCTTAGGGAGAAAGGCCGGTGAACGTTTTAGCACAATTCTGTTGTCCAAGACAGTAAGGTAAGTAGACTTACATAAAAAGGCCTAATCTTCTCACTGTGGTGATGGCTAACAGGAACATTGTTTTTAAGGTTATTGAAGTGTATATCTTCCAGTGGTTCAAAAGGAGTCTTTGCAGTGAGAACCAGATTTAGATTCCACTGAGTTATTTTTACAAAAATGAGTAGGACAAAGTCTGCCCATCCCCTTAATAAACCTTTTAACTAAGGGCATTTCCACAAGCCTTAGATCCATAAAAGCACTACGGATCACAACCTGGATTTTCAAAGTACTTGTTCTAAGGCCCTTGTCGAACCTTGCTTGTAGAAAATCTTATATGAGGCCCAGATCTGTAGGGTTTACTGGATCCCACTTATTTTTTGCAAAAAAAGCATTCTAGGTTCTAACAAATTTTTTCTTTCCACTGTGCAGCAAGGTAGATATCACCGCATCAGAGAAGCATTTTTGTTTTAACATGCCCCATTCAACTTCCATGCTGTTAGACAAAGCTGTGGGACATTTGGATGATGAACTGGAACCTGATGGAGAAGGTCTGGTAATTCTGGGAGAGTGCACAATTCTTCTGCCAACAGTTTCAGGATAAAGGGAAAACAGGCCCTTTTTGGCCAGTATGGCACAATCAATATTACTTGGTCTCTTTCTTCCATAGTCCTCATTAGAGTCAAGAATGGGGGAACGCATAAAGTAGCCCTCTGGGCCATGGTATAGACAGGGCACCCATCCAATCTAGATGTTCTTGGGGGCAAATTGAAAGGAAATTCTGAAGTCTGTCTGCCAAGGAAATCCACCAAACAATTCTCCTTTCCTCGTAGATCTACTGTTGAGATTGATTTTAAGTATTTTTCACCCCAAACAAAAAAAATTTCAGGTAGCGATTCCACTCCTTGTGCGCCCTTGTAAATTCAGGTAGACGACAGTGGTCAAATTGAGAGGACTTTTACATGGTGCTTCTGCATAACAGGTTTTAAACTCTGTTGACTCCAGGTGACCTAAACTACTGTCTGAGCTGTATGAGCTCCCCAGCCCCAGCTGCTTGCATTGGTGGTTCCCACTATCTAAATCTTTGGACACCACTGGACCCCTTTTAGGAGATTTTTTTTCGAATAGCCACTATATGAGAGGGGAGGCTCGGTTTGTTTTCTAGGGAGGACTGTTTTTTTTGTCTCCCACAAATAGGAGAAATGTCTGGAGAGTTCTGGTATGAACTTGGGTCCTTTTAACTGAGGGAATCATTGATGTTAATAGTCCCAATAGCCTTATAATGTCTCTCACTAAAACTGTCTTCCCGTTACAAAGGGTAGACACTTCTTCAATTGAAAAAAGGACTCCCCCAAAAAAATAAAAAAAATATATATATATATATTTATATATATATATATTGTTGACTGAGGTACAGATGAAAATTTTCCATGTTCATAAGAAAGCCCAGAGAGGCGAAAGAGTTTATTACCAACTGGAGCTGAAGAGACAAATTTTGAAAGGAGTCTGCAACTATCAACAGGTTGTCTAAATAAGGGATCACAAGAATCCACTTTAGATGAAGACACCTTATCACATCTGCCATTATTTTTGTAAAGATTCAAGGTGCTGTAGAGAGGACAAATGGGAGGGCTTGGAGCTGAAAATGACACATTTTTGTACTTTTGTACAAAGCAACCCTAAAAAACTTTTGGAAATGTTTGTGGATTAGTACACGATAATAGGCATCCGAAAGGTGTAGGATTACCATAAACAGTCCTGATCTACAAGATTCACTGTTGGTTTGATGCTTTCTATTTTGAATTTTTTGTGAGCAAAGAATCAGTTGAGGTATTTGAGGTTTGTTATGACTCTTTAGGACCCTTTTTTTTAATTAGGAGCAAAGGAGAATAGAATCCCTGACTTATCTAGTCCATGTAAACCTGAATGATAACTTTTTTTCTGCTCTTGTCTATTGCACCACTGGCATTATTTCTGATGAAAATAACGGGACTCAGATGGGAATAATGTTTTATTGTCAGAGGCTTTATCAAGAATGTAATCTAGAGCAGAACCATAAAGTTTGTCTCCCTCACATGGGATAGAGCAAAGACAACTTTTATATTCTGCATCCCTAGACCAAGATAGCAGTCATATAGCCCATTGGGTCTTTTAATATGGTAGTCTCTAACAACCGGGCTGAGGACCAATACCGGCTCGTGAATCATCTGAAGGCTGAAGACCATTAAGCCTGAGGCTTATGAGGCATCGCTGAGGTGCAGGATGGTCGCAATGACCTTCTGAGCTGGGTCACAAGTGGCGTGATGAAATCATCACAACACCATAGACCCAGTGGCAGGGGATCTCAATGATGTTTGACTGCCTGTACCGTAATGCAAGGAACTGGGGCAGCAAGCTGGAAGAGGCCTGCATCAAACACACCAATAGCTGATCTCAGGGAGACCAGCTACAAAATACACCGCAGAGCCTCATTTAAGAGTCTTAACACAGCAATCGGAAGTGCAAAGCTCCCTGGGAAACAGTAATATGCAAAATAAATGTGGAGCCCCAGTTATGGGTCTACAACACAATAAAAGCCAGATATCCCTCAAAGGAAGGAAAACCGGTGCAAAGGGGTGTCTCTATTACAGAGATCACCAAATCCACCATATTAAGTGGCCCCCATGTCAAGATCCTGCTTTTTTACAAGCTTTAAGGATGTGACGGGGAAGACCTAAGCCAGTTAACCATCCATAGACAGCTGTTTCGGGGTGTTGCCCCTTATCAGTGTGGAGTCGGATTCTGGCTAACCGGGAGCAATGCCTTGAAGACTACTCAAACAAAACATTAGCGGATCTCAGGGAGACCAGCCACAAAAACACTGTGGAGCCTCAGTTAAGAGTCTCAACACAGCAATCCAAAGTGCAAAGCTCCCTGGGAAACAGTAATATGGAAAATAAATGTGGAGCCCCAGTATTGGGTCTACAACACAATGAAAGCCAGATATCCCTCAAAGGAAGGAAAACTGGTGCAAAGGGGTGTCTCCATTACAGAGATCACCAAATTCACCATATTAAGTGGCCCCTATGTCAAGATCCCGCTTTTTTACAAGCTTTAAGGATGTGACGGGGAAGACCTAAGCCAGTTATCCATCCACAGACAGCTTTTTACAGGGCTGCTCACATCTTGGCTGCAAAAAAGTGTCACACATGTGGTATCGCCGTACTCAGGAGAAGAAGGGCAATGTGTTTTGGGGTGTATTTTTACATATACCCATGTTGGGTGAGAGAAATATCTCTGTAAATTGACAACTGTGTATAAAAAAAATTTACAGCGCTATTTCTCACACCCAGCATGGGTATATGTAAAAATACACCCCAAAACTCATTGCCCTACTTCTTCTGAGTACGGCGATACCACATGTGTGACACTTTTTTGCAGCTAAGATGCGCAAAGGGGCCCTAATTCCCATGAGTACCTTTAGGATTTCACAGGGCATTTTTACGCATTTAGATTCTCACGCTTTAGGACCCCTAAAATGCCAGGGCAGTATAAATACCCCACATGTGACCCCATTTTGTAAAGAAGACACCCCAAGGTATTTCGTGAGGGGCATGGCGAGTTCACAGAAAAAAAAAATTTGGGCACAAGTTAGCGGAAATTGATATATTTTTTTAATTTTTTTTTTACAAAGTCTCATATTCCACTAACTTGTGACAAAAAATAAAATTTTACATGAACTCACCATACCCCTCACGGAATACCTTGGGGTGTCTTCTTTCTAAAATGGGGTGTGAGGTGTTTATACTGCCCTGGCATTTGAGGGTCTCCGCAATCATTACCTGTATGGCCAGCATTAGGAGTTTCTGCTATTCTCCTTATATTTAGCATACGGGTAATGAGATTTTTTTTTCCGTTCAGCTTCTGGGCTGAAAAAAAAAAAAAATGAACGGCACAGATTTTTTCATTCGCATCGAACAATGTGGATGAAAAAATCTCTGCCAAAATCAGTGACTGCGGTGCAGTGGGCGCTAACTATCTAACAGGTAGCTAACTAACTGGCGGTGATAAGGGACCCTTATGCCCCATTCAGACGTCCGCAATTCTGTTTGCGGAACAGAATTGTGGACCCATTCATTTCTATGGGGACAGACTTTGTCCCGCTCGGATCCGGAATTGCGGATCCGCACTTTCGGGTCTGCACTTCCGTTCCGCAAAAATATAGAACATGTCCTATTCTTGTCCGCAATTGCGGACAAACGGACAAGAAAAGGCATTTTCTATATAGTTCTGCCAATGTGCGGATCTGCAAAATGCGGAAAGCACATTGCCAGTGTCCGTGTTTTGCGGATCCACAAAACACATATGGACATGTGAATGGAGCCTTACAGGGGGGTGATCAGTGACAGGGGGGTGATCAGGGAGTCTATATGGGGTGATCAGGAGTTAACAAGGGGTTAATAAGTGACAAGGGGGGGGGGTAGTGTGGTGCTTGGTGCTACTTTACATAGCTACCTGGTCCTCTGGTAGTCGATCCCAGCAAATGGGACCACCAGAGGACCAGGTAGCAGGTATATCAGACGCTGTTAACAAAACAGCGCCTGATATACATGTTTGATGCGATTTATTTTGCATCTACAGCCTGCCAGCGATTGATCATCACTGGCAGGCTGTAGTATAACTGCTGAGCCGCGATCTGCTGTGAACGCGCGTGCGTTCACAGCAAATCTCGCCTCTCGCGAGATGACGCGCCGCCGCATCAAGGAGGAACAAGCCTGCCGCCGCCTGGACGCAGCCCTGCGTTAGGCAGTCGGTTAAATCTTCATTTTCTTCCCTATCTTCCTTGATCCATAACTTTATTTTTCCATTCAGAAAGCTGTAAGAGGGCTTATTTTTTGCGGGACAAGTTGTACTTTCTAATGCCACCATTTAATATGGCATACAATGTAGTGGGAAGTGGGGGGAAAATTCCAATTAGGGTGGAATTTGAAAAAAAATTAAAATTCCGCCACCACTTTATGGGCTTTGTTCCCACGACGTTCCATTTGTGGCAAAACTGACCTGTGCCCTTCATTCTCTGGGTCAGTACAATTACAATACCACATATGTATAGGTTTTTCATGTCTAAATAGTGTAAAAATAAATGTAAACTTTTTTTTTACATCACCATATTCTGACCCCAATAACTTTTATAGTTATATCTACGGACCTGTGTGGGGGCTCATTTTTGCGAGACAATATTTATTTTTTATTGATACCATTTTGGAGTGTGTGTGACTTTTTGATCACATTTTATTACATTTCTTTGGATAAGAGAAGCAATGAAAATAATGGCAAATTGGCCATTTTGACCCTTTTTCTTTATGCCATCCAACGTATGGGACAAATTTTTTTTGTTTTTAATTCTGAACATTCATGGATTTTTTACATCGATTTAGTGGTCAGACTTGCTGATTTCTTATGTTGGCCTCCCACCTGCTAGCTTAGATGCCCTGCTTCTTTTCAGCCACATCTAGCACATTTAAATCAATTACCGGCATCCTCATTGGCTGCAGAGGATGCCAGTAAGAAGCCCAGATGCGCGAGCAGCTTGCGGCTTGCAACTCTTCAACAGTGATGCTGCGGATAGTGTTTGTGAAGTTTTACTTGAGTTCATCCTGGGGATGTGGATTGTTAGCGGACGCTTTCTGGTTTAAATTTCTCCACAGATAAAAATCACATATGGGCAAGTCGTTTTGACCATAATCCCTTGCTCACAGTTCGTTCCTCCGTATGCAGTTCATGAACCCATGCCAGTGAGTTCTGTGCATTTTGTTAGAAAAAACAGGACATTTTTTTCTTCTGGTGTTAGTTGGTTGTAAAACTGTTCAAAGATGTCCAGATAAAGTGTTGTATTCACAGTTGATTTTTGTGACCTGCTAAATGAAATCATGCTTCATCCGTCATGAAGTACGGCAATGGGTCCAAATGTCAGCAATTTCCGCATTTTGCTTTGTCAGACTCTTAGTTCTTGGACATACACTATATTCAGTATGGTTTCAGGTTCAGAGATTTCAGCACTTGCTGACATGGGCCCCCTCAGGCAGCAGAAAATCGGAATTAGACTTAGGTTTCCATGAAATCACCATGACGGCCACAAGGAGATTGACCCTTGACCTCGAGGGGCAAGAACGGAGAAAGGTTAAAAGGTCTCCCCCCCCCCCCCACCACTTCACCATATACCAGTGCTTTCCAAAGTTATCAGAATGAAGGTGGAGAAAACTATAGAAACTTATTATACAAATAGAAGGTATTGCTTCATACCCCCACAAACAAAACATTAATTAGGGAGGGAATAACGGGCCGTCATGGTGATTTCATGGAAACCGAATTACCGGTAAGTCTAATTTCGATTTTCCATATCATCACCATGACGGCAACAAGGAGATATCCAAAATTATAATATCAAGGGGGGCTACTGCCTGAAGGACTTTACATCCAAAAGACAGATAAGCAGTATTTGAAAAATCTAAGTGGTAATGCTTTATAAAGGTATGTATGCTGAACCAGGTTGCCGCCCTACAAATGTCTTCCAAAGAAGCACCTGCTATTTCTGCCTGCGAAGAGGACATAGCCCTGATTGAATGTGCTTTTAGGTTAGTTGGACAAGAAAATCCCTGAGTGGTATAACAATGGGAAATTGTGCACTTAATCTATCTAGCAATGGAAGATCTAGACAACCTCTTTTCTTTGTTCTTCCCTGAGAACTGAACTAAAAGACTATCGGACTTCCTAAAGTTTTTTGTGACATCCAAGTATTTTAGAACCGTATGTCTAACGTCCAAGATGTGAAAGGAACTTTTTTTTGGATTATTGTAAAATGATGAGAGAATGATCTCCTGATCTCTGTGGAAGTCGGATACTACTTTGGGAAGGAACCCCGGATCTAATCTGAGTATTATTTTATCAGCCAGGATTTTGAGATAGGGCTCCCTAGTTGAAATCGCCTGCATTTCACCCAGCTTCCTTGCAGACGTGATTGCAATCAGAAATGCTGTCTTAAAGTATAACTGTCAAATTTTTTTTTTTTTTACTATTGGATTTTGGTGATTAATATCACCTTGTTGGCCCTGTTTTAATTTCTGATTATTTAATAAATAACCCCTAAAAGCCACCTAAAAGTCCCCAGTATTGGCTATTGTTACCTGAGATAAAATCAGGTTGCTATGCTCCTTCCGTCTACCAGATAGAGGATGGAGCACGCTGCGTGCACTGGGAACTGATAGTGAGTCATCCTTGTAAGGGAATGTATAAAAAGCCAGGTTCTTCCTGACAGGAGATAACAGTGCTGGGCTGTGTGTGTATACTTCTCCACATGCCTGTGCTTGGCAGACACTCCCTTAGCAGTTCTGGAGAATGTACATATGCTGGCTGCTCAGTGTATAAATGACAGCCTTATCTGATAAGAGGAGAGCTTGTAGAAGGACTACAGGCTTCAGCCAGACCTGGGTACTTCACTGCAAGACCCCCCTATACAGAGCTGGTCTTCACTAACTTCACTGCAGGTGTCCTATGGATTAGCCTCAGGGCTGAGGGCGGCCATCTTAACAGAATAGTGAAATTGCAGTTTTATGCAGACTGGTTGCTAAGGGCTGAATCTTATTAAATAAGGGGTAAGTAAGTCTAATAGTTATTGATTCAGGAATATTATCATATTAGTAACTACATATATGAAAACTGAAATTAGGGTCTAAATGTGACAGTTATCCTTTAAAATATAGAAATTTGAGTGGACAGTCTTCCAGAGGTTCGAACGGACTCATGGTTAGGTGGTTTAAAACAGTATTAAGGTTCCAGGAAGGAACTCGTGATTTTAGTATGGGCCTCAGTCTTGCTGCTGCTCTCATGAATCTTCTGATCCACCCATGGCCGCATCAAAGAAGCAGCTGAGAGCTGACACTTGTACTTTTAGAGTAGATGGCCTAAGACCTAACGCTAGAGAGTTGGAGAAAATCTAAGATTTGTTGAATCTTTGGTGTAACCAATTTAGGAGAGGATTCCCCAGACCAAGAACAGAACCTCTTCCAGATTTTCAGGTATATGGCTGATGTCACGTTTTTCCTACTGCCCCTGACTGTAACTTTGACTTATCTGAAAGTCCTTGACGTCTCAGTATTTCGGCCTCAGTATCCAGGCTGTTCGCTTTAAGAATTCTGGATGTGGATTTCGTATAGGCCCTTGATGTAGAAGGTCTTTCCTTAGTGGGAGAGACCATGGTTGGGAAATTGAGAGTCTTTTGAGGGAGGAGAACCAATTCCTCTTGGGCCAGAAGGGGGTCACCAGGATGATAGTCAAATTCTTTTGAAGGATTTTCTGAATTACTCTCTGAATAATTGGTAATGGCGGAAATGCATAACACAGGTTTCAGTCCCATGTCGTGGCGAATGCGTCTATCACCCAAGGATTGCCCCTGGGATCCAGGGAACAGAATCTGTTTACTTTTTTGTTGTCTTTCTAAGGCAAACAAGTCTATGTCTGGTGTCCCCCATCTGTCTACTATTATCCTGAAGACTTCTGAATTTAGGGACCAATTTGTTGGTCTAATGTGTGACGGCTGAGGGCCCCTTTGAGGTAGGTCGCTGATATAGACCTCACGTTCCTTTCCGCCTAGTGAAATATCTTGTTTGAAAGGTCTAGTAGCTTCTTTGCATTTTGTGCCTCCTTGATGTGAGAGAAAGGCCACCGTCGTTTTATTGTCCGACAAAATCCACAGGTGGTGATTCTGGAGGGTTTCTTTTTCTACCTTTAAAGCTTTCCACACTGCACTCAGCTCCCTAAAGTTTGAGGATTGGCTGCTTACCGAAAGGGCCCAGGAACCTTGGTAACAGGAGTCCCCAATTTTAGCTGCCATCGGTCTTGATCTGGACAAACGGACACATTCTCCAGGTCACTCCCTATGAGAGATTGCTGCACACCTTCCACCAGTTTAAGGAGGTTTTTACGTAGCCTGGAATGTGAAATTTGCGGTTTAGCGACCTTTGTTTTTTTTCCAAGATGCCCAGAATCCAGGACTGCATGGGATGGGAATGCAGCTGGCTCCACATTACTGATGGGATACAGGCTGTCAATGTTCTCAGCAAACTCATAGCCTCTCTCACCGAGCAGATTCTCTTCCTCTGGAAGGACCAGATTTTTTCACCCAAAGCCTGAACTTTGTCTGAGGGCAGGAAGGTGGTCTGTGACTGCAAGTCCAGGATGACTCCCAGGAACCTTACTCTGGTTGATGGATGTAGACAGGATTTCTAAGGATTGACAATCCAGCCCAGCTCCTTTAGAGTAGCTAGAAAGATGTCTAGATCTGTTAGTAATTGATATACCATATTTCCTACTAGTAAGAAATAGTCTAGATAGGGGATCAGATTCAGCTCCTTTTGTCTCAAGAATGCGACCATCTCTATCACCAATTTGGTGAATATTCTGGGAGCCAAGGAAATTCCAAATGGAAGAGCCATAAATTGAAAATGGCAAGTGTTGCCCTGCTGGTCGTTTATGGCAAATCTTAGAAATTTTTGAGCGTTGTGGTGGATCAGGATATGATAGTAAATGTCTTTCAAGTCCATAGTACACATCCATGCATTATTTTTTATTAGGGGATTGGGTATTTCCTGTAAGCAATGTACTTGTTGAGGAATCTCAGGTTTATAATCATACGGAATGATCCTTCCTTCTTTTTTACCAGAAACTGGAGTAAAATCCCTGGCCCTGTTCAGCGACTGGGACCTGAATGACGACACCTAGCCTTATGAGGTCCTTGATACTCTGCCAAATGCTGCTCTTAGGTTTCCGCGACCCCAGATTTGATATCAGAAACCTCCTTGGGGGTACTGAAGAAAATTCTATCTTGTAGCCCGCTCTGACTACTTCCTGGGCCCAGGGATTTGGGGTTATATTTTTCCAGGCAGATAGAAAATTCTTTAGTCTTCTCCCCACTCTGGCGTCATTGTTTATCACTGGGTTTACTCTGGGGGTTAAGAAGAAACCCTTTCCCTTTACCTCCCTTGGGTTAACTCCAGCGACCTGACTTCCCTTTCCCTCTGTAGGATCTCTCTTGTCCCTGAAAGGAACAAAAGGGCACTTTCCTCCTATAAGTTCTATCCTCAGGAAATGCCTTCTTTTTATCAAAAGCCTTTTCAAGTATCCTGTCTAAGACTGGCCCAAAGACGTATTCACTTGAAAAAGGGATAGAACATAACTTCATTTCTTAAGTTTTGTCTCAGGACCAGGATTTCATCCAAAGAGCACGACGTGCCGCATTAGAACGACCTGCATCCTTGGCTGAAAATCTAATGGATTCTGCGGAAGCATCCGCCAAAAAGGCCGTTGCAGATTTAAGTAGAGGAATAGAATTTATTATCTCCTCCCTGGGTGTCTTATTCCTCAAATGGAATCCTAGTTCGTTCAGCCAGAGGTACATAGGGCCAGATTTATCATTAGCCTAAGTCACTTTTCTGGAGTTGAAAAGTCGCAAAAAATTGCGCAAAAAGCCAAATTGCGAAATTTTTTGCGACTTTTTGGAGACTTACGCCACTCACTCCAAAACCAAGTTTATGGGCGTTTTGTCGTATGTAAATCACTTGCAAGACAGATTTATTATTGCGACTTTTTAAATAGTCGCAAAAAAGTCGCAAAAAATTGCGCAAACTCACTCCACTCATGACCATGCTTATGTTTGACAAAATCACTTTTTTAAAATTGCGACTTTTCCAAAGACAAAGCCAAAATACAACTAGGAACCAGAAATACACCAGATTTATCAACCTCTGAGCCCATGATAAATTTGACTTGACTCAAATACACATACGCCTTCTTTGAAAGTGGAGTGAACTGCAAGAGTAATGATAAATCTGGCCCATAGACTTTAAGATTAAACACAGATTAAGGCTTCCCAAGATTTGCGTAATAAGTAGAGATGAGCGAACTTCTATTTTTAGTTCGGCGTTCAAAGTTCGGGTTATCGTAGCATCCCGTTATGGATTCTATAACGGCATTTGGAATCCAGAAGGGGCTGCTTCATTGAACCCGAACCTTGGACAACCCTAAGGACCTGGGGTGACGTCACAGTCATGTGATCAGTGCAGGGGGCGTGGCTCAGCACTGGATCACCTCTTATCCAATCCAGTGCTGAGCCACGCCCCCTGCACTGATCACATGACGGTGACGTCACCCCAGGTCCTTAGGGTTGTCCAAGGTTCGAGTTCAATGAAGCAGCCCCTTATGGATTCCAAATGCCGTTATGGAATCCATAACGGGATGCTATGATAACCCGAACTTTGGACGCCGAACTAAAAATAGAAGTTCACTCATCTCTAGTAATAAGCTATCTGCTTTCCTCTCCCTGGGGTCTATCAATTGTGATGCGTCCTCAAAGGGCAATGAGGTTTTTTTATTGACCTTGGCGCTTGTACTTCTATCTTAGGGATCTCGTCAAATAGTTTAGACTCTGCCGGATCAAACAATAGGCGGTTCTTATATTCTCTGGACACCCCTTGTTCTTTTATCAGGTTCTGACCATTTTTTTTAAGATTATATCCCGAATGTTTTCATTAATTCTGGCTTCCATTAACACTCTGGCTCTTTTGGTTCTTAGACCCCCAAACATCTCCTCCTGAATAGAGTGAGGTTTTTGAACATCCTCCACCCCCATGGTGGCTCTTACGGATTTTAGGAGATCCGACATTTCCTCAGAGGCAAAATAGAATTTTTGACTGCCCTCAGGGATCTCTCCTTTCGAATGAGTGTCTTCCTACTCCCACTGCCTAGAAGAGAAAACATCATCACCCATGCACTCAGAATCAGAAGAGGAGGGTGGAATTATTTCTTGCCTCTTTGGAGGTAAGGGTCCCTGGTCAGATTCCGACATCTGGGAAAATGAAGCCTTGACCTCCTCCTGGATCATGGAGCGAACCTCCTCCCTTAGAGACACACGTTGCTCCTGGACTATATTAGAAATGCATTCTTTGCAGATCTTTTTGGGGTATCCATCTGGTAACTTTTTGAAACAAGAAATGCATTTTGCTGTTTTTTTTGGGGTTTCTTCTGAGCCTCCTTTGATACCTATGAGGCGAGAATAGACCAAAAAAAATTAGACGAATGGACATACGTATTGCAAACTAGGTGTACCACCGCCGTGCGCAATAATCAGAGGAAAACCCAGAACAATATGAAGGGTGATCCCCATCCCCAAATGAGTGCCATAGAAAAAAGAACAATCCCCACAGGGAACTTACAGGATGCTGAGTAGGAGCATCAAGCTCTCTAGGTGATGGTGGTTCCAGGCCTGACATCTCTGAACACCAGACCTCAGATCAGTCACACACAGCTCCTCGCTTTGCTGGCCGGCATCTGAAACACTAAGAACCCCTGCGCGTCGCCAGCCTCCTACGTCGCTTCCTGGACGCACCAGAAGTGACATCATCCAATGCGCCGTGCTCTCTTTCCAGCTTAAGCCACCAGGGCCAGGAGGAGGACACTACCCCGGGAGCAGTCTCCGCATCAACCAGAGCGAGCCCTCCCGTCTCTCCCCTGCCCAGCGTTGGTACCGGACCGCCGGTGAGTGCGTGTCCTGCAGTTCAAGATAAGTGCCACAGCACCCTTCTCCTCACCGGGAGATCCACACCAATAAACATAAACTTCTTTCCTCATCTCCCTGACCCAGGGAGACCTTTCTCTGCTCTAGCCTCTGTAGGGACAAGAAACACTGGTGTATGGTGAAAGGGGGGGGGGGGACGACGACGACATTTTGACCTTTTCTTTCTTCCTGCCCCTATAGAAGTAAGGGGTCAATCTACTTGTGGCTGTCATAGTGATGATATAAAGGGCATAAACCAAAGTAAAAGGACAAATGGGAAAAGGTGGGCGATTCAACCTGCATCTGATGAGGACAAAATGAAACACAAGCTTGAGGCCCCTTGCAGACAAGCGTGTACCACGCTGCGAGTCAACAGCGCAGCTCCCGGCCTAAACTCCCAGCATTGCCGGGGTCGCGTAGCATTATATTGATTTATGATGCTACAGTTGTGTTCAAAATTATTCAACCCCCACTGAAATTGAGTGTTTTGGCCAGTTTGACATTGATTTTGATCATTTCAGTCATCTTGTTTACAATTAAATCAGAGAGGCACTTGTAAGTCAGACAAATATAACATAACATTTATAATGAAATAACCACAAATGTCTTTTCTGTGCTCACATCATTATCAGTTTTATTCAACCCCCAAGTGACAGTCAATCTTAGTACTTAGTACAACATCCTTTTCCAGCTATAACAGCTTTTAAACGTGAAGCATAGCTTGACACAAGTGTCTTGCAGCGATCTACGGGTATCTTCGCCCATTGTTCATGGGCAAAAGCCTCCAGTTCAGTCACATTCTTAGGCTTGCGCGCTGCAACTGCTTTCTTTAAGTCCCACCAGAGGTTCTCAATCGGATGTAAGTCTGGTGACTGCGATGGCCACTTCAAAATGTTCCAGCCTTTAATCTGCAACCATGCTCTAGTGGACTTGGAGGTATGCTTGGGATCATTGTCCTGTTGAAAGGTCCAACGTCTCCCAAGCCTCAGGTTTGTGACGGACTGCATCACATTTTCATCCAATATCTCCTGGTACTGATAAGAATTCATGGTACCTTGCACATGCTGAAGCTTCCCTGTACCTGTAGAAGCAAAACAGCCCCAAAGCATGATTGACCCATGCTTCACAGTAGGCAAGGTGTTCTTTTCTTCATAGGCCTTGTTCTTCCTCCTCTAAACATAGCGTTGATCCATGGGCCCAAACAGTTCTAATTTTGTTTCATCAGTCCACCGAACACTATCCCAAAACTTTTGTAGTTTGTCCACATGACTTTTGGCATACTGCAGTCGACTCTTCTTTTTCTTTGGAGACAGCAAGGGGGTGCGCCTGGGAGTTCTGGCATGGAGGCCTTCATTACGCAGTGTGCACCCTATTGTCTGAGCTGAAACTTCAGTACCCGCATCTGACAAATCTTTTTTCAGTTCCTCAGCAGTCACACGGGGACTTTTCTCCACTTTGCGCTTCAGGTAGCGCACAGCAGTCGAAGTCAGCATCTTCTTTCTGCCACGACCAGGTAGCGTTTCAACAGTGCCCTTTGCCTTTAATTTGCGAATAAAGCTTCCTATGGTGTCTCTTCTTATAGCCATTCCTGTGAAGAGAAATCACCTCTTCTCTTGTCTTCCTGGACCATTCTCTTGACTTCACCATGTTTGTAAACACACCAGTAAATGTCTAGAAGGAGCTGAGTATCACGGTCATTTTACATCTGCCTAATTTGTGCTTTTCATGCTTGATTGCTGCTCCTTGACATCCACAGGTGTTTTCAATACCTGATCGAAAACACTTGAATGAACCTCTGTTCTTAAGAGTGGTCGTCTTTAACCACCTCAGCCCCCCTAGCTTAAACATCCTTAATGACCAGGCCACTTTTTACAATTCTGCACTACACTACTTTCGTTTATTGCTCCGTCATGCAACTTACCACCCAAATGAATTTTTCCTTCTTTTTCTTCTCACTAATAGAGCTTTTATTTGGTGGTATTTTATTGTTGCTGACATTTTTACTGTTTATGCTATTAATAAAAATTTAACGCCTTTTTTGCAAAAAAAATGACATTTTTCACTTTCTGTTGTAAAATTTTTCAAAAAAAAAAACTACATTTCTGTATAAATGTTTCTCTAAATTTATTGTTCTACATGTCTTTGATAAAAAAAAAATCCAATAAGTGTATATTTATTGGTTTGGGTAAAAGTTATAGCGTTTACAAACTATGGTGCAAAAAAGTGAATTTAGGTATTTTGAAGCAGCTCTGACTTTCTAAGCACCTGTCATGTTTCTTCAGGTGCTAGAATGTCAGGATAGTATAAATACCCCCCAAATGACACCATTTTAGAAAGAAGACAGCCCAAAGTATTCGCGGAGGGGCATGGTGAGTTCATGTATAATTTCATTTTTTTTCACAAGTTAGCGGAAAATGACTTTCTGAGGAAAATAAATAAAGTTTCCATTTCTGCTAACTTCTGGCAAAAAAAATAAAAAAATCTCAGACGGACTCACTATCAGGGCTGTGGAGTCGGTAGATAAATTGTCCGACTCCGACTCCTCAGATTTTGAAACTTCCGACTCCGACTCCTCGACTCCTCTGTATATAATATGCAAATACGAAGCTGTTCCACCAAGTTTTTCTAATCTCCTCTAGCATAGAGAGGTAGTTGAGCAGAAGCTGCTGCCTTCTCCTTTGTGTGCTGATCTTCTGCTTAAGATAGAGCAGTGGGAGGATCCAGGAAGGGGCAGGGGAAGGGGCATTTATTTTAAAACATGATTTTCCTAGTAGAATCCCATAGTCATGTTTAAAATTTAAGCTAACAATCTGAGTTTACATGTTTTATAGCCTTAGCTGAATGATAGCAGTTTTTCAAATGGTTTACAGCTTCAGTCTTGAACTATTGACTATCCATTCCCTTCACTTATACAAGTGTCTCCAGTCCTTAATCAGTTATCAGTGAGAGGCTAGGATAACCATGGGTTCCCTGTAACAGCAGACCACAAGACAATGGAAAGTGTAAGTATTGCCGCTCCTTAAAGGGACACTGACAGGCTGATTTTCCAGCTAAAGATATATATATACTGGTATTCATCAGAGAATTAGGAATAAAACTATACTAATGTTACCCCCAGTTAAACTGTACTTGTGTTTAAAAAACATTTTAATCTGTATGCAAATTTACTATCTTTGTGCCCAATGGGGCAGCGTCTCCTGCGGATTTGTGCTTAGCCTTGCCCGAAGTACATTTTCCCAGCGCTGTTTCCTCGTTATTATTCACTGCACTGGCCTTTTTTTCAGGCTAGCCGAACGCTGAATTCCTGCGCAGGCGCACGTGTAGAGTGCTGGCAGCAGCCTCGTCTGGCTATGCTGAGGCTGTGCCAGCTTTCTCTCTTCCTCCTCGCTACCTAGTCCTGTCTAGTGCTGCCAGTACTCTACATGTGCGCCTGCCCCCTTGGGCACAAAGGTAGAGAATTTGCATATTGATTAAAACATTTTTAAACACAAGTAAACCTCAACTGGGGTAACAGTCGTCTAGTTGTATTCCTAATCCTCTGATGAATACCAGCAGATATATCTTTAGCCGGTAAATCAGCCTGTCAGTGTCCCTTTAACTGCATAGTAAAGCATATGAAAAGCATGCTTCTTCACGGTCACTTAACGTCTTTGTTTAGCGGTAACGTGACGCACTGCATGCATTGGCCTTTATTCTTACAGTAGAGAAGTAATTAATTATAACTTTATCTGAATTGGGACATTTAAACTTGCTTTTTTTTTATTCCAATTTTTTTTTATTCCAATTTAAATCTAGTAGGAGTCGGAGTCGGTCCATTTTTTGCCGACTCCGACTCCAGGTACCCAAAATTGCCTCCGACTCCGACTCCACAGCCCTGCTCACTATGCCCCTCAGCGAATACCTTGGGGTGTCTTCTTTCCAAAATGGGGTCATTTGTGGGGTGTTTGTACTGTTCTGGCATTTTGGGTGGGGCTAAATTGTGAGCAGCCATGTAAAACCTAAAGGTATTCATTGGAATTAGGGCCCCTTTGCGCACCCAGGCTGCAAAAAAGTGTCACTCATGTGGTATCGCCGTACTCAGGAGAAGTAGGGCATTGTGTTTTGGGGTGTATTTTTACATATACCCATGTTGGGTGAGAGAAATATCTCTGTAAATTGACAACTTCGTATAAAATTTTTAAAAAAGTTGTCGTTTACAGCGATATTTCTCACACAAAGTATGGGTATATATAAAAATACACCCCAAAACTCATTGCTCTACTTCTTCTGAGTACGACGATACCACATGTGTGCCACTTTTTTGCAGCCAAGATGCGCAAAAGGGCCCAAATTCCCATGAGTACCTTTAGGATTTCACAGGGCATTTTTACGTATTTGGATTCTCACGCTTTAGGACCCCTAAAATGCCAGGGCAGTATAAATACCCCACAAGTGACCCATTTTGGAAAGATTTATTTTGCATCTACAGCCTGCCAGCGATTGATCATCGCTGGCAGGCTATAGTACAAGTTGTAAGGCGCCGACGCGTCAACTCAGAATTACAGGACCACCCGCCGGACGCATCCGTGCGTTAGGCGGTCCTGTAGTGGTTCAGGGGTTGAATAATTGTGTCAATGAAGAAATCACAAAAAAAAATTAATACTGTATTACAAAAACAATTGATGTCATTTTAGTTGCATTTGGTTCTTTAAAAAGTCCTTGTAAGATTTCATTCTGAACACAATTACAAATGTACACTAAATTCCCTAAAACCCTTTACAGCATTGGGGGTTGAATAATTTTGAACACAACTGTATGTAACCCTTACAGTTCTGTATTGGATAACACTGACTGCATTATCTCAGTGTCATCTAATACATTCCAGAACTGTAAGGGTTACATAGCATCATAAATCAATATAATGCTATGCGACCCCAGCAGTGCTAGGAGTTCAGGCCGGCAGCTGCGGACTCGCAGCATGACACACACTTGTCTGCAAAGGGTCTGAGATGTGAGAGAAGGTTCATATAGCGCCTGTAATTAATTATGCTAATTCTTAATTTAGTATTCTAGGTGGGCTGATCCTAGGGTGGAGACTAGGGGACAGAACATCACGCTCTGTGCTGCCTGAGGACGATGTGGAAATTATGTATAAGGTTATATATATATATATATATATATATACACAGTATCTGACAAAAGTCAGTTACACCCCTCACATTTTTGAAAATATTTTATTATATCTTTTAATAGGACAACACTGAAGATATGACCCTTTGATACAATGTAAAGTATTCGGTGTACAGCTTGTATAACAGTTAAAATTTGGTGCGCCCTCAAAATAACTCAACACACAACCATTAATGCCTAAACCGCTGGCAACAAAAGTGAGTACACCCCTAAGTGAAAATGGCCAAATTGTGCCCAAAGTGTCAATATTTTGTGTGACCTCCATTACTTTCCAGCAACTTTCTTGGGCATGAAGTTCACTAGAGCTTCATATATTGCCACAGGAATCCTCTTCCACTCCTCCATGACGATATCACAGAACTGGTGGAGAGACCTTGCGCTCTTCTACCTTCTATTTGAGGATGCCCAACAGATGATCAATAGGGTTTAGGTCTGGAGACATGCCTGGCCAGTCCAGCACCTTTACCCTCAGTTTCCTTAGCAAGGTATTTGTCATCTTAGAGGTGTGTTTTGGGTCGTTATCATGTTGGAATACTGCCCTGTGACCAAGTTCCCAAAGGCCGGTGGATCATGCACTGCTTCAGTATGTCTCAGTACATGTTGGCATTTATGGTTCCCTCAATGACCTGTAGTTCCCCACAGCTGCCAGCACTCATGCAGCCTCAAACCATGACACTCCCACCACTATGCTAGACACACTTGTCTTTGTACTCCTGCTGCCACACACACATGACACCATCTGAACCAAATAAGTTTATCTTGGTCTCATCAGACCACAGGACATGGTTCCAGTAATCTTCATCCTTAGTCTGCTTGTCTTCAACAAACTGTTTCCGGACTTTCTTGTGCATCATCTCTTAGAAGAGGCTTCCTTCTGGGACGGCAGCCATGCAGACCAATTTGATGCAGTGTGCGGCATATGATCTGAGCACTGACACACTGGATTCCCACCACTCTGCATCAATGCTGGCAGCATTCATAGATCTATTTTGAAAAGACAACCTCTGGATATCACGCTGAGCACGTGCACTCAACTTCTTTGGTTGACCATGGCAAGGCCTGTTCTGAGTGGAACCTGTCTTCTTAAACCGCTATATGGTCCTGGCCACCGTGCTGCAGTTCAGTTTTAGGGTGTTGGCAATCTTCTTATAGCCTAGGCCATCTTTATGTAGAGCAAAAATTCTTTCTTTCAGATCCTCAGAGAGTTCTTTGCCATGAGGTGCCTTGTTGAACTTCCAATGACCAGTATGAGGGAGTGTGAGAGCGATATAACACCAAATTTAACACACCCGCTTCTCATTCACACCTGAGACCTCGTAACACTAATGAGTCACATGACACTATGGAGGGAAAATGGCTAATTGGGCACAATTTGGCCATTTTCACTTAGGGGTGTACTGACTTTTGTTGACAGTGGTTTA
The DNA here is from genome assembly GCA_033119425.1 of Bufotes viridis. Classification (NCBI taxonomy): domain Eukaryota; kingdom Metazoa; phylum Chordata; class Amphibia; order Anura; family Bufonidae; genus Bufotes; species Bufotes viridis. The sequence goes on from CM065591.1 coordinate 210,433,770, forward strand.
GACGTTAATGGCTGTGTGCTGAGTTATTTTGAGGGCACACCAAATTTACACTGTTATACAAGATGTACACTGACTGCTAAAGATATAAGATATTTACAAAAACACGAGGGGTGAAATCATTTTTGTGAGATACTGTATATATATATATATATATATATATATATATATATATACACGTGTAGAGAAGATGGCAGCACTGTATCCAAATGTTCCAAGCCGGGTGCAATGCCTCGTCAGGACCAGCTAGTCCCAAAATACAAACCAAGAAAAATAAGGCAGCACTCCGTATATAAAGATGTGTCTCCTTTATTCACCCATGTGGGCAATACGACGCTTCGGCTCCCAAATCCGAAACGTCGTATGCCCACATGGGCGAATAAAGGAGACACATCTTCTTTATATACGGAGTGCTGCCTTATTTTTCTTGGTTTATATATATATATATATAAACAAGGAAGAAGACTGCGCACCGCTGAGTAGTGAAACAAGGTGGATCCTTTATTCACCTAGTGCATGCGACGTTTGATCCTCTCAATGGGATCCGTATCAAGCCCGGATCCCATTGAGAGGATCGAAACGTCGCATGCACTAGGGTGAATAAAGGATCCACCTTGTTTCACTACTCAGCGGTGCCGCAGTCTTCTTCCTTTGTTTGTATGTGGCCTAGTCCAGGCCTTTTGACCGCGGGCACGCCATTTCACTCGGTTGAGTGCCGCCATTGGAGACATCTTCTTTGCACTATATATATATATATATATATATATATATATATATACACACATACACTATTTAGCACAACTGTTTTTTTTTTTCAAAAACAAAACACTGCACTGAATACTGAGGACAGATGTGATCATTAGAATATATGGTGCTGATCAGTGCTCAGTGGGTGCAGGACATACGCAAGCAGAAGCTGTAGTATAAAAATTTGCTACAGTAAAAAAATGTAAATGCTAGCTAAAAATTAAAGGGGTTGTCTGCTTTTTTTATATTGATGACCTATACGCTTTTCTGTGCGTCATGGGAACACAATGAAACTGAATGCATTCGGGTGCAGTCTGTTCCCTTCAGTTCAGTTTTGTCCCCATTGACAACGAAAGGCAACAAAATTGAAGCGTTTTCCTCCGCTATTGAGATCTTATGACGGATCTCAATATCAGAAAGGGAAAGTGCAGAAGTGAAAATATCCTCGACCTCTACATAACTTAGGTGCTGGATGTGCACTTAAATCAATGCCATCCCCCTTGCTAGCATACATTTAAGTAATTTTCTATGCCAGAAACAGACATCGAAAACGATAAGAGACGGGCCAGCCGGCCCACTATTTCCAGTGGCGTGAGCAGGGAAAAGACACAGATTTGGCCATAAATCCCATTTGTGATCGAATCTGTGAAAAGTACGCCAAAAAGTACTTCTCATCATACATGAGGCCCTATGTTGTTCCTATAGAGACACAGGTAGGGGCTCTATAGGAACTAATGTGTGGCAGATTCTGTTCCTTCAGGAGGACAGAGGCTGCCACACACTGCATCCGGCTACTCCAATCCTCGCTGGGGGGAGCTGGAGTACACCCAGAGGGCGTGCGCTTCCAGGTTTTTGCTTGTATAGATGCCATGGTAAAGTATGACCACGGCGTCTGAAGGGTTAAAGCTCTGCGTCTGGCATTAGTCGCAGACATTAGTACCGGGTGCCTGCTGTTTTGAGCATCTTTAGAGTCCCGGCCAGCGCTGTATGGTCAGGAAGGGGTTAAAAGTGAGCACAACACCTTTAAAATATACATATCTATACAAAATAAAAAAGCATGGATTATAAAACGCAGGTGGTGATCAGTGCTTGGCGGGCACACAGAAAAAGTGGTGCAGGGCTTGGGTAAAGACAAAAAAAAAAACACATGACCAAAAAAATGGTCACAGTTTGGTGCCTGCTGAAAGAGACAGGGATTTGGGCTCATTTGGGGGACTGACTAGGGATCTGGAACTGCTGAAGAAAAAAAATGAATCACTGCAGCATTCCTAGAGGTTACTTTTTTCACAGGAGAGCACTGAAGAGCGCAGTGGTGGTGCACTACGAGTCCCAGCAAGCCAATCAACAGTACAGATCTCTGCACACAGTCACCCTTTACAGCATGCAGAGGGATTCTTCCTGTTCCCTTTGCCGCTGGAGCGTTATACCAACCAATCATAGTGCTGGCAGGGGACGTCAAACATTGGTGCCCCAGCCTGACTTCGGGGAGACTGGTGCTGTCTGCTGCAGCTCCTCACTGGTTTATACTGTGCTGCAGCTGCAGGGGGAGGCCTGGGCCCTCAACCGAGATGCCTTCCTGCCAGGCAATGCAGCCATCTTAGGCCACTTTCACATTAGCGGTTTTTGCGGATTTGTCATGGAGCTGCAAAAACGCTTCCGTTACAATAATACAACCGCATGTGTCCGTCATGAACGGATCCGGTTGTATTATGTCTTCTATAGCCATGACGGATCCATCATGAACACCACTGAATGTCAATGGCGGGCAGATACATTTTCTATTGTGTCTAAGAAAACGGATCCGTCCTTATTGACTTACATTGTGTGTCAGGACGCATCCATCTTGCTCCACACCACATCTTGGACAGAAAAACTCTGCTTGTAGCGTTATTCTGTATGCGATGGGAGCGCAACCAAACGGAACGTATTTTGGCGCATTCAGTTTCGTTCCATTGACAATAAATGGGGACCAAAGTGAAGCGTCTTCCTCTATGACTGATCTCAATAGCGGAATTGAAAACGCTGGTGTGAAAGTAGCCTTACCCCAGTCACCACCAGTAATAGTATGGCAGCGGTGAGGAAGGGGTTAATGACCCATGTACAGCAGATGTCAGGACCGGGTAAAGAGGCAGGTTTGCCATTGAACGTGTGGGAGAGCTGGGGCAGCTTTGTGTTCAGGCTCCAGCATGGCCTCCTCCACAACGCCGCTGTACATAAGAGTATGCCTCCGTCACCCTTTTCCCTGGAGTACGTGCATAGGTGGTGGATATGACCTCTTTCGGTCTGTCTGAGATCGGCCCTGTTTGGTTGGGTAAAACCGCGCCAGGAAGGTACATAGGAACTCAAGGCAATGCTACAATGAAACTCTCTAAAATGGAGTCGCTCTCTTCCGGCCTTCCCCTTGTGACCCCAAGCAGCTCAGTGTGCCGAGCAGGCTCCTCCCCTTCCAGTACACCACGTGACCTCCGGCTGTTACGCTTTGGACTGTACCATTTTCCCTCCTTCCTTTGCTCCTTGTTCGGGTTTCCGTGTAGCAAAGCAACCGGAGTCGGAGGCGGCCAGAAGAGAAGTGAAGCAGCGCGAGCAGCGCCCGGGCAGGTAATCTACCTCGTCACCTAGTAGTGGTACGGGCGGGCAGGATGTCGGGAGCAGGCCGGGACCTCTGGTGTGTTTAGGTAGTGAGAGTTTACTGTGTGGTAATGCCCGCGGCACAGTGCCAGCATGTGGCAGGAACATTCCGGCCCAGCATACATCTTATGAAAGTGTCAGCTCAGTGCGCCCATGAAAGGCTCGGGGTAAGTTCACACCTGGTGGATGATTTGTATAGTAAATCCGGAACCCACCTGTCAGAAGGTTCGCTGAAGCCTGTATGGGGGTAGGGTTCGGGATTTAGCATTATGGGACGCCTTAGGGTGGGTTCACATCGCTCCCTTTGATGTATGCGTTAGAAAACAAAGATACAAAAACGCAGCACACCTGGTTCTTATAGCCTGCACACAGCCTGATCTAGGTGTGTATGGAACGGTATCAGGAACGGATGTCACTGTGAGGCATCTGGTCAACGTATACGTTAAACCGATGGGAAAAACGTGATGTGGGTCCAGACTTAGTCTTCGCTCACATCACCGTTCAAACGGAGCAGGAGGACGGATTCGGCACATACCTGAAGTGAACGGAGCCTAAGGACCCGATAGACTATAATGGCGTCCGTTAGGTTTCCGCTCAGAAGAGGATTTTGGAGCGGAGACAATAGAAGTGCATGCAGGACTTTTGTCTCCACTTCAAAAATCTTCTTCTGAGTGGAAACCGAATGGACCCCATTATAGTCTATGGGGTCTTTAGGCTCCGTTCGGCTCAGTTATGTGCTGAATCCGTCCTTTCCGTTCTCCTGCTCCTAAACGGAAAGGCTAAACGGTGATGTGAACGAAGCCGAAGTGTTCAGGATTAGTTTATTGATGTGTATATATAGTATATATAATCATAGGCACTTGCCTTAATACAGCACAGCTCTGTTCTTCGGTGTATAGGCCCTCTGCCCTGCGGCCTTTTCTGTAACTGTTATTACTGCCCTGGCCCCGTTCCCCTCACTGTCATCTCCCTTTTTCTTGCACTTGCAGGTTTGTACCTATGAAACTGACATGTTGCATCTGTGTTAGTCTCGTGTAACTATGTTCCCACATTGCTGACAAAAATGAAGTTGTAATATATGCAAATGAGTCTCTAGGAGCAACGGGGGAGTTGCCATTACACCTAGAGGCTCAGCTCTCTGCAACTGCAGCGCCCTTTTATTGACCGTGCCGGGCAGTGTAAACATTATAATGCCTGGTCTGTCAATCAAAGTGGAGAGGGTGCAGCAGTTGCAGAGAGAGCAGAGCCCCTAGCAGTAATGGCAATGCCCCTGATAGAGGCTCATGTGTATGTATTAAAACATCACTTTTCTCAGCAGTGCAGGCCCATATGAACACAAATGCCTTCAGCTGCTAAGCACATGTAACAGGACAGTCTCATAGGTTTTGTATCTGCTGACAGATGCCTTTTAACCTCTTTATTTACACCTTTTAGTTTTTTTTCTTTCATTATTGCATTCTACTGATCATTTTCCAGTTGGTCTTTTATTAAAAATGTGCAGCCCTTTTCTCTGTACAGATGTCAGTCTGTACTTTGAGAGTAGCAGGCTCTCTGTTCAGTGAGTCTGTCAGCAGCTTTGTGCTCTTTTCTCTGAAGTCCTGAAGCTCATAAACACTTAAATCAGCTAAATGAAGAGGTAAGTGAGCGTCAGAGCTTGTATCTGACAGGACTCGCTGTGAAATAAAGCCTGCCACTCCTATAATGCAGGTCAGTTGTGACCACGGCGTCTGAGTGGTCTTCTCCTGGGGGATGAACCACTCCCCCGTGCCTATGACGTGTCATAGTGACATTCCTAACAGGCCCTGCCTTTTTTTCCAGTTCCACCCCATCTGGATTTTTGTAACTGCTTCCCACTACCTGTCTGCAGACATCTCCAGGTTTAGGGTCTTTCTCCTGCTGGAAGGTGGACCTCTGTTCCAGTCAGAAATCTCTGGTAGACCTGTATGTACTGCCCCCCATCTTTGCTTCAATCCTGACCAGTTGTGCAGTCTCTGTATATAGTGTTCCTGGGGAGATGAGAAGTGGGGGGTTTGACCTGCATGCCCTAACAGATCTCAGCCGGAAATGGCTAAAACAGATGTCAAATGTGCATAACAGGATCCGTTTCTTAGTTTTTCTGTTCTTCTGGCGGATCAAAAGAATGGAAAAATAAGTGATGTGAACCCGTCTCAACTGAGGGTCCACATGGATAGAAAAGCTGGATAAACCTCCCGGGCAGCATCCTGTTGGTATCAACGTGGCTGCCACATTAGTTGTAAGACCCGTGTTCCTTGTGGCTGGTACGGGAGCCATTCTGCTGTCTCACTGCACAGATTTGGCTTGGGTTACTTCTAAGACCGATATCTAAGTGGCCCCACTGGTCTTCACCCTTTAAATGCAATGCCATCTGAAAGCCCCATGGTTTAGGCAGGAGAAGCTGAGCAGACTGATATATATTATTGTGGGAAAAGATTCAGTAAAACTTGTACATTTTACATCCGCAGCCCTGTGAAGAGCTATTGGTACAGGGAGGAGGAGTAACCAGTGACTGACAGCTATCTCTGTACGCACACTGAGGCTACTTTCACACTAGCGTTTTTGCTGGATCTGGCAGGGTTTAGCAAAAACGCTTCCGTTACGGATAATACAACATCTGCATCTTTTATAAATGGATCCGGTTGTATTATCTTTAACATACCCAAGACGGCACAGTCATGAACTCCATTGAAAGTCAATGGGGGACGGATCCATTTTCTATTGTCAGAGAAAACAGATCTGTCCCCATTGACTTGCATTGTGGGTCATGACGGATCCGTCTTTCTCTGCATCCCATGACGGAAAGCAAACCGCAGCATGGGAACGGAAGGCATTTCGGGGCATTCCGTTCTGTTTAGTTACGTTTTGTCCCCATTGATAATGAATGAGGACAAAACGGAAATGCTTTTTTCCGGTATTGAGACCCCATGACGGATCTCAATACCGGAAAATAACACTAGTGGGAAAGTAGCCTTAGGCCTCATGCACACAACTGTATGTATTTTGCGGTCCGTAAAAAAATGGATCTGCAAAAAATACTGATGACATCCTTGCGCATTCCCTGTTTTGCGGGACGGAACAGCTGGCCCCTAATAGAACAGTACTATAGGTCATGCTCTATTTTTTTGCGCAACGGACATACGGAAACAGAATGCACAATAAGTACCTCCCGTTTTTTTTGCGGACCCATTGAAATGAATGGTTCCGTATACGGTCCCCCCAAAAAAACGCAACGGACACGTGAGACTTTATACACCCAGTGCTATCAAACACTGTTTACTCCTTCCTCCTGTACCGATGCTGTTCACAGAAGGTAGAAAAAGCAGAGCTGTCTCAGTTACCGGTTTTATCAATCGGCTCGGCTTCTCCCGCCCTGCATTTTTTGGTGACAGGTCCTCTTAAACCCAGGGGTCTGCTGCACAGTAACCACCAGGCCACAACCTCCGGAAGTAGTCTCTGTTCAGTGGCTTCTGATCCATGGGGGTTTAGAGACACTAGTGCAAGGTACCAAGGGATTAGGCAAGAGCCGTAGTCTGTGGATGCACCAAGGTCAGGGCAGGCAGAGTATGTTCAGGCCGATAATTGGGCCATAGGCAGGGGCAGGCAGCTGCAGGTCCGATTCGATAGTCATGTCTGAGGAAGAGATGGCAACAAGATGTATTGGAGGCAGTTTAATGCTCTGGGGTAATGTCCAGCTAAGGCTTTGTTCACATTACGGTTTTGTTTTCCTGCATGCAGGACTTTTTCTCCCATCAAGAATAATGGATCTCTGATGGAAACTACACAAATGGACGCAAAATAGAGGGTCCTTTTTGTTTTTCTGTTCTGATTAACAAAAAACAAAACGGTTATGTGAAAGACGTCTAAGGAACCTTGGATCCTGGTATTCGTGTGGATGAAACTTTAAAGGGGTTGTCTCATCATGGGCAATTGCCCCCATTGTCTTATAGGTGCTGGGACCTGCACCTATATTGAGAACGGAGCCCTGCAAGTGAAGGAGGGCACACTGCGCATGCGCTGTCATCCTCCATTCATTTTCTATGGGGCCGGTGAAAATAGCCATGTTCAGGCCATTTTGCTCTCTAAAAAGAAGGCTGACGCATTTCAATATGCATGAGACTTTTCCCTGCTATTTGTGAGCATAGGGCGCACCGTAAATGGCACTGGCAGCGCAGCGATGCTGCTGGTGCCTAAAATATTCAATAACAAAGTTCCGTACAGCGAGGAACCTTGGCATTGATTGGTTTGGGTGGGCTGCTGGACCATTCGGCTCGCCGCTTGAAGCTGTGGCCGGAGGCTCGTGGTGCCTGGCGGGGTAAGCAGTGGACAGTGGTGAGTTTTTGAAACTGTCTATATGTCATAGGGACATATCAAAAGTGCTAATCTCTAGAACGAGGAGTCCGAAGCGCTTAGCCGAGTTCTGCTTCTCCTCATTACTGAGGACCGTCCCATAGACCTCTTACACGATATAAGTAACAAAATGAATGAATTGCATTTATTAATGTCTAATTTTCTTATTTTTCAGTTTGCCAACAATCGTGAGAAATCGAGCAGTGTGAGTATGGAACTAACAATTACCTACCAAGTGGCAGCACATAGCCAAGATAGGGCGGCACCTTACTCAGGTTGGGAGGACATAGGTTTACTAGGACCGTTCCCAAGACACTACTCTGAATGGCTGAAGCAGCTTCTTCCACCAGGTTAGAACAAGCCCTGCTCGGCATGGTTAGAGGCCTGTAACAGATTTCTTCAGTGGTGTAACTAGAAATGACCCCCAGTAGCTTCTTTACAACCCCCTCCTGTGGCTAGTTATAATCAGTCTCTCAGACCAGGTCCGGCAGCCCCTCGACCGTTTCCTACACATATACACTTTGTCCTGTCACTGTATTGTACTGTTGCGGGGGCCTCCTCCTCCCAGGTGGTATCCTTTTTAGTTCGGGCCCTGTAGCCCCTGCCTCCACTATAGCTGCGCCCCTGGTTGTAAATCTTTCTGTAGGAGACGCGTAGTTGCAGGGTTACGTAGATAGTAATAGTAGTTTTAACATGGCAGCAATGATGCGTTTGTTGAGCCTATGTAATAATCCTGTGCTTCTCATCTACCTCCACTTGATTTTTAAGAAAGGAGGAGTGTTTTTTTTCCCCCTTATATTAGGTGAAGAAATTCAAAGACGTGGAATTGGAATTTTTGAAGGGCTTTTTTTTAAATATATAAAACACTTTTTATATATTTTTTTTCTTTCAAAGAAGACTTTTTGTGCAGCAAACTGGAATTACTTTTTTAGTGATTTTTTTTTTTTTTTTTTTTCCGTCAAGTAGCTGAGGTTTTTTTTTCTCTTCAACCTAAGAATTTTTCAAGTACGGACTTTCGTGTGTTGCTTATATGTAGCTGGCTCCAAATCCCTTCCTTCACCCTACTGCCATTCCCTCTTCTACAAATTAACTTTTGGATTGATGGTTGATTCGACCTACAGGAGAAAAGTCTTGCAGCTGGTTCAGAACTGGGCCCTACAGATGTACCTAGGTGAGTTCTCATTAGCTAATATGTTATTGTTGTGGACACCGCTATGGGCAAAAATAAATTCCATGATAGTTAACCCTTTCAGGACCAATTTTGCACCTTAAAGAGGACCTTTCATCAGGGTAAAAAATGTGTACTAAGTGTGCTGACATGTAGAGCGGCGCCCAGGGATCTCCCTGCTCTTACTATTATCCCTGGGCGCCGCTCCGGTCTCTGTGCTCACAAAGTTATAGTAGGTGGGGACTTGGTTATAGTAGGCGGGGACTTGGTTATAGTAGGCGGAGCCTGCCCTTTATCTCCTTCTCCCAGTTTTTTTTCTCCCAGGCTATGAGCTCTGCGCTGCGATTGGGAGAAGGAGATGAAGGGCAGGCTCCGCCTACTATAACTTTGTGAGGCAGATTTCCCTGGGATAATTTTAAGTTGCCATGTCACATTTGATGCACCCCTATAGTAGAAACTCCCCAAAAAATGACCCCATTTTGGAAACTACGGGATAAAGTGGCAGTTTTGTTTGTATTATTTTAGGGTACATATGGTTTTTGGTTGCTCTATATTACACTTTTTGTGAAGCACGGTAACAAAAAATAGCTGTTTTGGCACCGTTTCTATTCTTTGTTTTTTACAATGTTCATCTGACAGGTTAAATCATGTGGTATTTTTATAGAGCAGATTGTTATGGACGCGACAATAACAGATGTGTACTTTTTTGGTTGTTTGTTTCAGTTTTACACAATAACAGCATTTTCGAAACAAGAAAAATCATGTTTTAGTGTCTCCATATTCTGAGAGCCATAGGTTTCTTATTTTAGCGGCTCATTTTTTGCGGGATAAGGTGATAGTACCGATCTTACAATTTTGGGGGAATAAGCCTTTTTGATCGCTTGGTGTTGCACTTTTAGTGATGTAAGGGGACAAATTTTCTTTTTTTTTTTTTTTTTTTAGCACAGTTTTTATTTTATTTTTGTGACCGTGTTCACCTAAGAGGTCAGGTCATGTGGTATTTCTATAGAGCAGGTGTTACGGACATGGCAATACCTAATATGTGTCCTTTTTTTATTTTATTTTTTTACATTTAACACAACAAGAGCATTTCTGAAACAATAAAATCATGTTTTGCCCTCAGTTCACACTTTGCCAGTTTTACAGCGCGTTCGAACGCGCTGTAAAACGCTCAACAGGAGAAAAATCCCTATCTCTATGGGCATGGTTCTCACCTGAGCGTCTTACAGCGCGTTTGAACGCGCTGTAAAACGCCCTACGCTCAAAGAAGTTCTTGAGCTTCTTTGGGGCGTTTTGTCGCGTGTTTGCACCCAGAGACTTCAATGGGAACGCGCGTAAAACGCGCGTTTAACACGCATTAAAGTGTAGATATGCCTTTTTCAATTGGTCTCCAGCGTATGACGCGCGTTTCCTATTTGCAACAACGCGCTGTAATACGCGCGACTAAAACGCGCGTCTCAGAAACGCTCAGGTGTGAACCCAGGGTAACTGTAAAATGCTCAGGTGAGAACCATGCCCATAGGGAAACATGAGTTTTCTCCTGTTGAGCGTTTTACAGCGCGTTCGAACGCGCTGTAAAACGCGCAAGTGTGAACTGAGGGTTAGTGTCTCCATAGTCTGAGAGCCATAGTTTTTTTTTATTCTTTAGGCAGGGGCTCATTTTTTGCGGGAGGAGGTGACTGTTAGATTGGTATGACTTTGGGGGGCATATGCCTTTTTGATTGTTTGGTGTTTGCACTATTAGTTATGTAAGATGAAAAAATTTTTTTTTAGCATTCTTTATTTTTTTTTACGGTCTTCACCTGACGGGTTAGGTCATGTGATTATTTTTATGAAGCTGGTCAATACCTAATATGTCTATTATTTATTTATTACTTGAAACTTTTAACTTTTTGGGTAAAACTTTCTTTTTTTACTTTTTTCACTTTATTTTTTGTTCCACTCTGGAACTTCAACTTTTGGGGGTCTGATCCCCTTTACAATGCATCACAATACTTGCGTATTTTAAAGCATTGGCTGTAAGTGTATTACTGAATGTAATGCACTTACAGCTTCCTGCCTATGAGATCCAGGGGGCTGGATCTCACAGGCTGTCACGGAAGGCAGCCACGATGCCTAAGGAAGACATCGGGTCCCTGTCACAGCAGCGCGGGGACCCGATGGCAGCTCCGATCCCCGCCTGATCAGCGTGCCATACATGTACGGTGCTGGGCGGTAAGGGGTTAAGGTTTGCCATGTATGGATGTTGCACATTTGTTAATTAGCTAAGAGAATGTGTTATCAGGTAATGGCCTATTGTTTTTATGGCCAGGAGGAAGGTAGTTTTTAGGGTCAGGAGTTTGAAGATATTTCCCCCAATCGGTTCAAACTGAGAATTCATCAGTACTGTAAGGACTAGGTTCAAGTCCCTATATTATAAAATCGAAAAATAAAGTAACTGTATTAGACTCACCCATGTTTCAGAGGAAGAAAAATATTTTCATTACACCTCAGCTCAGACCCCCAATGTTAATCAGTCCTCCATGTGAATGCCCACCATGCTCATATCAGATTTGAAAAAAAACTTGCCTGTCCTGCTCCGGGGGCCGCCGGTGCTTCTCACATCCACACTCTTCTTCTTTCTGCCACGCGCTGTGCCCTGACCTGACGTCACGGCACAGCGAGCGGCAGAGGACCAGGAAGCGGTGAGTACAGAGCCTGGGTAGTGCTGCATTCACCATTTCCCTGTACTAATGAGCGCTTCCATAATGGAAGCGCTCATTAGTATTCGCCCGTAAGATGCACCAACAATTTGTCCCAGCAACCCCCCCCCCCCCCAACTTTGGGGGGGAAATAGTGTATCTTGTAGGGCGAAAAATACGATACTTATCTGTTCGCCTCTGCTATGCCAATGCTGGTCTTGACTTTCCAGAAGCGATGACATCACCAGGCTCACTAGCTGTGCATACTGGCATGAACGCTGATGTAATCGCTACTAGAAAGTAAAGGAGGGCTGCTACAAGAGCGCATCATTTTTAATCTTTATTTTATAATCTTTTTCTCGGCTAATTTTATTCATTTTTTATCTCTGACAGACTTTGAATATGTGAGCTGTGATTTCCACTAAATTGTGGCTTGGACCCAGTAATTCAGATTCCCCATGAACATGCAGGAGCAGTCCAGGACACTGAATGCTTTCCAGTGTTTTATTGGCGCTGACAGTGTTGTGGCCTCCAGAATGGGCAGAATGTAGTCTGAAATTTAGCTTCTTGCAGAAATTTCTGTCCCTGTCTCATTCATCATAATGTGCCATAATGAGCATGTGAATATACGTCTGTAGTCAGGAAGTATGTATGCTTACTAAAAGAAATTTCTTCATTTTCTGGTAGAAGATTGTTCCGGAACTCCTTATACTCGTCGATTTCTGTGAAGACCCATAACCAGCAGAATTGCCAAACGTGTGTGAACTCAGATGTCTAACCAAGGAGATGACTGCTATTTTTTTTTCTACTCCACCTGCACTAAGGTAACAGAGCTTCTGATCGGCAGCTATTCAGACATTATTGTAAGTAAAGCAATGTCTATGGAAAATTGCATTAGTCTTTTTTTTATTACCCATGAGGCATGCTGCAGCCTGTCCTGAAAGAGGACTTGTAGCCCTTCCTGATATATCTGTTTTAGCAACTACTTGTATTTCCCATGTCATAACGATTCTGGAGCATCTATTTTTATAGCTCTATGTTGTGCCATTCCTTTATTATTCCTTCTAGAAGTTATGAACGAATTGCTAGAGGTTTGCAGTAACGGTCCAGCTAGGTGTTTCCATTTTGAGGTGTGTCCCTTCATAGTCTGCCACTGGCAACACTGATTGAATAGTGCCAGACACTGCAAGGAGACACCCCCCAACTGGTGTAACCCGGCTGGACCTTCATTGCAGACTACTGGTAAGAAATCATATAGAATACAGCACACAGTCATAAGAATAGATGCTCCTGAATGTAAATGTAAAATCCCATTCCTTTCTGTGTCCATCTGATGTCATAATGTACTTTAAACTTACCAAGAATGGCAGTATGTACCACAGAGTACAATAAATATCACAAATTCATATTATACAACACAATTTAAGTAACATCATGTGGACAAAAGACATAAAAATGCAGAGTGTTACACTTCTGCAGAACATCATAAAATGGTGAGGGTTATGATGTGGGGGTCTCAGCCTGACAAAAATCGTTACAATCAATGGTTTTTTTTTTTGTCCGCCCAACAGCCAGCATTTGTGCTGGGTCAGGCAACCGAATCTCTTACTGGAGATGTGAATGCGGCCTAAAACAAAAACCATAAAATCCTGCAGTTTTCGCACTGGCCAGTAAGCCTAATAATAGGTGCCAGTTCTTGGTCTGTACAGATAACTTTACTGCAGTTATCTGCTTATCTGTGATTTTGATTTTTGATCATTCCTGTAATGATACCAGCTCTGTGTACAGATAAAAAAGGATCCACCTTTCACAATAGGTGATTGTCAGATCTTATATATCCTTCCCTTGTACAATCCCCTTTGCATGGGTCACAGAACATGTCTAGGAGACTTTTCCATAGAAGTCAATAGAGTCCCCTCCAGACCATTGTGTCTATGGCCCATGGGGCTGCTGTAAAGCAGTTTTTCAAAATGCTGTTAAGAATATCTCAGGCGATATGGCTGTCCCCATAATTAGGTTCAGTAAATAGAATAAATTGGTAATCAGATTAGAAATAAAAGGATGTTTGTTACTCATTTTTGGTGACACATTTCCTTTGAAGGGGTTTTCTGAGATTTTCTTAAGGACGACCTATCCTCAGAATAGGTCCTCAATATCTGATCGGTGGGGGTCCGACACCCAGGACCCCTTCCAATCAGCTGTTTGAGAAGGCATCGGCGCTCCTGTGAGCCCAGTAGTCTTCTCTCTGCTTTTCCTAGTCTAGTGATGACACGTTCATGTGTCACGTGGCCTAGGCGCAGCACAGCCGCTATACAATGTTCAGCCTTGGTAAGCGGCAAGAAGGCAGTGACGCACTCAGGTGTTGAAAGGATAGATAATCAGTAAAAAGATCCTGGAAAACCCTTTTAAGTATAGAAATTTCATTTTCAGCCACAACATTAGGCAGGTGTATGTATGTGTTGCTATGAGTTATTATTTCCTTTCCACAGGGGGACAGCTGTGCTTTCCGGCACTGTGAGGCTGCCTTAGGAAATGAAACCGTTTGCAGTCTGTGGCAGGAAGGTCGTTGTTTCCGCCAAATATGCAAGTTTCGCCACATGGAAATTGATGTGAGTGCTCAAAATTGCTAAATAATGGCCCAATGTGGATCATTCTTGGATTGTTAAACTATTTCTGCACTGTTATCTGGTGCATGTGACTGTCCTCATAAGTAATAAGATGGATAACTTAATTTTCGCACCTTTTTACTACATCGTGGACAGAATTTGATAATATGTAAAAACAAAGGTGCAATGGCACACTGCAGCTACAGCTCCGTCCTGCCACTATGCTGGATGTTAGATGAGGCATTAGTTTATATTTTGGCCAAATTATGTAAGCCACCCACCACTTCACGGTTGCCTCTCGAGTGGTCCCTAACATTAATTCCTACCTTTTATGGGCCATATCAGCCACACAAAATCCAGGGAGTGCAGGTGCAGCATGCATGCCAGATACACTCTGCTTGTAACCCCATCTGGTGCCATACAGCATTCATCAGATCAAGGGATGCAAATACCAACATGCATGCTGAGCCCACTAGTACTTCTCCTGGAACCAAATGGCTTCTGGTAAGTTCTATAAAGCAGACTCAGTTTTATACTGACTTTAAAACCAGCCTACAGGGCGGATTCACTAGTCAAGTGTGCATGACTGCATGGAGGTCACCACGCCTCCCATATATGCTACAAAGGAAAAAAAATGGGGATTGTAGTCAGCACAACCCAATACACAGGTGCACGTTGCTATGGTGAAATACACATACAAACGTAAAAACAAAGGTGCAATGGCACACTGCAGCTAGAGCTCCGTCCTGCCACTATGCTGGATGTTAGATGAGGCATTAGTTTATATTTTGGCCAAATTATGTAAGCCACCCACCACTTCACGGTTGCCTCTCGAGTGGTCCCTAACATTAATTCCTACCTTTTATGGGCCATATCAGCCACACAAAATCCAGGGAGTGCAGGTGCAGCATGCATGCCAGATACACTCTGCTTGTAACCCCATCTGGTGCCATACAGCGTTCATCAGATCAAGGGATGCAAATACCAACATGCATGCTGAGCCCACTAGTACTTCTGGAACCAAATGGCTTCTGGTAAGTTCTATAAAGTAGACTCAGTTTTATACTGACTTTAAAACCACCCTACAGGGCGGATCCACTAGTCAGGTGTGCATGACTGCATGGAGGTCACCACGCCTCCCATATATGCTACAAAGGAAAAAAAATGGGGATTGCAGTCAGCACAACCCAATACGCAGGTACACGTTGCTATGGTGAAATACATATACAAACGTAAAAACAAAGGTGCAATGGCACACTGCAGCTAGAGCTCCGTCCTGCCACTATGCTGGATGTTAGATGAGGCAGGACGGAGCTCTAGCTGCAGTGTGCCATTGCACCTTTGTTTTTACGTTTGTATGTGTATTTCACCATAGCAACGTGCACCTGCGTATTGGGTTGTGCTGACTGCAATCTCCATTTTTTTTTCCTTTGTAGAATTTGATAATAGTTAGCGATTTAGAAATGTTAATTGAAACTCCTTAACGGGAGTCTCTCAGCAGTTTGATGATGATAAAATTCTGTTGAAGCTACCACCAGGAGATTACGGTATTACTTTTCAGCTTCTTTTGCTGAAGTGCGTATATACAGCATGTGTTCTCTAGTGACATCCCCAGGCCTATAGGAGTGATATATCAAGACTGGTGCAAAGGAAGTACAGCCTAGTTCTCCAGAGCAACCGATCAGATTAAGGGCTCGTTCACTCAAACGTTTTTTTGCTTTCTGTATACGGGCCGTTTTTTGCGTTCCGTGTACGGAACCATTCATTTCAATGGGTCCGCATGAGAAAACGGAATGTACTCCGCATGCATTCCGTTTCCATTTTTCCATACTGCAACATTTTGAGTCGAGTCCTTTTATTGTCTACAAATCGCGTTCAGTGGCTCAATTCAAGTCAATGGGTCCCTATAAAAAACGGAACGCATGTCTGTATGTCATCCGTTTTTTGCGGATCCATGCTGTAGAAATGCTATGCCCAGCCCATTTTGCACATGTGTTTGCAATGATTACCAAGGTCCTGTTTTTGAGGACAAACGAAAACACAACAGATCCAAAAACCCGAACAACAGATCCGTAAAAAACGGACCGCAAAACCATACGGTCGTGTGAACAAGCCCTATACCTTTCTTTTTTTCCAAAGGAGCTCTGAAAAATGAAAGGTGGAATCTGATTGGTTGCTGTGGGCAACTAAGCCAGTTTCTTTTGCACCAGTTTGATAAATCTCCCCCATAGAATTTGATAATGGGAATGCTATGTACACCAGTCATCTGTCATGTTTTTATGAATTTTTCCAGCCCCGCTTATGTTCTTTTGTACGTGTAGATTATTCTCACCATGGTTATATTTATCTGTAATATGGTCTTTGCAGAAAAAGCGCAGTGAGATTGCCTGCTACTGGGAAAACCAGGTCTCTGGGTGTCAGAAGGCAAACTGTGCTTTTCATCACACAAAGGGAAGATTTGTGGATGGAGCATACTTTCCTCCAAGTAAGGGTGAGTGTTTTCCTAGGAACACAGCAGCTATTCCATGGTAAGTGATTTTTCATCTACCGCTGCTCACCTGATGCAATCTAAATATTCTTCTATAGCAGTGGCAAAGCCTGAACCATCTGATCCAGATGTGCAGACCTCTGTACTGTTGGCAGCTCCAGCTAAGCTTTCTGGGGCCCCCACACCGCAGATACGTGGGGTAAAGAAAATGGAGGCTACGGAGAATGTTCCAAGCCCTACACATCCACCTGTGGTGATTAATGCAGCAGATGATGATGAGGATGATGATGGTGAGTTTGACTTGATAAACCTACTGTGCAAGTTGGCTGTTAAACTTTTTTTGTGTTTGGTAGGTATCACTTTTGTCTGCGTTCTGACTTTTCATTGTGTTTAAGATCAATTTTCAGAAGAAGGTGAGGAGATAAAGAATTCTGCCCAACATTGTTTAGCACCAGGAAATCAACAAGGAACTACTGTAGTATCTACTAGAAAATCACTGACACCTAGAAAAGGTAAGTTACTTGTGCAACTTCTATACTAACTGTATTTTACACGCCAAACTAAAAATAGAAGTTCGCTCATCTCTACTAAAGAATCCACTCCATTCCAGTCCTCAACTGTGGCATGTGACCAGCAATCAGACTTGAAAAAACACTGCGTCTTATGTGTGGACTGGAAGCCAGTTTCTCTATGTATTCCTATGGGAGCCTCAATGTTGATCTCATAGGAATGAATAAAGAAGTAACTGACTCATGTCCTGTGTCAGTTGGAGATCAGGGTGCTGGTCACATGACACAGCTAAGGGTCAGTAGGGAGGTTATAACTCAAAATACAGTCACTGGTAAAAAGATTGCCTTCACTACAAACACTACATCCTGCACCTTTCTAAAAGGGTCAGAATATTTTTTTTTGTAGGAGTGCTTTCTTTAAAATACTTTGATATTGTGTGTCCTAAAGATAGGCCGTCAGATCAGTGGTGGTCAAACTTCCACCGATTTTAGATGATTCACTTGAATGACTGAGCAGCAGTGTGCTGTAGTACCAAGTACAACCACTACATAATAGAACAAAGGGCACTCTTCAATTAGCTAATTAGTGGGGGTGCCAGGAGTCTGACCCCGAATTATCTGAACTAAGGATAGACCATCAATGGTAATGTTCCAGAACATCCTTTTAATGCTGTTATACGCATTTTTAAAATCAAAGGATATTCATACTCCTTAAATGAAAGAGATCAAGCAATGCCAAGAGACACAGAGCCAATAGAGCTTTTGTATGTTCTGTATTGAAGGTGTGTCCTAATAGGACATGTGAATGGACAAGACCTTATAGGGAAAGGCGTTTTCTGGAAGCAAACATCTACATCTTTACGTTCTTTATTATGATCACAAGAGGAAAAAGTGCAGGTCGGGGTAGAGTTCAGTCTGTCAATTCTGTTGTTCACTAGGGTGATGAGCAATGTCTCATGTGCTAAAAGCTACCCTTCCACCCTCGGTTGAAATAGGGGAGACTGGGGACCACAGTGTTAGTATGCTGATCGTCAGGCTGGATAGCTGTTGAATGTGCATGGGCAGATTTAATCTGATTTATGTTTTTCCACCAAACCATGTATGAAGTGGTTGGTCTTGAGGGTCAATGTGTGTCAGGAAACTTTATGTATCCCGCTTTAGAGATCTGGCTTTCTCTCCATGACTGGGAAGTACTACAGCTGTCTGTTATTTTAAAGGGATCCGTGAATTTTTCATTTTCTATTTAGCAGATGTCGACTTAAACTATGGTATTAAAACCCTAAATGAAATTAAGTCTGAAAAGCATAAGAATCAAGGAGTAGCCAATAATGGTAAGTTGTTTTATGGTTCAATCTTTGTTTATTCAACAACTATCAAATAAAGCATTAAAGCAATACAAAATATCTTGTGTCAATGTTGAGGTAGCGATACACTGATAAAGTGGCAAAAGGTACGCATGGTACATATCCATAAGTCGTGGTAATAACCGTATACCAGAGTATGACCAACAGGGTATACGAACACTAAAACAAACAAGGGAGACAAGACGGGAACAGTAGGTTCATTGGGGGAGGAGAGAGGGGGTAATTGGAGCCCATTGTAAATCTTATATATTTGAGAAGGTAGCTGGGTAATTATGTGACCACACCATTGGCTAACCAAGCCGAGAAACCTGGGGAAGAACGAAACTGAAGCCACGGTTCCCATGCCTTAGTGAAAGCAGGTCCAAAGCCTCACTCCTCTGCTCCCAATTCCTCCATTTGAGACAGTTTGTCTAAGGCCTCATGCACACGAACGTATTTTCTTTCCGTGTCCGTTTAGTTTTTTTTTGCGGACCATATGCGGACTCATTCATTTCAATGGGTCCGCAAAAAAAAACGGAAGGTACTCCGTGTGCATTCCGTTTGTCCGTTTTTCCGTTCCGCAAAAAAATAGAGCATGTCCTATTTTTTTCTAGTTTGCGGACAAGGATAGGCATTATTACAATGGATCCGCAAAAATAACGGATGCCATACGGAATGTCATCCGTTTTTTTTGCGGAAGGCAAAACACATACGGTCATGTGCATGAGGCCTTTGGCAGAAATCCATGGAATTATCTGTAGGCTCTCAGTCGACCTCTATCTGCGCGGTTTAATTTGACTCATTGCCAGTATAAAAAAAAATCTGAGTGCCCTTTTTGATCTGCTGCATCCGTCCCGGAAAAACAGAGTAATGCTATTAAGGGGGATGGAGGTATAGTAGACTGGTAAAGATGATTGTAGAGTGAGAAGATATCTCGCCAAAGGGGGGCCACACCTGGACAATCCCACCATATGTGCAACATTGTGCCCACTTCCGTCAAACATTGCCAACACGTATCAGGAACCGGGATAGAAGTTGTGCAATTCCATATTTCGTAGTTTAGCTCTTGTATCTTACATGATATGGAAGACTTGTGTGTAAATGCTAGGGATTTTTCCCATTGATCTAGGGAGAGGGTGAATCTCAGTTCCTCTTCCCGGGTGCGGGTAAGTTTTCGTTCCTGCAAGTATAAAACCTCTGTTCTTTCCTCGGTCTCTCCCACATTCATCATGTTATATATAAGAGAGATAGCATGTCCCGGGGCTGAGGCAGCCACACAAAGCTTCTCAAAGTCTATCATGGGTGCACAAAGTTGCGATCCAGGTGCCAAGGACTTGACAAAGTTGCATAATTGAAAATGGAGAAACCAGCGCCTGGTGTGTTCAGAAAGAGATGAGACAAGTCATTTCGGGCGAGTAATCTCTTGCTATTTTATATGTCTTTAACCTTAATCAGGTCATCCTATGAGGCCCTGAAATCCGGTAGGCTTTTAAGGGAAGTGGGTAGCTCCGGATGTCCCGCCAAGACTGTATGTGGTCCAGGGGCTGAGACCAGCCTGAGTTTAGGTGCAAATTTTCTCCAGATTTCCTCTAGGGAAGCCAAGAGCGGAGAGATTTGAGTTTGAGATATCTCATTTTGCGAATCTGGTGGGAGCCAAAAGATGCCTGGTCTTAAGGTAGCAGTTGTTTTACATTCTATCTCTACCCATAATTTCGTAGTGGAATTATGAGAGAGATCAAGAATACAGTTCGCTACAGCAGCTCTGTAATAAGTGAGAAAGTTTGGTAATCCAGCTCCACCAGCTGTCTTTGCACGTGTCAGTAGATCATAACTCAGTCTGGCCCTAGCTCCACTCCATATGAAACGTGTAGATGATCTCCGGAGGCGAGTGAAGAATGTTAAAGGGATCTGACAGGAGATCGTCTGGTACAAAGAGAGGAGTCTGGGCAGTACATCCATCTTTAATGCGTAGATCTTGCCAAACCATGAGATTTGGAGAGACGACCATATCAGGAGACTAGCTTCAATAGCTTTGGCCATAGGTAGATAATTAAGTTTAAATAGATGGGAAGGATCTGCCGGTAAGCTAATCCCCAAATGTTAATTGGACTGCGAGGTCCATCTAAAGGAGAAGGAGTCTCGCAAATGGGCGACTTCCTTTTGAGGGGGGAGGGTAACGTTCAGAATTTCTGATTTTCTGAATATTTACCTTTAAAATTGTGGAGATGCCCAAAGGTCTAAAATTCACGTAGGACCGAGGGGAGCCCTATCCTTGGTGAGGATAGATATAGAAGAAGGTCGTCAGCAAATAATGACAGGTTTTTATGTTCGATTTTTGCCTATTTGTATTCCCTTGATGGACTGATTAGCTCTCAGGGCGTTGGCCAAGGATTCCATTACTAAAATGTATAGGAATGGTGACAGTGGGCATCCTTGTCGTGTCCCGTTACGTATAGGGAAGGAATCTTGAGCGTAAACCATTGATTCATACCCTCGCAGATGGAGAGGCATACAGCGCCATGATCCTATGGATCATCTTCTCCCCCAGACCTATGTGCACCCGAGTGTCTTCCAGAAACTGCCAGTTGACCCTGTCGAAGGCCTTCTTGGCATCAATGGTAAGCAGTAGTGTTGAGCGAGCATGCTCGGCCGAGTACCCCATGTGCTTGAGCGCCATGCTCGAGTCTCCTCCCCGTACGCTTGCTAAGCAGCCAATAAACGTGCATGTAAGTATTGCCATCACTGTAATGCCATTAGACATGTCTTCTACTTGCATTACAGTGATTGGCTGGCCGGAACGCATCGTCGGGTGCTATATAGCACCCGGTCACGTGGGTTTGGCTCACTGCGAGTCAGGGAGAGCTGCTGAACTGAAAATGCTGACAGATTGACTCTGACTTCTCCACTCCACCAGAAGAAAGCCACGACTGAACATAAGGCACTTTAAATGTGTTGTTTAGAATGTACCGAATACTCTGTATTCCCATGCACCCCTTCCGCCACAAAAAGGGTATATGGTTGAATCTTCCTTTTCTCATCCTCCTCCTCCTCGTCCATCATATCTACATGCTTAATTGTCGCATATAATGCCATCGCTTATATGCCTTCTCATATAATTTTGCGGATGGTCAGCTCACCCGCAGGCCCTCGCATGAATAATATTTTCAATGGTCAGCTCACCCGCATGCCCTCGCATAAATAATGTTTTCGATGGTCTGCTCACCCGCAGGCCCTCACTCATAATGTTTTAGTGGGTCACCAGCAGGTAATCAGTCATACTTTACCTCTCCTCCTGTATAACGTTTCCTCATCCTAAATATCCATGACATTCCCTGTAATTATTTTTGTACTCGTTCCAATGAAAGGCTCTTTTAAGAGTCCTGTATTGTTGATTATCGTCACTACCTCACTGAGGCGGTACTGGGAAATTGGAGCGCCCCCCGACTGCCTTTCTTGGAAATGGTAGCCGTGGTCATCCCTCAGGCTCCCTCTCCGGAAGTGAACCCTGATTCCCCATTACTCATGGTCACCATGGTAGGCGCATAAAAGAACATCGAAAGTTGAAAGAGCAGACATCGATGATGTTGACGATCTATCAGCTTAGAAGTTATCTAGAGTTAACAAAGCGGCAGCAGACCCTCACCTTCAATTTTATATACACGGTCACTCGTCAGCTCAATGTCCGTTCCTCTTACAAGTTCATTATCAGATGATAGTCTGGTCAACACAATCGAAGCAACCGGCCGTCCCTCTTAGTCATGGCCCCAGTTCCGAAAATCATGAAAATTTTTGTCTGAACTTGCTATTTATATAAAAGTAAATATACAGGGAAGAATGTTTCCTAACAATTTTTCATCTAAAATCGATTTTATCTTCGGTTTTGCGAGTTTTATGGTCAGTCTGCAAAAGTGACGTACAACTCGGGCAACATCGTTCCCAGCTGCGACATTGTAGTCCAAGATGTATCCAGACATCCTCCCCATGCTGTTCCCAAACCATTTCGATGGTCTTTCCATCAATTTCTGACCTTTGCCTATGAACCAGGCACCCTCTCCTCTTCAGAGCAGGGGGTGCCTGGTTTAATGCTCGGGTTCTCCCATTGACTTCTATAGGGCTCCCGAGCATCCTGATGTGCTCGGGCAGAGCACTCAAGCATCAGGGTGCTCAATCATCACTAGTAAGCAGACATAAAGGACTATTCGACCGTCTTGCTCTAGATATTAGACCGATAGATTTGATAGTGTTGTCCCGGGCTTCCTTACCTGGTACAAAGCCTACCTGTTCCTTGTGTTTACATTCGGGGATATAGGGATGTAGTCATAGGGCCAGGAGTTTGGCGTAGATTTTCAGGTCGCCGTTAAGCAAGGAAATGGGCCTGTAGTTGGAACACAGGGTCGCATCTTTCCCAGGTTTGTATAGCCTGCTAGGGCAATGTGCAATTTTTCGAAATTGAGTTAAATGCTGTTAAAAGGGTCTGTACGAGCTAGTCTCCGAAGAACCTATAGAAGCGAGGAGTCAGACCGTCTGGGCCAGGGCTCTTCCCATTCTTGAGCTCCTTGCTATCGGATAAGAGCTCTGGGGCCGAGAAATCATCCTCCAGAACCTCAGAAGCTCTGTTTGGGAGGTGTGGGGGCCTGTGCTGTGATAAATATATTCAAATTTCGCCCACTGCTGGTTTGGGTATGGTGGTTACCGACTTGTTCATGTCATATAAATCTGCATAATAAGACTGAAACTGGTGTGCTATTTCCGAGGGAGTATGAACTGATCTTTTGAGGCTGTGGTTATGGACGACACGTGCGTAAGTGGTATTCAGGAGTAAAGTGCCCTCGCAAGCCACTTACTACTTTTATCTCCATATTCGTAAAAGCCATGTTTAACTTTGTCCCTGACACACAAGGATTTTTGATCTAGAATTTGTTGGCGTATTGAGGATATATCAGCTTTAAGCTGGTCAGAGGGGGAGGTTTTGTTGGAAGACTCTTTGCTAGCAAGGTCACTTAGGAGTGCGGAGAGTTTGTGTGCGCGCTCTTTCTTAAGTTGAGCTACATGAGACCGGAAGATTCCTCTAAGTACACATTTAAGGGCTTCCTATTTCACAGGAGGTAATGTCGTCTGAGAGGTGGGTCTCTTACAAAGTCAGTGATGGCTTTCCGTATGTCAGTGGTGCATGATATATCTTGTCATTTAGTCTCCAAGTGAACAGGCGAGAGCCTACGGGAGTAGGGGATAATAGGCCATATAATGGGGCGTGGTCTGACCATACGCGATCATCTATAGAGCAGCGCAGATGAAGATCTAGAAGTGCATGGGAGATGAGGAAATAGTTGTCTACCGTAGCTGTTATGGGCCAGTGAGTGAAAACTATAGTCCTTGACACCTAGATGCAAGATGCGCCATAGATCTACTAATCGGAGAGCAGCTAAATCTGCTTTGAACATGCGTATAGATGAAGGAGAGACGGAGGGGAGGGGTATCTTTCTGGAATCCCCCTGATGTGTTATTCCTCCTAATTCTATTTTCCATCTCATCCGAATGATTTAAAATGTCCTGAAGTGTGGTCTTGAATGATCTTATGATGAGAATCAAGGGTTAGGAGGAGGAGTTTCACCCTGTGCCCCATGTGCTTAATATCTTGGTGCAAGGGGACTATTTCTTGTTTTTGTGAGGCTTCCAGCCTCATGAACAAGGAGTCCAATTCAGACTTGGTGGGCAGAGCCTTTAGGTGGACCTTCCAGTCCCAGTCCTCATCTTAGGTGCTTGGGGCTGGGAGTTTAACTGAGGCATGTGCCTGGTCTGGTGAGCCCCTGTGGTGAGGTGAGGGGCATGGGGAGATCGCTGTATACATGGAGAAGTCAGCCAATGACGTGGCAGCTGAAGTAGGGCTGGCAACAGCTGCAGCATAGGATCCTGATGAGCTGGTGGCCCTGGTCTCTCTCTGAAATTGTGATCCAGTATCTGTGTGGCTGGTGAGCCGTGGCGGCATGATACTCGCTCCCTCGCACGCTGACTCCACTATCTTGGGAGGCGCGGTGCTTTCGGCAGGCTGACTGGAGGCAGCAGGTGCTGGGGTGGATGATGTCTGCTTCCTCCTTCCCTTCATTGGTGGTTAGGTGGGTTGTCGTTCCTGTGTACAGAGGATATATTCTGGAGACCGCCGGGAGCTTGGGAGCTCTGCGTCCTACTCCGCCATTGGCTAGCTCCGCCCCTCCAATGGCAAGTTGTTTTAAATGGGATTATTAGGTTTGCTGTAAATAGTCTGCTGAACATGAAGTGCTTATCATAGGGCTGATTTTTTTTTCTTTTCTTCTTGAATAAGCTATCTAAGGCTACTTTCACACTAGCGTTTTGCTGGATCTGGTAGGGTCCAGCAAAAAAAACTTCCGTTACTGATCATACAACCATCTGCATTCGTTATGAACGGATCCGGTTGTATTATCTTTAACATACCCAAGACGGCACAGTCATGAACTCCATTGAAAGTCAATGGGGGACAGACCCATTTTCGATTGTGTCAGAGAAAACAGATCCGTCTCCATTGACTTGCATTGTGGGTCATGCTGGATCCGTCTTTCTCCGCATGCCATGACGGAAAGCAAACCGCAGCAAAACGGCCCTAGTGGTCTTCTGTCTATTACACCACTGATTTGTACAGGGTAAAGGGTACAATCACATTTGGGATCAATTTCTTATTTAATTTCTTGTAGTATAGGCTAGAAATCATAGCCCCTGGGGCCTTTCAGGCAAACCCTCCACCCCCCACCCTAGCGTGGCCAGACCTGCAGAAAGAACTATACTTACCTGATCCCCACCACTGGGCTCTGGCTCGTTCCTGCCACTGCTGGTCTCTGTGTCGACAGCTGGTTTGGCAATTACTCTAGCGATGTTCTGTCTCTCCTGCATCATGTGACCCAGAGTTATAATGTATGGGGGACATGTCACAGCTGCAGTGACCACATGAACAGTGTCAAACCAGATGTTGAGGTGAGGAGACCCGAGAACTGTTGCGGTGCCAGGGTGATGAATGAGCTGCAACTCGGTGCATGGGATCAGGTAAGTATGATTCCCTCTGATGTCGTCAATATTAGATTAGTGTCAGTCCGGCATCTACACTATTCAGCATTTCCCAAGCAAATGGGAGCTGAGCTGTAGTACACTTTTTTTTTTTTTTTTTTTTTTTTTTCACGGTGTTTACAGCCAATTGGTGGGGCTGTCAATCCCCATGAGAATAGATAACCAGTATCAAGAAACCTGAGAACCCCTTTACTGACCAGCCTTATTTCAAGACTTCCTATGGATAGATCATCAGTCTGATCGGTGGAGGTCCGGCACCCCTGCCGCCCAGCTGTTTGAGAAGACACTGCCTTCTCGTAGCTTAGCCTAGGCCATGTGATGTAACCATCATCGGTCACGGGCGCAGTTCATACCCTTTGAAGTAAATGGGGCTGAGCTGCAATTCCAAGCACAGTCACTGTACAGTGTAGGCGCTGTGCTTGGTGAGCTGAGTGAAGCCTACGGCTACTGTGAGTGCCACTGCCCTCTCAAACAGCTGATCGGTGGGGGTTCCCGATGTCGGACCCTAACTGATCAGTATAAAAGTTTTGGAAAAACCCCTTTTCTGATACTCTTATATTAATATCTGCTCATCAGGAACTGCACAGCTCTGTCCATTGTGTAGTGGATGAAGCTGGTTACTGAATCCCTGTTACGTATCCTAATTATTTTTTTTTGTGATTTGTGTAAAGAAAAAGAAGCAATTTTGTTGTTTTTATTTTATGCTGTTCACTTTTCATACCGTGATCTTATAAATTCCGGTTCCAGTAGAGCAGGGGTGCACAACCTGTGGCCCGGGGGCCACATGCGGCCCTCGATACCATTCTGTGCGACCCCCAAACATCTAGTAAAAGACATGTAGGTCTATGTCTTATATCTTCTCACATGTATCTTTCATGTCTTCTTCTATTAGATGGGAGTCTTATAACTGTAACTAGACATTTTTAGTATATACTGTATGTTCAATATGCCAGAAATACAGTATTTCAGTTGGTAATACCCCTTTAAGTTTTATTTATGGCCCTTGGAATTGGTTCAGGCTGACAATGTGGCCCCCAAACAGAAAAGGTTGTGCACCCCTGCAATAGAGGCATCAGCTTTACACTACTTCCATTCACAACATGTCAATTCCATCGGGCACGCTCAGTCTTTGTGTTCTGCTGAGTGCTAGTATAAGTTGAATTATGATCAAAGCTGATCAACTCTTGAGGACTGAATTGTAATTGCTTTTATTACATTGCTGAGTGTACCACATGTTCGCTCTTATTTTACAGTTTACAGTTAATTGTTTAAAAATCTTACCTTCAAGTCATTGTTTCTGATACAGCAACCTTTCCAGAATACTGAAGCTATGTATCTTTTTTTCAGGTTCTCCAGAGATTTTAGTTTCATCTTTCAACCAAATCGACAGCAGCATTTCAGTCCTGCGAACTGTCAAGTTCACCAACAAAGGTAGCCAGATGTTGTGGTTCTAATTAAAATGACATTAAAGGCATACATTTTTTTAAAATGCTCTAGCACAGGCCTCGGTGATGACTGCTGCTTGAACACTAACACTAGATCACACCAGTGATGTACTTAACGTTCAAGCTTCTATGCCAGGTGTCCCAACGGTCATGTGACCCATCTACTTCCTGGTCCCGTTTTCCAAAGGAGCTGTCCAAAATGAAAGGTGGAATATGATTGGTTGCCATGGGCAACTAAGCCAATTCTACTTCACACCAGTTTGATAAATGACCCCCATAGTTTATAACGCTGGAAAAAGACTTCTGTCTATCCATTTTTAAGTGGCTGACTCTGTGGCTGACTCTGTGGCTGACTCTGTGGCTGACTCTGTGGCTGACTCTGTGGCTGACTCTGTGGCTGACTCTGTGGCTGACTCTGTGGCTGACTCTGTGGCTGACTCTGTGGCTGACTCTGTGGCTGACTCTGTGGCTGACTCTGTGGCTGACTCTGTGGCTGACTCTGTGGCTGACTCTGTGGCTGACTCTGTGGCTGACTCTGTGGCTGACTCTGTGGCTGACTCTGTGGCTGACTCTGTGGCTGACTCTGTGGCTGACTCTGTGGCTGACTCTGTGGCTGACTCTGTGGCTGACTCTGTGGCTGACTCTGTGGCTGACTCTGTGGCTGACTCTGTGGCTGACTCTGTGGCTGACTCTGTGGCTGACTCTGTGGCTGACTCTGTGGCTGACTCTGTGGCTGACTCTGTGGCTGACTCTGTGGCTGACTCTGTGGCTGACTCTGTGCATGTGCCCTCTGATAGCAAAGTGCTGCAGAATATGTTGGTACGCAAATTAAGATTATTTTAGTTTACTTCACCGTTCACTGGGTTACTGTTATGGCTGATTTATAGATTTGTCTTACAGTGAAACCTCTTTGATATGACCAAAAAAATTAAAACTTGCATATGCTTTCGTATGGGTTAAGTAACATAATTTATGTCTGAAATCTATCTTTTATTACTTCATTAACAGATTCAACAACAAAACTTAGTTTGGCACAAAGACTGGGGAAGCACAAGACATTCCAGGAAAACAGCTCTATAGGTAGTGCAGTTGTTGCGTTATTTTGGAAACGAATGTAAATTTATATAAAATGTAGACTTTAGTGTATGTACATTTGTTTTAATTGTATGGAATGTATTGGTACCGATTTGTTAAATACTCTTTTACTTTCTTATACAAGCTTCTTCTGGTGGAGAGGTTCTTCCTTCTGTGAAGAAAACATTATCAGAAAGACTTGGGAGGAGGATAGCTCCACCTACTGATAGCCCTGATTGTCAACCAAAGAAAGGTATTTCATGGCAATAAACCATATCCGTTTCAGTTTTTAATGGGGTTTTATACTGTATATTAATAAAAGCCTTCATTTAACCCCTTATCGCACCATGCCATAGATATATTGCATGGAAGTTGATTTAATGCACCATGCTGTAAAATTAAAGCGTTGAGATGGTAGTAGCTCAGAAACGAAGTCACTGTAAAACTGACAAGTACAATACACTGCAATAGGTAACTATTGCAGGAATTGTACCAGCTATCCAAGTTGTAATCAAAAGGCCATAAGTAGAATTAAGTGAAGAGTTTCGATTGAAGTCGCTTCATTCAAAACTTCGGAATAATACTGTACAAATATTCGGTTCCGTACAGTATAAGAATGTATGAGCTCTGAGTCGAAGTAAGTTATTCATGAAGTCTCACGTGACTTCATAGAATAACTGCGGTAGTCGATTTTTAAAGTGAAAAAACCATTTTAAAACTTGAAACCAAACTCTGCTTCGGTTCAGACTAGTACCTCAGAACCAAAGCAGAGTTCGGTTTTAAAGTGATTTGGTCAGTGATTTCCATCAGTGATTGTGAGCCAAAACCGTGAGTGGAGCCTCCACAGACATAAGGTGTAATGGAAAGATCTGCTCCTGTTCTGTGTTTAACGCCGTGCCTGGTATTGGCTCAAAATAACTGATGGAAATCACTGACCAAAACATTGACGTGTGACTATGGCATAACCCATATTTTCTGTTAGGCTACTTTTACACCAGCGTTGTTAGAATCTGGCAGGCAGTTCCGTGGCTGGAACTGCCTACCGGATCCGGAAATCCATGTGCGAATGGATATAATTTTTTTCCGGATACAGATCCGTTAGACTTATTCATTGAAATACCGGATCAGTCTTTCTAGTATCATCTGTAATAACAGATCCGGTATTTAATTGGTACCGGATCCGGCATTAATACTTTTTAATAAAAATTAATGCCGGATCCGGCAAGTGCGGTAGTGTTCCGGAATTTTGGCCAGAAAAAATACCACAGCAAGCTGGGGTATTTTGTCCGGTCCAATATCGTACAAGGGACGGAACGGAAGACATCCTAATGTATACTGAACGGATTGCTTTCCATTCAGAATGCATTGGGACAAAACGGATGCGTTTTTTTCCGGTATTGAGACCCTTTACTGGATTTCAATACTGGAAAAGAATAACGCTATTGTGAAAGTAACCTTTAATAAACATTCACCCTGCTCTTTACGATGTCAAGACACCTTGATGCAATTTTGAATCAAATTGTAGCAAGTTTATGTTTTAAAGGGGTTATCCAAGATATATTAAGTTAATCCAAACTTCTTTATCGATATATATAAAACATTTTTGTAATTGACTTACTTTAAAAATAATGCACCGTTTACAGTCTGCAGAATGTTGTCATTTGTCCACTGACGTCACCCTGCTTGAGGATTTTGTGCCCGCCCCTTCTGACTCTCCGTCTTCATTCAGCACGGCTCTGGTAAGGATCGCGCATGCGCGATCCTTACCAGAGCCGTGCTGACAGATTCCACAGCGAAGACAGAGAGGCAGAACGGGCGGGCACAAAATCCTCAAGCAGGGTGAGGTGCCGTGCTGACAGATTCCACAGCGTTCAGGCTTTGGAAGCTCGCCCCTTCTGCCTCTTTCTGCATGCGCGATCCTTACCAGAGTCGCGCTAATAGAGCAGAGACCAAGAAGGGGCGGGCTTCCAAAGCCTGAACACTGTGGGATCTGTCAGACGGCTCTGGTAAGGATCGCGCATGCGCGATCCTTACCAGAGCCGTGCTGAATGAAGACGGAGAGTCAGAAGGGGCGGGCACAAAATCCTCAAGCAGGGTGACGTCAGTGGACAAATGACAACATTCTGCAGACTGTAAACGGTGCATTATTTTTAAAGTAAGTCAATTACAAAAATGTTTTATATATATCGATAAAGACGTTTGGATTAACTTAATGTATCTCGGATAACCCCTTTAATGCAAAAATGTGAACCAAGCAAAGCCTGAGAGGCACACCTCCTAAAAATAAAGGGCCAGGGTATGCAGCGCTAATATATGTTATTTATGCTGACACACACCTGTCACCCAGCGGTGTGACATTTCACTAATGCTGGATAGGTGATTTTGTGAGGACCTACTTAATGGCTGCGCACTCCATCATAAAGCACAGATACACAGTAAGATAAAAGGATGTAATAATCAAATATTTCTTTTTTTAGTTCAGAACCCCAGACTTGTGAAGGATCGACTTGGTTTGCCACCAGAACAAAGCAGTGCACAAATGGGTAATAAATGGAATTTCACTATAAGAATATATGTAATTTTATTTCTATTTTTATGCGTTAAAAAAAACGACGGTTACACTCGCCGGTAAGCGTTTTTTCCGGACCCCACGACAGCACCCAGAGAGATGGCTCCTCCTCCAAGGACAGGTAACCTGTAGCATAAAAAGGTGGAGCCCTCTCTCCTACCTCAGTGAGTTTACAGAGCATGAGAGGAACTCCCCAAATTTTACTCATCAAATGATTTTTTTTTTTTTTTTTTCTATTTGCTTACACCTCATGCAACACACAGAGACCCCAACACCTTATAAGAAGAAAGGGAGGGAATAAGTGGGTGCTGTTGTGGGGTCCGGAAAAAACGCTTACCGGTGAGTGTAACCGTCGTTTTTCCCTTCCCCCACGACAGCACCCAGAGAGAGATTACAGAGAACTACTTAGGGTGGGTAACGACTTCCAACACCTTTTTACCAAACAAAAGGTCAGAAATAGAGTCCAGCTGAAGTCTATAGTGCCTATAAAAGGTTGAGGGTGAAGACCAGGTGGCTGCCCTACAAATCTGTTCAATTGATACACAGGATCTCTCGGCCCAAGAGGTCGACACTGCCCTGGTAGAATGAGCTCTTATGGAAACCGGAGGAGAGGATCCCGAGAAGGTGTAAGCTGAGGAGATTAATTCTCTAATCCACCTAGCGATAGAACCTTTAGAAGCTGCATTACCTTTCCTACTGCCAGCATGTAAGACAAATAAAGATGAGGACTTTCTCCAGTTTCTCGTCTGTTCCAGATATTGAATCAGACATCTCCTGACATCAAGGCAATGCCACTTCTCCTCCTCCTCCTCATTCTCTGGATCTGGAAAAAATACTGGGAGAACTATCTCCTGCATACGGTTAGTTCTAGATGGAACTTTTGGAATGAACTTTGGGTCAGGTTTGATTACCACTCTATCCTCTCTGATTGACATAAAGGGGGATTAATAGAAAAGGCCTGTATCTCACTGACCCTACGGGCGGAGGTAAGAGCTATCAGAAAAACCAGTTTAAGGGTGAGAAGCTTAATAGAACAGCTTTCTATGGGTTCAAAAGGATGTATTGTCAGGGCCTTAAGTACCAAATTCAGATCCCATGGCGGAAAGTTTGGTCCCCTAATCGGAGCTATCCTATCCACCAGGTGAAAGAACCTGACCACCCAGGGGTCCCAAGCTAAGTTTTTCGAGAAAAAACTTGAAAGGGCCGATACCTGAACTTTAAGGGTAGATTTAGCCAACCCCATAGACAGACCCTGCTGCAAAAACTCTAGGACCTGCCCAACTCTAACCTCCTCCGGCCAAACCTGGTTATTAAGGCCTGAAAAGGATAGGAACTTTTTCCAAATCCTAGCATAAATTACGTTGGTTGTCTTCTTCCTACTTTTCTGTAACGTAGTGATAAGGGTCTCAGAAAACCCCATTTTAATTAGGTGTGTCCCCTCAATCTCCAGGCCGTAAGATGCAAGGTCTTTATCCGCGGGTGCCTTACTGGGCCCTGTGACAGGATATCCGGAAGGATCCAAGGATCTGAGACTGACATGTTTCTGAGGAGCGAGAACCAAGCTCTCTTTGGCCAGAACGGTGCGATTACTATCGCATCCGCTCTGTCTTCCCTTATTTTCCTGAGGACTCTGGGTAGAAGTTGCAGTGGGGGAAACGCATAACTCAGCTGAAAATTCCAATGCAGGAGCAATGAGTCCACCCCAAACGGGGATTCGTCTGGATTGAGGGAGCAAAAAGTTTGCACCTGTCTGTTCATCCTGGTTGCGAATAGATCTATATCCGGCTTCCCCCCAAAGATCTACTATCTTTGAGAATATTCGTGTATTCAGGGTCCATTCTCCTTCTTTTAGCCAGTGACGACTCAAGAAATCCGCCTGCGTATTCTCTCTTCCCCTTATATGCAGAGCAGAAATGTGGATGATCTGATCTTCTATCTCTGAAAGGATCCGTTCTGTGTCCTTCATCAGAGAGCGGGATCTCGTGCCTCCCTGATGATTTAAATATGCAACCACCGTCCTGTTGTCTGTCATTATTCTGACATGTCTGTGCTGAATGTCTTGCTGGGCTGCCCTTAAGGCCAGCAGAACCGCCCTCAGTTCCTTCCTGTTGGATGAGAACGCTCTTTGTGCCTGAGACCAGCTCCCCTGTAGTACATGATCTGCATAATGTGCCCCCCAGCCCCAAGGACTGGCATCCGTAGTGATAACAATTGGTTCCGGATAACTCCACTGGATGCCCTGATTCAAATTTTCTATTCTCAGCCACCAATCCAGGGATCTCAGAACTCTTCCAGATAGTGTCATTTTTGAGTCTAGGGACCTCTCCCCCGAGCTTGTCACTTCCAGGATCTCCCACTGAAGATTTCTGGCATGATACTGAGCCCATTGCACCGCTGGAATGCATGCTATTAGGCTCCCTAAAAGAGACATAGCTTTCCTGATGGATAGAACGGGGGACTTCTGAACTGTCAGAATATCCAGCTGGATTTTTTGTAACTTTTCTACTGGGAGAAAGGTTCTCTGGCACAAGGAATTTAGTTCTAGTCCCAGAAACCTCTGACAGGTACTGGGCGATAGTCTCGACTTTTTCATATTTATAATCCAACCCAGGTCTTTCAGGATCTGAATCACCCGAGCAACTGCAGTCCGACATTTTTCCCGAGATTCGGCAATTATAAGAAAATCGTCCAGGTAGGGTAGAAAAACAATGTTCTGACTGCGGACAAACGAGGCCACCTCCGCCAGAATTTTGGTGAAAATTCTTGGAGCCATCGAGAGCCCGAAGGGCATAGCCTGGAACTGGAAATGCCTCGTTTCTCCGCCCCACTGTACCGCTACACGAAGGAATCTCTGGAAAAACTGATGTACTGGCACGTGAAGATAAGCATCTTTCAGATCTATGACAGACATGAAGCAGTCTGGAAAGACTAGGTTGATTGCTGACTTTATTGTTTCCATTTTGAACTTTCTTGCTACCAGAGATCTGTTTAGATTTTTTAAATTGATAATGGTGCGAAAGGACCCATCTGGTTTCTTTACCAGAAAAAGGCTTGAACAGAAGCCTATTCCTTGTTCTCCCCTGGGAACCGGAATCAACACCTCCTTGTCTGAGCGAGTCCACTTCTGTTTTTAGATTCTTGGACGGCCTGGTGACAAAAAACCTCTGAGGGTAACAGCCCTTGAACTCTAGCTTTAACCCGTTTGCAATGATGTCGGTGACCCATCTTCCTGCTACCTTCTGCCAGGCGCCAAGAAAAAACCGGAGTCTGCCGCCTACTTGAAGCCTGGCGTCATTGTTTAGATGGTTTGTCCTTCTGGGGAGCGGAGCTTCTGAACATAAACCCCCTGTTAGCTGCCCCTCTAGACCTGGAGAACTGTTCCCTTTCTCCCTGTTTTCTATTCTGGAACCTGGAGGGGTTACGAAAGGATTTTCTATAGCCTTTGAACTGTGAAAAAGGAACCTCCTGAGGGAGCTTCTTTTTCCTATCTGCCGCCTTTTCTAAAAGGGAATCCAGCTCAGGACCAAAGAGAAATTGGCCTTGACAGGGGATACTACAGAGTCTAACTTTAGAAGCCATGTCACCACCCTTCCAATTTTTTAACCACAAAGTCCTTCTGGCCGAGTTAGAAAGTGACGCTGATCTAGCCGCCAACCTAACAGCCTCAACAGAGGCATCGGACAGGAAATCAATTGCTTTTTTCAACGTAGGCAAACTAGCCAGGATCTGCTCCCTGGACGACCTATCCCTAAGCTGGCCCTCTAACCTGTCTAGCCAAACTGAAACCGACCTGGCAGTAACTGTGGCAGCTATACTTCAAACATGTATCGATTCGTTTGTCTAACGGATCCTTCAAATACCCCATGTCATCGAATGGCAGGGAGGATTTCTTAGAAATTTTAGATATGGCCACGTCCAACCTAGGGGCTTTATCCCATGAAGTAGAGGCCTCTTCCTCAAAAGGATATTTTCTCTTAAAGGTTTTCGTAACAAAGGGCTTTCTATCAGGTTTTTCCCATTCTCTCTCAATTAAATCTGAAATATTTTTGTGTAAGGGAAAACATCTCCTTTTCTTATTTCGTAGACCTCCAAAAACTACGTCTGCCATAGACTTGTCCTCCTTAACATCCTCTAACTCTAAAGTGGCTCTGATAGCTTTAATAAGCTTGTCTGTGTCTCCAGCGGAAAACAAAACCTTTCTGTCCGAATCTTCGTCCGAGGAAGAAGAGACTTCAGAATCAATTTCTCCCTCCGAGTGGTCACTATCTTCAAATGAATCAGATTCATGACAATCCGCCGACTTTTTTCCCTTTTTAATTGACTTTAAAGAGTCCTTAACTTCAGTCCTGATTAGGGTTCTAATATCTTTCATGAAATTAGGGGATTCTTCGGCTAACGTCTTCTCTATGCACTGCTGGCACATTCTCTTTGAATAGGAAGAGGGAAGGGCACATCTACAGATCGCACATTCCTTATTTTTCTTTTTGACTACAGCTTTTTTAGCGATCTAGAAAGCAAAAGATATACCAAACTTCAAATTAGTATGTATGAAAAAAATCGGTTACCACCGCTTACCCCATCTGAGGTTTTTATACCGGAGTTTGCTTCTCCTCTCCATCTTCAGGTCTTTTATCCTCCTCCATGCTGTAACCTGAGGATATACATATAAACCCATATAGAGCTTAGAACCTGAAAGAAAAAGGAATAGTATCCCTCCTCGGAGGGTCCCACATATTCCTTGGGCCAACCTCTGCCGGAACTTGCTGCTGCTACCTCACAGGGGCTGCTCTACGAGTATTGCACCGCAAGCTAAGATGCCCACCAGGCAGGATCTTACTGCTCTGGCGTCCCAGCTTTAAGCTCCGATCACGTGACCAGAGCTTCCGGCATCCTTTGAGTGACGTCACTTCCGGGGCGTCACAGGTTCAGGCCTGGCGCGCTTCCTGCTGTCGGCAACTTCTTACCGCTTCAGATGCCCGCGCGCGCGCGCCCCCGGAAACAAACCCCTCTGGGTTGCTCCTGACTGACGCATGCCTCTGCGTCTCCTTCCATCTCGCGGTCCACCTCCACTGAGGGACACGCGAGGCCAGCCCTGCGAACAGGAAACGGTCCCGGCTTATCCCCGTCTCCTGTAAGTACCCCCGGCATGGGTCCTGGCTGGGAAAGAACCCCTGGCTCTCTAGGCTCTCCTAGGATTTCCAAACCAAGGGTCCCCTGTAAGGAAAAAGCTACTAGGTCTCCTACTCCAGGGACAGGAAACCTCACTGAGGTAGGAGAGAGGGCTCCACCTTTTTATGCTACAGGTTTCCTGTCCTTGGAGGAGGAGCCATCTCTCTGGGTGCTGTCGTGGGGGAAGGGAAAAAGTTAGTTCCTTCTTTTTTGGGGTAGTGTGTTTGAATATTGCACATTGCACAAATCTGCTCTTCTTCTAAAAACTCACATAGAAATGAATGGAGCATGCTGAGAATTGTAGTTTCACAACAGCTGGAGTGCCGGAGGTTGCTGATCCCTGCTTTATAGCATTTATATAAATGAAGAACATTTTATGGTTAAACCTGAAAGTGTTGTCCCTTTAAAGATTGAGGGAGGAGTTGTAGAAGGCGATGGGGAGAAAACTTATTTATTAAATGAAAAGAAAGTTTCAGATGAAATGCAGAGTGTCAGAGTAAACTCCCCATTAAATATGGCCTGTCTGCACCCAGAAAGAAGCAGCATCTTAAAAAGATTAAAATGGACAAATCACTGGGTTCAGATGGCATACTCCCAGTATCCTAAGAGAATTAAGTAATGTAATAGTTTTATTTTTGATATATAAGGACTCTATAAGGGCAGGGTGTGTTCCACAGGACTGGTATCAATATTCAAAAATTTGTAAAAAACAGAACCCTAAAACTGTAGGCCGGTAAGTTGAATATCAGTTGTGGGTAAACAGTTTGAAGGTCTTCTAAGATATGCTATCTTGGGGTATCTCAATGAAAATAAGTGTATAATGCTTAATCAGCATGTATCAGGAATCAGTCCTGTCAGACCAATCTAATCAGTTTCTGTGAGGAAGTTCTATACTGGACCAGGGTGAGTCAATGGATGTTATATCTTGACTTCATCTAAGCATTTGATACTGTACCACTTAAAAGGTTAGTGCATAAAATAAGAATGCTTAGACTGGAGGTAAGTCTGTATGTGGGTAAGTAACTGGCTCAGTGATAGAGAACAGAGGGTAGTTATTAACGGTAGATACTCAGATTGGGATACTGTCACTAGTGGGGTACCTGAGGGGTCAGTATTGGGCCCTACTCTCTTCAATATATTTATTAATGATCTTGTAGAAGGCTTGCACAGTAAAATATTTATTTTTGCTAACAATACTAATCTGTGTAAATTTAACACGGAAGAGGACCGTATACTGCTACAGATAGATCTGGATAGATTGGAGATAGTGATGAGCGAATCTACTTCGGATGAACTTGTAGACTTCAGATGAATGTAAAAAACATTTCCTGAACTCTGGTTCGGTTCCAAGGTACCACTTGGAACCGAACCTGAGTTTGGGAAATGTTTTTTTTTTTTTTTTTTTTTACAGTAGAATTCAATTTATGAAGCAATAACTTCGGCTCATGAGAGCCAATACATTCTAATACTCTACAGAGTCGATTCGCTCATCCCTAATTGGAGACTTGGGCAGAGAAGTGGCAAACGAGGTTTTGACACTGATAAATGTAAGATTCTGCATATGGTAAGAAAAAAAAGTCGCCAGTTAGGGTTGCACTGTGTGTATCGGCCTCGATACTTTGGTCTCAATACCAGGATTGGCGCTTTTCCGATACTAAGCTACGCTATTTCGCAGCTTAGTATGAGATGTTATTAGAGAAAATGGCGCGTAGACATTGCACTTTTCACTGTGCAGTGGAAAAGGAGGGAGAGCATCCCTCCTTTACTGCAACTAATGAAAAAGCCCAAGGGCCCGACTGGGGGAGTGTGAAGGAGAGGGCAGGGGAGAAAGGAAGATGAAAAGTTAAAGGACCTTTGATGTCATCATCATGTGACCAATAACATCCAATTGTTACTGATCACATGGCAATGACATTATAAAAGGTCCTTATAAGGAGTTGGCCACTTTCTGGCTACTTTTGACTAATGCATATTGAAAGGGAACCTGTCACCTCTACTATGCTACCCTCACTGCGCATTTCTAAATGTTTATTGTGTTGCCCTAAACATATAAATGACACTTAATTTCATCTGCAGCCAAATGAAATAAGCATGATGCATTTTGTACTTCACGCCTTTTATGCAAATTAACATAAGTCATATCTTACTTGTGTGACCAGAGAAGAGTCATATTTTCTCTGAGTCAAGCTCCTCAGCTCCACCTGAAAAAACGCCCCTATAGATTAAATCTAGCAGATCCGCTGTCAAAGTCTAGGGGGAGGGAACTAGGCTCTGATGGTGTGAGGGGAAGGAATTATTTATGTAAATGAGCATAACGGAGGGAAAGCTTTAGAGGGTGATATAATAGGACATGTTAGTCCAGAGAAGGTTATGGATGGATCGCTGGTAGACAAAAGGTAGACAAACCAGTTTTATATGTGAAAACATAGTGACAGGTTCCCTTTAAAGGATAACTGTCACATTTAGACCCAAATTTCAGTTTTCATATATGTAGTTACTAATATGATAATATACCTGAATCAATAACTATTAGACTTACTTACCCCATATTTAATAAGATTCAGCTCTTAGCAACCAGTCTGCATAAAACTGCAATTTCACTATTCTGTTAAGATGGCCGCCCTCAGCCCTGAGGCTAATCCATAGGACGCCTGCAGTGAAGTTAGTGAAGACCAGCTCTGTATAGGGAGGTCTTGCAGTGAAGTTCCCAGGTCTGGCTGAAGCCTGTAGTCCTCCTACAAGCTCTCCTCTTATCAGATAAGGCTGTCATTTATACACTGGGCTCTACATTGTCCTTCACTGCTAAGGGAGTGTCTGCCAAGCACAGGCATGTGGAGAAGTTCACACACACAGCCCAGCACTGTTATCTCCTGTCAGGAAGAACCTGGCTTTTTATACATTCCCTTACAATGTTGACTCACTATCAGTTCCCAGTGCACGCAGCGTGCTCGTCCTCATCTGGTAGAAGGAAGGAGCATAGCAACCTGATTTTATCTTAGGTAACAATAGCCAATACTGGGGACTTTTAGGTGGCTTTTAGGGGTTATTTATTTAAGAATCAGAAATTAAAACAGGGCCAACAAGGTGATATTAATCACCAAAATCTAATGGTAAAAAAAAATAAAATTTGACAGTTATACTTTAAGATGACTATATGGCAATTAATAATATAGCCTTTGTTGATTTTCTGTGCTGTTTGCTATATTTCACAAGTGATGTCCCCTTGTTGGCAAATCTTCACAGGAGACTTGTCCATAAGATGGCCGCTGATTGAGTGTCATGTGACCAAGCTAAAATAACTCCAAACGCATCACTCAATCTTCTCCCCTCAAATGCACCACATCTGCCCTTGTAATGTTGAGAGTTTAGTGCAGGTGTGGTCTATTTGAATGGAGGAGACTGACTGATTTGCCTGGTCACATGTCCCTCCATTAGCGATCATTTTATGGACAGGACTTCTGTGTGAACAGCACAAAAAACTTGGCCAGCAAGGGAGAATACCCTATGAACTGTAGCAAAAGCCAGAATATCAACAAAGCCTATATTAGTGTCATATAATCATCTTACAAACACATTGGCCAGCACGGCGTTCATTTTTCGGTATAAATCTTTATTCTCTGGGTCAGTACATTTACAGTGATACCAAATATATATATATATATATATATATATATATATATATATATAATTTTTTTTTTTTTTTTGTTTTTTTAAAAAAAATCCCTTTTATTTTTCCTTTTTCTTTTTTTTTATTTTAAGAAAAATATTATTTTTTTGCATTTATTGCTTCCCAAGACCCATAACTTTTTTTATTTTTCTTTCTATGGAGTTGTGTTGGGGCTTGATTTTTTTTGCAGGACAACTTGTATTTTTCATTGGTGCCATTTTGGAGTAAATGGCATTTTTGGAATGCTTGTTACGTTTTTTCAGTGGCAACTAAAATTAAATGAGCAATTCTGTCCTTTTTATTATTATTTTTTTTATTTATTTATTACAGTGTTCACTGTAGGGGATAATTTACTTGATATTTATGTAGTCCGGGTCCTTGCGGACGCGGCAATACCAAACATATAGGGGAGATTTTTAAAATTGTTTTGCAATTTTTTTTAATTGAAAAGCATATTTTCAATGGAAAATTGAGCTTAATTTTTTTTTTTTTTTTGTTAATGGAATTTTTTTATTCAATTTTTTTTTTTTTACCACTTAATAGTTCCACAAGGGGACTATAACAGACGGTATTTTGATTGCTTTTAAAATACAATGCACTATCCCTATAGTGCATAGCATTTTAATGGCAATGCTATTCTAACATTGACCAGCAGGCTGCG
This sequence comes from Bufotes viridis, assembly GCA_033119425.1. Taxonomy (NCBI): domain Eukaryota; kingdom Metazoa; phylum Chordata; class Amphibia; order Anura; family Bufonidae; genus Bufotes; species Bufotes viridis. Next base: position 210,473,961 of record CM065591.1, read on the forward strand.
CTAGAGAGGCACAGCCTGCTGGAAATTACTGAAGGCTCGTCTGGGGCCTACATCAGACCCCGGCAAGTCTTCACACACATCGGCACCCCGCAATTGGGAGACAGAGGGAGTCCGCTCCCTCTGTCAGCACTTTACATGCGGCGGGTGCCATTGCCGTGGCATGTAAAGTGTTAAACAGCCCGGATCGGCACTCCTGCCGGTCTGGGCTGTTAGAGTATGGCCGCGCTGTAAAAAAGCAGTGGCCCTTTAGTGACCGCTGTAAAAAGGCGTATGGGTGGTCACTAAGGGGTTAATGTGAGGCACATGGTTTTATTACATTAGTACCTCTTTGTGCCTTATATTAATAGGAAGTGACCCCATCATGTCCTCATATAATAGGCAATATGGGGTTAATGATGGTGTCACTATTAATATGAGGCACATGAAAGATTAAATGTAATAACACTGTGTGCCTCCTGTTAACCCTTTAACGCATAATGCCATTCATGTACTGCATTATGCTCAAGGAATTGTATGGAGAGGGCTGCTCTGTACGCAATGGTTGCTGGCTGCATAATACAGAAGCCGAAACTGGTCAATTAACCCCTCAGATGCCGCATGTGGCATCTATGAGGTTAGAGCCCCCGCAGTGAAATTGTGGGCCTCCTTTTGGTTACCAGGACAACCTGGGCGCTGCTGAAGGTTCCCAAACCTGCCATGGTAAGCTTCCTGCTCAGTTGTTCATGAGGTACAGTTATCACACGTCCAAAAATGTCTGAACTACTAGAATATTATAACTTTTTACCTGCACGGTGTACATAAAAATAAAAACACGCAGTTCACCATTTTTTAGTCATCTCCCCCCCCCCCCCCCCCCCAAAAAAAAAAGTTGTATGTACCCCGAAAATGGTACCAATAAAAACTACAGGTTGTTCCACAAAAAAACAAGCCCTCATACATCTCTGTAGACAAAAAGAAGTCTGGTTTAAAAGTAATAAAACAAAAACTATACGAGTAGCCAGTGTCAGGCGGCTGCTTACAAGGCCAGTAAGATTATGGGCTGCATCAAAAGGGGCATAGACGCCCGTGATGAGAACATAGTCCTACCACTTTACAAATCACTAGTCAGACCACACATGGAGTACTGTGTACAGTTCTGGGCTCCTGTGAGCAAGACAGTCATAGCAGAGCTGGAGAGGGTTCAGAGGAGGGCAACTAAAGTAATAACTGGAATAGATGGACTACAGTACCCTGAAAGATTATCAAGGGTATCAGGTTATGGAACTCTCTGCCTGAGGAGGTGGTAATGGTGAGTACAATAAAGGAATTCAAGAGGGGCCTGGATGTATTTCTGGAGCGTAATAATATTACAGGCTATAGCTACTAGAATTCTAGAGAAGAGTTGACTTCTAAAATTGGTTTCTGCCTCATGGGGCGGGGGATTTGCCTTCCTCTGATTCATCTTTGCAGGATAACAGGCTGGATAGACGCATGTCTTTTTTCAGCCTTACAAATCTTCTTATAGAATAAAGAAGTATAGTGATTCTGCATCTGGAGTGCTGCCTCCATCCTTTCCTACTTACGGTATCATCCAGCACGGTAGTCTCCTGAAACCTCTTGTGTAACTCTCAGGTCCAGATAGTCGTAAGATGCACCTTATATTGGTTGCCAATTTGGATGCGTGGTCCTTGATTTCTGTACGTTTCTCCAACTGTATTGTGCATCAAGCAGCTAACAGAAAATGAGATATTTTACTGACTTATGTTATATTTTTTGCAGAGACAGCTGCTACTACAGCGACTGACTTCCGCATAAAGACTCTTGAAGAAATCCGTCAGGAAAAAGCCAATCAAAGGCTGGAGCAAGAGACCACAAGTTTACCTTCTGAAAGTAAAGAGAAAATATGTATAAAAAACAAGCTTTCCTCAAAGCCTCAGACAGGGATTTACATTAAATCTTTGAGTGAAATTCAAGCAGAAAAGAGGCTAAGACAACTGAAAGATGGGATACAGAAACAAGATAACACAAAAGATGACCTAGACAGCAAGGCAAATAAGGTGACCGGGCAAAAAGATGGAAATGCAGCACAAAATGATACAATCCCAACTGATGCTACACAAAAACAGATTAATTTTATCCAGAAAATTCAGGTGGAAAGACAGTTTAAACAGCCTGTTGTAAATGACAATGTTTCCAGCAGTGTTGGCACCGCTAAACCCCTTTCTGTGAGTTTAAAAGGGCCAAAACAAAGCTCACAGTCAATAGAGAAAGTTAGAGTCAAGACACTTGAAGAGATCAGACAAGAAAAAGCTCTCCGTCTCCAGCAAACTGCCAAATCGGAGAATGTGGAGTCTGTATCTCAACCACAGGGTCCACCAAAACACAAGAAGGTCCTTAGACTCTCCAAAATCCCAGGTAAGCAGCATCTGAAAGACATTGGCATGGACATTATAATCTTCATCCTTTTGATCCCAGTTATTTAACCCTTAGGATACCAGCGCCTTACATGTACGGCATAGCAAAGGAGGCAATATGGCCAATCACAAAACATTAAGTGCCTTGTATTAACTTTCTCTACATTATAAATGCCATTCCAAGAAGTGATACAACCTCTTTAATATCCAATCTATGAGGGTCCAGCAGGCTAAACCCCTACAGATCAGTGGTTTCCTGCAGCCTCTGACTCTGGAACTAAAGCTTTGAATGGAAAAAAAGCACAGCTTTCCAGGGTAATGTGAATGGTAACAAGAAAACAAAATACAGTATACCAGTCTCGCTGAATGGCTGCATTACTTTCCACTACACTTACCTGTCTTTCTGTATTTAATGCATTGCATTAATGTAATGTGTCCTTTCTTATTCCTTTCCTCTTGGTACATGATATCCAGAGATGATTGCCTCAAAATGATCAGCTTTGGGGAAAACTTTTTTGAATTGCTCTTTCGCATGTTTTAAGTGAAGCAATTTTTTTTTCTTCTTTTTCCAAGCTATTTATTTCGAGCTACTTAATTCTGGATAAGTTGAGCCAAGAGAAAAAGGAAAAAGGCATGTCTGAATAAGGGCTCATTCAGACGACTGTATGCGTTTTGTGTTCCGCATTTTGCAGAATGCACATGGCCAGCCTTGTGATCGAAAGGCCTTTTCTTGTCCGCAAATGTGGGCCAGAATAGGATATGCTCTATCTTTTTGCGGGACCGCGAAATGGAAGTACGGATGTGGACAGCACACCATTGAAATGAATGAGTCCGCATAATTGCGGAATGGATGCGGACACATTAATGCGGTGGTCTGAATGAGCCTATGTCCCGGATTTAACTCACAGATGTATATTCTTTTAATACAGGAAGTACAGAAGCAAAAATGGACCAGTCAACTGCAGAGCCAAGCCTGCCTACAAATAAAGCTGCTGAAGAGGAGGATCGGGTATCCATGACTTTCCGATCTCCTGTCAAAACCTCCAATAAAGAGCCATGTAAACCTGAGAGTGGTGCAGTTATTACAGGCTTTCTAACGTCCGCACTAACCGATGGAAGCAATGCAGAAGTTCCGAAGTCAACTAAGCTAACCGTTCAAAAGAAAGGTATGTGTCTTAAATGAAATTCTGGTAATGGTGAATGATTGTTACATTGAAATCTGTTAGAGATATTCCCATCTTATACCCACGTACAGTATGTGTTGCAGGTGAGTTTAGATGCAACAATCATCTCCACTGTATGAGAACAACCCATGGCCTCTTTATATCTGCTGTCAAGAATCAATGGTTGTTGGTGCTGGCTGAAAGACCCAGGCTGGGTCTCACAGGCACGCTGCCAGTGTAGTACACTGACAGTCAGTCGTACAATACAGTATGTATTGTACAACATTGAAATAGGGATCAGACCCTGAAATGTTGAAATCCCTGTACTGGTACAAAACTAATTGTGAAAAATAACATAAAAAAAAGTTTTATAAAAAAAATGCTTCTTTCCCTCCATCAAGCAATTTAAAAAAGAATAATAATAAAACATAAAAAAACGTAATTAAAATAGCGCTATTAGGCATAACACCTGCTCCATAAAAATATCACATGATCTACCCTCTCAGATGAATGCCATAAAATAACTGTGCTAAAACAGACATATTTTTGTCACCTTGCCGTGCATCAAAAAATTATATGTACCCAAAAATGGTACTAATAAAAACATCAACTATTCCTGCAAAAAACTGCAAAATCTACACAAGACGATCGGCATAAAAATAAAAGTAGCTTTCCGGAAAAGGAGACACAAAAACGTTTGTTTTTCAAAAATGCTTTATTAATTTAAACTGAAACAAAAAATAAAATTAAAATAGACTATTTGGTATCGTTGAGTCCATAACGACCTGCTCTATAAAAATAATTCCTGATATATCCTATTAGGTAAAAAAATAAAAACTGTGCCAGAACAGCCATTTTTTTTGTTACCTTGCCTCACAAAAAGCATAATATCGAGTGACCAATAATCATATGTACCCCAAAATAGTACCAATAAAACTGTCACCTTATCCCGTAGTTTCCAAAATGGGGTCACTTTGAGAGTTTCTACAGCAGTTTACGACCACATATGGAGTGTTTCTGTGAATTGCAGAATCAGGGTAATAAATATTGAGGTTTGCTTGGCTGTTACCCCTTGCTGCCTTACAGGAGAAATGGAATAAAATGGAAAATCTGCAAAAAAAAATTTGTGAAATGTTGAAATTTCTCCTCTATTTTCCTTCAAAAGGGTTTTGCCATCACATACAATGGGGGCATATCGCTAGGATATGCCCCCATTGTCTGACAAGTGCAGGACACACCTCTGGGACCTGCACGTACAACGAGAACGGAGTGGGGAAATTAACGAAGGACGCATGCGCAGCCGCCCTTCATTAATTTCAATGGGGCCGCCGAAAATAGCCGAGCGCTCGGCTATTTCCGTCTGCCCCATAGAAATTAAAGGGAGCAGGGGCTGGGCATGCATGGTGCCCTCCTATTCACTTGTATGGGAGCAGCGGGGAGGAGCGCTTGGTGGTGGATGGACCCCGGGAAACCCAGGTTCCTCCAGCCACAGCTCTCCCCGCTCCGTTCTCCTTGTAGGTGTGGGTTCCAGAGGTGGGACCTGCACCTATCAGACAATGAGGGCATATCCTAGAAATATGCCCCCATTGTAAGTGATGGGAATACCCCTTTAATTCTTGTGGAACGCCTAAAGAGTTAAGAGTTTCTAAAATGGGATAATTTATGGGTGGTTTCTACTATGTAAGCCTCAAAGGGACTTCATAACTGAAATTGTCCTTTTAAACGCATGTTTTGGAAATTTTCCTCAATTTTAAAAATTGCATCTACAAGTCTAATCTAACATCCGAAAAAAATTAAATGAAATTTACAAAATGATGTCAACATAAAGTAGACATATGGAGAATGTAAAGTAATAACTATTTTATGAGGTATCTGTCTTAAAAGCAGTGAAATAGATATTTTGAACATTTTGAAAAAAATCACCAAATTTTTGTTTACATTTTTTGTCTTTTTTTAATAAATAAAGGTGAACTATATTGACTCAAATGTACCACTATCGTGAAGTACCATGTATAACGAGAAAACAATCTCAGAATGGTTTGGATAAATAAAAGCGATCCAAAATTATTACCACAAAATGACACATGTCAGATCTGCAAAAAATGGCCTGGGCAGAAGGCTGAAAACTGGCCCGGGGTAGAAGGGGTTAATATAGATTGTACGATACCAAGAGTAAGTTGGAGATCAAGGTGGTTTTACTCTAAACAGGAGAGCAAGAAAAAACAAAAACAAAGAGGGAAGTTAGTCAACTCACAAAGGGAAAAGAGCCCTAGTGGAAGTGACTGCAGGCGCCAGAAGAGGTGGGAAAGGCGAGCAAGAGAAAGGGATGACTATAGCAAGTGCAGATGAGGGAGGCAGCTACCAAAGAAGTGTCGTAGGACACTGGTTAAGTGTGTAATAAAAACATATCAGGGTACAAGTGGGCAAACAGGCGTTTGTACCACTGGTCCCCTGAGGGAAGGGGTAGGGGTAGAACAAACAGGAGCGCCAAAGACTCAAATGCAGATGGTACCAATTGGTATGAAATCAGTTAGTAAAGGCTTACATGGTAGGGTGATATGTTGAAATAAAGACACGTTATAATCCAAACGAAGAGGGTAATGAAACAGTCATTCAAAAAAGGTGCCCCGTACTACGATCCAAGTATGAAATCAGATGGTACGTTAATGGAGAATATCTAGTACTTACTTCACGAGGGGGGGCTGTCAACGGGATAAGCACATGACACCCGTGGCAGGCTCCCCCCGGCCAGGATCGTTTGTAGCGTGTTGTGAAAGACGGCAGCAAAACTGGATCACTTCTGGTCAATCACCTTTAATAAAGCAAGGCCCAACGCATTTCGGGGAGGCTTATTAACCAGTCCCCGACCGCCGTACGCAGGATTGCGTCCTGCGGGCGGCCGGGATCTTCTGTTTGGACGCGCCGGGGCGTCATCTCGCGAGACGCGAGAGTTCCTGTGAACGCGCGCGCGAGTTCACAGTGAAGCGCGGCTCGAGAGTTGGACTACAGCCTGCCAGCGATGATCAATCGCTGGCAGGCTGTAGATGCGATATAAATCGCATCAAACAGCTATATCAGACGCTGTTTTATGAACAGCGTCTGATATAGCTGCTACCTGGTCCTCTGGTGGTCCCATTTTCTGGGATCGACCACCAGAGGACCAGGTAACTACAATAAAAGTTGCACCAAACACTACACTTACCCCCCTCACCTATTAACCCCTTGATCACCCCATCTAGACCCCTGATCACCCCCTGTCATTGATCACACCCCTTGTAAGGCTTTATTCAGACGTCCATATGTGTTTTGCGGATCCGTGGATTCACGGATCCGCGGATCCGATCCGCAGATCCTCAAAACACGGACACCGGCAATGTGCTTTCCGCATTTTGCAGATCCGCACATTGCCAGAACTATATAGAAAATGCTTTTTCTTGTCCGCAGTTGCGGACAAGAATAGAGACATGTTCTATATTTTTGCGAACGGAAGTGCAGACCGGAGCGCGGATCCGTAATTCCGGATCCGAGCGGGACAAAGTCTGTCCCCATAGAAATGAATGGGTCCACAATTCCGTTCCGCAAACAGAATTTCGGACGTGTGAATGGGGCATAAGGGTCCCTTATCACCGCCAGTTAGTTAGCTACTTGTTAGGTAGTTAGTGCCCAGCCCACCGCACCGCAGTCACTGATTTTGGCAGAGATTTTTCATCCACATTGATCGATGCGAATGAAAAAATCTGTGCCGTTCATTTTTTTTTCAGCGCAGAGGCTGAACGGAAAAAAATCTCATTACCATATGCTCAATATACGGAGAATCGCAGAAACTCCTAATGCTGGCCATACGTGTAATGATTGCGGAGACCCTCAAATGCCAGGGCAGTACAAAAACCCCACATGTGACCCCATTTTAGAAAGAAGACACCCCAAGGTATTCTGTGAGGGGTATGGCGAGTTCATGGAAAATTTTATTTTTGTCACAAGTTAGTGGAATATGAGACTGTAAAAAAAAAAAAAAAAAAAAACAATTTCCGCTAACTTGTGCCAAATTTTTTTTTCTGTGAACTCGCCATGCCCCTCACGGATTACCTTGGGGTGTCTTCTTTCCACAATGGGGTCACATGTGGGGTATTATACTGCCCTGGCATTTTAGGAGTCCTAAAGCGTGAGAATCCAAATGCGTAAAAATGGCCTGTGAAATCCTAAAGGTACTCATTGGTTTTAGGGCCCCTTTGCGCATCTTGGCTGCAAAAAGTGTCACTCATGTGGTATCGCCGTACTCAGGAGAAGTAGGGCAATGAGTTTTAGGGTGTATTTTTACATATACCCATACTGGAGTGTGAGAAATATCGCTGTAACGACAACTTTTTACATTTTTTATTCAAAGTTGTCAATATACAGAGATATTTCTCTCACCAGCATAGTATATGTAAATACACCCCTAAGCTATCGCCCTACTTCTCCTGAGTCTGGCGATACCATGTGTGACACTTTTGCAGGCAAATGCGCAAAGGGCCAAATCAATGAGTACCTTTTAGAAGAGCATTTTTACGCATTTTTCTTCTCACGCTTTAGGGCCCCTAAAATGCCAGGGCAGTATAAATACCCCACATGTGACCCCATTTTGGAAAGAAGACACCCCAAGGTATTCGCTGAGGGCATAATGAGTTCATGAAAAATTAAACTTTTTGTCAAAAGTTAGCGGAAAGGGAGACTTTGTGAGAAAAACAATAAAAAATCAATTTCCACTAACTTGTGCCAAAAAAAATATTCTATGAACTCGCCATGCCCCTCATGGAATACCTTGGGGTGTCTTCTTTCAAAAATGGGGTCACACGTGAGGTATTTCTACTGCCCTGGCATTTTAGGGGCCCTAAAGCGTGAGAAGAAAAATGCGTAAAAATGCCATCCTAAAAGGTACTCATTGGAATTTGGGCCCCTTTGCGCATCTTGCCTGCAAAAAGTGTCACACATGTGGTATCGCCGTACTCAGGAGAAGTAGAGGCGATGTGTTTTGAGGTGTATTTTTACATATACCCATGCTGGGTGAGAGAAATATCTCTGTATATTGACAACTTTGAATAAAAAATGTAAAAGTTGTCGTTTACAGCGATATTTCTCACACGCAGCATGGGTATATGTAAAAATACACCTCAAACACATTGCCCTACTTCTCTGAGTACTGGCGATACCACATGAGTGACACTTTTCTGCAGCCAAGATGCGCAAGGGCCCTAAAACCAATGAGTACCTTTAGATTTCTGAGCCATTTTATGCATTTGGATTCTCACACTTAGAGGCCCCTAAAATGCCAGGTGAGTATAAATACCCCACATGTGACCCCATTTTGGAAAGAAGACACCCCAAGGTATTCTGTGAGGGGCATGGTGAGTCCACAGAATTTTTATTTTTGGCACAAGTCAGCGGAAATTGTTTTATTTTTTTTTTTTTTTGTTTTTACAAAGTCTCATATTCCACTAACTTGTGACAAAAAATAAAATTTTACATGAACTCACCATACCCCTCACAGAATACCTTGGGGTGTCTTCTTTCCAAAATGGGGTCACATGTGGGGTATTTATGCTGTCCTGGCATTTTAGGGGCCCCTAAAGCGTGAGAAGAAGTCTGGAATCCAAATGCGTAAAAATGCCCTGTGAAATCCTAAAGGTACTCATTGGTTTTAGGGCCCTTTGCGCACCCAGGCTGCAAAAAGTGGCACACATGTGGTATCGCCGTACTCAGGAGAAGTAGGGCAATGTGCTTTGGGGTGTATTTTTATATATACCCATACTTTGTGTGAAAAATATCTCTGTAAACGACAACTTTTAAAAAATTTTATACAAAGTTGACAATTTACAGAGATATTTCTCTCACCCAACATGGGGATATGTAAAAATACACCCCAAAACACATTGCCCTACTTCTCCTGAGTACGGCGATACCACATAAGTGCCGCTTTTGCAGCCTGAGTGCGCAAGGCCCAAATTCAACGAGTACCTTTAGGTTTACATGGCGACTCATAATTAGCCCGCCCAAAATGCCAGAACAGTAAACACACCCCACAAATGACTCCATTTCGGAAAGTAGACACCCCAAGGTATTCACTGAGGGGCATAGTGAGTCCGTCTGAGATTTTTTTTTTTTGCCAGAAGTTATCAGAAATTGAAACTTTTTTTTTTTTTTTCTCAGAAAGTGTCAATTTCCGCTAACTTGTGAAAAAAATGAAATGATACATGAACTCACCAAGCCCCTCCGCGAATACTTTGGGGTGTCTTCTTTCTAAAATGGTGTCATTTGGGGGATATTCATACTATCCTGGCATTCTAGCACCTGAAGAAACATGACAGGCGCTCAGAATGTCAGAGCTGCTTCAAAATGCAGAAATTCACTTTTTTGCACCATAGTTTGTAAACGCTATAACTTTTACCCAAACCAATAAATATACACTTATTGGATTTTTTTTTATCAAAGACATGTAGAACAATAAATTTAGAGAAAAATTTATATAGAAATGTAGTTTTTTTTTAAACCTTTTACAACAGAAAGTGAAAAATTTCATTTTTTTGCAAAAATTTCGGTAATTTTTGATTAATAGCAAAAAAAGTAAAAATGTCAGCAGCAATGAAATACCACCAAATGAAAGCTCTATTAGTGAGAAGAAAAGGAGGTAAAATTCATTTGGGTGGTAAGTTGTATGACGGAGCAATAAACGGTGAAAGTAGTGTAGTGCGGAATTGTAAAAAGTGGCCTGGTCATTAAGGGTGTTTAAGCTAGGGGGGCTGAAGTGGTTAATTTTATTTGATTAGCTAGTGATTCCTTATTGGAACAATTCCTTTGTAAGCGGCGCATTTGGCTGTAAGGAATGTTATTTTTCCAGCGGTGGTGATGGCTGCTTTTGTAATCCAAGTAGCTGTTGGTGTCGACTTGTTTAAAGAATGTTTCAGTTATGATAGTTATTTTCTATATATAGATGTAGATCTAGAAAAATGGCCTCCTTAGCATTATGTTCCATAGTGAAGGAAAGGTTCCAGGCATTGTTATTAAGTTCCCTCAGGAAACCTTGGAGGGCCTCTACTGTTCTATCCCAAACCAAGATCATGTCATCAATGTAACGTTTATAGAAACGTACCTGATCATGTGAAATTAAGCCATGGTATTCCTCGAAAAGCCCTGTTTACTCTAAACAGCCATCATGCATGCCAAACCTGTTTTCCTTCTGAAGGGAATTGTGACATTTCCATTAGATATCCTTGAGATGCTTGTTGTTTTCTAACCTCCTGAGATAATCATTGATCATATGACTGAGGATATCTAATGGTTTCTACGTCTTGCTTTTACAATATTAAAGAGAGACTGCACGTTCAGAACTACCTCCCTGACAAAAACAAGGCACCAGATATCCTCATACCCAGCTCTGTTGAGAGTCCCAGCACTTGTGTATGTTTTATTGTAAAATTGGGTCCAGCCTTTCTAAGCATGGCCACATCGACAGAAGCCTTTGGTTATAGCAAGTAAGGCCCCTTTCACATCTGCGTTGTGAGGATCCGGCGTGCACTTTCGTCGCCGGAAATGCCCTCCGGATCTGTCAACGCAAGACAACTGAAAGTATTTGAAGACTGTTCAGTCTTAAATATGCTTTCAGGTTACCATGGCAGCCAGGATGCTACTAAAGTCCCAGCTGCCATGGAAAAGCAGCGGCGGAGCCGGGGGAGAAGATACTTACCTTTCGTGCGGCGGCCAGGGCGCTCCTCGGTGACGTCACCGGGTCCCTGTGTCACATGGTTTACATAGCTATGCTATGTAAGAAATGCGCCGTTTGGAATCCCGCGCACAAGCATGTATGACGGCGCATGTGCACCCAACTGTTCCAAGTCCTTGTCTTCTTGTGAACACGCGCCATCACATCACCCGGACATGGCGGCGCGTGCGCACTGGAAGACAAGAACTTGACCAGAAGAACGGGAACAGTTGAGTGTGCGCACGTCGTCCTACATACAAGTGCGCATGCGCGGGATTCCAGCGCTGGACTCACTGGTCAGTCAAATGCATTGGAGGCGTTATTAGAACATGCAGGGCGACTGCATCATTCCTGGGGGCGTGGCAGAAGCTGTGCTCGGAAGGCATAACCCAGCCTCCGAGTGCTCCAGTTGCTCATTTAAATACTTCTAATGACAGGTATGTTTTTTATCAGTGTTAAGAGCCCTGCCGGGCTATATGACTATTGGGGTATGCTGGAACCAGGGGACAGAGCCTATTAAGATTGTTACAAATTTGTTCCTCTTACAGGTAAACCAAAATTAAATGTTGGGCCGTGTGTGGTGAAAAATCCATTACCTGTCAAAGCAGCCATGAAGCAGAAAGCACAAGAAAGAACTGTTGTTGCTGAAGTTAAACCCATGAGCTCTGCTGTATCCTGCAGCGAAGGCAAGAGGGCAGCCGAAATGGTAAGTAAATCTTTCTCAAATATCATTTTTTGTTATATTATTGGCTCCTTGCAGTTAAATAGAACTTGAAGAACTGTGATATTTTTGGATGATCAGATACAGTAAAGGTTAGGGAGAAAACAATATTTAATTCATTCTCGTGTCACCCTAGTGTTCATGGAGTCCAGCGCCTATATGGCTGCCACTGACTTCCCATGCAGTGGCCGCAGCTACATAACACTTCCTGCGCTTTGCTTCCCTGTGAGAAAAGCGCATTACAAATGTTTGTCATCATACTCGCATTCCAATAGCAGATGCAGCATTGTTTAAACATATCCTTTTCTAGCTGTTAAACTGCTGATCAGGCTTGTCTGGTTTTATATTGATGTCCTGTTCTCAGGATAGGTCACCAATATCACAGGGCTCCAGATGGCGACCAAAACGGTCTTTAGTCTTGTCACCATTTGCGACTGGACTGCTGTACTTCAGCTGAATTAGGGTTGCATCGGGTATCGCAACGCAGCCTAGTATGCCATGTTCTCTTCACTGCCACCAATGGGGAGATAGCAGGAAGGAGCTGTGGCCACTGCACCACCAATGAAAGTAAAACATATTGATACAAGTATTGGAAGTAGAGGAGTTTCGGTACCAAAATTTTGATTCGGTATCGATACCATAAAAAAGTATTGCGATATTTGATACCATGCAAAAAAAAAAAAAAAAATGCTAAAAAAAGCCGCGTGCATGCCACATTTTATGGAACGTCCGGCCAATAATATAACAGTCCGATCCTATTTTTTGGGGGGACAAGGAGACAAAAATAAAATGGCGAATTGTGCAGTTTTTCTTTTCTTTTTTTTTTTTTTTTTTCTTTTATGGGCATTCACCGCTTAAAAGAGGATTTTTTTAATAGTTTGGACTTGAGACATAGCGATATGTAATATTTTATTTATTGTTTATGTATTTTATATGTAAAATTGGGAAAGGAGGTGATTTATACTTAATATTTTGGTGTACTTTTTTTAACTTTTTTTTTTTACAGTTTATTTATTAACTATTTCCCCCTTAGTGGCTAGAACCTGGGATCTCTCCATCCTATTCACCCTAATAAAGCTCTATCAGGGTGAATAGGATCTCACCCTCTCCTGCTGCCCTGTGCATAGTACACACAGCAGCAGGGAGCAGACTATGGCAGCCAGGACTTCAGTAGCGTCCTGGTTGCCATGGTAACTGATCAGAGCCCCAGCATTACACTGCTGGGGCTCCGATCACTGCCACTGCCACCAATGAGGAGGAGGTGAGGGGACCCTGTGGCAGTGGCCACCAATGCTTTTAATACTGGGGGGTGGGGGGGGGAGCAAACTGGCCACCAATGTATTTAATACTGGGGAAAGGGGGGGGACACTGGCCAATGTCTTTAATACTGGGGGCGCACTGGCCACCAATGAGGAGTGACGTTTACTATACAAATGCAGGCAGAAGAAACTCATTGCCGGCACCTGCCTGTGACCGGGCGCTGCGATCCACGGCAGTTAACCCCTCAGGTGCCGCACAGCTGCTCTCCATATTAAATGAGCCCCACCTGCCTGTTCTTCACCGCATCTTGGACACTCATCTATGGCTCTTAAGCCCATTTTTTTTTAAATGGGGAAGGTGGGCAATGTAACCCATGTATATGAAAGAACTGAGAAACCCCATGTGAGGCCCTAATGACACCAAAGGCCTATTACTTAAAGGGTTTCTGTCACCAGATTTAACCCTATTAAGCTACCTGACATTAGCAGGGGGTGCGTTGTTCCTGCTCCTAGAGGCTCCGTTCTCCCACCTTTGTCTCGCATCCTTCTGCCAGCCCTGTGCTCTGGTGAAATCTCGCGCTGTTCTCAATTCAGAGCAGGTGCGGTGAGGGAAAGACGCTCGCCGGCTGCCAGATTCCTCACCACGCCTGCGCTGAGTTCAGAACGGCACGAGATTTCATTAGAGCACAGGGCTGGCAAAAGGATGCGAGCGCTGCCTGGTCCTGTCAATCAGGACATGGAGGGAGGCGACAAAGGTGGGAGAACGGAGCCTTTGCAGCAGGAACAACGCCCCCCCCCCCCTGCTTCTAGAGGCTAATTAGCATATTTTTCCATTTTTCTTTGGCTACTATTTTTGTCCTTATTTGTAATTCCATCATTAATATTTGATATCTCCTTGAAATACTACCTTTTAACTTTTCTATTCCAGAGAAAGTGATTCATATTCTCAGAAGAGGCTTTTTTTATATTTCTCAAGGTCAACTGATAAATTAATTGCGTCCCTAATTTGTAAATACTTTAAAAAAAAAAATCTTTTTTTTTTTTGGGATCCCAAATTCCTTTTTCAAAGTACTTCAATCCAAAAATCACAGAAATAATTTTTGATCAAACACTGTTGCCTGTCTCTAACTGGGGGGGCAGTTCCTCCGCATGTGGTTCGCAGCGAGCGGCCATCCCCAGCAAAAATTGAATACAATGGAGGATGCCGGCGCGAACCACAAGCACCACACAAACATCCTACACAAAATAAAACATGTGCGGATGAAAATATATAAACACATAACTCACAGAAAAAAGATGCACCACATGGATAAGCACCTAACAACACTGGCTAATCCCTCCCACAACAGCCCATGTGACACAGGCTCCCGGTGCAGCAGAATGTTAGCAGCCATACGCAATGGCACATTCATTACATATACAGCAAAAATCACAGAAATAAACGGGAGGAACTGCTCAAACCCCAAACACTGTTGCATGTTTCTAAATGGGGGGGCAGTTCCTCCGCATGTGGTTCACAGCGAGCAGCCATCCCCAGCAAAAATTGCATACAATGGAGGATACTGGCGCGAACAACATGCACCACACAAACATCCTACACAAGATGAAACAATGTGCGGATGAAAATATATGAACACATAACTCACAGAAATGTGATTTATGTCCTTTAATATGTCCCCCTCAAAAATGTGACAACAAATATATTCTTCTATTTTCCGAATTTACATAATGCCCAATTTTCTGAATTTCACTCAAATTAAAATTATTTCATATTGGAGTGTATTCTAAATAACCTTTTATACCCATTTTTATTTTTTTCTCTCAAAGTGTAGTCCATTAAATTAAATATTAGATTATCAGTCCTTGTGTTCCCCAAGATACCAGATTCTAAAACTCCACCAATTTACATTTTCATTAAATTCCATTTCCTCCCTTTCCTTCATATTCCCAAATAGTGCAACCAAAAAATAGAAGTACCAATTCAGAAGCGACAAACCCCCCTCTTTAATAGGTAATTGAAGTATTTCTTTTTTTATCCTAGGTATTCCACCTTCCAAATAAACTCACTAATTTCATTGTCAATCGTCCTAAAACATTTTTGGGCAACCAGACTGGAGCGTTCTGTAATACAAACAGAACCTTGGGAAGAAACCATCTTTACCAAATTAATTCGACCCCTTGATAATGGTAGATACCAGTCTTTTAAAATATGGATTCTCTTTCTCAATTCCCTTAAAAAGGAATACTTTAGGGCAGTGGTGGCGGCAATGAGAAAGAGAATCCACATCATGTGCTGTCCGCATCCGCACTTCCGTTCTGTTCCAGAAATACATCCAGTCCCCTCTTGAATTCCTTTATTGTACTCACCATCACCACCTCCTCAGGCAGAGAGTTCCATAGTCTCACTGCTCTTACAGTAAAGAATCCTTTTCTATGTTTGTGTACAAACCTTCTTTCCTCCAGACGCAGAGGATGTCCCCTCATCACAGTCACAGTCCTGGGGATAAATAGATGATGGGAGAGATCTCTGTACTGACCCCTGATATATTTATACATAGTTATTAGATCTCCCCTCAGTCGTCTTTTTTCTAAAGTGAATAACCCTAATTTTGATAACCTTTCATGGTACTGTAGATCCCTCATTCCAGTTATTACTTTAGTTGCCCTCCTCTGAACCCTCTCCAGCTCTGCTATGTCTGTCTTGCTCACAGAAGCCCAGAACTGTACACAGTACTCCATGTGTGGTCTAACCAGTGATTTGTAAAGTGGTAGGACTATGTTCTAATCACGGGCATCTATGCCCCTTTTGATGCAACCCATTATCTTATTGGCCTCGGCGGCAGCTGCCTGACACTGGTTTTTACAGGTTAGGCCTCTTTCACATTTGTGTTATGAGGATCCGGTGTGCACTTCCGTCGCCGGAAATGCCCGCTGGATCCGTCACAACGCAAGACAACTGAAAGCATATTGAAGACTGATCAGTCTTCAATATGCTTTCAGGTAACCATGGCAGCCAGGACGCTACTAAGGTCCCGGCTGCCATGGAAAAGAAGCGGGGAGCCGGGGGAGAAGCTACATACATTCTGTGTGGCGGCCGGGGCGCTCCTCAATGATATCACCGGGTCCCTGCGTCGCATGGTTCACAAAGCTATACTCATCGAGGAGCAGAAGGTAAATAGCTTCTCCCTCGGCTCCCCGCTGTTTTTCCATGGCAGCCGGGACTTTAGTAGCGTCCTGGCTGCCATGGTTACCATTCATTAAAGCTAAACGTCGGATCCGGATTAATGCTTTTCAATGGAAAATTTCGCTACGGCCAAAAAACGTGTCCGTACTGAACTGAAGACATCCTGATTTATCCTGAATGGATTTCTCTCCATTCAGAATGCATTGGGGTAATCCTGATCAGTATCTTTCCGTCCTAGAGCCCCGAGGACGGAAGGCAAAAACGTTTTAGTTTGCTGTTTGTTATAATTCCTAGATCCTTTTCTATGTCAGTGTTACCGAGTGTTTTACCATTTAGTATGTACAGGTGACTTGCATTATTCCTTCCCATGTGTAGCAGTATACTGTCCTCTTCAGTGTTAATTACTTTACACCGTTTAGTGTCATCTGCAAAAATTGATATTTTACTATGCAAGTCTTCTATAAGATCATTAATAAATATATTAAAAAGAATAGGGCCCAATACTGACCCCTGAGGTACCCCACTAGTGACAGTGACCCAATCTGAGTGTGTACCGTTAATCCCCACCCTCAGTTTTCTGTCACTCAGCCAGTTACTTACCCACATACAGACATTTTCTCCCAGTCCGAGCATTCTCATGTTATATACTAACCTTTTATGAGGTACGGTGTCAAACTTGTCCCTTATTATTGTAATT
This sequence comes from Bufotes viridis, assembly GCA_033119425.1. Classification (NCBI taxonomy): domain Eukaryota; kingdom Metazoa; phylum Chordata; class Amphibia; order Anura; family Bufonidae; genus Bufotes; species Bufotes viridis. The sequence goes on from CM065591.1 coordinate 210,491,113, forward strand.
TATGCTTAAAGGGAATCTTATCACCAGCGACCTTCCTATCCAATTATTTGCATAGACACATAGCTGTGTGTCATCTGATTAAAATGCTGTCTTTTGTTGATCTGAGGCTCTGTTCCTGACTTATACATTTTCCTAATATGCAGAGTAGTCCCCATTGCTCTTGTTACACCCAATCTCAGCTCCATACACCTCCCTCTCTGCTTTGATCGACAGGGCTAGGCTGTGGCAAAGCAGCATGGGAGCTGCTGGCAACAGAAATAAGCTGTGCTTTTGTGCAACAAGAGCAATAGTAAAACCCTAATTGTCTCTGTGAAAACAGTTGAATAGGGAGGTTGCTGGTGACAGATTCCCTTTAATGGGGAATTCTCATCTCCGATATCGATGATATAGCATTGAATGGAGAGGTGGCCATGCTTGCCAGGCTCCCATAGCCGTGAATAGTGAGCACATGGGCATGTGTGGTGTGTTCTTTACTTTATGGTGCCGTTCTGGAGACAAGTGTAAGTCCACCCTGTGTTACCCACACCTATCTGACATTGATGGCATATCCTAGCAATATACCATGAATGCCTGAGATGGGCCAACCCCTGTTCAATGTGGGTTCAACGTGTTTAAGACACTTCTAGCACAACAATCTCCTTGCAAGGCATTTGTGATTTCCTTTCTCACCCACTATACCTTGGATTACATTTATAGATTTCTTGTTTCTTGCTCAGTCTGAATTCCAGAACTCTGTGCTGCACCCAACTTGGTTCTCAGAAACTGTCAGCTCCTGCTTAAAAGCTTATTCTGCGTGGTACAGGTTTAATATGGCAAGTGGGTAACTGTCCCTTTATATAGTTTGAGAAATGGCCCCTTTCTATACAGTAGGTGGATAATTAGAATCCAGTTGTTGCCAGGTGGCGATCTCCTGAAGAGAAGGAGAGTTTGCAGGGGTCTGATCTGCAAACTTTATTTTCTGTAGGAAAAGGACAGCCACCTAGCAACAGTGTCCATCCCAATATCCCATTTTAGGCTACCCATTACTCTAAGAATTGAATCCACTTGTAATAACAAATTACATGGAGGTTGCATGTTACAGTATTTCTAACTATAGAAACAGAGATGGCTGTAGACTGAAGAGTGATTAAGAAAAAAAAAAAATGGGGGGGGGGGGGGTCGATTTTCTGTCACATTACAAGCTCCTGTATGCTACGATGGTACACTAAATTAATATTGTACAAAAGACACTGTATTTTCTGGCGTATAATACTACTTTTTAACACTTCTCAAAAGGCGGGTGTCGTCTTATACACCGGTATACTGCGTGCTGAAACTAACTAGCCTATTCCTACTTTTCTCAGTGCCCCCGTTACGCTAAAATGTGCTATGGGCACACAGCAGCAGGAGCTGACTATGGCAGCCAGGACTTCAGTAGCGTCCTGGTTGCCACGGTAACCGATCGGAGCCCCAGCATTACACTGCTGGGGCTCGATCAGAAGAGAGATGGTGAGGGGATCCTGTGTCCACTGCCACCAATGATATTAATACTGTACAGAGCTGTATCGGGGCTCATTTTTTGCGTCATAATCTTATCTTTTTATTGATACCATTCTGGTGTGTGTATGATTTTTTTTTTTTTTTTTTTTTTATCACCTTTTTGTGTATTTTTATTTTTTTTTGTGGAAAATGAAGCGACCAAAAATGGCGAATCCGCCATTTGGACGCTTTTTTCCGTTTTGCTGTTTGACGTATGGGGAATATTTTTTTATATTTTTATAGTATGGGCGTTTTCGCACATTGCGACACCCATGATGTGTATTTTTTTTTTTGTATTTTTATTTTAGCAAAAGGGGGTGATTTGAACTTTTTTTTTTTTTTTTTTTTACACTTTTATATATTATAACTTACAATCATTTGATTGCGATTATCATACATTCCAATGCAATAGCATTCGAATATATGAAAAAATCGCATATTTCCTATAAAGCCTATTACAGGCAAGGCTCCATAGGAAATACTACAGAGCTGCCTGGGTTTCATTCATTAAAAACCCAGTCTACTACAGTCGCGCTTCGGCTCCTCCAATCGCCACACGGGGGAGCCGGAGCGCAAACCAAAAGTAAAACTTTCAGTTTGGGTGCACTCAGATGCCGTGGTCAGGATTGACCACGGCATCTGAGGGGGTTAAATGTCTGCGATTGGCATTGCCGCGGGTGTCTGCTACAAGAACCATGCGACCACCCGCGGTTAAGGCGCCCGCGTGAAGCAGGAGCGGGCGCCATCTTTAGAGACAGGACGTACGGGTACGTCCTGTGTCCTTAAGAGGTTAAGGGGACCTTTCACTGGTCCAACGACTGTTAGATAATGTTATGTATGTGCAGAGCGGCGCCCAGGGATCTCCCTGCACTTACTATAATCCCTGGGTGCTGCTCTACACATACGGTATATATCATTATCTAACAATTGTTGGACCAGTGAAGGGTCCTCTTTACTTCCAAGCTGGACTGGAGAAGCTGTCCTTCTCCAACTTCAGGGACAGGCGCCCTCTAGCTGAGCCACCGTGCACTGCATCCCGGCCAGACGCTCCTGAAGCAGCCCCCTCTCCCTGCTCTCAGTGGTTTTCCAATGCTGTTTAATTTTTATTTGGTGTGCGTTGGAAGAGGGGTAGTCTTATACGGCGAGTATAGCCCAAACCCCATATTTTAACAGGAAAAGTAGGGGGTCGTTTTATATGCCCAGTCGTCTTATACACCGGAAAATACATTATTTTCCCTTTTTCAATTATTTAAGTGAGTGGATAAGCCATTGCTTACAGAAAAAAAAATTCTAAGTAGTCCTGCCTGGGTGGGGCTTCACATGAATGGAAGCTCCACCCCAATCAGGACTTAACCTGAGGATGTGCTCATAGGTACTATGTTGTCAATCACTCTTCAGACAGAATGATCTGATTGAGAAAGTCAAGCAAGGCCGTTTGTAAAAGTCCAAACAAAGGAGCAAGTTAAGAACCAGGATAGAAAATAGAGTACATGGAGAGACTTCAAAAATTATATCCAGAAAAGCATCCTGTATTTTAGAAAAAAATTAATATGCTGTTATATGATTTTAAAAAATGCCATTAGTTGTTTCTCTTTTAAGATGTAAAATAAGGGTTGCATTTGTATTTGATTTGCATGCTGCATTTTGTATTAAATGTTTCTCTCACTTTGCAGCTTCCAGTAATAGATTCTTCTGAGGAGCCTTCAACTGACTGTATACCACAAAAGCGTCTCAAAATCAGGTATTTGAATAGGATAAAAATGTAGTCCATGTGAATTATGATTACATGAATTCGTACTTTCAAATAGATTTTAGTACAGCATATATGTTGGAGTAGCGTGAGTGTAGTGCTTAAATAGCGGTTATAAGTCAAAGTAGGTTAAAAAGGGATTGTTGAAAAAAAAAAGCAACGAATATCATAAAATAATAATAAAAACTCCTCACCTACTCAGTTCCTCACAATCCAACACAGATGTTCTGGTCCCAATCCCCCGCCAGTATTATGGCGCTTGACTGATGACCACTATTTGAATGCAGAAGTGCAGCATCATCATTACTGGCAGCTTGTAAACAGAGACCATTGGGGTATTGCACAAGGAACAACATGCATAGGATTAGTAGATCATTGACGAGGTGAATAGTTTTTTTTTTTGTGGATAACCCCTTTTTAATGCTTTGTTTCTGGGAATTCATATGGGGAGATTACATAAAACCTTCTGTTTCTGAATGCCAGATTTTCTGTAACGGAAATCTCTGAGCAAATGCTGTAGAGCCCTGTGGCTTAAGAACTGGTGCTCTCTTGAGATCAGACTTCACCAGTGTTAATATCTGCTATCTGTGATATATTAAAGAGGGAATGATAGTACGTTTATGACTCTGGCTCATATATAGCCAGTATGGCAGACTATAAACTTTTTTTATTTTATTATTATTCCTTTTTCTCTTTTAGCTCCCAGGCTAGCATATCTTTACCAAGTGCTTCTGCCGCAGTACAACCACCCTTGAAGTCACCAAGGACAAGTACCACATCTGTGGGGAAAACTTCTATGTCCACAGAGGATGAGTTTGATGAGCTGATGTGGGAAATTTCTGATGATAAACTAGACGCTGAATTGGATCTTGATTCAAACAAAGATGAAGATGCCCTCCTTCTGGAGTTATCAAAAATGATTGACAGTTGATCCTAAGATAATTTTGGATCTCCATTGTGTATATTGTAAAGATTAAGGACATGTAAATAAATACCGAGGCACAGTGGTGTATCAATTTTAATCGCAACCTCCTAGTGGTTTGGCATCCAGCCTTATATTGGGTTTAATCTGCTTAATGTAGATATTAACATTTTCTGATTTAAATCCCTAGCAAAACCAATATAAATTATTTTTAGGCAATTTATAACTACAAACCTTTATGTTCTGATGCTTTTTTCAAGACTATTTTACTTTTTTTTTTTTTAATAATTAGACTGAAACAAGTGATTTAATTTATTTTGTTTTTTTTCCATTTTTTTGACCTCCCGTCTATTGGAAATTGGAATTGGAAATCAAAGTATTCAGAAGGGCATCTATGTTGCTCCATTGGATTTTATTTTTTTTTTTCTATTTTTTTTAAATTTTCATAGAAATATTACAGCTATTACAAATGCATCATTTGACGCAAGTGTCCGGAGCAGCTATTACTATATCGGAAGTAAAACCAAGCTGTAATTCGTTTTTCTCAGGAATAGCTTTTACTATTGAATCATGCATTATTTTATTATTAAGGACAGGTCAAAGGAAACCTCTTTGACTATTTTTACTTAACCTTATTAGATGTACATATTTATATTTCCTAATTCAGTAAAAAAAAGAAAACTGCATTTTTATTTTATTGATTAAATCACCTTGTGTAATGCACCATATTAATTTCTAATCTAATCGGAAACAGAATTTTTATTAGTTAAATCACATGGTATAATGCGCCCTATTAGTTGGCAGCATTTAGTAATTTCAATTTGTTACTTTCCTTTATGGGAGATTTATTTTTGAACAAGCTCAGGTATCAAAGAGAAACTATTAGCAACAGATGAATATCTAGTGGAGGACATGAAATGAATGCTAGATTTCTTCTTACTGCCATGTTCATGTTCACTACTGTTCCATTTAATATTACATTTTTCACTGTATTTTTTATTAAGTCTTGTGCGTTATTGTCACAGTGAATACATTTTCCCACTTTTAATGTTTATATATATATATATATATATATATATATATTATTTTTTTTGCTTCTCCCAACTGCCATGTTTTTGAATTGTTGTACAAAATATTGTATGTTGGTTGAAATAACTGAACCAAATAAAATTAAACTTTGCTAGTTTCTAACATTCTCTCCACAGTTACATTTAACTAGCCCTTCCTGCAAAACACCCTGCATGTATGTTGCCCTGAACTTCTAGTGGGATTTAAAAAAATACACACCCATTGTTTGAGAAAACATACACAATATAATTTTGTATAGATGGGGTAACCAACTGTCAATGTCAAAATACCTGGCCAGACTCTCATCAGAATACTGCAGAGTTCTTGCACTAATAATCCAAATTAATAAGAAATAATAAGAATAATACACAGGGAATTATCTAATGTCATATATAAACAAAAATAGGTAGTAAATCCCTTTACTTACTACAAGCAAGCCTTCTGCGTAGACCCAATAAACACCACATTGACCCTCACGATCATCCAATATCTTTACTTAACAATGATTACAAATTATCTAAAATACAGGCAGACTAGAAACAAACAATTGTACCACAAAACTTAGCCGGTACAGAAAGCCTTCACCCAGGGAAGAAATGTAATAAAAGCCGCCTTCCAGTGGTAGCAGAAACGGTAATAGCTCAATACCCCTCTAGTCAGGGGCGTAGCTAAACGCTCATGGGCCCTGGTGCAAGAGTTCAGCTTGGGCCCTCCTTCCCTCAGTGCTTTGTGTGTCTTCTTATGCGGCACAAGGGTCTTTGGGCCCCCTCAGGCTCCTGGGCCCGGTAGCGACTACTACCTTTGCACCCCCTATAGCTATGCCCACCCCTCTAGTCCCATTATTATGCTTATGAGCTTTGACACCACAAAGATGTTTGACAAAGTGCCATGACTTTTTCTGTATGCTACTTTGGAGCATTTATTTATTCTGACGCCACTGCAGCCAACAGCAAATGAAAGTAAAATGCCCCCATTCTCGGCATCCCTGTCTATCAGTTAGTGATCCCCCTATCCTGTAGAGCAGAGATCGGCAACCTCTGGCACTCCAGATGTTCTGAAACTACAATTCCCAGAAAGTTCCATTCACTTCTATGGGAGTTGAGAACAGCTGAGCATGTTTGCATGCTGGGAGTTGTAGTTTCACAGCAGCTGAAATGCCTAAGGTTGCTGATCTCTGCTGTAGAGGATAACTTTCATACTTGGCACAACCCATTTAGTAAAACCAAAAAAGATGGATGCCTCTGGTCTGACTGATATGGGCTAACTGACCTACTTTCTCACTCAAAGCACCTAAATAAGCAACAATACCTCTCCTGAAATGTGACTGGGATAGGTAATTTACCCAGCCAGCACCATGTACTGTGCAGATAAGGGAGAAGAACCCACAAAAAGTAGTATTAACTTGAATTTGAATTAGTTTTTTTAATGAAAACCTATATCCACCCCTTTTTTTATCACTCTGTACTGCATATAAAGACGTATACAGTATATTAACATCTATGGCTATTTGATATATGGACTCAATAAGTAAAAACAGGGCTTTATTGTTTGAGATAATTACTTATGCCTTCTATGTCATTTTTCCTATGTTTTCATGTTAATGTTTAAAATCTTTAGAATTCAGGTGTTTCATGCAGTCCCATTGCCCCAGGTGTATAAGATCAAGCATCTAGCAGTCTTCCTTTACAACCATGTCATTTTTAAGTTTGCTGGATTCGGGCATGGTAATGTAATAGGATGCCACTATTGTAACCACTTAGTTTGTGAAATTTGTTCCCTCTTATATACTGCATGATCAACTGAGTGAGTGGTATTATGGCAAAGTTTAAGGGTTTAGCAACCACAGCGAATCAGCCACAGTGGCAGACCAGGTGAAGTTACAGAACAAGGTTGGTGACTGCTGAGGAACATAGTGCATAAAAGTGGCCAGCGCCCTGCTTGCACAACTGCACGGTGCCAAACCTTTTTATCATTAATAGCACAAAAACTGTGCCAGGAGCTTCATGGCATGAATTTCCATTGCCAAGCAGCAACATGCACACCGTACATGACAAAGCTTCAAGCTGGACTTTGGAACAGTGGAAGCATGTCCTGTGGAGTGACTGCATTGTGCCGACTGTAAAAATTGGTGGAAAAGAAACATAATGGTAGTGAGTAATTTTTAAGGGATTGGCCTGAAATCTTGATGCTTCAGCATACCAGGATATTTTTAACAATTGTATGCTTCCAAGTTTGTGGAAACCGTTTGGAGAGGGTCCATTTCTGTTTCAGCATGCCTGCGCCCCAGTGCACAAAGCAAGGTCCATAAAGGCATGTTTGGTGAGGAAGATCTTGACGGATCTGCACAGACTCCTGACCAGCTTTTGAATGAACTAGAATGGAGATTGCAAGCCAGGACCTCTTGCCCACACAGACACTCTAAGATCTTGTAGAAAACTTTCCCAGAAGAGTGGAAGCTGTTTTAGCTGCAATGGGGGGACCAACTCAATATTAATGGTCATAGGAAAGCGCCAAATACTTTCATCCATATAATGTATATGTAAAAAAAGGGGGGGGGGAGAAACAAACATAAAGAAAAAAGAGCTATATGGAGAGACAAACCTAAAAATACAGGGGCAATAAACAAAAAGACATAATTATCATGATAGAGAGATCAATACAAAAATGCAGAGAGAGAGAGAGGGTAGAGAAACCAATAGAAAGACAAATATAGAGATATAGATTGACAAAGATGGAGAGAGAATCAAATGCAGATATAGAAGAAGACAGAGACATACAGATAGAGATATCAAGAGACAAATAGATGCAGATGGATATAGTGAGATAGAGCTAGAAAGAGAGGAAATAAAGGAATACAGAAAGAGACAGATACAAATAGAGAAGAGACAGATATTAATAGAAATATGGTGAGAAAAAAAAATGGATACTGAGATCCAGCTGCTTTATAAAGACCAGTACTTTTTGCGACAATCTCGATACCCCCTGCGCTACTAGAGGACATGTCTAATTTACGATGAGGAGCAGGCCTAGTCAAATATTAGGTACATCCTCCTGCTGTCCATGCGCCTAAACATTAATGTATGGCAGGTGATAGTCTTGTGCCAGAAAAATTGTGAAAATTTAAAATAAATTTGTTGCAGCTGCTAACCACACCCCTTTTGGAAAAGTGGTGATGGTGGCATAAAAACATTACTTGCAGCATATTCTAACTGTGCCTAAAAAGTCACAAACAAAAATTAGCATCTTTTTTATGGCAGAAAAAGACGTAGGGAGATGATAAATCACCCCATGGTGTTATATAGAGAGAGAGACACAAATAGAGAGAGGAATTACAGCTGAGCAAATGTTTTGAGATTCCGTTAGTCTCAGGTTTGCTGAATTTCTTAAAAAGCTCAGCACAGACCCAAATTGATTCTACCCAAATGAAATTTGCTCCATTTGCCCTGTAAATTAGTCTTTAGACTCCTAAAAATTTTCTGCAAAAAGCTCTTGAATGCAATGACAGCAATAGCAAGCAATGTCAAAGTGACACTGTCATACGTAACTATAGGTAAAGGCATGTTTGACAGCGTTGACAAATGGCATGTTTAAAAACAAACTGCACTGCCACACCCCAGAAAAATTAAATTTAGGCAAAGGAGCAGGAGTGTGCCACATTTGCAAACTGATGAGGTAAATTTTCCATATAGAAGCAGTACTCTTGCTTGCCTGGCCAAGAGTCACAGCACACCGCCCGGGCAACACCCCGGAAAAATTAAAATTAGGCGAAGACGCAGACGTGTGCCACAGTTATGGACTGACGAGTAAAATTTTCCATATAGCAGTCGTACTCCTGCGACTGCAGTATCAGCAGCATCACAAGTTCCTGAGTTGACCACTATAGAAGCAGATCTCTTTCTGCCAGTTCTTTTCTAGGTTTTGGCTGTACATTGCCTCTGCTCTTTATTGCCATCATGGCCACCAACCTTCTCCTCTGATGTCTTCTCCTCCACATCGGAGGGAATCTGGCTTCCAGGTCCCGTCCAACAATCAATCATTGTCATAGTCCTCATCCTTCCTGCCACTTTAATCAGACTGTGATATCTCATGGTGGGCTCCTTGGCCCCCCTCCTGATTCCCTGCTCTGTATTTGCCCCTGTCGCAACCACTGCCCCTACTGCCATCACTATGGTGATGCACCGCAACCTCTCCCCTCATGGTCATCCAAATGCTGACAGCTCTCACACAAGTCATTGTGTGTGGTGGAGTTTTGTTGCCTTTTCTTAAGAAAAGAGTGTGCCCCACTAGAAGGGGGCAGTGAAGACAAAGAGGATGCCAAAGAAAGGCTTCTCTGCAGCTTCAAGAAGGAGGAGCAGGAAGAATCTCCAAGCAACGATGTTAAACTCAGAAGTGACCTCCACGTCATCCTGCTGTGACTGAGAGGAAAAGTGATGCAATAGAGGCAGAATGTGACTGCAATGGGGCCTGGGGAGCCTGGTACTAAACTTGTTCTTCTCTTCCCTGCTTGAAAACATTGCTCAATGTAGAGAGATTATTACAGCCTCCATTGCAGTTGTAATTGCAGTAGTTCACTGGGCTCCTCCTAGTGGTGGCTGCAGCCACCACTCAGCTTTGTAATAGAAGAGAAGTAGATGATTTATCAATGTATTTTTGCCAGTTTTCTGGTGTAAATAAATGAAGAAATATTATTATTATTATTATTATTATTTATTTTTAGAGCGCTATTCATTCCATAGCGCTGTACATATCATAAGCGGTGCACATACATAATACAGGCAATTGCATTAAGCATGAACGAGACAAGTTACAGACTGGTACAGAAGGATAGAGGGCCCTGCCCGTGAGGGCTTACAATCTACATGGTATGGGGGATGAAGACAGTAGGCGAGGGTGAAGCTGGTCATGGCGGTATAGAAGCAGCAGTGTCACTGGTCGTAGGCTTGTCTGAAGAGGTGGGTTTTCAGGTTGCTTTTGAAGGATTCCACTGTAGGTGAGAGTCTGATATGTTGGGGCAGCGAGTTCCAGAGTATAGGGGATGCACGGGAGAAATCCTGGAGGCGAGTGTGGGAAGAGGTGATAAGAGGAGAGGAGAGAAGGAGATCCTGTGAGGATCGAAGATTGCGTGTGGGGATGTATCGGGAAAGTAGCTCAGAGATGTAGGGAGGGGACCGATTGTGGACGGCCTTGTATGTGTGGGTTAGTATTTTAAACTGAATTCGCTGGGCAATGGGGAGCCAGTGCAGGGACTGGCAGAGGGGAGATACAGAGGAGTAACGGGGGGAGAGATGGATTAGTCGGGCAGCAGAGTTGAGGATAGATTGTAGGGGTGCGAGAGAGCTAGATGGAAGGCCACAGAGGAGAATGTTGCAGTAGTCTAGGCGGGAGATGATGAGGGAATGTATAAGCATTTTTGCCGATTCAAAGTTGAGGAAAGGGCGGATGCGGGAGATGTTTTTGAGTTGGAAACGGCAGGTGGTGGAAAGGGCTTGGATGTGTGGTCGGAAGGAGAGGGCAGAATCCAAGGTCACTCCAAGGCAGCGGACCTGGTTGACCGGGAGAGTGTGCAATCATTGATTGTGATAGATAGGTCTGTTGGGGGAGTGAGCAAGATGGGGGAAAGATGATGAATTCTGTTTTATCCATATTAAGTTTTAGAAAGCGAGAGGAGAAGAAGGAGGATATGCGAGATAGGCATTGTGGGATTCTGGATAGTAAGGTGGTGATGTCTGGACCAGAGAGGTAGATTTGTGTGTCGTCAGCATAAAAGTGATACTGGAAACCATGGGACTCTATAAGCTGTCCCAGGCCGAAGGTGTAGATAGAGAAGAGCAGGGGTCCTAGGACGGAGCCTTGCGGGACACCAACAGAGAGGGAGTGAGGCGAGGAGGTGGCGTGAGAGTGGGAGACGCTAAATGTCCGGTCTGTGAGGTATGATGTGATCCAAGAGAGGGCCAGGTCAGTGATGCCAAGAGATGAGAGAGTTTGTAACAGAAGGGAGTGGTCGACAGTGTCAAAGGCAGAGGACAAGTCAAGTAGAAGGAGGACAGAGTAATGTTTTTGGTTTTGGCAAGTAGTAGGTCATTGGTGACTTTGGTGAGGGCAGTCTCGGTTGAGTGATGGGGTCGGAAGCCAGATTGTAGCCGGTCAAAGAGGGAGCAGGAGGAGAGGTGAGAGGACAGTTCAGAATGGACATGTTGCTCAAGTAGCTTTGAGGCATATGGAAGAAGTGATATGGGGCGATAACTGGACAAAGAAGATGGGTCAAGTGATGGCTTTTTGAGGATGGGTGTAATGGTTGCATGTTTAAAAGCAGAGGGGAAGAGACCAGAGGTTAGTGATAGGTTGAAGAGATGGGTTAGGGCTGGGATAAACACTGTGGTGAGGTTAGGGATGAGGTGGGATGGGATTGGGTCAAGTGCACAGGTGGTGAGATGGGATTTGGAGAGTAGAGTGGAGAGTTTTTCTTCTGTAATAGCGGAGAAGCTGGTTTTGGGAGAAGAGGACAGAACAGCAGTGTGGAGGGTCTGTGGAGACTGTGTGTTGAAGCTTTCTCTGATGTTGACTATCTTTTGTTTGAAGAATGTGGCGAAATCCTCAGCTGAGATGAGAGGAGAGGGCGGGGGCGCTGGTGGACGGAGAAGAGAATTAAAGGTGTTAAAAAGTTGTTTTGGGTTGTGGGATAGGGAAGATATGAGAGATGAGAAGTAGGCCTGTTTTGCATCAGCAAGTGAGGATTTGAAAATGAGGAGGGATTGCTTGTATGCGGTGAATTCATCTTTAGAATGGGATTTCTTCCATCGCCGCTCTGCAGCCCTGGAAGCTTGTCTGAGATTTTTGGTCAGGTCGGTATGCCAGGGTTGTCTGTTGATTTTTCTGGTTTTGTTGTGTGTAAGTGGGGCAATAGTGTCCAGAGTTGCACTTATTGTTGTGTTATATAGGGTGGTGGCAGTATCTGGGTCTTGGAGGGAAAAAATTGAGGTGAGCGGCAGAAGAGAGTCGGAGAGCAAGCGAAAGTCAAGATGTTTAAGGTTGCGGCGGGGATGTGTTAGTGTGTGGACCGAGGGAGCAGCAGAAGAGACCAGTGAAGAGAAGGTGAGTAGGTTGTGGTCGGATAGGGGAGAGGCGAATTAGAAAGGTTAGATAGGGAGCAGAGGCGGGTAAAGATAAGATCCAGAGTGTGACCATCTCTGTGTGTGGGAGCGGAAGACCACTGTGAGAGGCCGAAGGAGGAAGAGAGCGATAGGAGTTTAGAGGCGGCTGAGTGGCAGGTGTCAATGGGGATGTTGAAGTCACCCATGATGATAGTGGGGATGTCAGCAGAAAGAAAGTGTAGAAGCCAGGTGTTAAAGTGGTCAAGAAAGATGGTGGCTGGGCCTGGGGGCGGTAAATAACAGCTACTTGGAGGTTGGAGGGAGAGTAGATGCGAACAGAGTGTACTTCAAATGAAGTGGGTGCAATGGAGGGCGGCAGTGGAGTTGGGCTGTAGGAGCAGGTATCTGATAGGAGAAGACCAACTCCTCCACCATGTTTGCTGCCAGGGCGGGGGTGTGAGTGAAATGAAATCCACTATACGAGAGTGCAGCAGGGGAGGAGGTGTCGGAGGGTGTCAGCCATGTTTCTGTGAGACCCAGAAAGGAAAGTTTTTGAGAGATAAAGAGATCATGAATGTAGGACAGTTTGTTACAGACAGAGCGAGCGTTCCATAATGCTCCAGAAAGAGGAACCAAAGGAGCAGGGGTCAGAGGAATGGTTATTAGGTTTAAGGGGTTGCAAAAATTTGTGGAATGAGATTTGTAGTAGGAGGTAGAGGTGATAGTGGGGATTTGCTGAGGGGGGCCTGGATTTGGGGAGATATCACCAGCAATAAGGAGAAGCAGAGAAAGTGTCAGTAGGTGAGAAAAAGAAAGGGTAGGGGGTATCTGTGTGTGTTTGGGAAGGAAGTGTTTTACATTGCCAAACAAGTTTGTGCAATCAGTCAGATGAGAAGGTAAGATGGAGGGAGATATGAATAGAAATATGGAGTTCAGAATAATTCGGATACAGTTGATGAGGGCAAAGGCAACTTTTTTTTTAAAATTACAATTTGTATTCAATTAAAAATTTCTTCCACTTGATAAAAAACAAACACATGAATTCATCACAAATCTGGGGTGTTTCTTGTGTTCTGCATTGCCTGGGAATGATTGACGCACATACACTGGGAAACTAGGTGCAGGTAGCCCATACTAAGTTTTACTTTGGGGCCCTATGAGATCTATGTGTGTGCCTGCCTCCTACTACTAATTATGGCTGGATAGTTGGTGCTGCTACTACCCACATTATAGCTTTGGGAGGACAAGGCCTGGCTCTTTCATTTTGAACCCTTCGGTATTACCGACATTTTATTATGAGGCTTAATGTAAACTCGGTTTTCCTAAATGAAAAGTCATGTGTTTTGTACACAGTCACACGAATTATGGAGCAGTTATAGTAAAATTGCAAGCTTGTTTTCTGTAACTTGAAGACAGAGGCACATTCAAAAGTCATCCTCCTACAAACACAGTGACAACTGCTATTGACAATTTAACACAAGCAGCAAAGGCAGTTTTACTAGATTTGTCTGAAGTTAACCTGAAAAGCTTCGCATTAGTTTGGCAGATGAATTTTGTTAGTGACACCTATGACTGATTGCTCCCTATGGTAACTAGGGAGTTAACACACTAATATACAATGCATTTGGAAAGTCTTCACACGCTTTCACTTTTTTCACATTGTTATTAGAGATGAGTGAATCGAAGTTGACGAAGTGGAATTCGATCCGTAATTCAGGGAAAATTTGATTCGCACTGCAGCCGAATTTGCTTGCGTTTCGTGGTAATAAATCACATTGTTTCCTAAAATGGCTGCTGCAGGTGTTAGGACGTGGAGCAAAGAACTCTGGGAACGATCACCCACAATGCCATACATGCAGCCAATCAGCAGCCAGCCAGCCCCTATGATGTTACAGACCTATAAATGGCCTCAGCCATCTTGGATTCTGCCATTTTCCAGTGTACTTAGTGCAGGAAAAGATGTGACAGTTGCTAGGGACAGTGCTAGGAAAGACTTTATTGTGCTGAAAAATCGATTTAGAAGTTCAGGGAAAGATTATTCAAGGTGTAGGGAAAGGATAGAGAGGCATCATCCACGCTATAAAAGGAGAGCAGGGTGCAATAGAAGAGTGTACAGCCTGGGTAATAGAAGTGATTACTATTACACCTTGCTGCGCTTATTGGGGATCCAAATTGGTGTTATACTGCTGCTTTTAGGTTGTTTGCACTATATGATACATCAGTAATTCCAGCAAACCTTGCATGTTATTGGGATGCAAGTTCTATGTGATACAGCCATTTATGGGGTGTATTAATAGGAAATATTCATACGTCCTATTAGCCGTTCTCCAACATTTTTTTTTGGGGGGGTGTATTCATGGAACAAATATATGTCATAATTGCCATTCTGTGATGAAGTTACATTGTACTACAGCCATTTATGGGGTGTATTAATAGGAAACATATGTACGTCTTATTAGCTGTTCTGCCTTGATTTTACATTGTTTTAAATTTTTTGGGGGGTGTATCAATAGGGAAGAAAAGTAAAAAATATATGTCATACTTGCCGTTCAGCGGTGAAGTTACATTGTACTACAGCCATTTACGGGGTGTATTAATAGTTGAGATATGTACGTCCCATTAGCCGTTCTGCGATAAATTGTGATCGTTATATTTCTTTTTTTTGGGTGTATTAATAGGAAAAAGAATACGTCTTAATTGCTGTTCTGCGGTGAAGTTACATTGTATTACAGTCTTTTTTGAGGGGTATTATTTAAATTTTATTTTAATTATTTTATTATACAGTATGTCAGACAGACAGGTGACAGGCCCTTCAAAGGGAACGGGTAGTGACATCAGACACCCCCAGCCAAGAGTCAGTGGGTTCCTCTGACATGCCGCTTAGTTGGCATGGCCCGGGAGCAGGCCCTGTGTGCCCAACTGTCCCTAACCTGCCTCTGTCATTTTCTGTTCCCTCAGCACGAGAAGTATTATATGCCGTAGGTTCGGCTCCACTTTTCAGTGAGGACTAGCTACTAGAGGACAGTCAGCAGCTACTGCCCAGCCAAGATCTGGAAGAGACATCCGCCACTCCCAGCAAGTAGTGTTGATGAGAGCCGCGTAGGAGCAAGTGTTGCAAGTGGTCAGGCTCCTAGCCCTGAGACCGTCGAGGGGGACATCTGTGACGTGCAGACAGTAGCGGATGATGATCTGGCTGATCGCACTTGAGAGCCAGGTGAAGAAGGGGCTTTGTTAGGCCGCCGGAGGAGGTGTGAACATGGCCATTTGCCGAATTTGTGGACAGAAGGTGAAGCGTGGCCAGGGTGCCAATGTTGGCCCCTCGGCCCTGCGTCAACACATTCAGCGTCACTATAAAGTGGCCTTGGAGAACCGTGGCTCCAATGTGGTGGTCCAGCCTGCCGCAGCAACTGCTGCATCACCCAGTGGCACACACCAAATTTAATGCAGTCAACGCTCCACCACCTCAGCTGAAGGGAGCTGTCTGTCCTTCCTATCATCTGCTGGTCCTGATGCTCCTGCTCCTTCTACTCCTCGTCAATCATTTCGTCAGCAATCGATCACCGAAGCAATTGCCAAGAGACAACAGTATGCGTGCACTCATCCAACGGTGCAGCAGCTGAACATGCTCCTGGCCAAGTTGCTGGTGCTGCAGTCCCTCCCTTTCCGAGTGGTGGACTCTGCACCTTTCAGAGAACTGATGGCTTGTGCCGAGCCGAGGTGGACAGTCCCAAGCCGTCATTTCTTTGCCAAAAAGGCAGTACCAGCCCTTAACACATGTGGGCCATTCCGTGAACCTATTGGTGTCTGCCAAAGTACAAGGCAGCACCGAGGTGTGGAGCTATAACTACGGTCAGGGACAATATACGTCCTTTATGGGCCACTGGGTAAATGTGGTTCCTGCCCACCCACACCAGCAACTTGGCCAGGTGACAATGCTTTTGTCTCCTTGTTCTCACGCCGTTGGTCCTGCGGCAATGTCCGCCTCTGCCTCCTCATCCTCTACCGTGTCCTCAGCCTCTACTGCAAGGACAATTCACAGTACTCCTCAAGCATACTACATGTGCAGGCCATGGCGGTGTCACGCTGTTCTGCACCTAGTTTGCCTGGGCGAACGGAGTCACGCAGGGGAGGAACTGCTCCGCGTTCTTGATCAAGAAATAGAATCCTGGCTTTCTCCTTGACAACTTAAAATCGGAACCATGGTGACCAATAACAGGAAGAATATACACTGCAAAGCACACCCTCCTTGGCATACCCCAACATAGGTTTATATGCGACGTTTCCAGGGCCGGACTGGGTATGAAAACCAGCCCTGGAAAAAATTACATTACCAGCCCCATAGCGTTGCGTACCAGCACGTCATTTGAAATTTTTAAGAACAGGTTCCCTACTCAACGGCGGACGCTGGGCGTCACAGCACATATATATCCAAGACACAAACACATAAATACACCATATACATGTTACACATACATAGATACACTATATATACAGTCCCAACTAATATGGCCCAATTCTCTAAGTCGCCAACCCCCCCCCCCCCCCACATTTTTCTGTAGTTGCTATACAGCAGCACGTACCTCTCACATCCAGGGCCTCCAGGTGACGTCTCCTCTAATATAGATCTTCTCCGTCATCATCTTCTCTATTTGGTCCAGACACTTCTCTCAGCCGCGCCTCGTCTCACACGGACATCTTAGCTTCCTGACTTTTCTCTCATCATCTCACAACCTAGGGCCCCCACAGTGTTATCCTGCTGCTCGCTGTGCCCCCCAATACCCCAAATACTATCCTGAAGAAATAATAGTGCCCTTGATAGTAATCGTGCTCCTCATAGTCCCACCAATAGCAATGATCTTCTAGAATGTCCTCATTAGTAATACTGCCCCCTACACTGCCCCACATTATGTAATTTGCCCACCCACACACTGCCCCACATTATGTTGTTTGCCCCACACACGGCCCTCCATTATGTAGTTTGCCCACCACACTGCCCCCCCACTGAGTAATTTGCCCCCCCACAAGTTAATTTTGCCCCCCCACAAGTTAATTTTGCCCCCAGACAGCCCTGCATTATGTAATTTGCCCTCATTAAGTAATTTTCCCCCACACTAAGTAATTTTGCTCCCACACGGTCCTTCATTATGTAGTTTGCCCACCACACTGCCCCCACTGACTAATTTGCACCTCCCCCACAAGTTAATTTTTCCCCCACACGAGTTAATTTTACCCCCAGACAGCCCTGCATTATGTAATTTGCTCCCACCAAGTAATTTGCCCCCACACTAAGTAATTTTGCCCCCACACTAAGTAATTTTGCCCCCACATGGCCCTCCATTATGTAGTTTGCCCGCCACACTGACCTCCCACTAAGTAATTTGCCCCCACACAAGTTAATTTTGCCCCCACACAGCCCTCCATTATGTAATTTGCCCCCACATGGCCCTCAATTATGTAGTTTGCCCGCCACACTGACCCCCACTAAGTAATTTGCCCCCACACAAGTTAATTTTGCCCCCAGACAGCCCTCCATTATGTAATTTGCCCCCACACAAGTTAATTTTGCCCCCAGACAGCCCTCCATTATTGCCACCCCCTGTACTTGTGTCGCTGATCCTGTACACCGGCCAGCTCGCTCCCCAGCACTGCCTGGAGGTACCCCTTCCTTAAATCCAGTCTCCGTGCAGCCATCAGGCTTTCCACTGCGCGTCCTGTGCAACCTCAGTCTGCGCTCGGCAATCTCCTTCGGTCACTGCAGCAGTGACCGAGGGAGATTGCCGAGAGCAGGCTGAGAGGCTGCGCTGCACAGGATGCACAGTGAACAGCCTGCCTGACCCATGGATCAGCTGAGTGGCCGGGAGGTAGCCTGTCTCTATGGAGAGGGAGACACGGCCACCAATTGGCAAATCCACAGCCCGCAGGGAACATCTTAAAGCGGCCCCAGCTACCCCAGGGTCGGCGGCCTACCAGGAAATTTCCCAGATCCCGGTAGGCCAGTCTGGCCCTGGACGTTTACACCCGTTGGAATTCCACCCTCCATATGTTGGACTGACTATATGAACAGAGAAAGGCCATAAACGATTTCTTGATGATACAGGCGTACAGAGGTACTACTCTGTGTAACTTCGATGTTAGCCAGTGGCAGCTCATGTGTGACACCTGGCGTTTGCTCGGGCCCTTTGAGGAGGCCACTGTATTTGTCATTAGCCAGGACTGCGGGATGAACAACGTCATTCCACTGATTCATGTCCTGGAGCACCTGCTGCTAAATCTGGCTGGCCAGGGGACAGGAGATGTGGCGACTATATCTCATGACCACATGAGCCCTGTGGGGGCTGAACTAGAGGAGGAGGACATTCGAGCACAAGCAATGCGTAGAGAAATGGGTGGTTTTTCTACACAGGTGACAGAAGAGGAGGAGCAAGAGCAGCCAGAGGAGCTACTGGGCGATGAGGAAGACTTGGCAGTGGACCCAGACACACTGTGGCAGTATGCAGTGGAGATGGAGGCAGGGAGTTCCTACGAGTCACTTGCGCAAATGGCCTGATGTATGCTCAGTTGCTTGCATAGTGACAGCTGAATTGTTACCATTTGGCAAAGGGATGACTACTGGCTCTCCACCATGTTACCCTCGCTACCAGTCTAAAATGGGGGCCTTTTTTATACCCACTGAAAGGGAGGACAAACTGAACTACTATTGAGACCTCCTATGTAGTCAGTTGGCCACTGCCTTTGTGCACCATCGCCCATCCTCACACAGGTTTGCCATGGCTGCTGGGGGATGGGGATGGGGGGCAGGAGCAGTACCAGCTCCATCAGCAGCAACTTAAGTCTAGAGTTGCTGATTAGCAGTTTTCTTCATCCGCCTACTGAAGAAACTACTCATCAGCAGCACCAGCTAAACAGAGCAGAACCTAAACCAGCAGCTTGTGGCATACTTGGAGTGCACCCTGCCACCCCACATCGAAGATCCCCTGGACTACTGGGCAGCCAAATTCGATTTATGGCCGCAACTGGACAAGCTTTCCTGCCCAGCCAGCAGTGTGGCATCAGAGCGGGTGTTTAGTGCGGCGGGGGCCATAGTTACTGTGACAACCACCTGCCAATTCCGTCATACTATGCCACAGTTGCCATACAGGTCTTGTCCATTAGAGACTTCTGGAGGCGAATCGACTGTGAGTACAGTAGACTAGGGGCGTAGCTAGAAATGACTGGGCCCCATAGCAAAAAAATTTTATGGGCCCCCCCGCAGCCCCTACTCCTCCACTCACTGCCTCCCTCATACTTACCTTTCTGTTCCTCCTGGCTGGGACTTCAGTGCACCCTCGATGCAGGGATGGATGCTGGCAGAGAGGCAGCTGCAGTTGGGACGTCACGTCACACTTGAGTCGCGCAGCAGGTCTGAGAGTCAGTCAGCCACTCCTCCTTCCTCCCTGGCCGGAGGTTCTAGAACTACAGATTAATTGTCGGGTCCGACCAGGAAGAGGTATAACCTATTGCGAAAAAAATAACTCCCCTCACCGGCTGCCTCTGCTGCCAGCGAGGGGGGCCCTTTGTACCGATACACTTATTTAAGTACTCACCGATACCAAATACCGATACCAAGTGGGTGTTCACGACTGGTTTGGGGTTTCTGGGGCGAGTTTTTTTTAATACCCTACCTGTGGATCTGTGGATGACACTTATGGGGGATCTGTGGCTGATACTCATGGGGGAACTGTGGGTGACACTTATGGGGGATCTGTGGATGACACTTATGGGGGACCTGTGGGTGACACTCATGGGGAACCTGTGGTTGATACTTATGGGGGACCTGTGGATGATACTCATGGGGGACCTGTGGATGACACTTATATAGAATCTTATGCTATATGTAACATCCACAGATCTCCCACAGACACTTTGCTGACACTGCAGTGGGGAGGGAGGAGGAGGGGACACTCGTGGCGGGCCGGTGCTGTGACTCTGCTGCTTCCTCTAATTCACTGGCCCCACTCCTATACCACATTCATGTAATTAAATCTGTAAAAGTAGCGGCAACCCAGGGGTAGTTAGTATGGTACTTACTAACAGAGGTGTACACAACTGATCCATGGGGCCCCCTCCGCGTCGTCGCCCCCATCAGACCTCAGATCAGCCCAAAGACAGTCGACCCCCATCAGACCCCCACTCTGTCCCCATCGGCTCAGGGTCCAGGCCAGGCACCAACATACTTACCTGTTCTGCACCGCCACCGCGGCTACTATTCCTCGCCAGAAGTCTTGCTCCTCTCTGCCTTCCCGGCCAGCACTGCACTGTCACCTGACAGCATGCAGCATCAGGTCATAGTGTGCGCACTACGTCCTGACGCTGTACGCGCTCAGGACAGTAAAGCGTCGGCCAGGGAGGGTAAGTATAAAGAGGCGGACGGCCCGCCGGAAACGAGGGGAAGGGCACTGGGCCCCGGGACGGGTATACAGCACTACTGCAGACAGGGCCATCTTTGATATTAAGTGGACCCTGGGCAAGAAATTACTTGGGTCCCCTGGATCGTGATTGATAATGCTCCGTGCCTCTCTGTGATCTTTTCAATACAAAATCACAGTAAGATAAAGTTTTAACCCTGATTTTGGATCAAATAGATCACAGAGAGGCACAGAGCGTTATCAATCATGTTACTGCTCTGTGTCTCTGCTGTCCAGAGCGGGGCTTGGCTCTTTCACTCAGCAGATTAGCCACACGGGATCCGCTTGTGTGAAAGAGCCCCAAGCCCAATGCATGGCTACACTCACCCAGTCCTAATAAAATCTGGTTCTACCTTATCCAGGGTGTCGCTGGTGTCGGTGTGATGTCCACTGGATCCAGAACAAGGTCCCTGTGGCGAGAAAAAAAGAATAATTACATAAGGAAGGGATGGTGACTGCCCCTGTGAAATCACCAGCAGGGGGCTATGTGCTGGCCTGTAAGACTGAGCCATGCCAAAGTATAGCAGGTAATCTAGGACATTTCCCCTAAGTGTTACCACACAGTACTAATGCCCACCTTGTGGTCCCTTCAAAATAGTTATGTCCTCTTTGTGCCCCCACAGTAGTTATGCCCAGATATTTGCCCGCTCATAGTAGTTATGCCCGCATATGTGCCCGCTCACAGTAGTTATGCCCGCATATGTGCCCGCTCACTGTAGTTATGCCCGGATATGTGCCCCCTCACAGTAGTTATGCCCAGATATGTGCCCCCTCACAGTGGTTATGCCCAGATATGTGCCCCCTCACAGTAGTTATGCCCGTATCTGTGCCCCCTCCCAGTAGTTATGCCCAGATATGTGCCCCCTCACAGTAGTTATGCCCAGATATGTGCCCCCTCACAGTAGGTATGCCCAGATATGTGCCCCCTCACAGTACTTATGCCCGGATATGTGAAACCCCCCCCCCCCCCGCAGTAGTTATGCCCGGATATGTGCTCCCTCACAGTAGTTATGGCCAGATATGTGTAAATAATATGACCCCACTCTTCAGCCCCTCCAGCATACAATACCATGTAAATAATCCCCCATCATAGTTTTATGTAAATAATATCTCCCCCCCCCCCCCCAGCTCCTCCAGCATTGTCTTATATAAATATCACCCCCCTCCAGCATACAGTCCCTTCAGAGCCCAAGTAAACATAACAGTGAATCTTCTCCACTGTCCACATACTGACCTGCAGCTTCTGCTCTTCTCTCCTTGGTCTGTATCTCCTGCAGATCGTGAAGCTCCGCCCCCTGCACAACGACGAGACTCCGCCCCTTCCTATCATACCTAGAGCCACTCCTTTCTAGTGACGGAGGGGAAGGGAGCCAGAGGCATTGAAGTGCTTGCTGCCTCTGCCTCCCCCCCCCAGGGTCCGCCAGTGAGCATTACTGCAGGGCAGCAGGGGTCCAGAAGCGGCCTGATGGCCATGAATATGAAAAAATACTCAACCGCAGGCCGGGCCCCCAGTGGCGTAGGGCCCCATAGCCATTGCTATGGCTGCTATGGTGATTCCTACGCCACTGCAGTAGACGTTTAAGATTTGGTTGGTGTGCCCATACATGATACAATTTCATATTGTATGTACAATCAGTAAAATAAAATTATCGATTTCTCGCTGGAAACCAAATAAATGTGCTGCTACCACTCTTCATATCGAATTGGGGCGAAGAGACTCCGGCTAGCTACTCCTAAAGGGAAGAAACGGTTATTTAAGAAGGAGGGGCACTCAAATTTGGGATAGGCTGGATAAAATTACAATAATGTTTATTTGACATAAAATGATTAAAAACACAAAAGTGTACCGAAATCCCTATGTACAAATAGTTACAAATGTTGACACCTATAATAACACTTAAAAAAGAACCTTCTCTAGTTGGCACTTTTAATACAAATCACCTATGGTTAACAACTTCCCAAAGCTGTATGTTATCTTAATGAGGAGTGATTCTTGACGCCTTAATCCATGTTAGACCAGCAGATGGCGCTGTTTTCACAATTGAACAATTACTGTGCAGTCATTCACAAAGGACGGCACCTTGATACTTGTAGTACCAGCAGACGGTGCTGTTTTCCCAATTGAAATGTTGCGGTGTAGGCATTCACTGCTCATTCTTTCAATTATACAAGGAGCAACAGTGTATCATTAATACATGAATACAATGTCCTGCTGCTGGAGCTTAAATAGCCTTCTAATGTATAGCTAGCTCAGCTGTTACAGAAATCATGCCTTGTTCTGGTACAAAATATACTAATATTAAGACACCTTTGGGATATATAAGTATTCTGTAAAATGTCCAGTTATTCAAGCAGCTGAACGTCTGCAAAAGTCCTATCTATTACTGTGATTTACTAGTTGAAGTCCCAGCTATTTTATTTCTGCTGGGCTGGTACCGCAATATACAGTGTCTGTAGCGCCGACAGTGATAGCGCTGCTCCTAAGGCTGGGATCAATCGTGCTATTGCCGAATTGATATGCAGAGATGTTATGCCGAGATGGTATACAGAGATGGTATGCCGAGATGGTATACAAGAATGGTATGCCGAGATGGTATACAGAGATGGTATACAAGAATGGTATGCAGAGATGGTATGCAGAGATGGTATACAAGAATGGTATGCAGAGATGGTATGCAGGGATGTTATGCAGACATGAGCAGAGGTAGCAGTCGCTACCGGGCCCAGGAGCCTAAGGGGGCCCAAAGACCCTTGTGCCGCATTAGAAGACACACAAAGCACTGAGGGCCCATGAGCGGTTAGCTACGCCCCTGTATGCAGAGATGGTATACAAAGATGGTATGCAGAGATGGTATACAAAGATGGTATACAGAGATGGTATACAAAGATGGTATGCAGAGATGGTATGCAGAGATGGTATACAGAGATGGTATACAGAGATGGTATACAAAGATGGTATGCAGAGATGGTATACAGAGATGGTATACAAAGATGGTATGCAGAGAAGGTATGCAGAGATGGTATACAAAGATGGTATGCAGAGATGGTATGCAGAGATGGTATACAGAGATGGTATACAAAGATGGTATGCAGAGAAGGTATGCAGAGATGGTATACAAAGATGGTATGCAGAGATGGTATGCAGAGATGGTATACAGAGATGGTATACAAAGATGGTATGCAGAGATGGTATACAGAGATGCTTGTCACTGTGATTTAACAATCTGTAGCGGTAATATCAAATAGTTTATGCTCCCCTCCATGAAGGACAATTAGATGTATACGTGAGCAGTTGTACGTTACCCCTCTTGACAATAGTAGATAGTTGATTCGCCTGGTCTTGAAATATTCCGACCTGCACGGTGTCCTGGCAGTCTCCCAGTCTAAACACGGCGTCCTGCGTGACCTGATAGAGTTAGCTTTACAGGAAAAAGGGTATACGGTGACCTAGATGATCTCTGGGTACTATTGCTGCTCGGACAAAATTGGATGTGTTTATTCCACATACAGCTTTGTGAAGTTGATAACCATAGGTGATTTGTATTAAAAGTGCCAACTAGAGAAGGTTCTTTTTTAAGTGTTATTAGAGGTGTCAACATTTGTAACTATTTGTACATAGGGATATCGGTACACTTTTGTGTTTTTAATTTTAATCATTTTATGTCAAATAAACATTATTGTGATTTTATCCAGCCTATCCCAAATTTGAGTGCCCCTTCTTCTAATATTATTATATTCTGTAGATTGTATGGTACAGGGGGGTGGTACCGGAGGTGAGCACCATTATCCAATTGGATCTGTGGGGTGAGCCATTGTATTTTTCTATCGACTCTTCTCAAGAAACGGTTATTTGCAACCTAGCTAACAAATCAACAATTTATAAAAAATAAGACAATTGCGGTAGTATGTCCCTTCTGGGGACAGAGCTCTTAGCATAGACCAGATAATCAAGTAACAAGAGAAAAACTGGAACAATTAAATCGTTAGTTTTATTCTAAAAACTAGGCACAGAAAAATACATTAATACTGACAGATAAATATACCTGCCAGTCGAACAGATTGGTTGGATAGAAATAGGTAAGAGATGAAAGGGAATAGAACAACTGTAAGTTCAGAATTACTGTGGTAAAGTTCAGTAAAAGATAAAGTCTTTGAAAGGAATATTCCAAGATGGTGGTGTGCCTGTGTCCAGCAGGCAGCCGTGATATTAGTCGACTTCAGATGGTAGATGAAGTACCAGGGTCTGAGTGGGTCGCTGTGTTTTACCCACAGTTCAGCCTTGTGTAATTGGAACAGGGGGCAGTTATTTGCCTCAAAGGGAGAAAATCTGGCAGAATCTTTGCTTTGCCAGTTTCTCCGTACCCGTAGGTCAAATTAAGAAGTAGGGTTCACATTTATAATCAGTACAATTTTACGCATCATCTGATACCAAATATGACTGGAAGACCATACAGTGTGCCTGAGAACCTTTAGATCTAAGAGCGGGAATTTCCGATTTGCTTGCGGGTTCCCTGGAAGGTGTGTTAGAATAACCGAAACAATATCTGAAGAGATTGTTCATTTCGTATTTCCTAACCCATGAAATATGAGAGAAATATGGGAAAAATATGAGATCTATGGATTGGAGGTAATTTGGAGGTTATCTTCCTCCTTGTATCCACCTGATAAGGATCTGTCATTCTCTTCTGTCCAGGCCGCTCAGACTAGAAAGAGAGCCCTTTTATGAGGTTTTGTCATGATAATATCAGATTGATGAATGTATAACCTGGCATGGTGCAGGAAGAGTCTTTGGCAAGGACGCGCTAATTTACCTCCGCTCTGTGAGCTGTAACTGAAAGTTTTAACACTTTGTGTGAATAAGAGGGCTCTTGCAATTTTTTTAATTTTAAAAAAGTATGCCTTTGCGATTTCTTAGTATTACTGAGCGTCACAGTTACCCCAAGTAGAACTCGCCTGTCCACCCAAAATGTGGAAAAACAGACCTTTGTGAAAATGAATCAGGCGTGGATCAGCCAGGATTTTCAAACAGGGCCTGATGCATCAGACTAGGTCATTCATGGTGCCACAACTACACTTTGTCAAAAGAGACCTGTTTCTTCTGACTACCTGCTACCTGCTTGATGCCACACCTGCTGCCAGGTGCTCCTACTGCCACCCACCATCTTCAGCTGGCACTGATATTGCCCCCCACTTCCCCACTCTGTCACTGGGCAATGCTGTGGTCTCCTCATGCTGCTGCCACCTCACCACTCTGTGGTCCCCTCATGCTGCTGCCTCCTCACCACTATGTCACTGGGCCACTCTGTGGTCTCCTTATGCTGCTGACACATCACCACTCTGTGGTCTTCTCATGCTGTTTCTACCTCATCACTATGTCACTGGGCCACACTGTGGTTTCCTCATGCTGCTGCTACCTCAACACTATGTCACCTTGCCACTGTCACCTTGCTGTTCCCACCCTCCCCACTCCATGACTGGGCCACTATTTTGCATTTTTGGCCTGTTTGACATCATCATTTGACCCTTCTTCTGATCTGTCGGAAAGAAGGCAAAATGAGACGCGCAATGGATCCTGTCTATGTAGCAGCTGTAAGGCCTGTATGACATGGTCCCTATTTTGCATCAGAATTGGCTTATGATTTGGTAGCCAAAAGCAGGAGTGGGTACAAAACACAGAAGACATGCAAATACTTCATTAACGTGTCATCTCTGTTTTGGATCCACTGATGGATTACTGAACAAATGCTGACTGAGTGAAGGGGGATGCTCAACAGACAGGATCCGTTTTTTTGTGGGTTATTATTCTGAAGGATCAGAGGAAGGGCAAAATAATCAGTGACGTCAACACAAACTTACTGCTGACACCCTCTCCACTATGTCAGGATGGCTCTACTTGTATAAGCGTTTAATACAACAGGTTCTGTAGACATCTATGTGGAATCAGCTGACGATGGTGTAAAAGGAGTGCGCTCTTTCACACTATAGTTGGATCTTGGGCCTCTGCACGGTCCTTTTTACCTGGTGCTAACATTGACCTGTAAGGATGAGTTCACACTTGAGTTATTTGGTCAGTTTTGACCCCATAACTGCCCAAATAACTGAAGTGTGCAGTGATTCTAAGAGCGACGCCTGTCATCTGTGTGTCATACTGACTCCCAGTATTGTTGCTTTACTATAGCACCTACCTATGCGTGTTCTACACCACTATACAGGCTTTCTGCAGCCAGGAAATAGCTGTTTTTTAACTCAATTCGCCACTAATAAATTCAGATCTAATCTTTTCAGAAAATGTGTCGAACCAAATGAATCGAATTTTTCGAGAAATTCCTCTTATCTCTAATTGGTATGTTGCAGCTTTGTGCTAAAATAAAAAAAATGACAATTTTTTGCTAATCATTCTGCATTCCATACCCCATAATGAGCACGTAGAAGACATGGTTATATCAAATGAAGATATGATATGATCATATAAGATGTCTTATGGGTTGAGCTATAATTTAATGAATCAGATTTGTAGAGTCATTAATATAGCAGATGAAAAGGTTTTCTAATTAACATTCTTGGGGTCAATTGTTGTAGAGAAGCCTTCTGCATTGCTAATCAGGATGTTTAGAGTAGTGTTTACAGAAATGTACATTTCTAAGGCATCCTGAGGGCATATGGATTCTACCATTTAAAAAAGGATACTACAGGGTGGACCATTTATATGGATACACCTTAATAAAATGGGAATGGTTGGTGATATTAACTTCCTGTTTGGGGCACATTAGTATATGTGAGGGGGGAAACTTTTCAAGATGGGTGGTGACCATGGCTGCCATTTTGAAGTCGGACATTTTGAATCCAACTTTTGTTTTTTCAATAGGAAGAGGGTCATGTGACACATCAAACTTATTGGGAATTTCACAAGAAAAACAATGGTGCGCTTGGTTTTAACATAACTTTATTCTTTCAAGAGTTATTTACAAGTTTCTCTTTGTTTACAGCCATTGACATGTCGCCGAGGTTAACACGTGAGGAGCGGATAGAAATTGTGTTGATGTCTGGTGAACGCAGTAACCGGGTCATTGCAGCAGATTTCAATGCAAGACAACCTACGAGACCACCCATCTCCCATGCTGCAGTTCGCAAACTGCTTGCTAAGTTTCGTGAAACTGGTTCAGTGTTGGATTTGCCAAAATGTGGACGCATGAAATCTGTCACTAATGAAGAAACATCAGTGGCTGTCCTAGCTTCATTCAGCAAGAGCCCACAGCCTAGCACTCGCCGCATGTCACTGGAGAGTGGCATTAGTCGAACATCCCTTCGGCGGATATTAGCTACTCACAAATGACACCCTTGCAAACTCCAGCTACTGCAGCATCTCAATGAGGATGACCCATATCGGCGCACTGAATTTGCAGAATGGGCAAAACAAAAATTGGAACAGGACCCTCAGTTTACGCAGAAGATTTAGTTCAGTGATGAGGCAAACCTTTATGTGAATGGTGAAGTTAACAAACAAAACCACCGCTATTGGTCTGACACTAACCCACAATGGATAGATCCCTCCAAGACTGTTGAAACAAAAAAATTGATGGTTTGGTGTGGTATATGGGGTACAAAGATAGTGGGGCCATTCTTCATCAATGGAAACCTCAAGGCCACTGGATATGCAAAATTGCTACATGATGATGTGTTTCCCTCTTTATGCACTGAAGCTGGCACGTTCCCTGAGTTTTTCCCGCAAGATGGTGCACCACCAAATTATGGGTGTCAGGTCCGAGCATTCCTAGATGAACAGTTTCCTGGAAAGTGGATTGGTCGTTGTGGGCCAGTTGAATGGCCCCCAAGGTCTCCCAATCTGACCTGCTTAGACTTTTATCTTTGGGGTCATCTGAAGGCAATTGTCTATGCTGTGAAGATACGAGATGTGCAGCTGAAACTACGGATACTGTAAGCTTGTGGTAGCATTTCTCCTGCGGTGTTGCTATCAGTGTGGGAAGAGTGGGAGAAGAGGGTTGCATTGACAATCCAACACAATGGGCAGCACATTGAACAAATTGTGTTATAAAAAATATATAAAAAGTATTACATAGTATTTTACTGTATTTATGTAATACTTTGCAATAAATTTTTATATATTTTTTATAACAATGATGGCCAACAAGTGATCCATGGACTTACACACATATAGAGTGCCGGTCTAATTTTTGAATATTATTTACCTTGTTTCTCTGTAGGGGTGATACAGCCTATAGACCTGAGCACCTTGCCCATAGACACCAAAGAGTGAGCTATTCCCATCTAACTCTATACATTTTATAAGTGGTCAGAAACTTGTAAATAACTCATAAAAGAATTAAGTTACGATAAAACCAAGCACACCATTGTTTTTCTTGTGAAATTCCCAATAAGTTTGATGTGTCACATGACCCTCTTCCTATTAAAAAAACAAAAGTTGGATTCAAAATGTCCGACTTCAAAATGGCCGCCATGGTCACCACCCATCTTGAAAAGTTTCCCCCCTCACATATACTAATGTGCCACAAACAGGAAGTTAATATCACCAACCATTCTCATTTTATGAAGGTGTATCCATATAAATGGCCCACCCTGTAGATTGGATAACAACCAGTGGTTATGTCTCTAGTCAGTGTGATCTCATCACAACGTGCAAATGACGGTTAGCCAGAATCCTACTCCGCACTGATGAGGGGCAACACCCCGAAACAGCTGTCTGTGGATGGATAACTGGCTTAGGTTTTCCCCATCACATCCTTAAAGCTTGTAAAAAAGCGGGATCTTGACATAGGGGCCACTTAATATGGTGGATTTGGTGATCTCTGTAATGGAGACACCCCTTTGCTCGGTTTTCCTTCCTTTGAGGGATATCTGGCTTTCATTGTGTTGTAGACCCATAACTGGGGCTCCACATTTATTTTGCATATTCCTGTTTCCCAGGGAGCTTTGCACTTCTGATTGCTGTGTTGAGACTCTTAAGTGAGGCTCCACAGTGTTTTTTGTAGCTGGTCTCCCTGAGATCAGCTATTGTTGTGTTTGAGTAGTCTCCAAGGCATTGCTCCCGGTTAGCCAGAACCCTACTCCACACTGATGAGGGGCAACACCCCGAAACAGCTGTCTGTGGATGGATAACTGGCTTAGGTTTTCCCCGTCACATCCTTAAAGCTTGTAAAAAAGCAGGATCTTGACATAGGGGCCACTTAATATGGTGGATTTTGTGATCTCTGTAATGGAGAAACCCCTATGCTCGGTTTTCCTTCCTTTGAGGGATATCTGGCTTTCATTGTGTTGTAGACTCATAACTGGGGCTCCACATTTATTTTGCATATTCCTGTTTCCCAGGGAGCTTTGCACTTTGGATTGCTGTGTTGAGACTTTTAAGTGAGGCTCCACAGTGTTTTTTGTAGCTGGTCTCCCT
Organism: Bufotes viridis; assembly: GCA_033119425.1. Taxonomy (NCBI): domain Eukaryota; kingdom Metazoa; phylum Chordata; class Amphibia; order Anura; family Bufonidae; genus Bufotes; species Bufotes viridis. The sequence goes on from CM065591.1 coordinate 210,521,327, forward strand.
GAGATCAGCTATTGTTGTGTTTGAATGTGCAAATGACGGGAGAATAGAGTTGTCATAATATGCAAGTTGTAGGAAAATGGGATACCTTTTATTCTCCTGCTCCTGGGAAAGAGCACACAGAGATCAAAACCGGCCTTTGAAGTAGGAAATATTTGCTGAGGGGAGGGGGAGTGAATTCCAAGATCCAAAAATTAGTACAAAACATGGGCAAAATTTGGCATGGAGCAAAGGTCATAGAGAGCCTTCCTGGGAAGAGGTGGCCTGTGAGCCCCAAAGGGAATCTGGTCCTGGTAGCTTTCATTTCTGAATGGTTATTATGTCTTGTTTTTAGGTCACATAATATTGTTTTGTTAACTGGTTTTGCTTTTGTGATTTATGTCTAGGATTCTTTAAACCAGGAATCAGTGAAATAGTGTTGTAATTTAATGGTGTTTCTGTCCTACATATAGGTGTGTTTTGGTTTGTGAAATATTTGTTTTATTTCTTAAAATGGTTTTCTTTTATATTATGGTAATTGGTTTATTTGTATCTTATCAATATTAATGCTTCACAATTGATTCTGTATATAATATATTTTCTCTTTTTTTTCAATATGCACTTCTGTTGGTGTGCTTTCTTTGCTGACCATCCCCTTAGAAATTACGTAGGAATATTCTTATTGCTCACTATTATTATCATCTCATTTAAAGGGAGTCTGTCACCACATTTGGTCATTATCGACCGAGTACACAGTGTTCTGGCTTAACTTCATATTTAAATGGTACCTTTGTTAGTCACTTGTATGGCTCTCCTGCGGCAAAAACAAACTTTTATATATCTGCAAATGCGGCTCACAAGTGCCCAGGGGTGGAGTTTACATCTTCGGAGCCCAGGCTGCTCTGCTTAAGATCCCCGCCCTCTCCTTTTCCTTGTGTCCTCCTCCTCTCCCTGTGAAAACCTGCGCCTGCGTTCTGCTTGGCTGGGGCATGTGCACTACAATGCTCACTGTGGTTACGGCATTGATGTAGCTACTGCGCATGCTCTGGCCAACGGATCGCGCTGTTGTGGTCAATCACATCTTGTGATAAGGTAGTTGAAAGGTTCTACTGATCTATTTTGTATGGGCTTTTTGAGCGAACGGGGCATTGCTGCTTGTGTGGAGTGGACTTTGGACTGTAATGTAGCTGTAAATGCTTACGTTGCAGTCCAAGGTCTATATACATTAATATATCAGGAACATGGAGGTGAGAGAGTTCTCGAGGAACTGTTTTGCTGACATATAGCTTTGACTCTAAAGATAAGATAACAAATGTGTAGCTAAAGACTCATGTCTCTCTATCATTAGATAAACTTAAACATCATGTCATTGGACTACGACTATATATATCTCATTGAAGCAATAAACAAGTCAGAATGGCATTGTATACCAGAATCGTATCATGTGTCAATGCTGCTCTCCTAGCGCTAGATAAGAATCAAATCAAGCTGAATACTGAAGTCTAGTACCAGGGGTAACAAATATCAATAAGAGGGGAAGAAATTAATATTCCTAACAATCTGGGGGCTCTGTCCGGGATCGAGAAGGTCATCCTCGGGTCTGGTGAGAAGAGACACCAATTTTGTCCTCTGGCCGATCCGAGGGCACTGGCCACGTCTCGGAGTAAGTACAGAGGGTTTTTTTTGTATCCGGGATACATAGATACAACTCAGGGAGTTGTACACAGTTCAGGGAACTGTCAGATAGGTACTCAGGGAGTACCCAGTATTGTGTCAGGGACACATAAGATACAACTCAGGGAGTTGTACACAGCTCAGGGAACTGTCAGATAGGTACTCAGGGAGTACCCAGTATTGTGTCAGGGACACAAGATACAACTCAGGGAGTTGTACACAGTTCGGGGAGCTTTCAGATTAGGTACTCAGGGAGTACCCAGTATTGTGTCAGGGACATAAGATACAACTTAGGGAGTTGTACACAGTTCAGGGAACTGTCAGATTAGGTACTCAGGGAGTACCCAGTATTGTGTCAGGGACACATAAGATACAACTCAGGGAGTTGTACACAGTTCAGGGAACTGTCAAGTTAGGAACTTAGGGAAGTCCAGTAACAAGGAAAGTGTACTTCAGAGGGCTTGATTTCACAGAAGGTTTCACAGCTTGATTTGATTCTTAATAAGATAATTATAGAAGTTTTGAATGATAAGTTGTTTGATAATTGTAGAAGTTTTGCATGATAAGTTGTTTTGTCTAACATACTTATATAAGGGGAAGTGACAGGCTGGGTGGTAAGTGTACAGCTGTCGTCCCAAGACTAACATGCTGTTTTGAATTCTTTTTGTAAAAAAATAAGTTTTGATAATGAGTAGTCAAAAATCTAAGACAGAATGCCCTAAACCAGAACCAGGAGAAACATGTAAATAATATGTTGCCCCAGTCAGTCCGACAAATTATTATCTTGTTAACCCATGGGTAGATAATTTGGCAGGATGGACAGAGGCAATGGAAGTGGTAGACCCCTTTCCCAGGGAAGGAGACAATAGCATATATCACATGGACATGGTCAAGGGTCTATGCTTAGGCGACACTGCCGCCTGGCCGTATTTTGAACCTGACCCTTCATGGGATATGTATTATATGCAGAAAGGAGGAGAACAATGGCTAGAGATAGCTCCCCACTGGTATGACCCCAACATGTGCAAGAAAAAAGATTTAAAAAGATCAAAAGACGATAGAAAACTACATGAGATACAGACTAAGAAGGAAAATGATAAAAAACATCAGATGTATCCCCCACCTTCATATGTACATTAAATTAATTGTTTAGCGCCCCTACCATCCCCTCACACACCCCTCCCTCTTTACCCGTCCTTACAGCAATATAAAAATAATGAAGAAGAGGATTTAATAGCAGCCAGTCACATACTAGCAGGACACACAGTTGGTAAACATCCCCCACCCCCAATTGTATCGAGATATAATTTAAGGAACAAGGGTTAAGAGGAAAAGGATAGTGAGATAAGGGGACCTGAGACATCCATGCCTTTTTTGACGGTTGGTAATCAACTGATGAAAAAGGCTTTGGACATAGATGACCTTAATAAAATTATTAAACACTGTCCCAAGCCTACTGTGGCTCCAGCTGGCACAGTGGCTTATTTAAAGAAAGCCTGTAAAGGGAGAAATATGCGAAAGACAGCAGGAAACTTTCATAGATCAAATGATAGAAGCCAAGACTTCCAAACCATGAATAACTGCTGTTATAACTGTGGACAGCAGGGACATTGGGCTAGAAAGTACACAACACCCAGGAGAGACACGCAGAATCAGGGGAGCACACAGCAAACAACAGCCCATGACACAAAGGGGGCAGAATACAGATAAACAGGGTACGCAGACTCAGCCCAGGTTCCCCATTGATTGGAATCATCAACAACCCTACTGACGGGGCCCGGAGGGAGTCACCCCAGCTTTTACACAGGTCACCACCCACTGGAAAGATACAGCGATTATTTTGCTTAAAGTTGCGGGAAGGAAGGTAGGATTCATGGTAGACAGCGGCGTCACCTCCAGTGTGTTAAACAAAGACATGTACAAGGGACCTTTAAGAAAGTCTGACCCCTCTATGGGAATCAACGGGGTATTAACTAAAACATATAAAATGAGTGCCCTCCCAATAGAGACAGTGGACGGTGAATACATTACGGACCATACTTTCAGCATCATACCAGACTGCCCTGTAAGTTTATTAGGAAGGGACCTGTTTGTGAAGTTGGACTTGGGAGTGACAGTAAAAAAATGACGGACTAAGTACTCACTCAGCCACCATGCCCATAGTGACCCCGGCGATATGTACTTTTGTTAGTTTACAGGACCACCCTTAGCTAGGAGACATAAACCCTTCACTATGGTCACAGGGCGACTATGACACGGGCCAGATTGATTGCACACCTTATCAAGCCAATCTTAAACCTGGTGCCACACCGGTGTATCAAAAGCAATACCCACTGTCCAAGGAAAAGATTGAGGGGCTACGGCCAATGATAGAAGAATTTCTGAGAAGAAATCCTCGAGGAGGTGATTTCACCTTACTCCACCCCTATCAATCCTGTGACAAAGGCAGATGGTACTACCCGCTTTGTCCAGGATTTGAGGGCAATCAACAATCTCATTGTGCCCATAGCCTCAGTGGTTCCTGATGTCACAACTCTCCTTTCCTCCATCCCCGCGGAAGCCGTTTGTTTAATAAGAGTACCATTTTGATTTTTCCTTTGAGGGACGTCAACTGACCTGGGGTAGAATGCCACAGGGGTATGCTGATTTACCAGTTGTGTACAGCATTGTCCTCCAAGCCACTTTGAAACCCTGGCACCCCCCCAAGGTTCCATCCTGATGCAGTATGTTGATAATCTACTGTTGTGCAGCATGTCAGTGGAGGCAAGTGTACATGATGGTATATCCTTGTTGAAATGGTTGTCAGAATGTGGTCATAAAGTGTCGTTAAAGAAACTGCAGTGGTGCAAAAAGCAGGTTGAATAAAAAAGCAGGCTTTGTCCTCACATAGGGGGAAAGAAGAATCAGTCCCGGGAGAATCCAGTCTATTGTGGGTCTGGTCACCCCACACCAAAAAGGAAATGCTGTCCTTTCTTGGTATGATAAACTACTGTAGACAATGGATCCCCGACTGTTCTTAATATGACAATATTTTGAGGCAAGCCACTCTGGAAGAATCCCCAGAGCTAATAAGATGGTCAAAAGAAATGTTGAATGCTTTCGATACTCTGAAATGTTCATTGATGTGTAGCCCAGGATTGGGCCTCCCTGAATATAACCTACCATTCCACATGTCTGCACAACAAAACTGTAAAACCATGGCAGGGGTACTCACTCAAGAACATGGGGGAAAGTTGCGTCCTTGTGCCTTTTTCTCAAAGGTAATGCCTGTCCCTGTACAAGGGATGCCGGCATGTCTATGTACTCTTGCGGCCTGTGCGATGATGGTGGAATTAGCCACACCCTTTACACTGGGACACCACTGACGTAGTGGGACTACCCATGACGTAGTGGGACTACTCAGAGGTATTTATACGCAGCACATGTCAGCACAAAGATTGTCAGGTTATGAAGTCCTTTTACTCAGTGATCCATCATTACAGATTAAATATGCCTCACATACGGCAGGACCAGCACCTATACTAAATGCATTACTAGGACTAAAAGGGACAGAAGACTTTTTACCAGACAAACATGACTGTCTCAAGGTACTCGAATACGAAACCTCCCCCAGACTAGACTTGTCAGCCACCCCCATACCGGACGCACCAGAAGTGTTTGTAGACGGTTCACGTCCACTCGACACCGTCTACTGTGCAGCATATGCAGTAGTGATGCTGCCAGATATTATCCTTGAGTCACGACCCGTTCATGTGCAATCAGCCCAAGCTGCAGAATTAATAGCACTTACAAGGGCATGTCAAATACACAAACACAAACCTGTCACAATATACACAGACAGCAGATATGCACACGGGGTTGTGTGGGACCATGGGGTAATCTGGCAGCGCAGGGGTTTCACCACAGCTGACGGTAAGAAAATATCACATTCCCAGTTTATAGATGATCTGTTGGCCGCCCTCCAGCTTCCCTCACAAATAGCTGTTATACATTGCAAAGCACATACTCGAGGAAGAGACTGGGTTTATCCTGTTTTGCAGAAAAATCCACACACTGGATTGGTCTGCAAAGAAGGGAAACCATGTATACCCCAGCACAGCGCTGCACTTTTCATAGCACATTTTCACAGAGTAGGGCACAACAACATCAAAATGCACCCTTTTGAGCCAAAATTTCTTGTAGAATGCATGAATCGAACAGTTAAAGACAAACTGAGGAAAGCCACAGCAGGTACTTTTGAGAAATAGAAACAAACCCTACCTATTATATTGGCAGAAATAAGAATATGACTCCTAATAAGAGGTTAGGACTGTCACCCGTTGAAATCCTCATAGGTAGGCCCTTTCCAACTCCTTGGGCAAACCACCCCCTAGTGGTACAGGAAGGCGACATAGACCAGATTAGGGAAGAATATGTCACAAAATTGATTAAAGTTCTTAGTGAAACTGAAGAAAAAGTTGCTTGTAAGTCTCCCTCTCTTCCACAGGAACCGACGCACTCGTTCCGAGCTGGAGACACGGTGGTGGTCAGGGTACTACGTAAAGGAAAAGATCCCAAGGAGCTGGCATTCGGACCCCCTACCACGGTGGTAGCAATCACTAGAACGGCGATTCTCACAGAAGAGGCTCCAGTCTGGATTCATGCTAGCAGAGTGAAAAGGATCCCTGAGGTTTCTTCTCCAGTATCCAGCGAAGACAAAGAGCGGAGCTCAGAAGAAGCCTTGCCACAGGCTGAAGATGAAGACCCCACAATATTCTGGGAGATTTGTGTGTCTGCTGCTGATTATTAATCTTTGTGTTTTCTTGCCAATCGGACTCATTACCACTTGTATTTATCATCCAGGGGAGATGAGTTTATTATGTGGTGCACCAAATAATCATAAAAGAGCTCAGGAGCAAGATCCAGTTGTTCCTGGACCCTCATATTCTGAACAGAATAGTATAATCAGGATAGTGAAGGCCCTAAATGTTAGCTCATTGTGCCTTAAAGATTTACAGAGTCCACGAGACCTTATACAAACATGTGTTGTTACTGTATCCAATGTATACCCTCATTAGTTAATACATTTATGAGATGTCTAATAAATGCAGAAGGGAGAGCACATAGTGTGCTCTCCGCATCACCGCCGGCACCATTCACACTGAATGGGTCCGCATCTATTCCGCAGAATTGCGGAATAGATGCTGACATTTTTGCGGACGTGTGAATGGGGCCTTACTTCACCAGCACTCCTATGTTCTTTCCCCTCTTTTTTTTTTTTTGCACATTTTTTGGCAGAGATTTTTTTATCCACATTGATTAATGCGAATGAAGAAATCTGTGACGTTCATTTTTTTTTTTTCAGCCCAGAGGCTGAACGGAAAAGAAAAATCTCCTTACCCGTATGCTCCATATAAGGAGAATAGCAGAAACTCCTAATGCTAGCCATACATGTAATGATTGCGGAGACCCTCAAATGCCAGGGCAGTACAAACACCTCACATGTGACCCCATTTTAGAAAGAAGAAAAAATCAATTTCCGCTAACTTGTGGCAAAAAAAAAAAATCTTCTATAAACTCGCCATGCCCCTCAGGGAATACCTTGGGGTGTCTTCTTTCCAAAATGGGATCACATGTGGGGTATTTATACTGCCCTGGCATTTTAGGGGCCCTAAAGCGTGAGAAGAAGGGCATTTTTACGCATTTGGATTCCAAACTACTTCTCACGCTTTAGGACCCCTAAAATGCCAGGCAGTATAAATACCCAACATGTAACCCATTTTGGAAAGAAGACACCCCAAGGTATTCCATGACGGGTATGGTGAGTTCATGTAAAATTTTATTTTTTGTCACAAGTTAGTGGAATTATGAGACTTTGTAAGAAAAATAAAAAAAAGGCAATTTCCGCTAACTTGTGCAAAAAAAAAAAATCTTCAATGAACTCGCCAAAATACACCCCAAAACACATTGCCCTACTTCTTCTGAGTACGGCGATACCACATGTGTGCCACTTTTTTGCAGCCTAGGTGCGTAAAGGGGCGTAAAGTCCAATGAGTACCTTTAGGCTTTACAGGGTTGCTCACAATTTAGCCCCGCCCAAAATGCCAGAACAGTAAACACACCACACAAATGACCCCATTTCGGAAAGTAGACACCCCAAGGTATTCACTGAGGGGCATAGTGAGTCCGTGGGAGATTTTTATTTTTTTTGCCAGAAGTTAGCAGAAATGAAAACTTTATTATATATTTTTTTTCCTCAGAAAGTGTCATTTTCCACTAACTTGTGAAAAAAATGAAATGATACATGAACTCACCATGCCCCTCCGCGAATACTTTGGGGTGTCTTCTTTCTAAAATGGTGTCATTTGGAGGTATTTATACTATTCTGGCATTCTAGCACCTGAAGAAACATGACAGGTGCTCAGAAAGTCAGAGCTGCTTCAAAATGCGGAAATTCACTTTTTGCACCATAGTTTGTAAACGCTATAACTTTTACCCAAACCAATAAATATACACTTATTGGATTTTTTTATCAAAGACATGTAGAACAATACATTTAGAGAAAAATTTATATAGAAATGTATATTTTTTGAAAAAATTTACAACAGAAAGTGAAAAATGTCATTTTTTGCACAAATTTTGGTTAATTTTGATTAATATCAAAAAAGTTAAAATGTCAGCAACAATGAAATACCACCAAATGAAATCTCTATTAGTGAGAAGAAAAGGAGGTAAAATTCATTTGGGTGGTAAGTTGTATGACGGAGCAATAAACGGTGAAAGTAGTGTAGTGCAGAATTGTAAAAAGTGGCCTGGTCATTAAAGGGATTCTGTCACCTGGAAAATCAATATTTAGCCAAACATAGGTTCTTATAGCTCTTCATACCTTCTTTCCATAGGTGTTCTTTAGACTCGGACCTGACTTTCTATCTTCATAAAAATCCTCTTTTATCTTTATGCTAATGACCCCTGAAGGTGCCCAGAGGGGCATTATTTTTATTCAAAAAGTGCCCAGGAACGCCTTCCATCCAGTGCCCAGGCCCGCCTCCCCCGACAGAGCCCAGGCCCGCCCCTCTCTCTGCTCATACCATATGTCCCTGGCATTGCGACTGCCATCAAGCTCCTCCCCCACTGGTTATGTCACTGGCAGCTGATAACCCCGCCCACTCCTTCCCTCCAGCTTCACTAACATCCATCGAGCCGGCTCCTGCGCTCTTCCTGTTTAACTGAGTGCATGCCCAGTGAAACACTTGAGGCTGATGCGCTCAGTTAAACAGGAAGAGCGCAGGAGCCGGCTCGGTCGATGTTAGTGAAGCTGGAGGGAAGGAGTGGGCGGGGTTATCGGCTACTAGTGACGTAGCCAGTGGGGGCGGAGCTTGACGGCAGTCGCAATGCCAGGGACATATGGTAGGAGCAGAGAGAGGGGCGGGCCTGGGCTCTGTCGGGGGGAGGTGGGCCTGGGCACTGGATGGAAGGCGTTCCTGGGCACTTCTCTTCTGGGTGTAGCTGTGACGTCATCAGCGCAGGCGCACTGAGGAAGGAGCGGTCGAGAGAGCGTACTCCTCTCAGTGCGACTGCGCCGACTGAAGACCGGTACGGCGCAGGCGCAAGATTTCGAACGGAGACAGGGCCAGCTGGCCACTGGCCCTGTCAATCAACCGCAGGAGGGGGCTTTTTTTGCAAGCAGGATGCGGCGGCTACCAGCAAGTAACCGCCCTACTTGCTGGTAGCAAGGTAATTTACATATTATAAAATAGCGTTTTCTAGCGAAATTAACCAACTTAAAAAGTTAACAACAATATGTTTAGTATAATCGCCCTATAAGCTTTTTAGTGAGCCCCCCAAAAAAAAGACTTTTGGGGGGTGACAGAAGTCCTTTAAAGGGTTTCTGTCACCAGTTTTAACCCTATGAAGTTAGCTGACATTAGCGATGTGCTAATGTCAGCTAAACCTAACTAGCCTATTCTTACTTTTCTTAGTGCCCAATGTGGAGGAGTCGCTCTGGTAGACAGCGGTGCGGGTGCAGTATAGAGGCACAAGGGAGTCCAGAAGGTGCGGAAAACAGTGTTTTATTCACACTTGCATCAAATTAACAGCAGACAGTCACTTGGTGTTAAATCACACACACATCAGAAAACGAGTGGAAAACAAAAGTCCAAACACAGGTTCCAATCACCTGGGAGGTTTGAGGTGCGGGTTCGCACCTGGCTGTCAGCCCAGCCGCAGGACAATCCACCATCAGGCTTCCAGGAATAACCCCACTTGGCTGAGCTCCTTCCTCCAGGTCAGAGAGCTCCACAGCACTGTGATCAGCTCCAGGACAAACACTCTCCCAGCTGCTGGTGCTGGCTGAGTTTTTAAACCCAGCCCAAAACCAGGACTGGGTCGTGGGAGCAGCCACCCACCCTACACTTTAGCTGCTCCCGGTAAGAGCCGGCCCGGATCGGCTTTGCAGCCATGCTATTTAGCAAATGTGTCAGTAGCACTACCTGCTACTGACATCAACAAACGGCTCTTACCTCACCGAGGCTATGAACCTCGGTGACACGTACCTGCCATCTAGGACGGCACCCTGCACCTTACCACATACCCCCCTTTGTTCAACCCTGAGGGGTGGACACACGACAAACAGTGTACCCGGGAGAGTGCGTCTGCATTTTTAACAACCGGCCCGCTCTGTGCTCCACCGTGAATTTAAAATTCTGTAGGGACAGAAACCACCTGGTGACCCGGGCATTCCTCTCTTTGGCTTGGCACATCCACTTGAGTGGGGAGTGGTCGGTCACCAGGCGGAAGCTTCTGCCCAACAGGTAATAACGGAGGGCCTCGAGTGCCCACTTGATGGCCAGGCACTCTCTCTCGACTATGCTGTACCTGGTCTCGGCTGGGGTGAGCTTGCGGCTGAGGAAGACAACGGGATGCTCCTCCCCGTTGACTTCCTGCGATAGTACCGCACCAAGGCCAACCTCAGAGGCGTCGGTCTGGACAACGAACTCTTTCCTGAAATCGGGTGTCACCAAAACCGGGACCCACACAGGGCCGATTTCAGGGCGGAGAAAGCCTTTTCCGCCTGCTCATTCCAGCGGACCATCCCTGTCTTACGCCCCTTTAATAACTCTGTCAATGGCGAAGCGATAGTGGCAAAGTGGGGCACAAACCTCATGTAATACCCCACAATCCCCAGGAACGACTTTATCTGCCTGGTGGTGACCGGTCGGGCCAACTCCGTATTGCCTCTACCTTATTTACCTGAGGCTTGATGACTCCCCGCCCAATGACATACCCCAGGTATTTGGTCTCTTCCAACCCAATCGCACACTTCTTTGGATTGGCGGTTAGACCAGCTTTCCTCAGGGCATCCACTACCGCCTGCACTTTGGGCAAATGGCTTTCCCAGTCGGGTGCTGTGGATGATTACATCATCTAAGTAGGCCGAGGCGCACCGACGATGTGGTCGCAGCACTATGTCCATTAACCTTGGAAGGTGGCGGGGGCGCCATGCAGGCCAAAGGGTAACACCTTGTAGTGATACAGGCCCTGCGGGTAACAAAAGCGTTTTTTCCTTGGCCGACTCTGTTAAGGGTACCTGCCAGTACCCTTTAGTGAGGTCCAGCACAGAAAAATAACGGGCTTGTCCTAAATTCTCAACAAGCTCGTCTACCCGGGGCATGGGATACGCTGCCAAACTTGGACACTTCATTTAACTTGCGAAAGTCGTTGCAGAACCGCAACGTCCCATCCGGCTTGGGTATTAGGACTATGGGACTGGCCCACTCACTTTTTGACTCCTCAATGACATCGAAGCTTCAACATTAATTGCACTTCCTCCGCGATGGCCCGTCGCCGAGCCTCGGGTACCCGGTATGGTTTTAACCGGATCTTGGCCTGAGGCTCAGTGACGATGTCATGTCGGATGAGAGACGTGCGGCCAGGAGGTCCGAGAACACATCCGTGTTCCGACTGATGAACTCCCTGACTTCCTGAACTTGTTTGGAAGACAGGCTGTCTGCAATTTTTACCGTGGTTACGGCTTCACAGGCCTCGAACTGTGGGGCTGGACCCTTTTCACCTAGAAGCCCTGGCCGGGGCTGTGGTCGTCCGGCCGTGTCCCTATCTTTCCACGGCTTTAGTAAATTCACGTGGTACACCTGCTCGGCTTGCGCCGCCCTGGCTGGTGTACTTTGTAATTTACTTCCCTACCTTCTCGATCACCTCATAGGGGCCCTGCCACCTAGCTAAGAATTTGCTGTCAAGGGTGGGTACCAGAACCAAAACCCGATCTCCCGGATTGAAGCCCCGCACCCGAGCCTGACGATTGTACACCCTACTCTGGGCTTGTTGCGCTGCCTCCATATGCTCCCGGACCAGCGGCAACACCCTTTCCATCCGGTCCTGCATCTGGGTGACATACTCAATGACACTTTTGTGGGGGACAGGCTGTTGTTCCCATGCTTCCTTGGCGATATCCAACAGGCCCCGAGGGTGTCTGCCATAAAGCAGTTCGAAGGGCGAGAACCCAGTAGAGGCCTGGGGTACCTCTCGCACTGCGAACATGAGATAGGGCAGAAGCAGGTCCCAGTCCTTCCCATCTCTAGACACCACCCTTTTAACATATTTTTTAAAGTTTGGTTAAACCTTCGACAAGACCGTCCGCTTGCGGATGGTAAACGGACGTCCGCAATTGCTTTATACGCAATAATTTACACAGTTCCCTCATAACTTTGGACATAAAAGGGGTCCCTTGGTCTGTCAGAACCTCTTTGGCAGGCCCACACGGGAAAACATTTCCATTAACTCTTTGGCAATGAGCTTAGCTGAGGTATGTCGCAGAGGCACCGCCTCCGGATACCGAGTGGCATAGTCGAGAACTACCAGAATGTGTTGGTGGCCCCTGGCAGACTTTGGTACAGGCCCACTAGATCCATAGCGATTCGCTCAAACGGGACCTCAATAATTGGAAGAGGTACCAGAGGACTACGGAAATGTGGCTGGGGGCTATTTATCTGACAGGTGGGACAGGACTTACAATAATTCTCTACCTCCTTGAACACACTGGGCCAATAAAACCGCTGCAGTATGCGGTCCTGGGTTTTCTGCCACCCCAAGTGTCCCCAAGAACATGTTGGTGGGCAAGCTCCATGACAAGCTTGCGGTACGCTGTGGGCACCACCAACTGTTCAACAGGTTCACCTCGGATTTGGTTCACCCGATATAACATTTCTTGGTGAACAACAAAGCGGGAAATATTACCTCAGCCCCTGGTCTCTGGGGTTTACCATCAATTTCCAGCACATTCTCCCAGGCCCTGGTTAGGGTTTGGTCCCGGTGTTGGGCAGTCCCAAAATTATCTCCGGAGACGTGGAGGTCTGCCAACTCAGGTCCTGGTGGCAAGTCCTCCATGTCTCCCACCATTACACTCAGTGGGGGTGCCTCCCTCTATCACAGAAGTGGTGGTCACCCCTACCGCAGGCCCTTCGGACTCGGGCTCCCAGGGCTCTGGCCTCCCACTGGAACCAGGCCACTCAGCTAGGGTTACCCCTGTCTCAGGGCTATTAGTCACTTTCACCTCAGGCCATAGTGACGGAAAACCAGGGAAGTCTCTCCCAATTATTAGTTCATAGGGTAGCTTTGAGGAGATCGCCACTTCACAAGTCCATGTGCCGGCCGCCATGGACAGAGACATTACAGCAGTGGGATAGTCCTTTAAGTCTCCGTGTATGCACACCACACCAACTTTCCGGCCCGTATACTGGGTGGGCTGTACCAGGGCAGCACTTACCAGGGTTACTAGGCTCCCTGAGTCCAACAGCGCCACTGCCAGGTTATCCCCGACTTGCACCTGGCACAGATGACGATTGTCTATTGTCTCGGGGTGCCGGTCGCACACAGTCTCCGGGCATACATGGAAGCCCGGTACCCATAATTAACCTCCATGGGTTCTCCCCACTGTGGACAGTCGGCCCTTACGTGGCCAGGCTCGTGACACCGCCAGCAGACTATCGGGCCGGGTCTACAGGGGGTACACGCCGAGCCGGTTTCTCGGGTACCAGTCGCCGGACTGGATGGGAGTCCTCCGGGTTTGACCGGCCCCTCCCAACAACACCCCTTTCAAGTTTTGGGTGGCCTCATAGCGCTCCACCAGGTCGACCATTTCTAGGGCATTGGTGGGTGATACCTGGCCGATCCAGTGCTGAAGGGGGTAAGGCAAGGCCCTCCAGAACATGTCAGCCAGCAGACGGTCCAGCATAGCAGTCGGACTCTAGAATGTCAGGTTGCAGCCATTTTTGCAACCTGTGCAGCAACTCATAGTACTGCGGCCTGGCGGGTTCAGCCGCTTTAAAGTCCCACTGGTGGACCCGCTGAGCCCGGACCAACACATTTACCCCCAGTCTGGCCAGGATCTCCCCTTCACCGTGGGATAATCAGCAGCCTGGTCATCTGCTAAATCAAAAACTTGCTGGGGTCCGGATGCCAGGAACGGAGCAACCACCTCGGCCCACTGGTCACGGGTAACTTTTTCCTCACGGCGACCTTCTCAAAGACCGCCAGGTATGTCTCAACGCCGCCTGAGGGGGTCATTTTTGGGACCGCCGCACGGACCGCTTCCGGGCATCATGGACGTGGTGGGACGCTCCTGCGGCTTGTAACGCCATCACATGCTGTAGCAGTAGCTGGTTGGTCTCCCGCTGCTGCACGTTAGCCTCTATGAGAGCTTTCACCGCCGCCTCCATTTTGTCAGGGAACACAGGCTGCAACTTTGCCGGCCGAATATAGGACATCCAGTCGTTCCCAGAAAAACAAACTTCGGCGTTCACGCCAGCCTCACTGCGCATGCCCGCATCCTCCACCAAATGTGGGGAGTCGCTCTGGTAGACAGCGGTGCGGGTGCAGTATAGAGGCACAAGGGAGTCCAGAAGGTGCGGAAAACAGTGTTTTATTCACACTTGCATCAAATTAACAGCAGACAGTCACTTGGTGTTAAATCACACACACATCAGAAAACGAGTGGAAAACAAAAGTCCAAACACAGGTTCCAATCACCTGGGAGGTTTGAGGTGCGGGTTCGCACCTGGCTGTCAGCCCAGCCGCAGGACAATCCACCATCAGGCTTCCAGGAATAACCCCACTTGGCTGAGCTCCTTGCTCCAGGTCAGAGAGCTCCACAGCACTGTGATCAGCTCCAGGACAAAAACTCTCCCAGCTGCTGGTGCTGGCTGAGTTTTTAAACCCAGCCCAAAACCAGGACTGGGTCGTGGGGAGCAGCCACCCACCCTACACTTTAGCTGCTCCCGGTAAGAGCCGGCCCGGATCGGCTTTGCAGCCATGCTATTTAGCAAATGTGTCAGTAGCACTACCTGCTACTGACATCAACAAACGGCTCTTACCTCACCGAGGCTATGAACCTCGGTGACACGTACCTGCCATCTAGGACGGCACCCTGCACCTTACCACACCGCATAAACCTAAAAATCGAACTTTTATAATATGCTAATGAGGCTCTAGGAGCAGGGGGGGCGTTGTTCCTGCTCCTAGAGCCTCCATTCTCCCACCTTGTCTCTCCTCCAGGTCTTGATTGACAGGGCCAGGCAGCGCTATGCCTGTCTGCCAGCCCTGTGCTCGGATGTAGTCTCGCGCCGTTACGAACTCAGCGCAGGCGCGGTGAGGAACCTGGCAGCCGACGAGCGTCTTTCCCTCACCGCACCTGCGCTGAGTTCAGAACGGCGCGAGATTTCATCCGAGCACTGGGCTGGCAGACAGACGCAAGCGCTGCCTGGCCCTGTCAATCAAGACCTGGAGGGAGGAGACCAAGGTGGGAGAATGGAGGCTCCAGGAGCAGGAACAACGCCCCCCCTGCTCCTAGAGCCTCATTAGCATATTATAAAAGTTCGATTTTTAGGTTTATGCGGGCACTGAGAAAAGTAAGAATAGGCTAGTTAGGTTTAGCTGACATTAGCACATCGCTAATGTCAGCTAACTTCATAGGGTTAAAACTGGTGACAGAAACCCTTTAAAGTGTCATAAGAGGTGGCAAGTTGGATAGTAACATCTCAAGGAGATTGATGAATTTCTCCAGCATAATTTAATGTCGCACGCTGATGGTGCATATTTATGTGACTTTGTTATGGTGGAATAACCCAGGTTCCTGTACTCTGCCATCAATGCAGGTGGGATATATGGGTATACCAAGAAGCGCTGTAGACATTAGATACACCTTTCTGACCACAGAGCAGATAAGTTGTGAACATTAATTCAGTAAACTTGATGTTGGTGATAACACTGTCAGAACACTGTCAGGGACATAACATCCTATCCCAGTGATAGTCTGTCACTGGGAAGGTGTGTTCTTGCCAGTGGTTTCACCCCTTGTGTTCTGCAGCAGCATGCCCTGCACTTATATACAGTCTATACCTATATACAGCTTACAACTATATATTGCAGTACATAGGTGTAGACTGTATATAGATATAGGCTGTTTATAGGTATAGGCATATCTATCTATCTACCTATCTCATATATATCTATTCCACAGGGGTTATATTGTTCGGCATGGTGTAACCTCCAAAAAATTTGCTGTACAGTATATATTATAATCCCTGTAACATGCATTATAATCCATACACCAAGTCCGTTCAATATACAGTATAACACCAACACTGTAGGGTTATATTGTACGGCATGGTGTATGGATTATACTGTATATTGTACAGCATGGTGGAGGGGTTATAATGTATACTGTACAGCAGTTCAGGGATTATAATGCATATTATACGGCATGGTGCAGGGATTATACTGTATATTGCACAGCATGGAGCAGGGATTTAGTGGGGAGGGAGGAGGCGGGGACACTTGCGGCAGGGCCGCTGCAGTGACTCTACTCTAATATACCAGCCCGCACACAGCTGTAAAGTATACCGTATTCATGTAAAGCTTAATCTTTGTAAAAGTAGCCCAAACCCTACTGTAGTACTTACTAACTATGGTGGCATGCAGACTCGCCGGCAGCTTCAGCGTAACATCACTCCCTCCATCATGCACCTGCTGTCCCGTCTGCCTGCTCCTCCCACTTTATAAATGAAGCAGGGAGGCAGGGCAGGAGGCGCATGACGGAGGGAGAGATGTTAAGCTCAAGCTGCCGTGCGGCGGCGAGTCTGCATGCCACTGTAGTTAGTAAGTACTACAGCAGAGTTTGAGCTACTTTTACAAAGCTTAAAGTGTAACTGCAATATAATTTTTTATTTTTTTTGCTAAAGTGTAGGGCAAGTGATAGGTAACATTTTTGTAACATATTTATTTAGCCAAAATGTTTAGTTTTAGTAGTAAACTGGGGCTGAAATGGCCCTTAGCGGCACTCTCAGAAATGGGGGATGGGGGGGGGGGGCAACGGGGAGGGGGCCCCATGGATTAGTTTCACAGCGGGGCCGCATGGATTGCCACTATGGCTTCAGAGACTGGGCCCACCTGAAGACCCTCTGGTACTCAGGTGGGCCAGTCCAACCCTGCTAAAATTCTGTCATAGATCCATGACAGCATGGGAGTGAAAAACAAGAAATGTTAGGTATGACTTGCATATTTTTGTATTTGTTATTTGCACAAATTGCAGCCACCCTCCAACAAAAGCAGTGTACTTGGTTCACACTCGTCACATTAGAGAAAGAGTGAATTTATACATGGTAGATTTCTTACAAGAAGTTCAGTGACAGTTCTATTTAGCTAAATGAGCTTCTTGAACTTCACTCAGATGACTGGGAACTGATTTTCAGCCTTAGGCCTTTTTGCGCGTCTTTTTTTCAGTTTCCGTTCCGCTTTTGCGGGTTCCATTTGCGGTCCATATGCGGAATCATTCATTTCAATGGTTCCTCAAAAAAAATGTATGCATTCCGTTTCCGTATTTCCATATATTCATTCTGCTAAAAGATAGAACTTGTCCTATTATTGCCCGCAAAAAGTTCCGTCGCTCCATTCAAGTCAATAGATCCGCAAAATTACAGAACGCATACAGAACACATCCGTATGTCATCTGTTTTTGCGGATCCATGCCCACTTTGCTCATGTGTTAACTGTTTACAAACATTACTGTACATTACAGTAATGATTACAAATTTTATGTTTCCGTTTGCGACCAGCAAAAACGGATCGCATACGGAAACCATACAGAGATTTTTGTGGAACTACGGAACGGAAACACAATGGAAACAAAAACGAAACAATGGATCCGTGAAAACGGCCCGCAAAACCCAAACGTTTGTGTGCAAGAGGCCTTAGGCCTCTTTTACAAGACTGTATGGTTTTGGGGTCCATTTTAAACGGATTAATTTTTCAGTTTTTTGTTTCTGTAGAGTTTCCGTTCCATCTTGCCATTCCGTTTTTCCATTTGGGATACATTTTTGCAGATCGCAAATGGAAACGGAAACACACAATAATGTTTAAACAGTAAATACATTGAAAAATTGGGCTGGGCATAACATTTTCAATAGATGGTTGACTTGAATGAAGCCACGGAACGTGATTTGCAGGCAATAATAGGAAATGCTCTATCTTTGAACGGATATACGGAAATATGGAAACGGAATGCACCGAGTACCTTCCAGTTTTTGTGGATCGCAAACGGAAACAGAAAATTTGTAATCATTACTGTAATGTACTGTAATTTTGTAAACAGTAAACACATGGGCAAAGTGAGCATGGATCCGCAAAATACGGATGACTGTTCCGTATGCAGTCCATATTTTTGCGGACCCATTGACTTGAATGGAGACACGAAATGTGATTTGCAGACAATATTAGGACAAGACTCAAAATGTTGCGGAACGGAAATACTGAAACGGAATGCACACGAGTACCTTCCGCTTTTTTTTGAGGACCCATTGAAATTAATAGTTCCGCAAAAAAAACGGAAAAATATACGGTCGTATGAATGAGCCCTTAGAAACATCTGTGCGACAGGTAAATTAACCCAAACACAAAATACACTGGGCTGTACACCTAGTGGTAGCATCCAGTACATTTTTACTGTGAATAGTAAATATTTTTGCACATGATTTTTGGTCACAGTTTCTACACATGACACGTGTTTCCAAAATTGATTCACTTATACAAGTCATACGTCTAACAACTGCACTGAAACACTGCAGCAATTCATGCTCAGGCTACATTTTACGAACAATGGTAGTATGTGGGGTTATTCACACGGCTGTTTTTTTGACGAACCGTGAACAACAACCATAAAAAAATAGGACATGTCCTATTTTACATTTTTATTGGCTGACAGCCCCTATATGGTTGAAGGTGGCTGTTTTTAATGGCTTTTTCTCAGAGAAAAATTGCCGTTATAAGCAGCCCATTTGGGGTAGTTTTAGGCTAAATGTAGCCTAAAACTGATGTGCTGGTTTGCAGTGCAGCATATACTAGAATTTTTAGCAGCTTAGTTGATTCAAAAACATACCTGTATGAGCTCATGGCGTTGAATATCCCATTTCTTAACACCATTGTCTCTGGAACCGCTGCATAAGATATTATCCTGCACCGCTAAGCACTCAATGCCATCATAATGAGGAGGTTCCAGGTTATAGGTAGGAGATATGCTACCTCCCCACCCAGATGGTAAGACAAACATCTGAAATAAAAAAGTATCATCAAAGACAATTAGAAGAGGAAGAATTGAAGATGCATATAAATAATCTTGGATTTAAAGAGCTGCTGTCGGAATGATAAACCCTATTAAACTAAGCATACTGCCTAGTACGGTTGATCATGCTGAGTGAACTTATACCTTTTTTTGTCTGTATGTCAAACAGCTGCAAAGATATTTGTGTTTTAGTTATATGCAAATGAGCATGTTGGAGCATCTGGGACAGGGCTGAATCCTTGTATCACTGCTTTTGCAACACTTCTGTGATCTGCATACTCCCCCATCCCCTGATTGACAGTGCTAGACATCAGCATGCTGAGGGAAGAGCTGTGTCTTATTGCTGTGTCATAGCATGTACATATCATATACATTATTTACTGTAGCCTTACCATGTTGACAATAGAGGTTTTCTATGCTTAGAAAGCTAATACTGTACATGTTATTGGTTGAATCACTGGCACAATACAGTGCATTGAAAATGTATTCATACTTTTCCACATTTTATCAATTTACACCCACAAACGTCAATGTATTTTTATTGGGATTTATGTGATAGACCAACAGAAAGTAGCAAGTATGAGTAAAGTGAAAATAATATGATACATGGTTTCCCAAAAAAAAAAAATCTGAAAAGTGTGGTTTGCGTTTGTAATCAGCTCCCTGTATTCTGATATCCCTAAATGAAATCTAGTGTGACCAATTGCCTTCAGAAGTCACCCTATTAGTAAATATAGTCCACCTGTGTGTTATTTATTCTTAGTATAACTACAAGTGGTCAAGTACAAGGACAAAAGGAACGTCCTACCCATAAACCAGTTTGTATCCTGGACTACAACAGGCACATGGGAGGGTGGATCTTGCAGATCAACTTACAAAGCCCTACAGTGCCACACGAAAAACAAAAGTGTGGTACAAAAGCTGGCCATACACATTGTACAGATGGCAATGTGCAATGCGTACGTGTTATTTCATTCTGCAGCCCACAGAGGAACTTTCCTTCAGTTCCATAGTTTCAAAAAACCAGTTCAGCAAAATCTGCCTTCCAAAAACCATATGGCGTTCCCTTCCTTCTATGCCCTGCCGTTTGGCCATACAGCAGTTTAAGACCACATATAGGGTGTTTCTACAAACTACAGAATCTGGACAATAAATATTGAGTTTTGTTTGGCTGTTAACCCTTGCTTTGTTACTGGAAAAATGGATTAAAATGAAAAATTTGCAAAAAAATAGCTGTTTTGGGACCGTTTTTATTTTTTGTTATTTACATCTTTGATCTGACAAGTTAGATTGTGTGCTATTTCCATAGAGAAGGTTGTTACAGACGTGACAATACCAAATATGACTAATTTTTGGGGTTTTTTGTTTCAGTTTTTGAAAAAAATTATTTTTTAGTGTCTCCACATTCTGAAAGCCATATTTTAAATTTAATTGTTTTTCGGGATGAGATGACGGTTTGATTGGCACTATCTTGGGGTGCATATGACATTTTGGTCGCTTGCCATTACACTTTTTGTGATGTAATGTGACAAAAATGACTTTTTTTTCTGTGTTCACCTGAGGGGTTAGGTCATGTGTTATTTTTATAGAGCAGGTTTTTATGGACGCGGAGATACATAATATGTATACTTTTTATTTCTTTATTTAAGTTTTACACAATAATATCATTTTTGAAACAAATAAAATCATGTTTTAATGTCTCCATAGTCTGAGAGCCATATTTTTTTATTTTTGGGGCGATTGTGGGGTATCATTTTTTATGGGATTAGATGACGGTTTGATTGGCTCTATTTCTGGATGCATATAACTTTCTGATCGCTTGCTATTACAGGTTTTGAGATGTGAGGTGACAAAAATGTTTTTTTTATATTGTTTTTATTTAGGGTTATATCATGTAATATTTTTATAGAGCAGGTTTTTATGGACGTGGCGATACATAATATGTATACTTTTTTAAAATTATTTTACGTTGACACAATAACAGCATTTTAGAAAAAAATCATGTTTTAGTGTCTCCATAGTCTGAGAGACACTTTTGTGATGTAAGGTGACCTAATATGTGTAGTGTATTTTTTTTTCATTTTTATTCAGTGATATGTGTTTTTAATTTTACTTTTTTCACTTTTTTTTACATTTTTTGACCAAGACTAACTTGGTTCTTGAAGATCCAGTGGGTCTGATGTCTATATAATACAGTACAGTACACTATATAGTGTACTGTACTGTATTTTTGACTTTACATAGTCTGATCAGACTTCTGCCTTTAGCAGAAGTCTGATTAGACTTACCAGTATTTTTCGCTTTATAAGACGCACTTTTTTCCCTCCAAAGTGGAGGGAAAAGTCAGTGCGTCTTATAAACGCAAGGTGACCCCAAAAGTGCAGGCTGTGGCAGCTCAGGAGCTCGCACTAACGGCTCCTGAGCTGCCATAAAACAGTGGGCGCAAGGTGCCGCGATGTATGCGCGGGCTGGCGGCTTCACTAAATGCTAAATGATGCACGGCAGCCCGCGCTCCATTCACTATCGTTGGGCTGGCTGGTGGCTTCTCTGTATGAGCTATACTGCCGCCAGCCCACACATCATCCTCATCACCTGCCCGACGCTGCTTGCCACATAGTGCAGCGTCAGGAACTTGCTGAAACTTCTATTCATCTTCACTGTTTATCCCCCACTCCTCCCATGCCACCCAGCCAAGTTATCTCCAGACTGCAGTGCGGGGCACAGTTCCCAGGCGTCTCCTGCTGTCTGCAGCAAATGCTGGATCTCCACAGAGGTTTGGTGTCCCTCCCTCTAGCAGATGGATTGTGTCTCCAGTCCCAGTGTTCCAGTGGCATCTGTGCCATTATAGTTAACTAATGAACAGGAGTTCAAAAAATGGTCCTAAATACGCCAAACAAAAACCTCAAACTGAGAGACAGTCAAGAAGACCACAACAGTAATGCGCATCCCACAATTGAAAATGAATAAAAGAGGAGTTTATTTAAACAACACTAATACATGGACACATTAAAAATTGTATACAATGAGACTGAGTGTTGGTATGAAATAAGATCAACACCAAAGCAGGGTCCACTAGCGTCCACATATAAGGACATTACATATATAAACCAGCTACATCAATACATATGAAAAACATAAGGAACCATGTGAAGGGGTAATGTGGCATCAAAAACATGTAAGTGAGACCAAATCTGGTCAAAGTAAACATGCCATAACCTGTAAAGAAGCTGGTAAAGTGAACCCAAGCAGCATAAGGAACGACGCCCCATGCGTATCGCCGACAAAATCTGTCTGTCTCTCAGTTTGAGGTTTTTGTTTGGCGTATTTCCACTTTATATGGGCTCATGCACACGACCGTATTTTATTTCCGTTTCCGTTCAATTTTTTTGATGGATCGTATGCGAAGCAGCTATTCACTTCAATGGGGCTGTAGAAAATACGGAAGTTACTCCATGTACATTCTGTTTCCAGTTGTCCGCATGGCCGTTCCACAAAAAAAGTAGTGCATGTCCTATTATTGTTTGCAAATTACGGTCCGATGCCCCATTCAAGTCAATAGGTCCGCAAAAAATACGGAATGCACACGGAACACATCCTTATGTCATTCTTATTTCATATGTATACTGTAGAAATGCTATGCCCAGCCCATATTGCTCATGTGTTTGGTGATTAATAAGTTACTGTTTCCATTTCCGATCCGCAAAAAACGGATCACATACGGAAACCATACGGATATGTTTTGTGGAATAATGGAACGGAAGAGGACTTAAATCAGAGAAAAAAAACCTCAGGTGCGGAACAACGGATCGCAAAACAAAAACGGTCGTGTACATTAGTCCTATCTCTGATTTAGTCCACTTGCATATTCACTTTCTATCAACCAATACATATTTTTTCCTGTGAGACAACTGTTAGGCCAAAAGTGCCCTTTCCACCTTTTAAAATGTTCGTACAGGGGTCTGTTTATTCAGGCCTGCAAAAACCATATTTTGCACTTTGGCTCTAGAGCACTGCTGTGTGCCCATACAGAAGACTACAAGTACATATGGGGTGTTGCAAAAGTGGAGAAAATGGGGAACATATACTGGGGTGCATTTTCTCCTTTAACCCCTTGTGAAAGTGAAAAGTTGGGGTCTGATAGTAATTTTTCATTTTTACAAATGTGTGCTTTGAAATACTTTCACAAGTGTTTCTGTCTTCTGTGAGACATCTGTTTGCTGAAAATCACCCTTTCCACCACTTAAAATGTTCGTACAGGGTTGCTCTTTCCGAAATGGGGTCACTTGTTGTTTTTATTTTATTTTTGGGGACCTCAGGAATTTATTTAATGCGACATGGCACCTAAAATCCATGTCTGCCAATTCAGGTCAGTAAAATCCATATTAAGCTGTTTGACTCAAAGGGAGCTGTCTGTCCTTCCCATCATCTACCGGTCCTGATGCTCCTGCTGCTCACCCTCCTACTCTCCGTCAGTCATTCCGTCAGCAATCGATCACCGAAGTGATTGCCAAGAGACAACAGTATGTGGGCACTCATCCAACGGCGCAGAAGCTGAACGTGCTCCTAGCCAAGTTGGTGGTGCTGCAGTCCCTCCCTTTCCAAGTGGTGGACTCTGCACCTTTCAGAGAACTGATGGCTTGTGCTGAGCCGAGGTGGAGAGTCCCAAGCTGTAATTTATTTGCCAAAATGGCAGTACCAGCCCTACACACGTATGTAGAACAGAAGGTGGGCCAGTCCTTCAGCCTGTCGGTGTCTGCCAAAGTGCATGGCAGCGCCAATGTGTGGAGCTGCCATTGTCAGGGACAATACATGTCAGGTACAATACATGTCCTTTATGGTCCCCTGGGTGAATGTGGTTCCTGCCCAGTCACACCAGCAACTTGGAAAAATAAGACGCAAAACAGATCCTGTCTATGTAACAGCTGTAAGGTCTGCATGACATGGTCCCTATTTTGCATCAGAATTGGCTTATGATTTGGTAGCCAAAAGCAGGAGTGAGTACAAAACACAGAGGACATGCAAATATTCCATTTGCGTGTCGTCTCTGTTTTGGATCCACTCCTGTTTTTTGTTTTTTTTGGGCTTTAGCGAATACTGATGGATTACTGACTAAATGCTGACCGAGTGAAGGTGTATGCTCAACAGAAAGGATCCATTTTTCGGGGGTTATTGTTCTGACAGATTAGAGGAAGGGCAAAATAATCAGTGATGTCAACACAAACTTACTGCTGACACCCTCCCCACTCGAGGGCTCTACTTGTATAAGCGCTTAATTGAATAGGTTCTGTAGACATATATATGGAATCAGTTGCCGGCGGTGTAAAAGGAGTGCGCTTCTTCTTGACACTAACATCGACCTGTAAGGCTGAGTTCACACTTGAGTTATTTGGTCAGTTTTGGCCCCGTAACTACCCAAATAAGTGAAGTGTGCAGTGATTCTAAGAGTGATGCCTGTCATCTGCATGTCATACTGACTCACAGTATTGTTTCACTACCACAGCAGACTCCCTATGGGTGTTACTGCAAGGCATAGCGTTCTACACCACTATAAAGGAAAAATAAATAAAAATTAGGTGGGGAAAATTGGCTTCTACTTCACAGTTTTTTTTGCCTTCCTCTGGATCAGCTAGCAGGATGACAGGCCGAACTGGATGGACAGATGTCTTTTTCGGCCTTATGTACTATGTACTATGTTACTCTAGAGCCCTGCCATGCGCTCATACATCATTTTTTGAGCACATATGGGGTGTTAGCGTATTCGGGGAAATGGGGAACAAAACGTGCGGTGCATTTTGTCCTGTTTCCCTTCTGAAAGTGAAAAATGTGGGTGTAAAGCAACTTTTTCAGGAAAAATAGTAATTGTTCATTTTCACAAACAAGCGTTTCCTAATTCTGTGAAAAGCCTGATGGGTCAAAGTGCTCACTACACACCTTGAGTTTTTTTTTTTTGGGGGGTTCCACTCTAGGGGTACCTCAGGTTGTGTTTAATTGCAAGATGGCGCCTGTCAATTATTCTGGTGAAATCTGCCTTCCAGAAGCCATTTGGAGCTCCTTTCCTTCTGACCCCTGTGGTATAGCATATAGCAGTATACAAGCATATATGGGGTACTGCTGTAATCAGGAGAAAATGGGCAATACATTAGGGGTACATTTTCTCCAGTTCCCTTGTGAAAGAGAAAATTGGGGCCTAAAATCAATTTTTCTGGAAAACAATTGTAAATTTTCATTTTCAAAGCCAATTCCATCAATCACCTTTGAGGACAAAGTTCTCACTACACATCTTGAAAAATTCCATTAGGGGTGTAGTTTCCAGAATGGGGTCACTTTTTGGGGGTTTCCACTCTAGGTGTACCTCAGGGTGTCTTTATATGCGACATAGCTCTCAAAAGCCAATCCTGCAAAATCTGTCATCCAAAAGCCCTATGTCGCTACTTCCCTTTTGAATCCTGCCATGCATCCATACATCATTTTTTGAGCACATATGGGGTGTTGGCGTATTTGGAGGTAAATGGGGAACAAAATGTGGGGTGCATTTTGTCCTGTTCCCTGTTCCTTGTGAAAGTGAAAACTGTGGGAGTAAACAACTTTTTCTGGAAAAAATTTTAATTTTTCATTTTCACAGCCAATCGTTTCCTAATTATGTGAAACGCCTGATGGGTAAAGTGCTCACTACACACTTTGAAATATACCTTGAGGGGTGTAGTTTCCGGAATGGCTCTCCAAAAGCCATATGGTGCACCTTCCACTCTGAAGCATGCTGTGTGCCCATACATCAGTTTTTGAGCACATATGGGGTGTTTCTGTAAACTCCTGATTCAGAGTAATAGATTTTGAGTTTTGTTTAGATTTTAACCCTTAATGTGTTGCAGACAAAAATAGATTACAATTTAACCACCTCCCGACAGACGCTGTTTTGTTAACAGCGTCTGATATGCCTGCTGCCTGCTCCTCTGGTGGTCCCTTTGCTTGGGACCACGAGAGGAAACATATGTAAGTGCACCAATGACCACACAGACACCCCACCCGCCAGTCACTGATTAACCCCTGATTAACCCATGTCACCCCCTGATCACCCCTGTCACCCCCTGTCATCCTCCCGTCACTAATCATCCCCTGTAAGGCTCATTCAGACGACTGTATGTGTTTTATGGATCCACGGATCTGCCGATCCGCAAAGCACGGACACCGGCAATGTGCTTTCCGCATTTTGCGGATCCGCACATTGCCAGAACTATATAGAAAATGCCTTTTCTTGTCCGCAATTGCGGACAAGAATAGGACATGCTCTATCTTTTACGGAGCTGCGGACGGATGTTTCGGGGCCGAAACCCGAAGTTCGCGGCCGCAGCTCAGCAAATGCTGATGGGAGATAACATAGTGTGCTCTCCGCATCAGCCCGGCCCCATTGCCCATGAATGGTCCGCATCTATTCCGCAGAATTGCGTAATAGATGCGGACATTTTTGCGGACGTGTGAATGGGGCCTTACTGCAAGCACTCCAATGTCCTTTCCCCTTTTTTTTTTGCATATTTTTTGGCAGAGATTTTTCATCCACATTGATCGATGCGAATGAAGAAATCTGTACTGTTCATTTTTCTTTCAACCCAGTGGCTGAACGGAAAAAAACTCATTACCCGAATGCTCAATATAAGGAGAATAGCAGAAACTCCTACTGCTGGCCATACATGTAATGATTGTGGAGACCCTCAAATGCCAGGGTCTTCGCAAAGTCTCATATTCCACTAAGTTGTGACAAAAATAAAATTTTACATGAACTCACCATACCCCTCACGGAATACCTTGGGGTGTCTTCTTTCTAAAATGGGGTCACTTAATGGGGTATTTATACTGCCCTGGCATTTTAGGGGCCCCCAATGCGTGAGAAGTCGTTTGGAATCCAAATGCGTAAAAATTCCCTGTGAAATCCTAAAGGTACTCATTGGAATTTGGGCCCCTTTGCGCATCTTGGCTGCAAAAAGTGTCACTCATGTGGTATCGCCGTACTCAGGAGAAGTAGGGCAATGTGTTTTGGGGTGTAATTTACATATACCCATGCTGGGTGTGAGAAATATCTCTGTAAGTGACAACTTTTTAATTTTTTTATACAAAGTTGTCAATTTACAGAGAGTGTCATAGAGGGAGGGAGGTGGAACCACACCGTCACCTAGCAACCTCTGACGCTAAGCAAGCAGCGCGTGTGTTACAATGAAGGAGAAATCTACAGCTGGGTGGCAAAGCACTAGCTGAGTTAATATTTATAAGGATTTGATCACAATGCAATAGCATGAAAAAATAGCATGTAAAGAATTTACAAATAAAAATAAAAATGCAAACAATAGAAAGCAAAGTAACAATACTGCCACTTATGTGAAGACAAATAAATCAGTACGTTCATTCAGGCCTAATGGACCAGTGGCATCTGTTTTTATAGTTAGGCGGGCCTCTTGGAGCAGGAGGCGATGGCGATCCCCTCCCTGCGACATAGGGGGACAACTCGACTCCTGCAAACTTTAATACATTGGCATCACCTCCATGTTGGACACGTACATGTTCAATAAGGCGAGTACGCCCTTTTCCTGTTTTTAGGGAGTTACGATGCTCACTGATACGTTCTATTAGAGGCCTCAGCAGGTTGTAATCCTAGGCTGTGTTCATGTCCAGAATGTATGGCACAGGATCGTGCAGCATCTCAGACATCCCTTTAATATTCAGCTCACTGAAGTGAATACTAATGAGGCAGTCCAGGCTCTTCACTGGAGTATCACCAGAATTGGCCTGATGGCAGCCCTGTTCGTAAGTATTTTATTGTCAGCACCTCCAGCACTAGCAGCATACATTTTGCTGCAAACACAGCACTATTGCCTCTTAAAAAAATAAAATAATTTTGCTACAGTGTAGAAGGAGATTTATAAATTGTGCCTCTTAATTTCTGAGAAAAACAGCTGCAATTTTTCAATTGTGTATAAGTAAACAGCAGTAAAGAAAAAGCACGGGGTGACAGCACCATTGTAGGTCAATAACCAAAGTCCATTTAGTGGCGGTGCCCTCGATGTTAGGACCTGACCATTGGTCCCCGATACAATACCAAAGAGAAAAGATCGCGGCACTCCTTCGTCTGTAGAAGATGATCTTTATTCCACCTTAAAGGGCTTCTGTCACCCCCAAAAGCATTTTTTTCCCTCACTAAAAAGCTTATAGGGCGCCAATGACATCACAGCTGCACCCGGAAGAGAAGACGCAGGCGCACTGAGGAAGGAGCGGCCGAGCGAGAGTACTCCTCTCAGTGCGCCTGCGCCGACTGAAGAACGGAATGTCGCAGGCGCGAGATTTTAAACAGAGACAGGGCCAGCAGGAGGAGGAGAGCGCTCGCTGGCCCTGTCAATCAATCACAGGAGGGGCGTTTTTAGAAGCGGGATGCAGCGGCTACCAGCAAGTAAACGCCCTACTTGCTGGTAGCAAGGTAATTTGCATAATATAAAATAACGTTTTATAGCAAAATTAACCTGCTAAAACTGTTAACAAGAATATGATTAGAATAATCGCCCTATAAGCTTTTTAGTGAGGGAAAACAAAAAAAAATGCTTTTGGGGCTGATAGAAGCCCTTAAGTGCGACGTTTGACTTTAATCAAGTCTTTATCAAGCATGCTTGATAAAGACTTGATTAAAGTCGAAACGTCACACTTTAAGGTGGAATAAAGATCATCTTTTACAGACGAAGGAGTGCCGCGATCTTTTTCTCTTTGGTAAGTAAACAGCAGTTCATCGCATTGCGTGTGTTCGTAGCAGGGAACATTTAATTGTGCCTCTATTAGTGTCCTCCTCCTCTTGGTCCCCTTTGTGGCATGTCTCCACATGCAGTACAGCATCCTTCTCTTCATCATCATCACTTACTGCATCTCCTGCTCAGACTCCTTCTACTCTGCTCCATCACTCATCCATAACGAACTGTGGGGCCAGGAAACAACTCTACATGCCTAGCAATCTGATGGTGTCCAAGCTTAAATTCCACCTGGCCAGTTTCTGGCTGTGTAGTCTTCGCCGTACCACTTAATGGATTCTGCTGTCTTTAGCGAACCAATGACATGCCCTGAGCCTTGATGGAAGATACCAAGGAACAATTATTCCTCAAAAAAAAAAATGTCTTTGTAACAAATTGACCTTGTTATATTAACTTACGTTCCGCTGTCTGAACACCCCACCCCCCCCGTTCATTTACCAAACCAACTATGTGTGAGTCACCAGAGTCCTTTTATATTTTGCTCACCCTGTGCCCATTATTGTTGCAGGGTATGTAAATGTATTGATTGTCTGTGCCTTTTCCCTTTTCCTGTCCCATTGTTTCCCAAGAGCTGGGCGGTGTCCCAGGGACCCTGCAAGACCTATTTAGACTAGCTGCTTTGTCCCTCCTAAACCTCCCATCAGCCCTTGCTATTGTCTCACCCCCTCTTTCCTTGTATTATAGTAATCTAGGTCCTATGGTTTGTAAATGAGGCTGTTGGAGGTTTTAAAAGTGTGTGCCATTCCTAGTAAAGCCTGTTGACTCCCAAAACTGTGTGTCGTCCAGTTAATGGGGAATTGTCTCGTGGACATTGACCTGCTTCTTTAGCTACAAGGGGATTTAAGCGGAGATTTTGATGCTATGTCTTGGAGCTCTGCAACAATTGGTGGCAAGCAGCGGGATATAAGCCCTGCAGCAGAAGGAAGCAGTGTTTGTACGGATTAAAGGAAACAAACGGAAAAGTGAAAGCAGCAGCGGTTCATGCAGATAACAGGTCGGTTCATTTTGGTTATATGAATGGAACCGTGAATGGAGACGAACTATGCTGGATTAAAACGGAAAACATTGAAGGAATTGCTGGAAGCGAGAGGGCGGATAGCCAGCAATAAAACGAAGGCTGTGCTAATTGCTGAACTGACCGAGGGAGACAGGGCACGCAGTATGGCTACCGAAACCGCAGAGTCAGAGTTCGACAGAGAGGTGAAACGCAGGCTAGCATTTTATGAACAACCCGGCACACTCTGAGGTCCAGGTAAGAACCATTCCCCACAACATTCACCCTATCCCCTGGGATACCCCCGCAGCATTTGGGCAGAAAACCCTTAGTGACCCTACGTTGCAGGTTTATAGGGATAAAGTTAACCAGGCCCAGACCGGAATAGAAGGAGAGAGATATTCTTGGCAGCAGGGGTTATTGTACCGGGACTCTGAAAGGGTCACAGCAGGGTCCCCACCCGACAGCTAGTAGTCCCACAGAAGTACAGGAGGGAGTTATTACAGATCGCTCATGATATCCCCCTGGCAGGACACTTAGGGGTCAGCTGCCCCAGGCACAGGCTTACCCACACTTTTTTTGGCCTGGCATCTCTAAAGATGTTAGGCAGTACTGTCAAACATGTGACACATGCCAACGAGTAGGTAAAAGAGGGGATCGCCGCAAAGCTAAGTTGCAACCTCTACCCATCATTGAAGAACCGTTCGGACGGGTAGCGGTAGATATTATAGGACTGTTGGCCAAACCCAGCCCGTCAGGCAAAAGGTATATTTTAACTATAGTTGATTATGCAACACGGTATCCAGAAGCTGTGGCTCTGACTAATATTCAGGCAGAGACGGTGGCTGAGGCATTGATGCGAGTCTTCTCTTGGATGGGTTTTCCCAGAGAGATAGTCTCGGATCAGGGCACTCAGTTCACGGCCGAAGTCACCCAACAGCTGTGGAAACTGTGCGGCATCAAATCCATTGTTAGTTCAGCTTACCACCCCCAGACGAATGGCTTGTGTGAACGATTTAACGGCACCTTAAAACAGATGCTTAGCACCTTTATTAACACCCATCGGGACTGGGAAAATTCCTACCCCACCTCCTTTTTGCTTACAGGAGGTGTCGCAGGAATCAAGAGGGTTTTCGCCGTTCAAACTACTGTTCGGACGGAGAGTTAGAGGGCCCCTAGATTTAATCCGGGAACACTGGGAGGGAGCAGTAGGTGAGGATGGTACCCCTGTCATACCCTATGTGCTGGAGTTCCATGACCGCTTGGAGGAATTGACTCAGAAAGTGTATACTAACCTCCAGGCGGCACAGACCCGTCAGCGCCGATGGTATGACAGAGGTTCCAGGGACCGGAGCTTTCAGATTGGCCAAAAGGTTTTGATTTTGAAACCTTTGCGCCATGACAAGCTCCAGGCCGCCTGGCAGGGCCCATACCAAGTAGTGGAGCAGAGATGTGACACCACTTATGTGATCGGCCCGTGCTCTGGTAGTGGGCGGAGATGCATGCTCCACGTGAACATGCTCAAACCCTACTATGAGAGAACAGAGGATGTGGCCGCCATATGTGCGCCCACATCTGACGACTTTGAGAATCTTCCCCTACCAGATCTCCTGGGGGAGCATGATAAACTAGGGACCCTAGATGAAGTCCAGCTAGGGGAGAGACTAAGCCCCCAAGAGCGTATCCAGATGCGACAACTGTTAGCCACAAAGGGCGCCACATTCTCTAACACAACTGGCTACACCCCACTGGCTACCCATAGGGTAGACACGGCCGATCAACAACCCCTTAGACAGATGCCCTACAGAATTCCTAAGGCTGTCCGGGAGCACATGAGACAGGAAATTCAGGAAATGCTCCACTTAGAGGTCATAGAAGCATCAGATAGCCCTTGGGCCTCTCCGGTAGTTGTAGTACCAAAACGGGATGGCACAACCCGCTTTGTGTAGATTACCAGAGACTTAATGATAAAACAGTCTCTGACGCATACCCTATGCCCAGGATAGACGAGCTCTTAGATAGGATGGCTAGAGGTCAATACCTCACGACCATTGACTTATGTTAGGGCTATTGGCAAATTCGCTTAGCGCCAGATGCCATTCCCAAGTCAGCCTTTGTCACCCCGTTTGGCCTCTACCAATTTAAGGTCATGCCATTTGGGATGAAAACGCCCAGCCATGTTCCAACGTATGGTGGACCGGCTGCTTGATGGCTTTCAAGATTATGCATGTGCATACTTGGATGACATTGCTATTTATAGTGAAACCTGGGAACAGCATCTGAGACACGTAAGTGCCATGATAGACCACATCAGAGAGGCTGGCCTAACCCTAAAACCCAGCAAGTGCCACATTGGGATGGCAGAAGTACAATACCTAGGACACCAGGTGGGTTGTGGGAAGCAAAAGCCTGAGCCCGCTAAAGTAGAGGCAGTAGCCCAGTGGCCAACCCCGCACTAAAACTAAGGTGTTAGCCTTCCTAGGGACCGCAGGCTATTATCGGAAATTTGTCCCAAACTATAGTACCCTGGCCAAACCCCTCACTGACCTCACCAAACAGAACCTCCTCCGCCAAGTAGTCTGGACCCCAGAGTGTGAGCAGGCATTCCAACAGCTCAGGCAGGCCCTTGTTAATTGTCCTGTACTCGCTGCTCCCAACCCATCGAAAAGATTCCTCGTTCACACAGATGCGTCAATGTTTGGATTGGGAGCGGTACTGAGCCAAGTTGGAGAAGATGGCGGGGAACATCCCGTAGCTTACTTGAGTCGGAAGCTTCTACCCAGGGAAGTGAGTTACGCCGCCATCGAAAAGGAATGCCTGGCTGTGGTGTGGGCCCTAAAGAAGCTTCAACGCTACTTGGATGGACAGCAGTTCACATTACTCACGGATCACAACCCGTTAGTATGGCTAAATCGTGTGGCAGGGGACAATGCCCGGTTGTTACGCTGGAGCTTGGCGTTACAACCATACGATTTTACAATTCACTGCCGGCCCGGGAAACAAAATGGCAATGCTGACAGGTTATCACGACAAACTAAACTGGAAAAGTGATCCGTGAGTACTCCCCAGACATCCCCAAGCCGATCCGTTGGGGAACAGACTGTGTATGCTGGCTTGTGGTTAAGGGGGAGCAGTGTAACAGATTGACCTTGTTATATTAATTTATGTTCGGGCGTCTGAACACCCCCCCCCCCCCAGTTAATTTACCAAACCAACTATGTGTGAGTCACCAGAGTCCTGTTGCATTTTGCTCACCCTGTGCCCATTATTGTTGAAGGGTATGTAAATGTATTGACTGTCTGTGCCTCTTCCCTTTTTTTTGTCCCATTGTTTCCCAAGAGACGGGCCGTGTCCCAGGGACCCTGCAAGACCTGTTTAAAGGGCTTCTGTCAGCCCCCTTAACCCATTTTTCACTAGCTGACATTAGCTATTTGCTAATGTCAGCTGAGTTGAAATATATATCTTTTACCTTATCTGAAGCTGGCAATTCTGTTAAAAAGGCACTTTTATAATATTCAAATCATCTTCGCTACCAGCAAGTTGGGCGTGTACTTGCTGGTAGCCGCCGCATCTAGATTAGTTATGCACGCCCCTTCCTCGTTTGATAGACAGGGCCAGCGCTTTCTCCTCCTCGCACTGGCCCTGTCTGAAGATGAAATCCCGCGCCTGCGCCGTACCGCTCAGTAGTTGGCGCAGGCGCTCTGAGTGAAGGACGCGAGCTTTGCCGCTCCGTCCTCAGTGCGCCTGCGCCGATTACGTCACCGCTTATTGACACCTAAACATTTGTGTCAGTCTGGTTCCTCCACATCCTCCTCAATGGACTTCCTCTCATCCCCAACAGTAACAGGACAGAGCATTGCTTTCGCTCCACCTCACTTCTATCGTATACGTAAAATGAAGCGTTGTTATGCTGTGTTATAGCTAATCAGCCTGGGCAAGAGTAGCAACAGGAGATCAGTTGCTAAAGGGCATCAGGCAGCAAACATCCCATTGTCTGTCTCCCCACCAACTCAACTGGTTAAGGTGGTCAGCGACAATGGCAGGAACAACGTGGCTGTGCTGCATTTGGGGAAATAACACATTCTTCCTGCATTACGCACATTATAAAATTAGTGGTGCAACACTTTTTGAAAAAGTAATGTGGCTTGCAGAAGGTGCTAGCCATATCCAGGAGACTGTATTTACATTTCAGCCATTCTTATATGGCAAGGAACTCCCTCCTGGACTTGCAGCGACAGAACAGTCTGCCATTGCACTGCTTGATCTGCAACACTCCACCTCGCTGGAATTCTACCTTGCACATGCTGGAACTGAAATCTGTATGAGCAGCATAAAGTGGTCAATGATTTCATCATGCACAAGACCACCACAACAGGAAGCATGTGTTGTTTTGAGGTCAGGCCGCTCTTTAGAAATGCGTGTCATCCCCCTGATATTTGTTAGTGCAAATGCTCACAGTGATGCAACATGCAACAAGGAATGGTGGAAGAACAGCTTCTGTGTCTTGCTGGCCATCATGTAGCTGTTAGAGACTTACACAGACAAGTCCCATGGAGGAGGGAGAGGATGATGAGGAGCTACTGTATCACTAAATGAGTCTGTGGTGGAGCAACACCAAGTTGTTGATGATGATGATGATGATGAATATGACACCTTGCCCATGATGACCAATCATGGCAGTTTACTTACGTACTAACAGATGTATCATTAAAATCAAGCAGCCTGCCATGCTTTTAGACCTTTACTATGAGAGAAAAATGGGGAATGTTTTTCCATTGCTGAACAGGAGGCCAAATTGTTGTGTTAGCCGTACACACTGGTAACACAGCTTGCTGCAGCTTTCGGCAAGCAGCCACCTGCCACCCGCATGTCTGATCAGGAGCCCCGTCTCCGCCCATCCCTGCTACAACACGGAGCAGTAGCAGCCAGTTCAGTATCATGAACATGATGGAGCACTTTTTCATGTGCCAGGCTGACTCAAATCAGCCATTGGAGATGTACCACCTGAACACCTACATTCAGTCCCACCCGGACTGTGGCCTTTGTCCAGCACATATTGTGTTCCATGACCCCATGGACTTGAAACAGTTGCTGGAACTGGCCCAGTTTGATCTTGCTGCACTTTCTTGTCCAGCCTAAAGCGTAATCTATGAGAGGGTTTTCAGCATAGCAGGTAGCGTCTTCACACCCAAAAGGATAAAGTTGTCCTCCATAAGTGTACTAAACATCAATTTGTCAAAATGAATGAGGCATTGATCCGTGAGGATGTTTACATACCCCCAACTAAGACCGTTGAATCAATCTTCCATTGCTGATGGTGGCTATTTATTGCTGGCCACATCATGCCATTGCCTCTGCCTGCCTACTATCATATTCTGTACTGTATGAATAATGCTGCTGCCACCACTGCCGCAACTGCTACTTCTCCTACTGCCATTACTATTACTTTTAGCCAGCTGCAGCTACTACTAGTACTATTATTAACCTTACACAGCTGCCGACGCAACCACTGCCTTGTCTGTTCCATTTTGTGCTGCTACTGCTGCTACTACTACTATTGAGGCCACATGCCACTATATCCTTACCCTTTTCACATCCACAGTGCACTGCTGCTGCTCCCAATTATAAGGAAGAATAAAGAAAAAGAAATATAAGAGGAAAAAAGTTCTAGAAGACTTCAGAGTGTCATTTACCAATTTTCAATCCAATTGGAGCACTTTTTATTCAGGTAGAATCAATTTGGTCACAAACTGAACTTTTGAAAGATTCAGCAAATCGGACAGAAAGGAAATTCGCTAATCTCTAACTGGGAATTGTAGTTTCAAAGACTAACCTGACTATGCAAATGGTATCTGCATTGACCTTTTTGAGCTGGAGCTGTATAAATGTACTGTGCTTGACTCTGGTGCTGTATTTATGTACCGTGCTTGGTTCTGGTGCTATATTTAGGTACCGATCCTGGTTCTGGTGCTGTATTTATGTAATCAGCTTGGTTCTGATGCTGCATTTTTGTTATGAGCTTGGTTCTGGTGCTGTATTCATGAACCGTGCTCGGTTCTAGTCAGGGCTGCCATCAGAAATTTTGGGGCCCCTTACACAGCTCAAGGCCTGGGCCCCCACACTAAGTAATTTTGCCCCCACATGGCCCTACATGTAGTTTGCCCGCCACACTGACCTCCCACTAAGTAATTTGCCCCCACACAAGTTAATTTTGCCCCAGACAGCCCTCCATTATTGACCCCCCACCCCTGCACTTGTGTCGCTGATTCCAGCCAGCTCGCTCCCCAGCACCGGCTGGAGGTACTCTTTCCTTAAATCCAGTCTCTGTACATGGGCGTCCGCAGAAATTTTTCCAAAGGGGGGAGGGGGGGGGCGCATAATTTTATTGACATCCATGGTCTGCTTGTTTCTGAGAATGTAATGAAGGGGAGGGGCGACGTGATGGAAAAGCTTAAATGTATATTAGAAGTGCCATAACAGGAACATATTGAAAATATTTATTTTTTGTGAACAACAGAAAACTGGTCAATTAAATAAAGGCTTTGGACCCAGGGGCTAGGCCAAGAGTAGATGGATGGGGCGTGAATTAATATAAATTAAATTTAAATTTCACAACATTAAAGGTTTAGTTTATTTCAAGATAGAAAAGTATATAAAGACGCATCTAGGTTTTTGAGGAGAAAAATAAGAAAAAAATAATTTTTAACCATAAGGTGAGCATTTGGTGGGATTTGAACTAATGGTGGCCTGTGGATGGCACTGTTTTGGGGGGGGGGGGAATCTGTGGATGGCACTGTTTTTGGTGGGGAGATCTGTGGATGGCACTGTTTTGGGGGGGAGATCTGTGGATGCCACTGTTTTGGGGGGTCTGTGGATGGCACTGTTTTGGGGGATCTGTGGATGGCACTGTTTTGGGGGGATCTGTGGATGGCACTGTTTTGGGGGGATCTGTGGATGGCACTGTTTTTTTTTTTTGGGGGGATCTGTGGATGGCACATATATGGCATCTTATGCTATATATATATGTCATCCACAGATCCCCCTAAGTGCCATCCACACTGATCCCCCATAAGTGACCCTAACACTCAGAATTAATAGTGGTATAATAAAGCAAAGACCTTTTTTTCTTCAGAATCGCGCCACACTCCGGAGCCCAGTGCCGCCTTCTAGTTAATTTATTACATAATATAGATTACAGCGCTTCTCTTCAATTATGTGTACAGACAGACACACGCGCAGGGACAGACAGACACACATGCAGGGACAGACAGACACAGACACACACGCAGGGACAGACAGACACAGACACACACACACAGGGACAGACACAGACACACACAGGGACAGACACAGACACACACAGGGACAGACAGACACACACAGGGACAGACAGACACACACAGGGACAGACAGACACACACAGGGACAGGGACAGACACACATACACCATGGCCCTCAGAATACACCTGGATCTGTGCTATAAACCCCCTTAATTGCAACAGATTCCACTCCACTTAAACCCCACTGCTCCTGAGTGCTCCACCTACCCCCTCATATATGAGCTGCCCCTCACCTTCTCTCCATGAAGCTCTGTGGACTCCAGGACTGCAGCAAATCCTCCATCACTGAGCAGCCTGCAGGCACACAGCCCCTCCACCCTCCACAAGCTGCTGCTGCTGTCGGGGTTTGTCCATGTGACTATTAAGGAGCATGTGACCAGTGATGTCACAGACCTCCTTCTAGCAACTACATTCTACCCATGGATCTGCCGAGACTCCAGCTATCTTGTTCTCAGAAGAGAAGGGACGGGCTGCAGAAGGAAGAGGGGGAGGAGCACTGGGCCCCAGAGCCGGCTGCCACAATAAAAAAAAAAAAGTTTCAGGACTGGCCGGGCCCCCCCAGGGTCTGGGCCCCTTACTGGAGTATGGGCTGTACCCCCCTGATGGCAGCCCTGGTTCTAGTGCCGTGTATATGTGCTAAGCTCAGTTCTGGTGCTGTATTTATGTACTGTGCTTGGTTCTGGCACCATATCCATGCCACTACTGTAACTTAAATAATAGACCATATCCTATCATGTAAGGCAGGTCCCTCAAAAAGGCCATTTTTGCTACCATATTCTGCGCGAGCATGACCTACGAAGGATTCTCCCAGGCTGACATCTCTGTCTAAGTAAGCTGCTTTATTCTGCCATTTTTCTCATTTCCAAAAATCTCAGAAATAATAAATGTTTAAGGGAATCTGTCACCAGGAAATTCACTGTTAAACTAGGTTTCTCCTTCCTGATTGACGGGGCCTAGACTGCATAGTCAACTGGTCCTATCAATAAAGAAGGAGATACGGAAACGGAATTGAATGGTTCCGTATACAGACCGTACACGGAACGCAAAAAGTGGCCCGTAAACTAATAAAATAAACGTCCGTGTATGAGGCCTAAGGGTGCAACTCACACCCTGCGGATTTTGTTGCATAAATTTATGCAACAGAAAATCTGATCCATTCACCTGACTGGGGCTTACATAAATCCATGTGCAGAATGTAACTGATTTTCAGTCGCATAAATTTCTGCAGCGAAATCCGCTGAGTTCACTCTAAGGCTACATGCACAAGACAAGTGAAAAAAAAGGTCTGTAAAAAATGGATAAACTGTGCTTTTCTGAGGATGTTAAAAAACAGACCCATTCAATTGTATGGGGGCAGTTGGTCAGTGAAAAACAGACAAGATAGAACATATTCTATTTTTTGACATCCGTTGTTCACTGGCCTAAAAAAACGCTATGTGAATAACCCCATATACTACCATTGGTCTTAAGGCGAACGTGTGATGGCCGTTAAAAAAAAACGTCCCTCACATCTGTTTTTCACTGTGGTGTGCATGTAGCCTAAGGAGTAGAGATGAGCGAACTTCTATTTTTAGTTCGGCGTCCAAAGTTCGGGTTCGGGTTATCGTAGCATCCCGTTATGGATTCCATAACGGCATTT
This sequence comes from Bufotes viridis, assembly GCA_033119425.1. NCBI lineage: Eukaryota > Metazoa > Chordata > Amphibia > Anura > Bufonidae > Bufotes > Bufotes viridis. Next base: position 210,560,334 of record CM065591.1, read on the forward strand.
GGAATTGATAAGGGGCTGCTTCATTGAACCCGAACCTTGGACAACCCTAAGGACCTGGGCTGACGTCACCGTCATGTGATCAGTGCAGGGGCGTGGCTCAGCACTGGATCACCTCTTATCCAATCCAGTGCTGAGCCACACCCCTGCACTGATCACATGACGGTGACGGTGACGGTGATCTTGCGAAAGTCCACTCCTCAATACTCAATTATCTGCAATGCCCTCCAGGTAGGTTTAAAAAAATAAGAAAAAAGGCACCACAATTGCATGATTAGATGATAAAAGAGTCCTGTGATTGTGGTCTGAAATTGGCATATTTGTTTGTTTTTTAAACCTGCCTGGAAAACATCATGGATACTTTAAATATTAAGGAGTGGACTTTTGCCATAAGGGAGACCCATTTACTCTTGTATCTCAGTGACAGAACACTGCGAGTGCCGTCTCCTCAAACAGCTGATCGGTGTTGGGTGGCAGTTGTTGGACCCGACGATCTCATATTGATGACCGATCCTGAGGATAGGTCATCAAAATTAAAAGCCTGGACAACCCCATTAATTTGTGTTTTTTTAAACTGATGCCTCTCTTATATTTCTATAAGTTTTCCACCACTGTTCCACCATTTCTTATCACTTTTAAAACCAGTCATATTTCCCAAACCTTTTTTCATTTTTGTATATTTGTGAAAGCGTTACCACTTTTCCTATATGCTCGTAACAATACTCAATAAATTTGTGGTCTTTTATAAAACACAAATATTTATCCTTAGTGTGTGTAATATCTGTGTGTACTGAAATTTTGTCATTTCCTAGTGGTTGCAAATCTAGTAGTCAAAATTCTACCGTGTACAAATAAATGTGAAATAAAAAATATATCCTTGTTTTCCCAAAATTTTTAGTCTGGGATGGTTAGGAACTCTTTTACGTTTGTGTTATTCCATAAAGGAGTGAACTAAAAAGCATGAATTTATCCAAACAACTTCCTTATATTTATCCGCTTTCTGCAGTATACTACTTATTGGCCACTTTTTCAATTTAGAGAACTCCAAATAACTCGACTCCAGAAATATTGCAAAACTTTGGTTTTTGACATCAAATTACCTATAAATCCTCTGTATTTCTTACTTATACACCATTGAAGTTGGGCCGCAATATAACTGAGAACCCCCACTTCCTCTTTGAGCCAGAGTGTTAAAGGAGATATTAATTATTAATATTTTATGCAAATATCAACAATTAATATTCATAAATAGGCGTGAGTCGTCTAGTGATGCCTCCGCCTATTTATGCTAAATTAAATACATGCTGATTACCTCACTCTATACTAAACTAACTGCGGCTATTGCTGTGGCTCCTACTAGAACAAAAAGACTACACACTTGGCTTCAAATAAAAGGTATTTATTAACACCCTACACGTTACAGTCTAATAATAGATATATATATATGGGAATAGATATATATATATTTATAACAGCTCATAGCGACATATAAAATCACACTACAACAACGGAAATACGGTCTTATCAACACTTACACAATCCCAAGTTCCACCCACAAACTTCTAACTAATACACTTCACATACACAATAGCAGCCCACCCAACCTGACTCTAAACTATCCTTAAGGGAGCAATGAAGGGTTAATCGTGGCACTACAGGGGTGAATATGTAAGGTAGGTTCACGGCACACTGTTTTGTATGCAAGTAGTCACATTTTATTTGTATTTTTAGTGTTCAATATAACATTATTGTATACATCCAGGCTATATGATAAGTATAAGGCCACAATAATTATTTGTACGGTCCCCGGACGTTTCAGTCTTATAAAGACCTTCCTCAGCGGGATCTGTAATGGGGCACTGTGATGGGGCCCTGTATGTAGCTACCTGGAACGGATACACGGAGTGCGAGTACATATTCCTTCTAACTACAGGGGTAAATGCAGGCCACAGACAGAGTTGCAGGGGTACAGCAGGGGTTAAAGGGATAATGTATTAAAGGGAGCCAGGATGTTCCTGCAGGGCAGCAGGGTTGGTGGTTCAGGGGTAAAGCGTTGGTGGGATAGTGGTAGGGGAGTATGGGCAGGTAGGGGTTAATAGCAGTAGGGGATCGTTGGTGGTATAGGGTAGGTAGGGGTTAAGTTGGTGGTATAGGGTAGGTAGGGGTTAATAGATAGGGCAGGTCGTTGGTGGGATAGCGAATATGGGCAAGTAGGGGTTACAGGTAGCAGGGGAATCGTTGGTGGTATAGGGTTATGATACTTATTAATATCTGCTCGTTGTCCAGGGGTTGCTCGTCTTCCAGGGGGTGCTCGTCTCTAGGGGGTCCTCACAGTCCGGGCTGCAGGCTCCAACTTTCTGACTTGAGTGTCGGGTTGTCAGATATTTATATCCGGCCGCCCGTGCTGAGGAGCGCGCGTGCGCGCCACAGGCAAGGACACGTGGGTCGGCACGGTGATATGACGTCACTGCGACAGCCCGCGCGTCCCTGCATGTGCGCAGCAGGGCCGTGCTACTTGCTGACAGGTGGGAGAATCCTTTGATCTGCCGCCTGTAGCTCTTTGCATTCCGGACAGCGAGATAGTAATCGCGCTGCTGGAATGCGCATAATAGAGGGAGGGGAGGTTTCTCCCTTCTCTTCATTATACATAATTATCTCCAGCAGCACTGAAGATAATTAGAACAAAAGGATTCAGATTCTTTTGAATCTGAATCTTTTGTTGTCACCAAGATGACCGGACCTTGTCCGGTCATTCTAGTGCCTTCAACCAGATTGCATCAGTGTGAATGCTTGGGGCACATTCACACTGATACGTCTGGTTTCAGGTAAATCAGGGGACAGATACAATGGGGCCTATGGAACACGGGGAATATAATATAGCATATAAGGGGCATAACTAATACATAAAAGGGGACATATATGTTTAAGGGGCATCACACATTCCCACATGGGGCAGCAATGAGCTCCTGGGGAATATTAAAGGCAGATGTGCACAGATGCTGGGCACATCTGCGCACATCGCCCTATGAGGTGCCCATTTATGTATACATATATAATATATATGCATGCACATGTTCATATGCATATATATTTATGCATATACGCCTCCCTTCCTCAACACAGAGATATTGTTCTTTAATGTGGACTCTCTTCCTTCCCCAAATGAAACAATTTATTACGTTTTTCAGTAGCTTCTTCAATCCATATTAGGCATGCCATCAATGTATAGAGTAGTTGAGGGAGCAGAATCATTTTAACTATAGCAATGCTATCTAATTTGGTGAGAGGAGCTTCTGCCAAGCATTAACCTTGTCCTAACCCTTTTTTATCACTGGAGTTATATTTAAAGGGGTTCTCTTAAATATTCCTTTTCATTAATATGTTGTCACGGACGGGGGTAGGGAAGCGTGCACCCTGACTGCTACCACGCCACTGCCCCTACCTACTTGCACGATCCATCCTAGGTAACGGGCGCAACTGGGCAACAGTCCCTAACTTAAGTACAGGGAACAAAAGACAGGACAAACAGAACACAAAGCAAGTCAAACTAGTCGAAGTCAATACCAGGAAGTCAAGTCAGTACCAGGGAGCAAGCGAGAGTGAGTCCAAACACAAGCCGGAAGTCAGTACCAGGAGATCACGACAAGCAACAGGGGATGAGCAGGAGCGAGGTCAAACAAGCAGAGCCGAGGTCAGGATACAGGAGAACAATGCCAGGAATACAGGAGTGTATAAAGACCTTAATCACAGGCAGGCTGCCTGTTTAAATAGGCATGGCTGGTGAGTCACATGGCGTGGCCAGTCACAGCAGCCCAACTCAGCCCGAGCACTGATCATCATTATCGGCGCTCGACTCCCCTGCTGCTCGCCTTCTGCCATGGAGACGAGGACGCAGGGTGCAGGCGGTGTTAGAAGGAAGTGCGCGTCGCCGGCCCCTCGTTATATATATTCTCAAATACCTTTCATTATTTCTGATGGCTCGTTTTGTCTGGGGAGCAATCATCATTAGAAACAAAATGGCTGCTGTCCCATCAAAACCTGTCCTGATCACACATGAGGACAATTTAGTTTACAACACTGAGGTAAAGAGTAGTGTTGAGCGAGCATGCTCGGCCGAACACTAGTTCGACTCAAGCATCGCGGTGTTCGGCTGAACACTGCGTGTGCCCAAGCGTGCTTGAGTCAGTGTATTTAAATCTAATTTAGCCTCTATATCTATGCAGAAGATCGCTGTACAGTGGGAAATCCCCAGTGTGAGTCCGCGGCTTAAGAGTCCCTGCTCTGACTCCATATATAGCTATGTCCATATATACCCAGTGTATTTATATCTAATTTAGTCTGTATTTCAGAAAAATTTCTACTGGGATTTGTACTCACGACTTTCTGCATTACAGGCCAGCATTTTCAACACTGGACTATACAACCCAATGATAAACTGTGCTGGAAAAACCAAATAGTAGTTTCTGTATCAGTAAGTATTCCTTCTGTATAGAAATACTTACTACTTTAGAAACTACTATGAAGTTTTTCTAATACAGTTTATTGTTGGGTTGTTTAACCAGTGGTTAAGCTTCTTGCCTCTAATGCAAAAGGTTGTGAGTTCAAATCCCGGCAGATACTTTTCAGAAATAGAGATTAAATTTATATGTTTTTAGTAATTGTAAAAAAATATATGGCACAAAATAAATGTGCAATTACTAAATATATATTTGTGTTAGGGGCTAATGATAGTACAGAGTAAATACCATAATGAACGTAGGATGGTATAAAATGGCAAGTTGGTTGAGGTGTGTCGGAACCGACAATGAGGTAGGCCTGAGAAAGAAGAGAGCTTACCAAGAAAAAGAAAAGAAGAAAAAGGAAAATAATGTTATAATGTGGTGTGGTGGGAGGGTCATTCAACGCTGACCTCGAACGGTATGGTGCCAGGTAAGGGGTGTCCCTTAAATAGGCTAGGAGTAACTAACGAGCCCCTCCCACAATTACTGGCCTTAATACTTGTGTTAGGGGCTCATGATAGTACAGAGTAAGATACCATAATGAGCGTAGGATGGTATAAAATGGCAAGTCGGTTGTGGTGTGCGGGAGCGATGATGAGGTGAGCCTGAGAAAGAAGGCAAAAATTAAATAATCAAATTTATTACAAATGACCAATACAAATACACATATCAACCAGACATGTCTTTGAATGCATTTCTTAAATCTTGTACTGGGTTTGGTATGTAGCGTGAGTATGCGGATGATTTCCAGCGCCCCAGTGCTTTAATATGAACTGGAATGTTAACACTGGAGGCTGTGGAGGCTGCTCCTATGCGGAAGGAGTGACCCGAGTAGTTAGCTGGGTTGAGGCCCAGCTGAATGAGTAAAGACCTGACGTAGGTCATGAAAGTCGTAGTGGTGAGGACTGAACCTTGTAAAATAAATAATGGTTGTGATGGTACTGAGTTATGATGCTGTATGTATGCATCGAGAATCTTGACGGGGCACCACCTATTGTGCGTAGGATATTATGCTACTTATACTGGTGCCGGCTGACTGGTCTTGGAATGAGGCAGGATGTAATGATCCATGTGTTTTGTTAAGTGGGAACAGAGGAGAATAGGAGTAGATTGTGTGGTGTTGGTCGTAGTGAATTATCTAGGCCTTAGGAATCCATAGAAAGCTATGTAGATAGCTGCCTTGATGACAGAATGCGTATTAATGTCAAAAGTTTTAAATCAAGCAGGTTAGACAATGCTTTGAAAATATGGTTGTCTATAGGTAGCCTCTGTGATGTATGTGTGGGTTCAGATCTCTGAATGCCCCTGAGGATAGTCTTAATCTGTTGAGAGGCCATGAAACTGTATTTGCTTGGTTATAGGGTTAGCATATGATGTTGAATGCCTGTTAAATAAAGTTTAAGCTGCCAACCACGTGAGTTTCCTCAGAAATCTCATGATTGTAAGGGACTTGGAACAACCTTTGTTGATTATGTGACAGGTTGCCTGGTTATCTGAGTAGCAATGTACTGACAAGTCTGCCCATAAATGACCCCACACCACGGCAGCTGCCATGATAGGATAGATCTCGAAGAAAGCTGAGGTAGTGGAAAACCCTCCACATCCTGAACTTATGTAGGCCAGCTGCCCCAAAGCCATTCGTTCCCAAAATTTGCTGCAAAACCTGTGGTAGATGCCGCATCTGACCAAATGGTAGGTGATGAGTCAGTCAATTGAGGGAGGAGCATACTTTTACCATTCCAGGTGGTTAAAAATCATCCAAGTAGTGTAACACAGTAGGGCATCTGGCTATGTTCAATAGTAACCAGCACAATGCTTCGGCAAATGTGTCGAAAATAGCAGGGCTACTTTTGGACCCAAAAGTTAAGCGGGAGAAAAATAGTAGTTCCCGGACCACTTGATGCCATGTAGGTGCCATAGGGTAGGGTGAATTGGAAGCAATTTAAAGGCGTGAGTAATATCGGTCTTACTAAGCCATGCTCCGACCCCTGCCTGTATGATGGCTGTAATGGCGTGATCTATGGTCGTGTATTGCAGGGAGAATTCTTTGGTGGGTATTAGGGAATTGAGACTGGGGTTAGCCGATGAGTGTGGTGCAGACAGGTCAATAATGAGTCTCTGTTTAAGGGAAGATATCCCTGTGACAATACCAATGGGGTTAGTGCGCCATTCGTTAAATGGAGGAGACTGGAAAGGCCCCAATAAGAAACCCTCAGCAACTTCCTGGGCTATGAGAGTGTCAACAGCTGTAGGGTTGTGCTGTGCGGACTGTAGATTAGGGCATTCCAGAATCCCGGATGGTATGTGTAGGATACCCGTGTGGAAGCCTTCTGTTATACCAGAGATAAGAAAATCTACCAAGTGTCTAGACGGGTGATGTGACAGAAATACTGTAAATGCCGAAATGTTAATAGGCGTAAGGTATGGCTTAGGGTACATTTTATTCGGACACATGGTTTTGGCATGTGCCCTGAAACATTTTACACAGATATGCAATAATCTACAACCCCTATAATTACAAGACCCAACATTGAAATTATTACATATCTGGGACTTGCCCAGAAACTTGATCGGGGGTCCCAGTTTGTTTCTGGTCAATTTCTCTGAAACACCAGAGGAACTAACTTCTTGCGTGGAAGCATGTTCGTTCGCCGTGGTGGGACAAAAATTTGTCGTATGCGCCGTAGAGGAGCAGTATGCACAAGCCGGTGTTCTTAGACCTGCAAAGTGTCTGTAAAAATTACGATCCTACCTCAGTTGGATCTTGTACCATACTGGGAGAAGGCCCCAGACACTTTTGCAGAAAACGACCTATGGTAGTCATAAAAGGCTGATCCACCATATTTGTTGCTCAGGTCTACCAGCTTGTGCATATAAAGATCAAACTCCTCTCGTCTACTGGGATAGACCGCACAAATGACATCCCGGTAAATATCAAATGCTAGGAAAAACTTGGGGATAGTCAGTTTCCTGTTTAGGCGGGTGTCACTAGATTTGACAACAACGGACACATCATCATAGACATAAGTCTTATTTTCAATGATATCCTAGGAGGCTATCAGCAAAGAAGCCAGGTTGACATCTTTACCTTTCAGAATATCTCTTTTAAGGTGCTCAGGAATCACATGAGCAGGGTTAACTTCCTTGTCCTCATAGGTGATGGCTGGAGCAACTAATAGCAAGTCGGCTGGTGCTGGTGAAGCTGCGGAGGGTGGCCTGGCTGGGGTAAAGGCCGTGGTGACCGACTCGATCCTCTCCAGCCTGAAGTTGACCTTGCTCATGGACGCCATGAGTGATGACAACATGGAATGCATGTCACCCGGGTTGGAGTGGCTGGGCCCTTCCCCAGCATCCATGTTGGTAGTTGAAGTATGTAGTAGTTTGGATTAAGGTTTCTTTCACACTTGCAGCAGCCAGATCCGCCGATCTGGGTGACAACTGAAGGCATTTGTGGACAGATCCAGATGCGTTTCACAAATACATTGCAAGAACGGTCCGTCTCTCCACTTGTCATGAACAGCGCCATCTATTCGATTCACAGGCTTATAACGTACATTTGGCAGACTAGCTTAATTTTCCTTATACACTGTTAAATGGGCGGGCACTGTGTAGGTCACTGTTAGAAGGGCAATCCCTGTGTATTTTACTGTTCAGGGGCATGCTGCTGCAGAGGTCACTGTTAAAGGGGTTGTCTGGGTTCAGCTAGTTTCCGCCAGGCAGTGAGTTATTAAAAACAAAGTGCTCTTTCCTGCGCGATGTAGCACAGGGCAAGGAGAGAGCATCGGAGCATAAACTGCTCTGATGCACCTGTCAGGGGCTGCCAGGGTGGAAATGGAGGTATGAACCCAGACAACCCCTTTAAAGGGCGGGCACTATGGATGTTACTGTTAACTAGTGTTGATCACGAATATTTGAATTGCGAATTTTAATCGCAAATTTAGGCACTTCGAGAATTAGCGAATTTTTAAATATCACAAAGTATATTTATTATTGCAAATATTTGTTTTTTTAAATACCAGTTTATGCGAATATTTGAGAATTTTTTATGTGAATTTTCATAATCAAGAAAATAATGACTGGAGATCACGACTTCTCGAATATATGGCGAATATTTGGCCAAATATCGCCAATTCGAATATTGCCCCTGCCGCTCAACACTACTGTTAACGGGTAACAGGTAGGCTGTTGTGGAGGTCACTGTTAAAGGGGCAGGCACTGTGGATGTTACTGATAAGGGGGTAGGCTGCTATGGAGGATGCATCCACAGTGCCTGCCCCTTTAACCGGGTGGACGCTTTCAAACATGCCATCTACTTAAAAACTGATCCGCTAAACCAGGGATCAGCAACCTTTGGCACTCCAGCTGTTGAGAAACTACAATTCCCAGCATGCTTCATTCTTTTTTATGAGAGTTCTGAGAAGAGCAGAGAAAGTATGCATGCTGGGAGATGTAGTTTTACAACAGCTTAACCCTGGGTTCAGACCTGAGCGTTCTTGAAACGTGCATTTTACGCGCATTTTTGCGCGCATTACAGCAGCGTTTTTGAAAATAGGAAGCGGCGTTCGTGTGATTGACTACTGTGGTGTCAATCACAATCTGCGTGACAAACGCCCAAAAAATGCTCAAGTACTTGTTTATGCGTAGGGCGTTTTACAGTGCGTTCGTGCATGCTGTAAAACGCTCAGGTGAGAACCATGCCCATAGGGAAACATGGGTTTTCACCTGTTGAGCGTTTTACAGCGCGTTCGCTCAGGTGTGAACTTAGGGTAAGTGTCGGAACAGTTTGCCTCCATTTTGTCATTTGCGTGAGGGATCACTTTTAAATGGATCCACAAAACAAGAGTGTGAAAGTAACCTACATTGGCCAAAAAAAAATAAAAAATACTGTGTTGTTCTCAAAGGAAAAAAATAAAATAAAGTGCGTAGTGCACCCCCTTTCTTCCATCACAGGTCCGTTCCTTTGTTTTTTCCTTTGAGAACAATAGATGGACAATGTTGGGGGTTGGTGTTAGTCACAGCTGGAGTGAGATCCATTTCTGTTGGTTACAATACTGAAACAGAGACACACACCTGCCCATAATTGTGTATAAAAAAAACAGACAAACTAACACAAAGGACAAACAAATATTTTAAATTTGCCCTTACCTATTATTAATAACGACTTATTATATAGCTTGTTTCCTACCATTTATAACTTTTTATTACAAAAAAACACAATAGACAAAACATAAAACAGTTCTTGTTTTTACTGAAGGCTATATGCCTGAGACATATTATAGCTCTCTATCCAAAAGGAGAGTGCCAGTAGATCTCAAAATAGGTTCCCCTTACGTCCTACCAGCAGCACAGATGGGGGTTAATTGCCCCCTGTGGACTGGTAGGACCAGTGGAATGTTAATGAGCCCAAAGAAAAACAACCAATAAAAGACTCCAGCTCTCCTAAAGGAGGGAGCAACCCCAGCCCACTGTGTCTTTTTTGTCCTCCGGACAGGTGGACTGGCGGGCTCCCCCTTCTTGGGGAGCTGCAGTTGCTTTACTTTGTGTGGGCTTTTGCCCTTATTCATTCCCCTTCCTCCTAGCATTGCGCTCCTTCCGCTTACTTGTGGAGGCTTAGCCCCTCTCCTCCGGCTCTGCGATCCGGCTCTGCCGCGTCTCCCGGCGGGGCGCGGCTGTTGTTACTTCGGGTCCTGCTCGGTCGGCGTGCTCCTGCCGCCGGCTGTCCTCCGGGGGAGGGGTGTGGCATTGAATTGCGGGCGGTGCTGGGGGTGGGGAGGGAGAAGCCAGCTTCCTCCTTACTTTGATTTTTGTTTAAATCAACCTGTGTTAAAAAATAGGCTGGCAACTCCTTAACGTATGGGTCATATGGAAAATTCACCTTTATTCATTAAATCAATTTAAAAGCAATATGGTTTACAAATAAAAATAATGTGCTGTTCCCTACAAGAGGATGATCAAGTTATTGCACTTGGTAATTATGTCGGCAATTATCCAAAGCTCCCACAATTGTCCTGTAAACAAATCTCTACATTCCAAGTCTGTAGCAGATAAGTGATCAATAAATAAGCCGTAAAAATGTAAGCCGTAAAAATGTATCACACTTGGTAAGAGACCTCTATAATAAGCTGTATAAAAAAACTGTAGAAAAAACTGTAGAAAACTGTGTGACAGCTTAGTGATCCCTCTTTACATAGTCCATCTCAAATCCTGGAAAAAATCATCAAAGTTATAGTCCCGTAGTCCTGTAAAAAAGGGGGAGTTACTGTGCTCCTTAGATAAATAGCTGACACAGTCTCTGTTTTTACGGCTCTCCGTCCTTGTGTGTTATGCCGTGAACCTGCAGGGAAAAAAGAGGTACCTCTGTCTTCTGATGTCTTCTTATAGTCCTTTTCAGGTTTGCTTTAGCCCGGTTTGTAACTCGATCCCGCTCTCCTTCCCTCAGCATCCGCGCGCCTGTGGTGGCGTGTTTGCCCTGTGCACGTGGAGTCCACTCGGCGTCCGCGGGAAAGGTCGGGAGGGAGAGTGTCTCAGCTGAAATCCGATCGGAGCGCTCCGATATATTACCTCTGCATGCAGAAATTAGTCCAAACAGTAGTGCGGGGTATACTTCCCAGACGCGTTTCGGGGATTAAATTCCCCTTCTTCAGTGGGTCCGGTTTCAGCTGAGACACTCTCCCTCCCGACCTTTCCGCGGACGCCGAGTGGACTCCACGTGCACAGGGCAAACACGCCACCACAGGCGCGCGGACGCTGAGGGAAGGAGAGCGGGATCGAGTTACAAACCGGGCTAAAGCAAACCTGAAAAGGACGATAAGAAGACATCAGAAGACAGAGGTACTCTTTTTTCCCCTGCAGGTTCACGGCATAACACACAAGGACGGAGAGCCGTAAAACAGAGACTGTGTCAGCTATTTATCTAAGGAGCACAGTAACTCCCCCTTTTTTACAGGACTACGGGACTATAACTTTGATGATTTTTTCCAGGATTTGAGATGGACTATGTAAAGAGGGATCACTAAGCTGTCACACAGTTTTCTACAGTTTTTTCTACAGTTTTTTATACAGCTTATTATAGAGGTCTCTTACCAAGTGTGATACATTTTTACGGCTTACATTTTTACGGCTTATTTATTGATCACTTATCTGTTACAGACTTGGAATGTAGAGATTTGTTTACAGGACAATTGTGGGAGCTTTGGATAATTGCCGGCATAATTACCAAGTGCAATAACTTGATCATCCTCTTGTAGGGAACAGCACATTATTTTTATTTGTAAACCATATTGCTTTTAAATTGATTTAATGAATAAAGGTGAATTTTCCATATGACCCATACGTTAAGGAGTTGCCAGCCTATTTTTTAACATTGAATTGATTTTGCTGTGTGGGTGGGACAGGAAGGCTAGAGCACCCTGACAGATCTGGTAAGGGGTGAGCTACTCACTAAAGACAAAGTTAAATCAACCTGTGCCTTTCTTTTAGGCATAAGGAGGCTTCCTTATTCCTTTGATTGTGTGTTTTTATAAGGGATACACATTTATACTCTGGAGGGTGGAGTGCTGGGGTCCCTCCTCTGGGCGGAGTTTTTGCCCTTAAATACTTGCTCAGCCCAGCTTTCTGGGCTCTGTTGCGCTTTACCCAAGCTAGCTTCAGAGCTCCTCCGCATTAATCAGAAAGTTCTGCCTTTTTCTTTCTTGATTCTTGTCTACTGTCACTTGCTCCTGTTGTTGGTGGGCGTTTCTCTCGTAAATTTTTTTCTGCGGTACGATGTTCGCAGTATTAATATTCTTTTCTGTTTCAGAAATGTCTTCTCCCAGAGAATCGGACCAGCAACGCAAGTCGTCCGCCAAACGCAGACATTTGGCCTGTTACGACTGTAACACCCCTCTGGAAGATAGCTTCCCTTACTCCAGATGTGACAGCTGCCGCTCCCGCACCGTCTCTGAACCCACTATGCAGGATATGTATTCCTGGGCAAAAACCTATGTGGATGACTCCATCAAATGAGTGGCGCAGCTGCTTAATGAGAGGCTTCCGGTTCCGCAGGCACCTATGGAAACCTCCGCTCCCGTGGATAGGCCTATGCCTTTCTCCGTGGATTCCTCCTCGTCCTCATCTGAGAATGAGGAGCCGACCTCATATTTTTTCCCACCAGAAAAAACACAAAAGCTTTTGAAGTCCATCCGGTCGAGGGACCAGGATGTTGACATGGGGGAGTCCTCCGATCCCGCCGGACGCACCCAGCGTGTCTTTAAGGCGGATGAGACCCTCCTCTCTGTGATGCGCACAGAGTGGAAGAAGCCTGAGAAAGGCCCGGTCCTCACCAGATGCTTCAAGCTTATGTTTCCGATGGCAAAACCCTTGGTGGAATCGTGGGGTTCCATTCCCAAGGTGGACATGGCAATAGCCAAATTGTCCAGGCGTACACTTGTCCCGGCAGATGATGGGTCTAGTCTGCAGGACCCTCTTGACAGAAGAGCTGAGTGTACCCTCAGAAGAAGCTACTCCGCTGCTGCGGCCTCCGCTTCTACTTCCATCGCCTCCACCGAAGTGGCATCTTTCCTGCGTTCAAGCCTGAATCAGATCCAGTCGGACATCGACCGAAGTGTCTCCCGGGACGACATACTGGCAGCATTCAAGGCGGTTAACCTGGCAGTGGATTTCCTGGCTGATACCACCCAGCTACAACTTAGGTTGGCGGCCAAAACTATGGCTCTAGTTTCAGCGGCCAGAAGACCATTGTGGCTGAGACCATGGAACGCAGATAATGCGTCGAAGTTTAATTTGTGCGCTCTTCCTTTTGAGCCAGACCGGCTGTTTGGATCTGAGCTTGATAACATCATGGAGGGCCTTTCAGATAAGAAAGGCAAAAGTCTCCCCCAGCAGCCCTTTCGAGGGCGCGGAAGCCAAGAGCGTGGAGGCAGATCTCGCCGTCAAAGCAGGGCACGTAGCAATTGGGGGGGGGGCAGTCTCGGACAACCTCGAGACGCTCCCGCAAACCCACCAGGGAGGCTAAACCCTCATGACTACGGGCCTCCCCGAGGCTCTTGGTTAAACCCTGCTGCCTTGGCCGTTACCCCTCTGGATTTTCCCGTCCCCCATCCCCACCTTCCCGTAGGGGGGCGCCTGTTTCACTTCAGGCACGTATGGGCCCAGGATATTTCGGATCCCTGGACTCAAAGTGTAGTGGCTTCAGGTTACAAGATAGATCTCATCTCTCTCCCCCCAGAAAGATTCATTGCCACTCGAAGTTTTTTGCCGAACAGACAGAAAATTCTAGAGTCCTACATCCAGGACTACATATCCAAGGGGGCCCTGGAGGAGGTACCGGCAGGGGAACAGGGTCTAGGCATTTATTCTCCAGTCTTCTTAGTCCCCAAGAAAACGGGAGATCTCCGGATGATCATAGACTTGAGGTTTCTCAATCGCTTTGTGAGAAGGACAAGGTTCCGAATGGAAACCATTCGGTCGGTCAGCCACATCCTCAAGCCCGGGGATGTTATGGCTACTTTGGACCTCAAGGATGCTTACCTTCACATCCTGATCCATCTCACTTCTCGGAAGTTTCTCAGGATCGCAGTCAAACTTTCTGGAGTTCGTCGGCATTTTCAATTTGCCGCTCTCCCTTCGGAATCTCTTCTGCCCCCTTATCTTTACCAAGGTAGTGGTATCTGTAGTGGCGGCTCTGAGACTCCAGGGACTGACCGTTATCCCATATTTGGACGATTGGCTACTCTTAGCCTCTTCTGTCCCAATACTCACCCATCATCTTCAGGTAGCCATTTCCTTTCTGCTCCGCTTAGGCTGGATTGTCAACTGGCAGAAGTCGAACGTGAGCCCATCGACTTCAATCCAATACCTGGGTTTCATAGTGGACTCTGTAGAGATGTCCCTCCGGTTGACCCCAGAGAGGAAATCCCGCGTTCAAGACCAAGCAAGATTTCTTTCGGTCCCACGCCGAGTTCCGATTCGAACTCTTATGAAGATGCTGGGGCTCATGTCAGCGACTGCGGATGCAGTCCCTTGGGCGTTATGGCACCTCCGTCCCCTTCAGTCAGAAGTCCTGGACAAGTGGGACGGCAGCCCCTCGGGGCTAGATTCTCTGTGCTCCCTGTCTCGTCAGACCCGAGGTTCTCTCAGATGGTGGGTTCGTCTGCCTCCCGGGAAGTCTATGACCCAACCAGTTTGGCTCATATTGACTACGGACGCGTCCCTTGTAGGCTGGGGCGCTCACCTGAGACGGATCCACAGTTCGGGGATCTTGGTCTCCACAGGAGAGGCATCTATCTTCAAATCTTCGAGAGATGCGTGCTATCCGGCTAGCCCTCCTTCACTTCGCCCCTCAGATCCGGGGCAAGGCGGTGAAAGTACAGTCAGACAATATGACTGCGGTGCTCTACTTGAACAAGCAGGGAGGCACGAGATCACTACCTCTTCTTTCAGAAGTCGGGGTAATTCTACGGTGGGCAGAGCTGAACCTAACCCATCTATCTGCCACTCACATTCGAGGCTCTCTCAATATGATCGCAGATCGCCTGAGTCGTGGGCTTCCAACCATGGAATGGTCCTTACATCCGGAAATCTTCAGGCAGTTGGTTCTCAGATGGGGCATGCCAGAGGTGGATCTCATGGCCACCAGGTTCAACGCCAAGGTACCGAGGTTCTGTTCCCTATACAGGGAGGACAACCCACTGGCGATAGATGCTCTGACGATACCGTGGAGGTTCAGGCTGGCCTACATCTTCCCTCCCTTTTCCATGATACCCAGGGTATTGATGAAGATTCGTATGGATCAGGCCGCGGTAATAGCCCTCATACCGTTTTGGCCCAGGAGATCCTGGTTTACCCAGCTCATTCAGATGAGCCAGGGACAATATTGGAGGCTCCCCCAGAGCAGACCCTGGTGTCGTGGGACACGCATCTCTGCCCAGATCTGCACAGATTCAATCTGACAGCCTGGAGGTTGATCAGTCCCTTCCCAGAGTAGAAGGGCTATCTGAGTCGGTCCTGAGAACATTATCGCATTCCAGAGCGGAGTCAACAAAGAAGGCCTATTCTCGGATCATGAGAATCTTCACCTTATGGTGCAGCTCCAAACAGGTGGCGTCTGCAGATCCGCCCCTTCCTGCGATATTACAATTCCTGCAAGATGGTCTTGACAAGGGTCTTTCTCCATCTACACTGAAGGTTCAAGTCTGTGCTATCTCAGCCTGTCTCGACAGGCCATTTACTCGGAACCCGCTCATCAAACGCTTCCTTAAAGGAGCAGAGAGATTGAAGCCTACTATCGTAAAACCAATTCCCCAATGGGATTTGTCTGTGGTGCTCAGGGGTTAGCATCTCCCCCTTTGAGCCTTTGGAGGAGGTAAGCCTTAAATATCTAACCCTTAAGGCTGTTTTTCTTCTGGCTATAACTTCCGCCAAGAGAGTATCGGAGCTTCAAGCCTTCGCGGCTATCCACCCTTATATCATTTTTTTACAGGACAGAGTCCTTCTAAGGTACCTCCCTTCTTTTAGACCAAAAGTTCCAACTTTTCATAACATCAATCAGGTGATTTCTCTTCCGGTGTTATTTTCTACCACCTCCTCTGATACTCCTGTCAAACATTCGTTAGACATCTCGAGATGCCTCCAGATCTATGTGGATAGATCCAAGGAGTTTAGAATAGACGAGAACCTTTTCGTTCTATTCGCCGGTAAGTCTAAAGGCCGCAAAGCGTCTAAGATTTCCATTAGTCGCTGGATCAGGGAGGCCATCAGGGAAACCTTTGTTTCCCAGTCTTTAGATCCTCCAGAGTTTGTAAAGGCTCATTCAACTAGGGCCGTTGCTACTTCTACAGCAGAGAGGAATCTTCTCCCTCTGGAGATGATCTGTAAGGCAGCTTCCTGGAGCTCTCTGTCTACCTTCATCTCCCATTATAGGGTTGATTTGAAGGTGGCTGAGTTTTCGGCTTTTGGGCATTCAGTTCTTTCTTCTGCCAGGCATGAGGACCCTTCCTAGGGGTTTCTTCTTGCTATCTCCCTATCTGTGCTGCTGGTAGGACGTAAGGGAATCGTTAATTTCTAACGATAATTTGTTTCCCTTAGTCCTAACAGCAGCACACAAATTCTCCCACCCTATTGACATATTCTTGTTACAGACACAGTGGGCTGGGGTTGCTCCCCTCCTTTTAGGAGAGCTGGAGTCTTTTTATTGGTTGTTTTTCTTTGGGCTCATTAACATTCCGCCGGTCCTACCAGTCCACAGGGGCAATTAACCCCCATCTGTGCTGCTGTTAGGACTAAGGAAACAAATTATCGTTAGAAATTAACGATTTATTTCGGATTTCTAGGGGACCTGTGTACCTAAGTCGTTACCATTAGGGTGACAACAATTGTCTTTTGTCTTTTTTTTTAAGCTAGCTATCTCCTCTTTCACTGCTTAGGAGGGCTGCATAAAAATTTTCAGTTTTCTAATCCTCTAATTTTCTGTCCTAACTACAGTATATTGAAATAAACTTTCTATAATATTTTGTCAAGTAAAATCATTTGCATAAATATGGCCAAGATATTGCAAACAGTGTTTCAGCTGATAAACCAGGAAGATTGTGCTAATTTACATTTCTTTCCCATATTAGGTTTATGCAAATGAGTTTACTTAGCAAAACATTATAGAATGGTTATTTTAATATAGTCAGGACAATTAGAAAACAGAAAATGTTGATGCAGCCCTCCTAAGCAGTGAAAGAGGAGTTAGCTAGCTTAAAAAAAAATTTACAATTTTTCTTCACCCTAATGGTAAGACTTGGGTGCACAGATCCTCCTAGAAATCTGAAGTAAACCAATTCTGAGACTTACTGGCACTCTTTTTTTGGATAGAGCTAGTTTAAAATGTCTCATAAAGCTGCCACTGTGAGGTATCCTGATGGTACCTGTCTCATAGGTAGGATGTTGGCTTGTGCATACTTTGCTTATATAAACTTCAGTTAAAATAAGAACTGTTTTATGGATCCGGAACCAAATAATGTAAAGTGGATTTGTTTTGGCTTCTGTTGAGAGGATCAGTTTTTAAGTAGATGGCATGTTTCAAAGTGTCAACCAACTTAAAGGGGCAGGCTGCTATAGAAGATACATCCATGCCACATGGACTCTGGTGTCACGCAAACATGCATCCCGCATTTTGGCCTATGTCACATGGACTCCATGTCCTTGTGACATTGGCCAAAATGACGTGATGTATGTCTGTGTGACATCAGACTCCATGTGACCTAGGCCAAAACGCATGGATGCATGTCTGCGCGACACCAGAGTCCGTGTGATATAAGCCAAAATGCGGGGATGCATGTCTGTGTGACACCAGAGTCCATGTGACATAGGCCAAAACGCAGGGATGCATGTCTGCGTGACACCAGAGTCCATGTGACAAAGGCCAAAATGCAGGGATGCATGTCCGCGTGACACCAGAGTCCATGTGACTTAGGCCAAAACGCGGAGATGCATGTCCGCTTGACATCAGAGTCCACGTGACAAGGGCTCTACAGTCGTGGCCAAAAGTTTTGAGAATTACACAAATATTAGTTTTCACAAAGTTTGCTGCTAAACTGCTTTTAGATCTTTGTTTCAGTTGTTTCTGTGATGTAGTGAAATATAATTACATGCACTTCATACGTTTCAAAGGCTTTTATCAACAATTATATGACATTTATGCAAAGAGTCAGTATTTGCAGTGTTGGCCCTTTTTTTCAGGACCTCTGCATGCTTTCAATCAACTTCTGGGCCAATTCCTGACTGATAGCAACCCATTCTTTCATAATCACTTCGTGGAGTTTGTCAGAATTAGTGGGTTTTTCTTGTCCACCCGCCTCTTGAGGATTGACCACAAGTTCGTGCTGGACTTTCTTAACAAGAATTGAATCTCTTTCCTTGAAGTTCTTGATGATCCTATAAATTGTTGATTGAGGTGCAATCTTAGTAGCCACAATATCCTTGCCTGTGAAGGCATTTTTATGCAACGCAATGATGGCTGCACGCATTTCTTTGCAGGTCACAATGGTTAAAAATGGAAGAACAATGATTTCAAGCACACCCTCCTTTTAACATGTCAAGTCTGCCGTTTTAACCCAATCTGCCTGAGATAATGATCTCCAGCTTTGTGCTCGTCAACATTCTCACCTGAGTTAACAAGACGATTACTGAAATGATCTCAGCAGGTCCTTTAATGAAAGCAATGAAATGCAGTGGAAAAGTTTTTTTTGGGATTAAGTTAATTTTCATGGCAAAGAAGAACTATGCAATTCATCTGATCACTCTTGATAACATTCTGGAGTATATGCAAATTGATATTATAAAAACTTAAGCAGCAACTTTTCCAATTTCCAAAATTTATGTAATTCTCAAAACTTTTGGCCACGACTGTATGCTGGAAAATAACTGATCAGGCATATCCCAATGTATTCCGAATGGATAGAAATCCGTTCAGTTTGCATCAAGATGTCATCTGTTCCGCTAAACGAGAGTATGAAAGCCTACATTGGCAAAAAAAATACAAATGTTGTCGAATTTAGTCTTTGGCGATTCAAAATATAAATTTGTTCAGCACAAAACGGATTTTATGATGAAAGAGTAGTAAAACATTAAAGTATATAAATTTGGTATCGCGATGTATTATCACAGAATTAAAAAAAAATCATAAAACACTGGGAGAATTGCCATAGTCATCAGCTGTGACTAAACCCTACCACCACCGAAACATTCTCCATCTACTGTATTGTTCTCAAAGGAAAAAAAATAAAATTAACAAAGGGCGTAGTGCATCCCCTTTCTTCCATCACAGCTTGAGAACAATAGATGGACAATGCTGGGCGTTGGTGTTAGTCACAACTGGTGTGAGATATACATTTCAGTTGGTTACCATACTGCCACTGCCATCCACAGACACTCACCTGGCCACAATTGTGTATAAAAAACAGATTAACAAACACAAATGACAAACAAATATTTAAAATTTGTTTTAACCTATTATTAATAACCACTTATTATATAGTTCCCTTCCTACCATTTATAACTTTTTATTACACCTGTTTCGTTACCATCAATATAATAGACACCATAAAACAGTTCTTATTTTTACTGTAGAAAAATGTGCTGAAAAATATATATTTTGAATCACCATTGACTAAATTCAAACAATAATAGAAAGAGTGGCCCTTAAATCAATATGAATCTAAAACATAACGTTTATTTATTATAATTTCTAAAACTAGAGAGGCCCATTTAAGACACATTAGTCTTGTATCACCGCTCAGAGGGGAGCAAGCTAGGGGATAAGGTAGGTATAGCTGGCTTAGGGGCCGGTAAAATAAAGGGGCATAAAAGTGCTAACCGCAAATCCTAATTGAGCCCTGGATCTCTCCCTACTCACTAGATATAAGTGCAGTGGTAGACCCTAACAGGCTGTCGCGGAGCACCCGCCCGAAAAGGCGACCCCCAGCCGCTGGAACCTTGGATCTAGCTAAGATACCCTGTTGCTAGTGCTCCTCTAAAAGATTATGAATTGCATCCAACGCGTTTCACCATGCCTTTACAGACATGGATCATCAGGGATGTAAAGTGTTGGTACGTGGGATCGCACAGCGCAGTGGCGTGATGCTGTGCGCCCGCAAGATATTTGGCAGTGGCAACATTGTATCACGAGCTAGGGCTATTTAAAGCCCAAAGAACCGCCCCTTCAAAGAGTGAAAACCAATCGCTCTGTGGGGCGTTGCTTACCCACCCTCCATCCAGAGCGTCACAACCCTGTGTCACCCGCATGCCTCGGTCGCGCCCAATCAGGGTCACGGCCAATAGCAACGAGCGAACTTCCTTCTTGTGTGATGCGTCGGTGGAGGCGCGTCTAGTAACTATAGAGACCTTCTCCGCGTCTCTTGCAGTTTCCTGTTACGGTCCTTCAGTTAAGGAAGAATCGGGCTGACATAACACTCAGATCCACTACAGTAAATTTGACGGTAACAAGATCAGGAACCCTCAGCATCGAGTAATTAGGTTTTTATAGGTATAATAGTGGATCATCAATCCCAAAGCAGTATTAGGGGCATACAGCCACCGACTGGATGACTGGGTTAACAGAAAAACAGACAGACCACACCTCTATTTCTTGCACCTATAGTAAAGGAACATACATGTATAATGCACCGTCCGGTAAAACCAGTATCCACAGCATATAGGGGATATAGTTGTGATATTATAAGAAAGGTTTAAATGAAATGAATTCATTCAGACCTTTAGGTGTCACAGAATCCATTTTAGAGATCCATTTAGTTTCCGATCTCAATATGAGATTATCCCAGTCTCCGCCTCTGGGCGGTTGGGGTATATGCTGGATCCCAATGAATTTAATGGAAGAAGCATCCCCACCGTGATATTCCAAGATGTGTCGCGCTACTGATGTATCTTTTTTATTTATAATATCATTGTAGTGGTCAATCTTATACCGGCAGACAGATTAAGAAACACTGGCCTGATTAAGAAGTGTGAGGAGGAAGCGACAGCCAGTTCACACAGGTTTATGAGGTTACTCTTGGAAGAAGAAAAACTAAATCTTGAACAGAAACAAAAGAGAGTAGACACCCTAAGAGAACAGGCGCTAAATTCAGAGAAGAGTCCCAGTTTTCCAAAAAGAGGAGTTTCTTCAGAGCACTCTTGATCGCTTCCAATATTCAATACGTGAAAGGAAGCATCAACAATATGTGAGAGACTCCACAGAATTTAAGGAAAACAGGGCTTACTCTTTTTAATAAAAGCGCAGAAGGAACAACCTAGCGACATTTCATCATCAGAGGCTGAGTGTTCGGAGGTAGAACAGGGTAAATCTGCTAGAGGTACAGGAAGGAGGCAGAGAAGAGGTGGAGGTGGGAGAAGCCGTGCTAGACAATACCGTACCGGCCCAACTAAAATGCCATACGGTTTAAGGAACAAAACTCAAACGGTGAGGGGGATGGGGAACCGTATAAACAAACAGTAGATTATCAACCTGTCCTCATATACCCTGACGGAGGCAGATTTCTTACTGCTCAGCAAGGGTCTATCATTTGTCCCGACGGAACATTTCAATACATTTGAGTGGACCAAAGACATAGCACTATTTCTAAGGAAGCTAACGTGGTTCAAACACTTTAGGTTGGAGGATAAAAAGAATGTGCCACGCTAGGAATGAACCTGCAGGAATTGGAGGCCACACGTACGCTTATAGGGCTAAGTGCTGAAGGAGAAAGGGATAGAGCATTAGGATCTTTCACACAATTAAAAATGAAGAGTAAAAAAATGCCATTGCCTCTACCAGACTCGAGCATTACAATATTTCATAAACTAGTTACTCGTGACCTGGAAGCTTTAGATCCTATGAGAGGCCCTTCAAATCTGACTCCTAATGAACGTCAGTCGCTATTCAAACTTGAGAAAGATCGTAATCTAGTGGTAAAACCCTCTGATAAAGGGGGAACCTAGTCATCATGGACAGCGATACATACAAAAAAATGTGCTTTGTGGAATCCTTACCATCCTATATACGGGACACAGCAGATCTACTGCAAAGACTGAATGGTGTGAATATGGACGAAACAACTATCTTGGCTTCTATTGATGTAGAGGCCCTGTATAGTTCAATAGAACACCATCTGGGTCTTCAGGCAGTAGAATATTATCTATCCATGCGTGACATTAGACTGACAGCACATAATAAATTTGTGCTGGAACTCCTTACCTTCAACCTAACCAAGAACCACTTTGTCTTTAATGGCCGCCACTACCACCAGCTCAGGGGTACTGCGATGGGCAGTTCTTGTGCGCCATCGTATTCAAATTTACTCCTGGGCTGGTACATTTGGTCTGAAGAACTCAGTGAGTGGCATGACAAGGTGGTTCTTTGGTTAAGGTTTATTGATGACGTGTTTGTCCTATGGAGAGGGTCTGAGGCCTCATTTAGCAAGTTTGTTGAATGTATCAATGGGAATGATGTAGGGCTAAGATTTACATCAGAATGTAGTAGGACCTCTTTGCCCTTCCTAGATGTGCTTATTGAGAGGGGACTGACCACTCAATTACTACATCTGTCTTTAGAAAAAGCACGGCTACAAATAGCCTACTAAGATGGGATAGTGCCCACCCCTTCCCTTTACGGAAGGGTATCCCAAAGGGACAGTACTTGAGGGTCCGCAGAAACTGCTCTACCATGAAGAACTTTAAAGAGCAGGCTGCGGACCTCAGACTTCGCTTTAGGGATAGGGGCTACCCTGATGGAGTATTAAGGACAGCATATGAGTCAGCCCTAAAAGAGAAAGGGATTCCCTATTGATACCAAAGAAGAATAAAAACCGGACCCCGCCAGCAATGATGGCATTATATGCCTAATAGGTACTTATGATAGTGGACATCAGGAAATCAGACAGATCATCACCAGGTACTGGGATATCCTAAGGTCGGATACTGATCTGGTGGATATCCTAGGTCCCTATCCACAAATCACCTTTAGAAGGGATGGGAGCCTAAGGGTCCGCTTGGTTAATAGCCATTTTTGCCCCGAAAAAGCGAGCAATTGGCTATCAAGAAGACCACTTGGGACCTATAGATGTGGACGCTGTGTGGCTTGTGACCAAATTAGAACAACTAAACGCTTCCGAGCTCCTCCACAGGGGAAGAGTTCTTTATTAAAGACTTTATAAACTGTCTTACCACGGGGTTGTCTATCTGGCCCAATGTTCTTGCCCACTGGACTATGTGGGCAAGACTAGCGAGAATTCCGGAGGCGGGTCAGAGACCTGTACAATGATATATAAATAAAAAGATACATCAGTAACGCGACACATCTTGGAATATCACGGTGGGGATGCTTCTTCCATTAAATTCATTGGGATCCAGCATATACCCCAACCACCCAGAGGCGGAGACTGGGATAATCTCATATTGAGATCGGAAACTAAATGGATCTCTAAAATGGATTCTGTGGCACCTAAAGGTCTGAATGAATTCATTTCATTTAAACCTTTCTTATAATATCACAACTATATCCCCTATATGCTGTGGATACTGGTTTTTACCGGACGGTGCATTATACATGTATGTTCCTTTACTATAGGTGCAAGAAATAGAGGGTGTGGTCTGTCTCTTTTTCTGTTAACCCAGTCATCCAGTCGGTGGCTGTAGGCCCCTAATACTGCTTTGGGATTGATGATCCACTATTATACCTATAAAAACCTAATTACTCGATGCTGAGGGTTCCTGATCTTGTTACCGTCAAATTTACTGTAGTGGATCTGAGTGTTATGTCAGCCCGATTCTTCCTTAACTGAAGGACCGTAACAGGAAACTGCAAGAGACGCGGAGAAGGTCTCTATAGTTACTAGACGCGCCTCCACCGACGCGCCACACAAGAAGGAAGTTCGCTCGTTGCTATTGGCCGTGACCCTGATTGGGCGCGACCGAGGCATGCGGGTGACGTAGGTTGTGACGCTCTGGATGGAGGGTGGGTAAGCAACGCCCCACAGAGCGATTGGTGTTCGCTCTTTGAAGGGGCGGTTCTTTGGGCTTTAAATAGCCCTAGCTCGTGATACAATGTTGCCACTGCCAAATATCTTGCGGGCGCACGGCATCACGCCACTGCGCTGTACAATCCGCGTACCAACACTTTACATCCCTGATGATCCATGTCTGTAAAAGCATGGTGAAATGCGATGCAATTCATAATCTTTTAGAGGGAGCACTAGCAACAGGGTATCTTAGCTAGATCCAAGGTTCCAGCGGCTGGGGGTCGCCTTTTTCGGGGCGGGTGCTCCGCGACAGCCTGTTAGGGTCTACCACTGCACTTATATCTAGTGAGTAGGGAGAGATCCAGGGCTCAATTAGGATTTGCGGTTAGCACCTGTTACTCCCCTTTATTTTACCGGCCCCCAAGCCAGCTATACCCACCTTATCCCTTACACCATCCCTAGCTTGCTCCCTCTGAGCGGTGATACAAGACTAATGTGTCTTAAATGGGCCTCTCTAGTTTTAGAAATTATAATAAATAAACGTTATGTTTTAGATTCATATCGATTTAAGGGCCACTCTTTCTATTATTGTTATTATTCCCTGAGTGTAGACGAGACTTGGTACTGGTCATCGTCCATAATTTAGTTTAGTTCAACCATAGACTAAATTCCACAACATTTGTATTTATTTTGCCAATGTAGGCTTTCATTCTCTCGTTTCGCGGAACAGATGACATCCTGATGCAAACTGAATGGATTTCTATCCATTCAGAATACATTGGGATATGCCTGATCAGTTATTTTCCAGCATGTATGGGGATGCATGTCTGCGTGACACCAGAGTCCATGTGACATGGATGCATCCTCCATAGCAGCCTGCGTCTTTAAGTTGGTGGACACTTTGAAACATGCCATCTACTTAAAAACTGATCCTCTAAACAGAAGCCAACACAAACAAAACAGATCCACTTTACATTATTTGATTCCGTTCACCTCAGTTTTGTCATTTGTGTGACGGATCCAAAAACAGTTCTTATTTTTACTGAAGTTTATATACCATAAGCAAAGTATGCACAAGCCAACATCCTACCTATGAGACAGGTACCATCAGGATACCTCACAGTGGCAGCTTTATGAGACATATTAAACTAGCTCTCTATCCAAATGAAGAGTGCCAGTAAGTCTCAGAATTGGTAATAGAAGAGAAAAGGGATAGCACTACTGGAGAGTGGCTTATGGAAAAGGTGCTCACAGCCACTGAGGAAGGGACCATATTACGTCCTGAAACGAGTTTGCTTAATCCTCCATATCTGTCAAAGGATTTTAAAGTTGAGAGACTATTAATAAATCGAAAAGTCCAACTATTTGTTTTCAAGAGTGACCCATGGCGACCTGTGACCTACACGTACGGCCGGAACATTGGCTTCCTGAAAGGATTGTCTGGTATACAGAGGATGCCGAGACGGACCAACAACAGGACCCCTGAAGTGCCAACCTGGACTAAACATCACAGCCTAAGACCGCACGGACATAGTACACCACTCTGACACAAGTACGCCACGTGAGTATAACTTAGCAGGCTCACAGTGGATGCTAGCACGCAGGACGCCGCACCGACACTGTATGCTGCCTGTGAAGACCCAAGCTCCGTGAGTATATACAGGCATCAATTAACAAATGAACTCTTCTACACTAACCCAGTGGGCACTACAATAAGGAATACTTATGAGATTCATGCTCACATTTAACGCCCAAGTCGTTACCATTAGGGTGAAAAAAAAATTAAATTTTTTTTTTTAAGCTAGCTAACTCCTCTTTCACAGCTTAGGAGGGCTGAATCAAAATTTTCTGTTTTCTAATTGTCCTAACTATATTAAAATAACCATTCTATAATGTTTTGCTAAGTAAACTCATTTGGGAAAGACATGTAAATTAGCAGAATCTGCCTGGTTTATCAGCTGAAACACTGTTTGCAATATCTTGGCCATATTTATGCAAATGAGTTTACTTGACAAAACATTATAGAAAGTTTATTTGAATATACTGTAGTCAGGACAATTAGAAAACAGAGAAATTTTTATGCAGCCCTCCTAAGCAGTGAAAGAGGAGTTAGCTAGCTTAAAAAAAAAAGAAAAAGACAATTGTTTTCACCCTAATGGTAACGACTTAGGTGCACAGGTCCCCCTAGAAATCCGAAGTAAACCTATTTTGAGACTTACTAGCACTCTCTTTTTGGATAGAGAGCTAGTTTAATATGTCTCAGGCATATAGCCTTCGGTAAAAACAAGAACTGTTTTATGTTTTTGCTATTGTGTTTTTTTGTAATGACAAGGTAGAAATGGTAGAAAGGGAGCTATATAATGGTTATTAGTATTAGGGAAAGACAAATTTAAAATATTTGTTTGTTCTTTGTATTTGTTTGTCTGTTTTTTATATACAATTATGGGCAGGCGTGTGTCTCTGTGTCAGTATTGTAACCAACAGAAATGTATCTCACTCCAGCTGTGACTAACACCATCCCCCAACATTGTCCATCTATTGTTCTCAAAGGAAAAAAACAAAGGAACTGACCTGTGATGGAAGAAAGGGGATGCACTACGCCCTATATTTTTATTTTTTCCTTTGAGAACAATACAGTATTTATTATCATTTTTATGCCAATGTCGGTTACCTTCACACTCTCGTTTGCGGATCCATTTGAAAGTGATCCATCGCGCAAATGACAAAACGGAGACGAATGGATCCAAATAATTTAAAGCAGATACTACAACCCCTAGCATGCATACTGCCTCTGCTCTTCTCAGAACTCTCACAAAAAAGAATGGAGCATGCTGGGAATTGTAGTTTCTCAACAGCTGGAGTGCCGAAGGTTGCAGATCCCTGGTTTAGCGGATCACTTTTTAAGTAGATGGCATGTTTCAAAGTGTCGACCCACTTAAAGGGTTAAAGGGGCAGGCACTGTGGATGCATCTCCATAGCAGCCTACCCCCTTATCAGTAACATCCACAGTGCCTGCCCCTTTAACAGTGACCTCCACAACAGCCTACCCATTACCCGTTAACAGTAGTGTTGAGCGGCAGGGGCAATATTCGAATTGGCGGTATTTCTCGAATATTTGGCCAAATATTTGCCATATATTCGAAAATTCATGATCTCCAGTCATAATTTTCTCGATTGCGAAAATTCGCATAAAAAAATTCTCAAAAATATTCGCATAAACTGGTATTTAAAAAAACGAATATTTTGGATAATGAATATACTTTGTGATATTCTAAACATTCGCAAATTCTCGAAGTGCCTATATTCACGATAAAAATTTGCAATTTGAATATTCGTAATCAACACTAGTTAACAGTAACATTCATAGTGCCCGCCCCTTTAAAGGGGTTGTCCGTGTTCATACTTCCATTTCCACCCTGGCAGCCCCCTGACAGGTGCATCAGAGCAGTTTATGCCTTGATGCTCTCTCCTTTGCCCTGTGCTACATCACGCAAGGAAAGGGCACTTTTGTTTATAATAACACACTGCCTGGCGGAAACTAGCTGAACCCGGACAACCCCTTTAACAGTGACCTCTGCAGCAGCATGCCCCTTAACAGTAAAATACACAGTGATTGCTCTTCTAACAGTGACCTACACTGGGCCCACCCATTTAACAGTGTATTGGGAAAATGAAGCTAGTCTGCCAAATGTAGGTTATAAGACTGTGAATTGAATAGATGGCGCTGTTCATGACAAGTGGAGAGACGGAGTGTTCTTGCAATGCATTTGTGAAACGCATCCGTCCACAAATGTCACCCAGATCGGCGGATCCGGCTGCTGCAAGTGTGAAAGAAACCTTAATCCAATAAATGGCGCTGTGTATGAGGAAAATGATGCTAGTCTGCAGAATGTAAGGCACAGCACTGTATATTGGATTCACAGTATTATGCATGAGAAGAACTTTATGCTAATCTGCATGATGTAAGGCATAAGACTATGAAGCCAATAGATGGTGCTGTTCATGAAGAAAATTATACTAGTCTGCAGAATGTAGGACATAAGACTATGTATCCAATAGATGGCGCTGTTCATGATGGAAAGTAGGCTAATCTGCATAATATAGGGCAATAAGACTATGTCTTTCACATGTGCTATGTCGTTCATATTTAGGCAAATTAGTTCACATAACAAAACAGTATAGAAGGGTTATTGAATATATTAGGATAATTAGAAAACCGTACATTTTTATGCAGCCTTCCTAAGCAGTTAGAGAAGAATTAGCTAGCAATAAAAAAAAAAAATTATAATTTTGTCACCCTAATGATAAAGATCTAGGTGCATGGGTCTTCCAAGCTATCCAAAGGCTTTCAGGAAACTTAGAGACTTACTGACTCTGTTAGATGAGAGTTGGTTTAAAATGTCTCGTTGTGCACCAGGCTGCTATTGTAAGGTATCCCAGTTAGGGTGGGTTCACACTAGTGTTATGGCTTTCTGTTATAATGTGGTCATAATGGAATCTGTTCTTTTGCCCGTAGACGTCTATTATGATAGAATGTAAATGGAATCCTTTAAAAGGCATTCCGTTTGCTTTCTGTTATAATAGAAGTCTATGGGAAAGCATAACGGATCTGTCTGGTTCCTGTTCTACAAGATGGAAAACAAAGTCTTACAGGACCTTGTTTTCCATCTTGCATAATAGGACCCAGACAGATCGGTTATGATTTCCCATAGGCTTGTATTATGATATAAAGCAAATGGAATGCTTTTTAAAGGCTTCTGTTTGCATTCTTTTGAGCATTCCGTTATAACCATGTTATAACGGAAAGCAATAACGGAATCCCTAACATTAGTGGGAACCCATCCTTACCTGTTTTTTTAATAGGTGCTGGCTTGCATTATACCTGGTTTTTGGCATATAGCCTGTGTGTTATAAATAGGTATTTAAATAAACATATCCTTAATAAAATAATTATAAATGGTAGGATAAATAAAAACTATAAAATATGATTATTAATATATAGAATAAATTAATGAAAGATTTAAAAATAGTTATAAAAATATTGGAAGTGTTAGTGTGGTCGTTGTAAAATGTCTGTAGGTATGTTAAAATCTTAGAATATAATAGTTCTATGCCTCATCTGCGGGTTACAGAGGTAAATTGCATTCTGATTTTTTAGTTTCCACTTTTAATCTACGCATAGTGCTGCTACATCTGTACCTGTAAGGTGAAATATATAGTGAGTGATGCAATTTTTCCTTTTTTGTAAAAAAAAAAATAAATTTAAAAATGTTTTTCTTTTTTAATATAAGCCAGGATTCTGGCTAGAAACAGAGGCGTTGTATGATGGGGGTAAATAACAATAAGGGGGACGGTGACAGTATAGTTCAAAGTGAAGATGTGAGATGTGAAGTGTATATTATAGTATGTGATGCCAGGACGTAAGATTGGTTGGATCAGTGCGTGTGCGAGAGTTCCCTGTTTGGGAAAGGAAAACGTATCCTCATTTATATGTCGTGGGTTGTAGTTTGAACCCCGAAATGAGGCCTGTAAACGTAGGCTGAAAAACACGTGACTGGAAATGTATGTGGAAGACAAATAATTCATACAGATAGTGAACTTGTGAAACAAAATAACCTTGAAAAAGATTTAGTCTATATCCAGTAAGCATCAAACTCATTTAACCGAATGGTATAGGCATGAAATGAGTATGTAATCCACAAAAGGATTCATGCGGATAGATGAACAAACAAATTACCGAAACCATATGGCAAGGGAAAATTAAACGAACAGTGTAACCCGTACGTACGGAGACCCATGCGAACGGGCAAGCATGCGACAGCATATTACGAAAGGCGAAAGGCGGAAATAACCGAAAGGATTGCTCATTTCGCTGAATACACGGAACAGATTTAGGCGAAATGATACCCCTTAAAACCAATACAATAAAAATGCTGAATAGTGCACAAAATGATTGCACAACCAGACTGTCTGAAGCAACCTAGCCTTACGGATAACAGGGAAAAGGACCGCAAAGTGAGGACCCGTGCTGTACCGGACGCCGTGGGAACTGATCCTGGCGTGACAGGTAGGTCTTAACTTACGGTTAGGAGTTCCTGGGACGGGATCTATGACGATAACTGGGGTAAAGAGAAGCTAGACGGACGGATGGCCTGTAACAGGATTCCTGGACACAGCTTGCCGCGGAAAAACTTGTGGATACTAAAAAACTAAAAAGGCGTCTGGGAGAACCTGAAAGTGGATCCTCATTCAACACTGACCTCGAACGGTATGGAGCCAGGTAAGGGGTGTGCCTTAAATAGGCTAGGAGTAACTAACGAGCCCCTCCCACAATTACAGACCAGCTGGCCTTAATATAAACAGGTACGTTTGCCCAGGCATATGCTTTGGCAAACCCTCTTTTTTTTCTTGCATATTTTTTGGCAGAGATTTTTTCATCCACATCGATCGATGCGAATGAGGAAATCTGTGCCGTTCATTTTTTCTTTCAGCCCAGAGGCTGAACGGAAAAAAAATCTCATTACCCGTATGCTCAATATAAGGAGAATAGCAGAAACTCCTAATGCTGGCCATACATGTAATGATTGCGGAGACCCTCAAATGCCATGGCAGTACAAACACATCACATGTGACCCCATTTTGGAAAGAAGACACCCCAAGGTATTCACTGAGGGGCATATTGAGTCCATGAAAGATTGAATTTTTTGTCACAAGTTAGCGGAAAGGGAGACTTTGTGAGCAAAAACAAAAAAAAATCTAATTCCACTAACTTGTGTCAAAAAAAAAAATCTTGTATGAACTCACCATGCCCCTCACAGAATACCTTGGGGTGTCTTCTTTCTAAAATGGGGTCACATTTGGGGTATTTTTACTGCCCTGGCATTTTAGAGGCCCTAAAGCGTGAGAAGAAAAATGCGTAAAAATGCCATCCTAAAAGGTACTCATTGGAATTGGCGCCCCTTTGTGCATCTTGGCTGCAAAAAATTGGCACACATGTGGTATCGCTGTACTCAGGAGAAGTAGGGCAATGTGTTTTGGGGTGTATTTTTACATATACCCATGCTAGGTGAGAGAAATATCTCTGTAAATTGACAACTTGTATAAAAAAATGGAAAAAGTTGTCATTTACAGAGATATTTTTCACACCCAGTATGGGTATATGTAAAAATACACCCCAAAACACATTGCCCTACTTCTCCTGAGTACTGCGATACCGCATGTGTGACACTTTTTTGCAGCCTGGGTGCGCAAAGGGGCCCAAATTCCAATGAGTACCTTTAGAATTTCACAGGACATTTTTACTCATTTGGATTCCAAACCACTTCTCACGCTTTAGGGGCCCCTAAAATGCCAGGGCAGTAAAAATACCCCACAAGTGACCCCATTTTAGAAAGTAGACACCCCAAGGTATTCCGTGAGGGGTATAGTGAGTTCATGTAAAATTTTATTTTTTGTCACAAGTTAGTGGAATATGAGACTTGTAAGAAAAAAGAAAAAAAAATCAATTTCCGCTAACTTGTGACAAAAAATAAAAACTTCCATGAACTCACTATGCCCATCAGCAGAATACCTTAGGGTGTCTACTTTCTGAAATGGGGTCACATTGTGGGTATTTTACTGTCCTGGCATTTTAGAGGCCCCTAAAGCGTGAGAAGGAGTTGAATCAAATGCGTAAAAATGCCATCCTAAAGGTACTCATTGGATTTAGGGCCCTTGTGCATCTTGGCTGCAAAAAGTGGCACACATGTGGTATCGTCGTACTCAGGAGAAGTAGGGCAATGTGTTTTGGGTGTATTTTTACATATACCCATGTTAGGTGAGAGAAATATCTCTGTAAATCGACAACTTTTATAAACAATTATACAAAGTTGTCAATTTACAGTGATATTTCTCACACCCAGCATGGGTATATGTAAAATACACCCCAAAACACATTGCCCTACTTCTCCTGAGTACTGCGATACCACATGTGTGACACTTTTTGCAGCCTAGATGCGCAAAGGGGCCCTAATTCCAATGAGTACCTTTAGAATTTCACAGGACATTTTTACTCATTTGGATTCCAAACCACTTCACACTTTAGGGGCCCCTAAATGCCAGGGCAGTAAAAATACCCCACAAGTGACCCCATTTTAGAAAGTAGACACCCTAAGGTATTCTGCTGATGGGTATAGTGAGTTCATGTAAAATTTTATTTTTGTCACAAGTTAGTGGAATATGAGACTTGTAAGAAAAAAACAAAAATCATTTCCGCTAACTTGTGACAAAAATAAAAACTTCCATGAACTTACTATGCCCATCAGCGAATACCTTAGGGTGTCTACTTTCTGGAATAGGGTCACTTGTGGGTATTTTACTGTCCCGGCATTTTAGGGGCCCCTAAAGCGTGAGAAGGAGTTTGGAATCCAAATGCGTAAAAATGCCCTGTAAAATCCTAAAGGTACTCATTGGATTTAGGGCCCTTTGCACATCTTGGCTGCAAAAAGTGGCACACATGTGGTATCGTCGTACTCAGGAGAAGTAGGGCAATGTGTTTTGGGGTGTATTTTTACATATACCCATGTTGGGTGAGAGAAATATCTCTGTAAACGAGAACTTTTAAAAACAATTATACAAAGTTGTCAATTTACAGTGATATTTCTCTCACCCAGCATGGGTATATGTAAAATACACCCAAAACACATTGCCCTACTTCCCTGAGTACGGCGATACCACATGTGTGACACTTTTGCAGCCAAGATGCAAAGGGCCCTAATTCCAATGAGTACCTTTAGGATTTCACAGGGCATTTTTACGCATTTGGATTCTCACACTTTAGGGGCCCCTAAATGCCAGGGCAGTAAAAATACCCACAAGTGACCCCATTTCGGAAGTAGACACCCTAAGGTATTCGCTGATGGGCATAGTGAGTTCATGGAAGTTTTTATTTTTGTCACAAGTTTGCGGAAAATGAAATTTTTGAAAAAAACAAAAAACATTTCCGCTAACTTGTGACAAAAATAAAAACTTCCATGAACTTACTATGCCCTTCAGTGAATACCTTAGGGTGTCTACTTTCCGAAATGGGGTCATTTATGGGGTGTTTCTACTGTCTGGGCATTGTAGTACGTCAGGAAACAGGACAGGTGCTCAGAAAGTCAAAGTGCGGAAATTCACTTTTTCCACCATAGTTTGTAAAAGCTATAACTTTTACCCAAACCAATAAATATACACTTATTGCATTTTTTTTATCAAAGACGTGTAGAACAATAAATTTAGAGAAAATTTGTAGAGAAATGTAGTTTTATTTGACAAATTTTCAAACAGAAAGTGAAAAATGACAATTTTTGCAAAAATTTCGTCAAAAAAGAAAAATATCAAAAAAGTAAAAATGTCAGCAACAATGAAATAGCACCAAATGAAAGCTCTATTAGTGAGAAGAAAAGGAGGTAAAATTCATTTGGGTGGTAAGTTGTATGGCCGAGCAATAAACGGTGAAAGTAGTGTAGTGCAGAATTGTAAAAAGTGGCCTGGTCATTAAGGGTGTTTAAGCTAGGGGGCTGAAGTGGTTAAGACAGTCGCTCTGGTCGGAAGGCGAGAGAGCGCATGCGCCGCCTAAGGGACGCCTGGGCCCTTCTGCAAGATGGCCGTTCTGGTCGGAAGGTGAGAGAGCGCATGCGCCGTCCATATACAGCCTCTTGTGATGACGCGACGCCGCAGTGACATGCTCAGTGAACCTGACAGGTACGCTATGTTTGTACAATGTGGACGCCATTATCCATCTGGGAACGACCCTTGTCTCCTCCTCTCCCTAACATCACTGACATACACCAGCACCTGACACTGATTGGATTAGGTATGTACACATGAATATAATGGTTTATGGAGGATGTTTTTTACTATACTTTATGCGATATTTGCACTTGTTGTACATATATTTTACATAGATATGATTTAATATATTACTATATGGTCTTAGAGTGGAAATGATAGTGTTTTAGTGTTCATATAAAAATGAAATTTTATCTGTCACTAATTATGTATTTAAATTAATTACGTATTGATGTGTATTGGATCACCTTTATAATGCTTGTAACTCACTGTGTTTCAATGCTTGAGAAAGGCTCATGTTGAGCCGAAACGTCGCTCTGTGCCACTATGGGTGAATAAAACCACACGTTTGAACTGGATGTTTTTTGGAGTGCAGTCAATTTTCTCTCTTTCTCTCTCTCTTTCTATATATATATATATATATATATATATATATATTTATATATTTAGTAATTACACATTTATTTTGTGCCATACATTTTTACAATTACTAAAAACATTAAAACATAACCTCTATTTCTGAAATGTAGCTGCCGGGATTTGAACTCACAACCTTTTGCATTAGAGGCAATCCTAACCACTGGGCTATACAACCCAATGATAAACTGTGCTGGAAAAACCTCATAGTAGTTTCTAAAGTAGTAGGTATTCCTATACAGAGGGAATACTTACTGATACAGAAACTACTATGAGCTTTTCCAGTGTACGAGCATGATCAACACTAGGAAAGAGCTGCCTCATCCTCCTCTCTACTTGTCAGGGATTATGATCCTGAATAGTGTTGAGTGCGAATATTTGAATAGCAAATTTTAATTGCGAATATCAGAACTTCGAGAATTTGCAAATATTCCGAATAATTTTTGCATAACAAACTATATAAATAATGAAGATTATTAAAAATCAGTAATGAGTCATTACTGACCTATGGGTCAATTCAATTCGAGAATATTCTTCATTTTTCTCCATCTGAAGTCACGATTCCTCCCTGCTTAAGTTGCTTTTGGGCCAGTGACTGTTCACATTAAATTTGGAAAAAATGACGAATATTCTAAAAAACGAATATATAGCAGTATATTCTATAGTGCTATATATTCGTGTTTTAGAATATTCGCATTACGCGAAGATTACATTGACGATTTTTCACAATCAATAGAATAATCTTGAATACGAATATTCGCGAATATATGATGAATATTCTGACGAATATTCGCGAAATATCGTGAATTCGAATATTGCCCCTGCTGCTCATCACTAATCCTAAATATAGATGAAAAGAACTTTAGCTGAATCTCTGAATCTTTAGCGGAATTTAGTTAATGAGGAGACATGAAGTACAGAGATGACGGACAGGACAGACTGTGGTAATGTGTTGCTGTGGTAATGGAGACTATAAACAAGTACTGCTGGTTATTGGCCACACCTCACCCTCATCTCATGTCTCCTCATTATCCGCATTCCCACAGAGATTCACCTGTATTCAGGATCATGATTCCTGACAAGCAGAGCAGAGAGGAGGATGAGGCAGCACTATGGCTCATTGTGGTGAAGTAACTTGTCTTCCTGTGTGATTAGGACAGGTTTTGTGCGTACTGATAGGACTGCGGCTATTTAATTTCTCCTAATAATTGCTCCCTAGATAAAACAAGCCATTCTAAGTAATGAAAAGTATTTGTGAATACATTTATTATAAAATAATATTTAAGTATTAAAATTTTTTAATTTCTGGAGAACCCCTTTAAGCTGATGTATTCATTTACATTTGCAGAGATTTTTATACCCATATAATCAAAGTGGTCTGTGCAATCTAATATCTGCATACCCACTGGGCAATCTGCAATCTGACGCTTTAATGGTAAAAATATACATTTCCCCCAGTTTGTCTCAAATCTGCAAACAGCCAAAATTATATTTGCAGACTCCATAACATACAGTATGGCAACACTCTCAGTCCCTCTTTCGGAAAGACCAGTATGTCATCGGCATATAAACATAGTTTGTCCCCATCTCCTTCAATACCAAACCCACATATCACACTCATATCATCCCTAATCTTGCTAGTGTTTGGCTCCTAGAAAATTGCGAACAGCAGCAGAGAAAAGGGACACTACTGCCTTGTGCCTCGGTGTAGATTGAATGTCTCTGACCACTCCTCATTAATATTTATTCTGGCTGTTGGAGCACTATATAGTAAACGTATCCAGTTAATAAAAATGATCACATAATTAAATTTTTTTCATTATCTTCCAGAGTAAGTTCCACTCCACCCTATCAAAGGCCTTAGATGCATCCTATGATAGGATGGAGCGATCATCCCCCTCTCCTCTCCGGATATTAACAAGGACTCTATGAATATTTGTCTTGGCATTCCTTTTGGAAATAAACCCACATTGATTGGGATGTTCTAACTTTGCAATAGCTTTGTTTCTTTACAATGGTGGCCCTGCAACTTTTTTCTAGTCTGCCTAAGAGCAACACTGGTATGAAACACCTACAGATGTAGCCAGAATCATCTGTACAAGCAGAATGGTACATAATTTAAAAATTGGGTGCCACAGAACTATACTAAAATGGGGTAGTGCCTGGTGCATACAAATGGTTCTTACTACATCTGTAAATGCAGGTGAAATGCTGTTACTCATTTCTGCATTTTATGTAAATCAAAATAAGACAGATTTTGTAACTGAACTTTTGTGGAATCATATGCCGGATTTTTTTTTACTGTTACACAAACTGTATTGCATATAAATATTAATGTATATTTAAGAAAACAATTACCTTCACATAATGATCTTTGGATCCAGTAATAACTAAATCGCGTTTATTTGCAGTGCTACTGACTGTTAAGCACATGACTGGTGCCATGTGCCCAGCTAGTTTCCCCATGAGCTGCAACCTACAGGAATGTGAGAAGGAAAAGCAATAAATTAGTTTCTTAATATAGTACAGTAAGTTTCTTAAAGGGCATCTGTCAGCAGATTTAAAACTGCTAACCTGTTACATGTGCACTTGGCAGCTGAAGGCATATGTGCCCGCATTGCTGAGAAAAATGATTATTATATACAAATGAGCCTTTAGGAGCATCGGGGCACTGGCATTACATCTAGAGGTTTCTGCTTCTCTGCACCGCTACAACCTCTCCACTTTGATTGACAGGGCCAGGCAGTGTAAATATCATCAAACCTGGTCCTGTCAATCAAAGTGGAGAGGATGCAGCAGTTGCAGAGAGAGCAGAGCCTCTAGGTGTAAAGGCAACGCCCTAGCTGTTTTGGTGGAGAAGATGGCTAAAAGGTTGGAGGAGTGTTTAAACTAGGGACTGGGGAGAGGGTAATTACATTATAGAAGGGTACGATAGTTCAAATAGAGAACTGGGGCGAGCTAATGAAACTTGGAGAGGAATGGAAGGAGGAACTAGAACAGTTCATAAGGAAAAGTGTAAGGTAAAAAAATATACAAAAACCTCTTAACTGAATGTATACTAATGCCAGAAGCCTGACTAATAAATCTCATTAACTGGAAGCAGTAATGTGTGAGGTGTATGACTGGGCGGTTAACGTACAGGGTTACAATCTGTTTAGAAAGGATTGTCTAAACCGTAGAGAGGAAGGGGTTTGCCTTTATGCAAAGCACTGTCTAAAGCCCACACTCCGGGAAGATATAAGTGAGGGACATGAACATAGAAATACATGGAGCCAAAACCAATAATAAATTACTAATTGCAGTTTGTTATAAGCCACCTAATAAACCAGAGTCCACAGAAAATCTACTACTTAGGGCTCATTCAGACGGCCTTATGCTGTCCGCAAAAATGTGGACCCTTTTTTTGCGGATTAGATCCTGTCCCATTCACCTCTATGAGGCCCTTTTCTTCCATTGCACGGCTCAGCAAAAAAATTGAAACATGTCCTATACTTGTCAGTGAAAATCAGGACATGGCCCTATTGAAGTCTATGGATCAGCAAAAAACGGAATGCAATCAGTTTTTTATGGACATGCTGAACTGTCCTCAAAAAGCGGATCCGCATTTTTGCAGACAGCATATGGCCGTCTGAATGAGCCCTAAGGGAAACAGATGAGGCTGCAAATGATAATAAGGTTGTTATTATGGGGACTTCAACTACCCAGATAGACTGGGAAAATGAAAGCTGTAAATCTCATAACAGGAAAACGGGTTCTTGGCAATAACCAAAGACAGAGAGGTGAGAGGCCTATAGCTGCCTTACATTTGGAAGCACTAGAGGCAGAGCTTGTTAAGAACTCATTTGCATCCCTTTCTTTCCAGAATTCCAGGAGCAGGTATGGCGTAGAAGTCTCCTAAAGCCAACTAAGGCACTCTCTGCCCAAGTAAAGACAGTGCCCCCAAAAACGTAAAACGTCAGTACATAAAATGAGAATGTTTGGACTGGGAGAAAATGTGTGTATGTGGGTAAGTAACTGGCACAGTGATAGAAAAAAGAGGGGGTTATTCATGGTACACCCTCAGATTGGGTCACCGTCACTAGTGGAGAACCACAGGGGTCAGTATTGGGTCCTATTCTCTTCAACATACTTATTAATGATCTTGTAGAAGGCTTGCAAAATAAAATATCAACTTTTGCAGATGACACTAAACCGTGTAACGTAATTAACATAGACAGTACACAGCTACAGATGGATCTGGATAGATTGAAGGCTTGGGAAGAGAAGTAGCAGATGAAGTTTAACATTGACAAATGTAAGGTTATGCACATGACAAGGAATAATGCAAGTCACTCGTACATACTAAATGGTAAAACACTTAGGAATTTTAGTGGACAGCAAACTAAACTGTAGAAACCAGTGTCAGGCAGCTGCTGCCAAGACCAATAACATATTGGGTTGCATTAAAAGGGCGTAGATGCATCTGATGAGAACTAATTTTGGGGTGTTTATGACACGGACCCGAACATTTATGTAAAAGTTCGGGTTCGTTGTTCGGCGATTTCTATGGCGCATTTTGAAAGCCTGCA
The DNA here is from genome assembly GCA_033119425.1 of Bufotes viridis. NCBI lineage: Eukaryota > Metazoa > Chordata > Amphibia > Anura > Bufonidae > Bufotes > Bufotes viridis. Next base: position 210,599,121 of record CM065591.1, read on the forward strand.
AAGCAGCCAATCAACAAGCATCATACTACTTGCCTCAAGAGGCCATCACAGCCATGCCTACTATTGGCATGGCTGTGATTGGCCAAGTGCAGCATGTGACCCAGCCTCTATTTAAGCTGGAGTCACGTCTCACCGCACGTCACTCTGCTCTGATTAGTGTAGGGATAGGATGCAGCTGCTGTTAGGGCGAGATTAGGCAGGGATTAACTCAGCAAAAACACTTAATGAAGTGATCGATCTACAGCTGTGAATCATTCAACTTCTGCTAGTTAATTGCTTACTGTTTTCAGGCTGCCCAGAGTGTTTTTCTGTCACTTTTTTTGGGGTGATCGGAGGCCATTTTGTGTATTGTGGTGCGCCAGCCCAAGCTGCCACCAAGTCCATTAATCCATCAATAGTAGTTTTTTTTTTTGCTATATCCTACATCAGGGGCTTGGTTGTGCTTATTGTCACCCCTAGAAACTTAGGATAGAATTTTCTATATTTTACTGAGAGGTGAAATTCACTTAAAAAAAATAGCAATCCCCCTAAATCTGGTGTTCCAGCTGTGGCTAGCCAAGTGTAATACTGTCTGGCAAAGAAAATATATTTTTTTCTGGGGTGAAATTCAATTTCCAAAATAGCAATACCCTAAATCAGTGGTTTCTGCTGCGGCAGGACAAGTTTTATAGTGTCCGTCAAAGGATAGCTTTTGTTCTGGGGTAAATTCAATTGCCAAAATAGCAATACCCTAAATCATTGGTTTCAGCTGTGGCTGGACAAGTTTCATAGTGTCTGTAAAAGTATAGCTTTTGTTCTGGGTTGAAATTCAATTACCAAAACAGCAATACCGTAAATCTGGTGTTCCAGCTGTTACTGGACAAGTTTTATAGTGTCTGTCAAAGGATATATTATTTTCTGGGGTGAAATTCAGTTGCAAAAATAGAAATACAGTAAATCTGGTGTTCTAGCTGTGGCTGGACAAGTAGTTTAATAGTATCTGTCAAAGGATATATTTTGTTCTGGGTTAAAATTCAATTACCAAAATAGCAATACCGTAAATCTGGTGTTCCAGCTGTGACTGGACAAGTTTCATAGTGTCCGGCAAAGGATATATTTTGTTCTGGGGTGAAATTCAGTTGCAAAAATAGAAATAACGTAAATCTGGTGTTCCAGCTGTGACTGGTCAAGTTTCATAGTGTCTGTCAAATATTATTAAACAGATGCCCAGACGGGCAGTAAGCCAATCTTGACCCAGGTAATTATAAAACGTCACTTTTATTTGACATACACTAAAAGTTAAAGTGTGAGATGAATGCAACTTTAATAAACCAAAAAATATTTGTTAAAAGTACAGTCGACACTCCACCTATGGATAAAGGTATTATTCAGAAAGAGAGCAAGAGTAAATGGGCAGCAATTTACCCCTGAAGAAGCCAGAAGTCTGGTGAAACATGTCGGGGGCAGTGTTAGTTTTTAAATGCGGCCTCTCACTCCACTAGCAATCAACTAATAATAGTCTGGTTGGACTCTGTTCAAATGCTTGGCACTTTAGTATACTGATGTGAGCTGCAGCACTTAACTGTAGCTACCTCTGTTTGCAGGGCTAGCAGCCCTCAGGCCCAATGTCAGTTTAGACACATGCTAATGGTGGCTGTGTTAATCTGACAGTGATGTGAAGGTACACAAGTCTTCACCACAAAATACGACAAAGGTGCCAGATATATCTTACTAGCAACCTCCTCTGCAAACAGTGACATCATAGTACGCTATATCTAGCAGTGATAGGATGGGAGATTGTGCACATCTCCCCACCCTCTCTCTTTCTGAATAACACCTCTATCCATAGGTGGATTGTCGACTGTACTTTTAACAAATATTTTTGGATTATTAAAGTTGCATTCATCTCACACTTTAATTTTTAGTATATGTCAAATAAAAGTGACGTTTTATAATAACCTGGGTCAAGATAGGCTTACTGCCCGTCTGGGCATCTGTTAAATAATATTTGGGTTAAATAACCTTACCCAGGCTAGGTCCCATAGATGATTATTATAGTGTCCGTCAAAGGATATATTATTCTCTGGGGTGAAATTCAGTTGCAAAAATAGAAATAACGTAAATCTGGTGTTCCAGCTGTGACTGGACAAGTTTCATAGTGTCCGTCAAAGCATATATTATTTTCTGGGGTGAAATTCAGTTGCAAAATAGAAATACCGTAAATCTGGTGTTCCAGCTGTGGCTGGACAAGTAGTTTAATAGTATCCGTCAATGGATATATTTTGTTCTGGGGTGAAATTCAATTGCCAAAATAGCAATACCCAAAATCTGGTGTTCCAGCTGTTGCAGGCCAAGTGTAAATCTGTCCGTAAAAGGGTATATTACACTCAGCGTGCATCTCCAAGTGTATTTCTTTCCGTTAAAGGGTATATTACAGTAAGTGTTAAAATATATATATATATACATAATCCTCTACATTTGCACACAATGTTTGGCAGGGCGCATCATTACAGACAAACGCAACCGCCTGTCCACAGCCAATGTGGACAAGCTGACGTTCATAAAAATGAACCAGGCATGGATCCCACCGGACCTGTCCATCCCTTGTGCAGATTAGACATTTATAACTACCTCCCCTTAACCATATATTCTTGGACTCCAGGGCACTTCTTCATTCAATCCTCTTTTTTAATTTTACCATTATATTGCGGGGCAATCCAAAGTTGAATGAACCTCTCCTTCGTCTGGGTGCCAGGAACCTAAATATCGTAAAGTGGCCTGTTCCAATGGTGGGTGACATGAAGCCTGATTCTCTGCTATGCGACCTCTCTCCTCTGTCTTGGTGCCAGGGCCTAAATATCTGAAAATGGCCTGTTCTATTGGTGGGTGACATCAAGCCTGAATCTCTGCTATGCGACCTCTCTCCTCTGTCTTGGTGCCGGGCCTAAATATCTGAAAGTGGCGTGTTCCATTGGTGGGTAACATGAAGCCTGATTCTCTGCTATGCAACCTCTCTCCTCTGTCTTGGTGCCAGGAGCCTAAATATCTGAAAGTGGCCTGTTCTATTGGTGGGTGACATCAAGCCTGAATCTCTGCTATGCGACCTCTCTCCTCTGTCTTGGTGCCGGGACCTAAATATCTGAAAGTGTCCTGTTCCAGTGGTGGGTGACATGAAGCCTGATTCTCTGCTATGCGACCTCTCTCCTCTGTCTTGGTGCCAGGGGCCTAAATATCTGAAAGTGGCCTGTTCTATTGGTGGGTGACATAAAGCCTGATTCTCTGCTATGCGACCTCTCTCCTCTGTCTTGGTGCCAGGGCCTAAATATCTGAAAATGGCCTGTTCTATTGGTGGGTGACATCAAGCCTGAATCTCTGCTATGCGACCTCTCTCCTCTGTCTTGGTGCCGGGCCTAAATATCTGAAAGTGGCGTGTTCCATTGGTGGGTAACATGAAGCCTGATTCTCTGCTATGCAACCTCTCTCCTCTGTCTTGGTGCCAGGGCCTAAATATCTGAAAGTGGCCTGTTCTATTGGTGGGTGACATGAAGCCTGATTCTCTGCTATGCGACCTCTCTCCTCTGTCTTGGTGCCGGGACCTAAATATCTGAAAGTGGCCTGTTCCAGTGGTGGGTGACATGAAGCCTGATTCTCTGCTATGCGACCTCTCTCCTCTGTCTTGGTGCCAGGGGCCTAAATATCTGAAATTGGCCTGTTCTATTGGTGGGTGACATGAAGCCTGATTCTCTGCTATGCGACCTCTCTCCTCTGTCTTGGTGCCGGGACCTAAATATATGAAAGTGGCCTGTTCCAGTGGTGGGTGACATGAAAACTGATTCTCTGCTATGTGACCTCTCTCCTCTGTCTGGGTGCTTGGGCCTAAACAAGTAAAGTGGCCTTCTCCATTGGTGGGTGACATGAAGCCTGATTCTCTGCTATGGGACCTCTCTCCTCTGTCTGGGTGCTGGGGCCTAAATAACTGAAAGTGGCCTTTTCCATTGGTGGGTGACATGAAGCCTGATTCTCTGCTATTGGACCTCTCTCCTCTGTCTGGGTGCTGGGGCCTAAACAAGTAAAAGTGTCCTTCTCATTGGTGGGTGACATGAAGCCTGATTGTCTGCTATGGGACTCTCTCCAATTGATATTGGTTAATTTTTATTTATTTTATTTTAATTGATTTCTCTATCCACATTTGTTTGCAGGGATTTACCTACATTTTGCTGCCTTTTGCAGCCCTCTAGCCCTTTCCTGGGCTATTTTACAGCCTTTTTAGTGCCCAAAAGTTCGGGTCCCTAATGACTTCCCAACTTCTCGAACCCGAACATCCAGGTGTTCGCTCAACTCTACTTGCAGGTTAACAGGCTGAACTAGATGGACAGATATGTTTTTTTCAACCTTACAAGCTATGTTACTATTTAAACACAAATTGTCAACATGGGCGTCCTGAGAAATTTGTCCGGGGGTTGGGGGGCATAATTTTATTGATATCCATGCTCTGCTTGTTTCTGAGAATGTAATGAAGGGAGTGGCATATTCATTATCACAAAGTATAATAACGTCACCACAAAAGTAAAGACCAAATCTTCTTATTTCACTTGAGTGTCTATTAATTTGATATTATTTTTGCACCCCTTTGTTATAGTCTCAGCATTCAGCAATGTGTTAATTTGCATTTTTACGCCAACAAATGAAATGTTGTGTTCTGTACCTGAACGCTTCCAGGCTTTTGTCATATGTAACCTACAAGCAGATGGCCAGCAGAATACCAGGCCTACCACCAGTATTACCCCTTCATATACCGCCTGCCTGCCTGGTGGGCAGGCGGTATATGATTGAAGGGGCAATACTGCCTGGTATATGGACAGCAGAGATAGCATCCTCTGGGCAGTACTGAATCAGGGAGTGATTCAGTCACACTGTGACACTGACTGACTGTCACTCACTGATAGCCAAGCAGGTGGCAGTCAGGGTGCTTGTGATGGATGAATTTACCATAGACAGTACTGCCCAGAGGATGCCATATCTGCTGTATATATAATACCAGGCAGTATTGCCCCTTCATATACCGCCTGGTGACCCCCCACCTAACACTCAGGGAGTACTGTCACACTGACTAGTCTGTGACACTGACTGTCACTGTGTTAGTGTCGCTCTCGCTCATTCATTCAGGCTGCCTGTGGTTGTGGAGTCCTGAAGCGGCCGGCACACTGCGGCTCTTCTTCTTGCTCCGGCTCCGCAATGTCTTTCCCGCCCAGAAGGTGGGCGGAGCTTTGTACTGCCGTGCGTGCCCGGCCCTGGTGATTCATCAGGCGCGTGCATGCTCCTGATAGATACCGCTCCTCTCTCTGCGCCGCTGCGCAGTGCAGCCGCTGCAGAGCAGAGGCAGAACTCAGTTCACAGATTTCCAGGGCCCCAGGGGGGGCACTTTCCCCCTGCTCCACCCTGTGGACGCCTATGATTGTTAATTTACTATGAGATTATTCCCCCCACACACCAAGACTTGAACTGGAGATGCCCTATAGGGATGCCCAACCTGCGTCACTCCAGCTGTTGCAAAACTACAACTCCCAGCATGCCTGGACAGCCTACAGCAGGGCATGGTGGGAATTGTAATTTTAAAACAGCTAGAGGGCCACAGGTTGAGAATCCCTGCCCTAGTATTTCAGGTGTTTTCACTCATACGTATTTAAAACACTATCCTCTGTATTGTAAAACACATGTAAACTTCATATTGATATTTTCAGGAAAACCTTGAATTGGAGATGCCCTGTAGAAGAGATCGGCCTACTAGCTGCATGATTTCACTCAGAGATTTAAAATGCTACCACCTTGATTCCTTGATCTTGCACACAACAGTATTTTGCGGACCGTATACTAGCATTTTTTCAGTTCAGTATACTGACAGTATACTGAACCATTCACTTCAATGGGTCTGCAAAAATACTGAAGTGTCTCCATATGCCTTCCGTTTCCGTTCCGTTTAAATATAGAACATGTCCTATTCTTCTCCACAAATCACGTTCAGTGGCTTCATTCAAGTCAATGGGTCAGCAAAAAAATGGAGAGCATATGGAAAGGCATCCGTATGTCTTCCGTATCCGTTCCCATTTTGGTGAACAATCTATTGAAAATTTTAAGACTAGCCCAATTTTAATTATGGAATTATTGTATACTGTATATGCCATACGGAAAACGGAACCGAAATGGAAACACAACTGAAAACAAAAAACTGAAAAACTGATCCGTCTAAATACTGAAAAAGCCATACGGTCAGGTGTGCAAGAGGCCTAAAACACATATTATACACCAGAGCTTGACAAATTTCCTTGGAATCTAGGAGCCAGCTAAAAAGTTAGGGGCCAGGCGGAGCCAATCAGATGCCCCATAGTGCTCCCCCACTTCTCCATAGAGCCCCCAATAATGCATGCCAGTACATAGGGCCCCAGTAGATGCCCCCATAGTGTTCCTTCCCCTGTTCTCCATAGTGCCCCCATAATGTGCGAGTATATAGGGCCCCCATAATGCTTCCCCTCTTCAATAGGTTATATGACACGTCAGATGCTGCCAGCGTCTAAGTGACCGCCACTTGCGGCCGCCATGACATGTGGAAACCCTTACAAGGATTACAGGGTCCAGGGGGGAGGGCAGAGGGGTCCGGAGGGGAGGGCAGAGGGGTCCGGAGGAGAGGGCAGAGGGGTCCGGAGAAGAGGGCAGAGGGGTCCGGAGGGCACAAATACAGCGGGCACCATGACATTTTACTGAGCACTACAACCCCCAGCTGGCGCTCAGTCCCCACATCACTACAACGCCCAGCTCTTTCCCCCTCTTGTCATTCACTTTCCCCCCTTGTCATTCCCCCCCCCCCTTGTCATTCTCTCCCCCCCCTTGTCATTCTCTTTCTCCCTCGTCTTGTCAATCTCTTTCCCCCTCTTGTCATTCACTTTCCCCCCTTGTCATTATCTTTCCCCCCTTGTCATTCACTTTCTCCCCCCTTGTCATTATCTTTCCCCCTTGTCATTCACTTTCTCCCCCTTGTCATTTACTTTCTCCCTTGTCATTCACTTTCTCCCCCCTTGTCATTCACTTTCTCCATCCCCCTTGTCATTCACTTTCTCCCCCTTGTCATTCACTTCCCCCCTTGTCATTCACTCCCCCCTTGTCATTCTCTCCCTCCCCTGCCATTCACTTTCCCCCTTATCATTTTCTCCCCTCCCTCCCCGCCTGTAATGTAGCGTGGCCGAGGCTTTGTATGGTCCCACGGGTACAGGAGCTTTAGTTTCCTGTACCCGGGCGGACTGACAGGAAGTGCACACTGTGTGCGCACTTCTTGTCAGTCCGGCCGGGTACAGGAGACAGATGCTTCTGTACCGCGGACCATACAGGGCTCGGCCACGCTACAATGAGGGAGTGACAGGAGGGAGCACTGAGCGTTTCCCTCCTGTCAGCCCCTCTCTTCATGCTGCGCCTGGGCGGTGCGCCCTCATGGACGCGCCAGCCCGGGCAGTGCTGCAGCCGCCTGAGGCTCTATACAGAGCGCTCGGGCGGCTGCAGCATGAGGGGGGCCGGCGCTCCTAGTCCGCGTCGGCCCTGCGCCCTGGCACGTGAGAGAACGGGCTGACAAATACCCAGGCGCCAGGACCAAATTCCTGGTCACCATGGCGACCTGGGATTTGTCGAGCCCTGTTGTACACTTATTTATAATTTCGCAACCAAAAGGAAAAATTTAACTGTCTGGAGATGCCCTGTCACAGATTTTGGACTATTACTTGTATTTTTACAGAGATTTAGAACAGTACCTTCTGGATTGTAAAACATTTATTGTACAGTTGTATTGCTATTTCCTCAAAACAAAAACACTTGAACTGTCTGGAGATGCCCTGTAAAATAATTCAGACTACTATTTCCTACGTTTTCACTACCATCTGAATTGTAAAACAGGCATTGTACACTTGTATTGCTATTTTTGCTAACCCCGCCAACACTTAAACTGTCCGCAAAAGCCCTGTCCCAAATTTCAGACTACTATTTAGGGTGTTTTCAATTACATTTAATATGCTATCCTCTGGATTGTAAGACCCACATTGTACAGTTGTATTGAGCATGTTCCCCCCACACTAACACTTAACTCAGGTTTGGAAAAAAGCTGTTTTTCTGTTGAAATTGGAAACCTTTTCTTGCAGGTAGCTGCCTTTGAAGTTCTGCAGCAGCTGCAACGGTGTTTTACAGCAGTAACTGCAGCTAGGAGGCACTGCCTAGCACACCCAGCCTCAGCTCTTCACTCTTTTCCTGAAAGCTTTCCTATTCTACACAATTATTCTTCCTTCTAGCCATCTCTAGAAATCTCCTTTGCTAGTGTCATGATATACTTACAAAAACATAAGTTGTAAGATCAGACAGATCCCTTTTCTTTAAATAAAACAGGTCACCTACTCACACCCGATTGCCATGCCATTAATTAAAAACCTTCAAATTATCTGCTAAACCTAAAGGTTCACATAATTTTGCCACTCACAGACATGTGATATTGGATCATTTTCATAAATAAATAAATTAGCAAGTCAATTATTTTTTTACTCATTTCTTTCATTTAGTGATCTTTATCTACTTTTAGGTCATGTGTGAAAATCTGATGTAGTTTTAGTTCAAATTTATGAACACATTTTGGGGGCGTGGCCTGCTGCTGACCGAGATGGCGGCTCAGTAAAAGTGCTCCGGCCTGAACACCCTCTAAAGCGACCCCATCACTACTCACAGGGGACTTAGACGCACCATTTGCTTCTCCCTGGACAGCCTCTGTGATGATGACCCGCAATAGAGCTTCATAGCCAGGCTTCCAACGCCTGACAGACTTTTCACAGCACAATAGACAAGCGGCACCTCCTCCTCAATGCGGCCTACTTCGCAGCCACGGCGCTCAGCTTCAGAGGCGGGAAGAAGCAGTGGCGCTTCACTACATGTCGCTCATGCAGACACTTCTCCTCCGTCTCAATTATTCCTCCTGCAACTGCTCCCCTATTTGGTAGAGATGTATAATGAAGTCTTAAGAGGAGGCCAGTTCCCATCGGAGATGTTACAAGCCACTATAGTCACTATTCCTAAGCCAGGTAAACCTATGGATGTACTAGCTAACTTCCGCCCTATTTCCCTTCTCAATTGTGATATTAAATTATACGTGAAAATAATAGCACACAGGCTTTAAAAAGTCTTACCCCAACTGATTCATAGTGACCAGGTAGGTTTCACGAGGGAACGAGAGGCTCCTGATGGAACCCGCAGGATATTGGGGCTTATACAAACAGCGGAGAGCTTGGAAGCACCTTCTCTGCTCCTTACCCTGGATGCAGAGAAGGCGTTCGACAGGATCCACTGCGGTTTTGTAACAGCAGTGCTAGAAAAATTCGGTTTTTAGGGTCCTTTTGAACAAGCTATTCAAGCGCTGTATACAAAACCTTAGGCCCAAATGTTGGTGAATGGCTCATTTTCCGAGCCATTCAGCATTACTAATGGCGCCCGACAAGGGTGTCCTTTTTCTCCGTTTTTATTCTTGATGGTGATGGAGCCCTTTGCTGAACTAATTAGGATGTCGGAAAATGTTAAGGGTGTCCCGGCCAGTAACAATGAGCACAAACTGGGTTTGTTTGTGGAAGATGTTATACTGACGTTGACTGACCCCCTATCCTCTCTGAGATCCACTTTGGAGATCATAAGATGGTTTGGGGAGGTTTCTTATTATAAAATTAATGAATCTAAATCTAGCCATTAAGATTCCGTTGCCTTTGGAAGCATTGGAGAGAGAGTTTCCTTTTCAATGGGCTGTTTCATCGATCACCTACCTAGGCATACAACTCTGTTATCCTCTCTCAGGGTTGGTCTCTAATAATTATGATAAGTTGTTCCCTATTCTCCAAACAGAGCTAGACAGATATGGGAAACTAGCTCTTATATGGCTGGGGAGAGTAGTGATCTATAAAATGATGGTCCTACCGAGACTTCTTTACTTTTTTCGCACTTTGGCAATCCCTCTACCCAATAGAATATTAGCGAAGTTTAAACGCCAGTTTCTGGCTTTTATTTGGAAAAAAGGAGTTCATCAGATAGCGGCATCCATTTTAAATTCCCATAGGAAGCATGGTGGAATGGGAGTTCCGAATCTGCAGTGTTACTATGACTCCGTTATGATTAAACAACTGCGGTTTTGGTGCACAAACACAAGGGGATCGAGTTGGCCACTCATAGAAGCAGACCTTAATCAGGGCAAGCCACTATATATACTCTACTTATAGTTCATACTTACGACCCAACTTACCCACTCCCCTCCATACTAACTCTAAAAGCTTCCATTCTAGCTTGGAAAAGAGGGCTGCAATGCTTGGGTACCTCTGGACCTATGAAGTCACTGCAACTTCCAGTATCGACATTACAGTATTATATCCCAAACATCTCCACAAAAGTAGGGGAGGGAGCGGGGATCCGGTATATGAGTGATTTATTTGAGAGTGGCAAATTAAGAAATTTCTCCTCTATGCAATCTAGCCTTAGGATTCCTGATTCGAGCCACTATGATTATGTAAGAATAGCACATTTCTTGAAAAGGTTCTCTAGGCTGGAGACCTCAATCCCAACGACATTATACAACTATATAGTACCCGCATCTGAATCCTCCCGGATCCCCACCAATGTCCTTTATATGGCAGTCATAGGAGACCATATTCTTGAGAAAAAGGCCCATTTAATTAATTGGGAAAAAGATCTCCGGGAATCTTATTCAAACGAGCAATGGCATGCCGCTATCAAATAAACCCTCAAAGCGACTGTTTGCTCCAATCTATTGGAATGCTACCACAAACTATTGACTAGGTGGTATTTCACGCCATCTAAGCTCAATACATTTTATCCAAATGTAAACAAGTCTTGCTGGGGTTGGGGCTGTCCAATCCTCCGGGAGTTCTGGGGGAATATTGAGCGGTTGCTTCGGGACATGATAGGTTCCGAGTTCCAGATTACACCAAGTTTAGCTCTTTTATTCTTAGGTATTGACTGAGTCCCACCGCTGTCCCGGCCTATTGTATGCCATGTGTTATTATCAGCTAAGCTCCTGATTGCCAAAATGTGGAAATCTACTAAAGCCCCGCCACTGAGGATCTCACAGATGAGGTGACCAGTGACGCCATATTTGAACGCCTAATGGCACAAAGAAGTAACAGATTATCCCAGTTTAAAGCACACTGGCAATCCTGGCTTTTGAGGTGCCCTATCCCATCCTGAGACCTTAATTGAACGATAACGTACACATTTAAGTTCACTTGGTAACGATGATGACCACGACCATACAGGCTAGTAGTTTGTTGTTTGTGTTTTTGATTTGACTGTATTCTTTCAAAGATTCCTGATCTGTTGGACTTCAACGCCCCAGTTAGCTGAAATTGGACTTTCATGGAGATCATGATTTCATGTTTGGGGCGGGGATTCTATGTTGGCAGCACCCGTACGGGTGCCATGGGATACTTGCTTCAAATGAAGATGTTTTGTGCCTTACAATTGGTGGCTGTGTCCACCTTGCATCATGTACCTGATGTTTGTCCTTATGGTTATGAAAATTCAATAAAAATATTGAAAAGTAATATTTGCATTATGATTTGCATTATGGATTTCATTAACACGTACCATAACGCAATTCTATGATGGAATGCATAATGGAATGCCTTTAGAGGCATTCCTTTATTCATTCCGTCATAATAGAAGTCTATCAATATATTTATTAATGATCTGGTAGAAGGCTTGCACAGTAAAATATCAATTTTTGCAGATGACACTAAACTATGTAAAGTAATTAACACTGAAGAGGACAATATACTGCTACAGAGGGATCTGGATAGATTGGAGGCTTGGGCAGATAAGTGGCAGATGAGGTTTAACACTGACAAATGTAAAGTTATGCACATGGGAAGGAATAATGCAAGTCACCCGTACATACTAAATGGTAAAACACTCGGGGACACTGACATGGAAAAGGATCTAGGAATTTTAATAAACAGCAAACTAAGCTGCAAAAACCAGTGTCAGCCAAGGCCAATAAGATAATGGGTTGCATCAGAAGGGCATAGATGCCCATGATGAGAACATAGTCCTACCACTTTACAAATCGCTAGTCAGACCACACATAGAGTACTGTGTACAGTTCTGGGCTCCTGTGAACAAGGTGGACATAGCAGAGCTGGAGAGGGTTTAGAGGAGGGTAACTAAAGTAATAACTGGAATGGGGCAAATATCAGGGGTCAGTACAGAGATCTCTCCCATCATCTATTTATCCCCAGGACTGTCACTTTGACGAGTGGACATCCTCTGCGTCTGAGAGAAAGAAGATTTGTACACAAACATAGAAGAGGATTCTTTACGTTAAGAGCAGTGAGACTATGGAACTCTCTGCCTGAGGAGGTAGTGATGGTGAGTACAATAAAGGAATTCAAGAG